>CM057350.1:461980736-462580736 GCA_030015575.1 Agapanthus africanus
GTGGCGGTTCCGATGGTAACAGAATCGAGTTAGGGTTCCGTTCTTCTAGAGGGTCCATAGAAAACACCTGCAAGATTTTCTGAAGATTTTAAACTTGGAAAAATCCAACTATTGAAAAATTTCCAGTAAGGGAAAAAATGGATAATTGATATTTGTTTGAACTTTTTAACGTCGTCTAAATTACCCGAAACGATGTTAGAATTGCGACTACGAAACATTTCGAATTGCTTTAACAGAAATATAACATCACATGCAATATCAGTAAAAACAAGCAACACCTGAAACACCAAAACCCAAAGACTGGGACACCACAAAAATTTGAAGCCAAAACTTCACTGAAAAATCGGCCAGCTCGGATTTTATGGTCATGTCGCCGGCCAAAATCCATCAAGGAGGGCTCAAATTTCTGTAGTGTTCATTTTACATCTCATATAAAATTTTGCGACTGCTTAAAAAAATTTTAGACACCTTAAAAATTTCGACAGAAACTTGGTTTTTATTTCGAGTGTTTCGGAGTTCGGTTTCGTAATTCTTCAAACATTGTCTAATTCTCTAGTATGGCTCTAATACCACTGCAGGGTTCCCTAAGTCGTCACTTGGTTTCGGGAGGCATCGACCATGCCATTTTATAAAAATATGGCACGCTAAAGAACCCTAACCTTGAATCTTAACTAGAAAATTAGACGAAACAAGAATGTAAACATGTTTACATCTAAGTGAACAAGGAATACGACATTTGTAGACCGGTATTTCACATCAATAGCTCTATGTAGTAGTCCCTTCACTCTAAATAGTGAACTATCGGATTCTAGAAAGGCTCCACAAGATAAAAAGAACAAGCTTGCTTGAAGACTTCGAGGCCAAAAATGATCTATGCAGAGGAGACACCAACTCAAGCTGTCTCTTCACTAATGTGGAATTAGTGAAGCAAACTCCCTAAATTAAATGGCTAGTATAGTAGAGGATGATGAAGTAGGAATTTTTCTCACTTTAGAAATAATTTTCTCACTAATTTTCTTCACCTCTCAAAAAGCTAGAGAGCTTGAGGAAGAAGATGAAGAAAAGCAACCATGGAAAAAATCAAGTGTAGAATGGTAACCATGGGTGAGTTAATATCATATCTAACTCATGTAGAGACTAAACCATGGCTAATCATATTGGTTGGGTTAATAAATATCTTAAGTAAAACAAAATTGGTCGACTAAGTCAATGATTCTACAAGCTTCCACTAAGCATCAACCATGACTAATTTCCACTCAATTTTGAATTACTTTAAATAATAAAACCCTTCATTATGTTAAGCATGGTGTGAGTCTCATACACCCATGTCTCATGTATCATCTAGCATGACACAAAAGAATGTACATTAATATATATCATATATATACTAAGTGTACATAAGTCAGAAAAATAAATCTTAAGTAAGCTACTATTAGTTAATGAAAGTTAATATATCAAATATATAACTATACATTAAATTACTAAATCAACACGTGATTCGATAACCCGGCTATATCATATATAACCGACCGATATCACATATCGCGAGAATAGAATACGGTATCACATACACGTTTAATCTCGGTCCCGCACATATCACATATGTTCTCCTACTTCGTTTCGCCTGAGCCAGGAAATCTCTGTGTAGGACTCTAAAGACTCGTCAATACGCCGGCAGCAGGTGGTGATCATATCAGTTACCCACAAGACGCAAGCAGTTTGCTAAACGTAACGGCCTCCCAGTTATTGAGCGATCAGAAGATCAACAAGCAAGCCTGCTCATACTCCTGCGAATGCAATAAGTAACACTACCGTACAGTCCGGTCTCTTTGTCAGATATGTCGCATATCACAGCCTGGGGGTGGTAAAACGTCAGACCCCAATAGCCTGATAAGTCATGTCGATGTGAGGCTCATAACGGTTCAAGAAACTACTGATAACACTTACCAGTAGATCTCAGCAACTCTGGCCAGGGATTTCCTGTTATGCCCAATCAAGCATAGCGCAACATCAACCCCCAATACCGGGAGAGACGAAATCCCCTCCTATCGCTCAATGCCTCCATGTAACTCAGGACTGTACCCAAAAACCACCATTTTGCACGATCTCTTGAACATGGTAAGATGGAAATCAAAGCACAGTGAGAATCACACAAGACTCTATGACGATCTCGGGTCGACAGACTAACCTGTACCAATGTCACCAGAGAACTGCTATCCGACGATAGGTATAATACCATCTAGAAGTTCTCGGTGAGTTCGTTATGTATACCCAGTCTCCACTGAGCACCCGTATACCATCTCTGATGTCAAACACCAATGGATATGGGATCATCCATCGCCCATCAATGGGGTCGAGAAGCATATACGCTAGTCTACTCTGGAATATCGATGCCCCGTCTCGATACTCCCACGACTAGGAGCAATTGAAGGATGTACTTTCCGACTACCCTTGCCTCACTAGTATGATCTGCATCATAATCCTGGTAGTCAAGTACTCATCCTAAAGGCTTTATCAACATGTAATAGAGAGACAATAAGTGTACATGTTAAAATAAAGAGCAACCAGATAGCATACTATCATGTCGAGCAAGAAAGTCCTCCCTATATATGTCCAAGCATCCACTATAATATACATCACATGTATAATAATGGACTCTACGGCAACATATAACTAACAGTCCTATGTCTACATATGTCAGGGTTGGTTCCTCGTACTTCATTATATTCATCGATGATATCTCAAGATTCGGGCATGTGTTCCTGTTGAAACACAAGTCTGAAGCTTTTGAGATATTCAAGGAATATAAGTACGAAGTAGAGAACCAAACGGATTAAAGTATTAAAATCCTTCGATTTGATCGGGGAGTAGAATACTTAAGCACGGAATTCCTGGACTATTTAAAAGAGAATGAGATTCTCTCTCAACTTACTCCTTCGGATACACCATGGCACAACGGTGCATTAGAGAAGAGGAATCATAGCCTATTAGATATGATTCGCTCTAAGATGAGTAACACTGAGTTACCTATTTCCTTTTAGAGTTATGCGCTTGAGAAGCCGTATACCTAATGAATAGAGTTCCATCCAAATCAATGCCTACCAGTCTATATGAGTTATGGAATAGGAAGAGACCATCTCTTAAACGAGTTAAGATATAGGGTTGTCCGGCCTATGTTGAAAAACAAAATCCGGAAAAGCTCGAGGCAAGGTCAGTACTGTATAAGTTTGTTGGATATCCCAAAAATTTGCGAGGGTATATCTTCTACCACACAAAGGAGCAAAAGGTGTTTTGTTTCTCGGCATGCTACATATTCTAGAAAAGGAATTTCTTATGGAAGAAATTAGTGGCCATGAGGTAGAACTGGAAGAAGTTCTAGCTAGACAAACTAACAGCTGATGATTTAGTAGAACCGGAGGATTCAATAGTTCCTGATGAACCTCAGCCTCTCCGCAGATCTAGTAGGGTTCCTCATCCACATGAGAGATACTACGATTTTCTCTATGACAGTGGGAGCGAGGATTGCATCATAGAAGATGATGACCGAACTAGTTTCAAGCAGGCCATCACAAGTGGGCACTCTGTGAAATGGCTGGATGCTATGTGGTCTGAGATGGAATCCATGTACACCAACAAAGTATGGACTTTTGTAGTTGCACCTGAAGGGGTAAAACCCATCGGGAGCAAGTGGATCTTGAGAAGATTCTTGATGTAGATAGAAAAGTTAAGACTTTTAAAGCTAGACTTATAGCAAAAGCTTTTCGTCAATGACCAAGTGTGGATTTTGATGAAACCTTTTCTCCAGTAGCTATGCTTAAGTCTATCCGGATCAATTTACGGATTAAAGTGGGCATCGTGGTGTTGGAACATCTATTTTTATGTAGTACTCGAAGAATTTGACTTAATCAAAAAGGCAGATGAACCTTGTATATACAAGAAGGTTGTAGAGAGTAAGGTTGTCTTCCTCGTTTTGTATGTAGATAACATACTCTTAATAGGAAATGATGTTCCTATGCTACACTCGGTCAAGCTCTTCTTATCACTATGTTTCTCTATGAAAGATTTGGGTGATGCCTCTTACATCCTGGGGTGAAACACTGGACTGCTGTGAAGAACATTCTTAAGTACTTGAGAAGGACTAAAGAAATGTTCTTGGTGTATGGTAACGGTGAACTCCATGTCGATTCCTTTACCGATTCGAGCTTCCAGAGTGATAAGGTCAACTGTAAGACAGTCGCAGGTTTTGTCTTTAACCTCAATGGAGGGACGGTATGTTGGAAGAGTTCCAAGCTATATACCGTAGCAGACCCGACGATGAAGGGTGAATACATCGCTGCCAACGATGCTACCAAAGAGCCTGTCTGGGTATAGATGTTCATAAGATGAACTTGGTTCCTACCATTATGGTGACAATGGAGCTGTGGCTTTAGCCTAGGAAGCTCGATCCCATCAATGATCCAGACATATTCTTAAGCAGTATCACCTGATCATGGAGATGGTTAATCTCCGGAAGATCGAGGTCAGGAGAGTTGAGACGAACAATAACGCGGCGGATCCACTCACCTAGGCCAAACACTAGATACAATTTGAGAGTTTTTGGGATGTTGGGTATGAGATACTACAACAACTGGCCTTAGTGCAAGTGGGAGATTGTTAGTTTATGTATGCCCTAGAGGCCATTATTGTACATGATTGTATATTATAATGGATACTTGAACATATATAGGGAGGACTTTCTTGCTCGACATGATAGTATGCTATCAGGTTACTCTTTATCTTAATATTGACTAGTATTGTGATGCTATCTTGCTCTCACATGTTGGTAAAGCCCTTAGGATATACTTGAGTACCAGGATTATGATGCAGATAATACTAGTAGGTCCAGGGTAGTCCACAAGTACATCCTTTAATTGTTTCTAGTCGTGGGTGTATCAAGACAGGGCATTGATATTCCAGAGTAGAGTAGCGTATATGCTTCTTGACCTATTCGATGGGCGATGGATGATCCCATATCCATTGGAGTTTGACATCAAAGATGGTATATGGGTACTCAGTGGAGACTGGGAACACTGAACAGGACTCGCCGAGAACTCCTAGATGGTATTATACTTAACGTCAGATAGCAGTTCTCTGGTGACACTGGTACAAGTTAGTCTTTAGATCCGAGATCGTCATAGAGTCCTGTGTGATTCCCATTGTGCTTTGATTTCCACCTTACAACATTCAAGAGAGCATGCAAAACGGTGGTTTTTGGGTACATTCCCGAGTTACATGGAGGAAATGAGCGATAGGAAGGGATTCGTCTCTCCCGGTATTGGGGGTTGATGTTGCGCTGTGCTCGATTGGCCATAACAGGAAGTCCCTGGCCATGGCGGAAACTGAGATTTACTGGTAAGTGTTATCTGTAGTTTCTCGACCTTTTATGAGCCTCACATCGGCACGA
The DNA here is from genome assembly GCA_030015575.1 of Agapanthus africanus. Classification (NCBI taxonomy): domain Eukaryota; kingdom Viridiplantae; phylum Streptophyta; class Magnoliopsida; order Asparagales; family Amaryllidaceae; genus Agapanthus; species Agapanthus africanus. The sequence goes on from CM057350.1 coordinate 461,986,180, forward strand.
CTTATCAAGTTATTGGGTTTTGACGTTTACCACCCCTAGACTCGATATGCGACATATCAGACTAAGAGACCAGACTATACGGTAGTGTTACTTATTGGATTCACGGGAGTATGAACAAGCCTGCTTGTTGATCTTCTGATCGCTCAATACCCGTGTAGCCGTTACATCCAGCTAGTACCGCTGACGGCTTGTGGGTGACTGGTATGATCATCACCTACTGTCGGCGTATTGACGAGTCTTTAGAGTCCTACACAGAGGTTTCCTTGCTCATGTGAAAAGAAGTAGGGCGCATATGTGATATGTGCGGGACTGAAATTAATACGTGTATGTGATACCGTATTCTAATCTCGCGATATATGATATTAGTCGGTTGTATGCGATATAGCAGGATTATTAAATCAAGTGTTGATCTAATAATTTAAAATATAATTATATATTTGATATATTAATATATATTAGCTAATATTAGCTCACTTAAGAATTTCTTTTCTACTTATACATTTAATATATATGATATATGTTAATGTATTTATTTTTTGTCATGCTTGATGATACATTGCACATGGGTGTATAAGACTCATACCATACTTAAGATAATTAAGGTGATTATTTATTTAGGGAATAAACAAAATTATGTGGAATATGCCTTGGTTTAGATGCTTGTGGAAGCATGTGGAAATCTTGACTTAGTCCACTTAATTTTTTTACTCTAGATATTTATTAACCTAACAATTATCTTTAGCCATGGTTAAGTCACTACATGAGTTTATATGAGATATTTTCTCACCCATGGTTCATCACTAGATTCATCTTCTTCTTCATTTTTCCTTTGCTTTCTAGCTCTTGAGAGTGAAGAAAAGAAAGAGAGAGAAATAATTCTAAAGTGAGCAAAATTCTTACTTCACCAATATATACCAAACTAGCCATTTAGTATAGGTTGTTTACTTCACTAATTCATCAATTAGTGAAGAGGTAGCTTGAGTTATCGATTCTTCGACGTAAATCATCTTCGGCCTCGAGATCTTTGAGCAAGCTCGTTACTTTCTCCTAGTGGAGCCTAAGGAGAGTTCGGGAGACCACTACTTGGAGCAAATGGACTACTACACGGAGCTTTAGAAGTGAAGGACCGGCCTACAAAGGTTTTATTCCTTGTTCACTTAGTGTAAAGTTTTTTACATATTTTAAAAACCCTAATTCTTTAGTTAGATCCTTGGTCCGGGCTCGCTCAGCATCCTAAATTTTTAAAGTTCCATACTTGATGCTTTCCGAAATCGTGTCGGGGTGCTAAGCAGACCTAGCAACACGGACCTCGAGCACCTCCATAACGGCTCTGTGCTTCTCGCCATGACAAGGTCTCCGCCCTCGACATCCCGCGTCCCACGCTAGTGTCTCTCACCATTAATGAGCCTATCTTGCCACTAATGGAAGTATCCTGCCATCGACACGAACGTGAAGCATAGGCGTAACAGATGGTGAGAATCTCGCATCGGCTCACTCCATGCGACCACTATATAAACCTCTCTTCCAAACGACTTAGGTAAGTCGATTTGATTCCAATACGTCACTACTCTGCCCAGTTACTCCTCGGTACTTACTTCATTGTCAGAGGGTCCTGCGGTGGTTTCCTACCCCAGGACTTCTTTTGTAGGTAGCTTGGCGACAACAGCAACCCATTGAGATCTACACCCAACCTCCACCACAAATCTCAACCGTTCAGCCCTGCTCACCACAAGATCGATGGAAGACAACAACTGAAGGAGATACCGACCTCCATCAGTTGGCGCCGTCTATGAGAACACTCATTTTCCACTCAAAAAAGTTGATCTTCCATCTTTGAATCGACGGCCTGCGACCATCGTAACGAAGATCCTAGCACGAGCTGCTCCGTCCTCCGCAACGGAGACGGGAACGGTTCTACACCACCTCCCAACATCGTCGAAGTCTTATCTGCATAGATCGACCAACTCACGACGATGGTGGACGTGCTCGCTCATGTCTAAACTGCCAGCCACGCCTACCAAACCGCCGCCCCTACTCCTCGGAATCACGGCGTGCACGAGGCGGCGGAGGGGAGCATTCAGGTCCTCGGCCTCGCTCGTGCCAACCTCGACGTCACAAAACACCAGCATGCCATTTCTGGCAATCGTAACCCACGTACGAGGAATGACTCCATGACTCGCTGGGTGTCGTATAGTCCAATGCCGAAATCTCAAGACCAACCAAATTATCGCTTCAACGCTCTTCGTGCTCCCTCGCCCTTCGAAGAGATGTCGGTAGGGTTGCCTGATTCCACGGAAGACTGACGTCACCATACTCTTCAAAGTCGAGCACATGACGCACGTCGGGACGAATCACGAAGGGTTCACCCTGAGGATCTAAGGAACATGATAAAGAGGAGATAAAGCCGCCCCATCGTGTAGGCTCGAAGCAGAGACAACACCAGCTGTGAATCGAGGTCCTCGAAAAGAAGATCGAGGACATGCGGCTTGCCACCCGTTCGCCCAGAGGATCGGCAAAATACTCCACGGATTCCCTCGCAAGGCCCTGTTAGTTGTATGTATGCCCTAGAGGACATTATTGTATATGATTGTATATTATAGTGGATGCTTGGACATATATAGAGAGGACCTTCTTTCTCGACATGATAGTATGCTATCTGGTTGCTTTTTATCTTAACATGCAGACTTGTATTGTGATACTGTCTTGCTCTCACATGTTGGTAAAGCCCTAAGGATGTACTTGACTACCGGGATTATGATGCAGATCATACTAATGGGGCCAGGGTAGTCCACAAGTACATCCTTTAATTGTTCCTAGTTGAGGGTGTATCTAGATGGGGCATCGATATTCTAGACTAGACTAGAGTATACGCTTCTTAACCCATTTGATGGGCGATGGATGATTCCATATCCATTGGTGTTTGACATCAAAGATGGTATACGGGTGCTCAGTGGAGACTGGGTACACTGAACAGAACTTGCCGAGAACTCCTAGATGGTATTATACCTAACGTCAGATAGTAGTTCTCTGTTGACACTGGTACAGGTTAGTCTGTAGACCTGAGATCGTCATAGAGTCTTTTGTGATTCCCATTGTGCTTTGATTTTCACCTTACCACATTCAAGAGAGCGTGCAAAACGGTGGTTTTTGGGTACAGTCCTAAGTCACATGGAGGAAATGAGCGAAGGGAGGAGATTCGTCTCTCCCGGTATTGGGGGTTGATATTGCGCTATGCTTGATTGGCCATAATAGGAAGTCTCTGTCAAGGGCTGATATGGAGATTTACTAGTAAGTGTTATCAGTTATTTCTTGACCCATTATGAGCCTCATATCGGCCTGACTTATCAAGTTACTGGGGTCTGACGTTTACCATCCCTAAACTCGATATGCGACATATCAAATGAAGATACCGGATAGTATGATAGTGTTACTTATTGGATTCACAGTAGTATGGAAAAGCTTGCTTGTTGATCTTCTAATCGCTCAATACCCGGGTAGCCATTATGTCCAGCTAGTACCGCTGACGGTTTGTGGGTGGCTGATATGATCATCACCTACTGCCGGCATATTGACGAGTCATTACTGTCCTACACAGAGGTTTCCTAGCTCATGCAAAATGAAGTAGGGCACAAATGTGATATGTGCGGGACCAAGATTAATATGTGTATGTGATACCGTATTCCAATCTCGCGATACAGGTTATATATGATATAACTGTTGGCTATAGTGCCCTCAAGGCAATTATCATAGTCGCAGGTAGGTGATTATGATGATTGAGGGAGGACCTATACCGGTAGAACAGTCTTACTCGAGATGATAGTATACTATCTGGTTTGTCTTTATCATCATGTATATACTTTATGTGGTATTACAGATCACTATTACATGTTGATAGAGCCCATAGGATTTATGCTGACTACAAGTATTATGATGGCGATCATATACGTGGGAGCTGGAGGTCTATAAGCACATCCTTAAATGTCCTTAGTTGTGGGAGTATCGAGACTGGGCATCGATACTCCAGTGTAGACTAGTGTATACTGATCGAGACCCCGACGAGAGGCGGTGGCCTGGTCTCACAAGCCATTGGTATTAGTTTATTCACCTAAGATAGTATACAGGTGCTCATTGGGTTATGAGTACACTGGACGGACTCGCCGGGAACCTGCTAGTTGGTATTATACCTATTGTCAGATAGCAGTTTCCAGGTGACATGTGTACAGGTTAGTCTGTCGACCTGAGATCGTTATTTGTCTCGTGTGAGTTTCCACTGTGCTTTGATTACTACCCTACCACGGCTCAAAGGAGTCATGCAAACAGGTTTTAGTTGGGTACAGTCCCGAGCCACACGGAGGCAGTAATCAGATCGTCGAGGATTCGTCTCTCCCGGTATTGGGGGTTGATGTCGCGTTGTGCACTGGTGGCCATGACGAAAAATCCATGGCCAAGGTGGATGAGAATTACCGATTCAGGATCGATAGTTTCTTAGGTGGTGATGGGTTTCATGCCAACACTAAATGTCGTGTTGTTAGGTGTCTGACTTTATCCACCCCCTAAACTCGATATGCGATACTCTTAGATGAACAGATCGGACTGTACGGATATTGTCACTGTCAGGCTCAGTAGGGGTTCAGGATGAGTTTGCTCGTCGGCCTCGCTTTCGCTCAATACCTGGGTAGCTGTAACGTACAGTTAGTGCCACTGACGTGCTTATGGTAAAACCCACTGCCAACGTATTTATGAGTTTTTAGAGTCCCACACATAAGGTTTTCACGGTTTTGGCGTTATGGTGTAGATGGCATATGTTGGTACATACAGGTGTCCGATTAAATATGTGCACATGCTGCACAGACTTTAATCGGACGGTTGATAATACTAGTGGGTTAACCATTCTTGAGTTGCTTATGCCATTGTTTCCTAACCTCTTTCATCTTCTATGGTTTCTCCCTTGAGCAATTGTGATGAGAGAAAAATATAGTGACACATTCCTACACCTCCATTCTCCATTGCTAGCAAGCTTAGAGCGTCGGTTGCATCGTTTCGCAAGGCTGAAGCTTGAGCCGTTTCCCTCAGGTAGATCATCGTAGATGGAGGAAGACCGGCAACCAAACTCGATCAAGGAGCCACTAAGAGCTTGGGGATGATTGTTGAAGACCGAAGGATATGGTTCAACTCGGTATAACCATCTAACTTCTTATATATAGCTTGCTAGTTTAGGGTTTAGGGTATATCCGGGCATCGGGTAATGGTAGCGCCAGTTTAGTAAATTTTTGTTCCGCATTTGGCCACGGTTAGATGACCGGGGCGCTGCTGTAACCCAATATGATATCAGAGCCAGCCTTTAAACCCTTAGCTAGCTAGTTTAGATAATGTTAAAGTATCGAAATTGAAACAATCCCAAAACTGTGCACTGCTGATTCCAGTCTCTGTCGATTTTCAAAGTCTTCAAAAAATTATTTTAGCAACTGCAGAAGACTTCTTATATGACCACAAGAACATACCCCAAATACAAACCCATTCCACCTTTTTTGGCCCGAGCACATGCTCATAAAAACCGAGGAGGCCGGCCATATTGTGGAGTTTGGGCTTCGTATTTTGGGTGTTGTTTGGTCTCTGGAATATTGGTTCAGTGGTATTGCTAGTTTTTCCCATTTTGGATATTATGTTATCTGTTGTTCAGGGGCAATTCGGGATGTTTCGAAGTCGATAATTTAGCACTGTTTAAATGTTTATCAGTACATGCATTACTATCTGCGACCGTGAATGTCATTAGAGCTGTATAACTCGTCTAATTGCTTTATGTTCTTTTAGACGAGTTTGCGAACGTGACATTCACGTTGATGTTTTGTGTTGTGTTGTGTTGTGGTTGGATCGTCGTGGTGGATAGTTTTGGTACATCGGTAGTACACTTTAGTCTCATTTGTACATTTGATATTGCGGGACGAGCGTCCTACATGTGGACTGCCGTCACTGCCAGTATGTATATTATTTGTTTGGGGCACGACCGAGTTGAGGTCGATGTCACCATTGTACATATTATTTTCTTTTCTGTACTAGGATTACCCAGCGGTAGAGTGTACGAATAGCCGGGTTCTAGAGGGCAACAGGTCCACATCTCATGGCGTTGAGACGGAGAGGACTTTACTCTAGAATTGGCGGGCTATTCACCGCACTCGTAGGGGGTATAGGTTGACCCAGGAGGGGTGCTCAAGTTACCGGATTCGTGAAGTGCTGGATGGTCCATTCACGTTGTTGAAGGGGGTTGCTTCACTTCTGGTTTTGGCGGGTAACTTGCCGTGCTCGTAGGGGTCTAGGTTATCATTGCACAGGCTATCCACATGACAGGGAACGTCGGGTCTCATTTGCGGCTCAAGTGAAACTCGGGGCTCCAAGATTATCCACCATTCTGTGTTGCTTCTGTGATGTTTCTGTGATGTTGCTTATATCATGTCTGGGACGATTGTTATATATATATTTATATATACTAGTAGTTGCTGTATATGTTTTGCACCCGTGCTAGTCCAGTCCCCGCTCTGTCGTTAGTTAAGTAACCTAACGAGTGATGACGAGACCCAGTGGCGAATGCGGATGGCATATATGTAACATTTCAGAAAATATAAAATATTATTTTTGGAATTTAATATTAAAATAATATATTTAGCGAAATTTACCCGATTTGTGAAATTGGGGTTTTCGTAAAAGGTATAAATATATACCAATAATTGTGAAATAATTAGAGAATAAAATGACTTATTCATTTTAAAATATATTTATCGGATTTGGCATTTTTATAATTAATTATATGCAGTTTAAATAAAAACCCGATTAGTGCACTCCTAATCGCGATTAAGCCAAATCCGTGTTCTACATTTCCATGGTTAGTGCACTATGTTATGTTGAATGTTGTGTTATTTGTCGGTTTCATGTTGTATTTAGTTTTGTGAGAAAAGAAAAATGAAGAGAGTGTATTATTGAGGAGAGAGAGGGGGGGACACAATGATGAGGGGTTAAGCATGCTATGAGAGAGAAAGAGAGTGAAAATAAGTGAGAGAGAGGGGGGGCTGCCTCATTTACCTTCCTCCATTATTTTCCTCACGTCCTTCATCCTCATCTCCCTCCACCTCCACCTCTATACATCATCTCCAAATCGTCATCAAAACCGTACACCCTCTTCACAAAAGTTGATCCCCATCTCACCCTCAACACAATGGACCAATCAAAGTTGGATTTTGGAGACTTTGGACTTCTAGGGTTTTTCTTGAGTTGCCAAACGAGCTAAAATTCCTTCCATTTAGTTAGTTGTTAGTTTCTTAGTATCCTATAGTAGTTTAGAGTTAAATCGTTTTGGATTGTGATGTTTGGAAATTCCAAGAGAAGGATTAGGGTTTGAGTTGTGTTGTGGTGATGTAGTGGCTGTTTACAAGACATTAGAGGTGATTCTTGACCTGGACCAGAGTATAGAACCCAAAATACGAACTTAGGAAATTACCCATGTCGGTTTTGTGACTTTTAGTGGCCTACAGGGAATCTGGAGCAACCTGGGGTAATTCTGAGAAAAACAAACAATACCAGGGACCTATTTAGGTCACTAGGAGACCACCCTGACCAGACGAACCCCAACAGAGACTGTTGGGCCGAGCTCGCCGGATTTGGGGGCATTGTAGCCGGCCCCTTGGTGGTGGTTGGTGCTGGAATTGGTCCAGTAGCTCACACACTTCATATACTACCCCACTGCACTGTTTGTTTAGGCTCTTTTCACCTGACTAAAAATCTGGGAACTATTGTGAGTGGTTTTGGTTATGTTTTCCATATTTCGGAATGCTTGGTTTTGGTGTTTGGATTTGTATTTGGTTGTTGGGTGTTTGTACGTCAACAATAAGGGTTGTTTGTGTTAGTGTATATGCCCTAGGGCCATTATTGTATCATATTAGGTTGTATATTACTTAATAGAAGCTTGGGATATTCACATTTATATAACAGTCTTGATAAACATGGTAGTATGCTACTTGGTTTGTGTCTACTTTAATATGTGCATATGTTTCTTGTAACGTATCACTTATACATATTAGTAGAGCCCATAGGATCTTTGCTTGATTACCAGCGTTGTGATGGCAGTCACACTAGTGGGGGCTGGGTAGTCTATAAGAAACATCCTATACTTGTCCCTAGTCATAGGATTATCGAGACAGGGCATCGATACTCTAGAGTAGACTAGTGTGTACGCTTCTCATCCCAGTTGGGGAGATGGTCTGTCCTACAGCCATCAGTACGTCGTACTGGAGATAGTATACAAGTACTCGTTGTGTTACGGGTATACCGGACAGGATTCCCAGGAGAACTGACTGGATGGTATTATACCTAACGTCAGATAGCAGTTCTCAGGTGACATGTATGCAGGTAGTCTGTTGACTTAAGGTCATCAATTGTCTCGTGTGAGTTCCCACTGTGCTTTGATTATTACCCTACCACGGCTTAAAGGAGTCGTGCAAACAGGTTTTAGTTGGGTACAGTCCTGAGACACATGGAGGCAGTGAGTGACTATTAGGGATTCGTCTCTCCCGGTATAGGGAGTTGATATCGCACTGTGATTGGTTGGTCATTACCATAAGTCCCTGGCCAGGGCTGATGGAGAATTACTGATGGACTGATCAGTAGATTCTCAAATGGTTTTGAGCCATATCGGCACGACTTGTACGGTTATTAGGGGTCTGGCGTTTACCACCTCCCTAGACCATACATGCAATAATCTTAGACGAACAGACCGGACTGCACGGATATTGTCACGGACAGGCTCAGTAGGAGTTCGGATGGGTTTCCTCATCGGCCTTCTTATCGACATCTACCTGGGGACCGTTACGTACAGCTAGTGCCGCTTGCGGTTTGTGGTTAAACCCACTACCAGCGTAGTGTCGAGTCTTTAGAGTCCCACATAGAGAGTTTCCCTGCTCTAGGCGAAATGATATAGAGGTCGTATGGTTTTACGACAAGGGTTCGAATGCATACTCGTTTAAACGCACGTACGACGTTCGGACAGTTTTTACTAGCCGGCTTTGGTTTAAGCCAGATTCTAGTATCGGGTTATTGGATTTATACAGTCTAAAGTTTTTCCGTGTTTTCACGGATTGGAGGGACGTTCTCGTAATTTTCCGGGAAGCTTCTAGAAGCATGGTGACTTGGGGGTTAAGGTGGCATAAGAATTTATTGCTTAATGACTCATTTGTGTGATTCATCCATGGTATTAAATGATGCGTTAATTAGCTAATGAGTCATATGATGAATCACACAAGGTGAATGAATCAACCATGATGATTAGTCATTTATATTATTTATTTGATAAATTGTTATGGTTGTTAAATTCTAATGAGCTCATTTTCAATATCATTCTCATGCTCACCTTCTCTCTCTTCAAGCTCATTCTCTCTTGAAACCCTAATCCTCCCCTCTCATGTGTTGAGATCAAGGATTAGATAGACTAATACATCCATAACCTCACTCTATATCCCCTACGTAGCTTAGATTAGCACTTTGAGTAACCTAGTTATCTCAAGTTAGAGATCAAGCTTGGAGTAGGAGCTCTCGGGTGGATCGTCTTTGACTCGAGAAGGCCGTTGAGGTGCCGATGTTCCAAGGAGCCTAAAAGGAGTGGAAGACAGCGATGAAGACCCGAAGGATAAGTAACGTGAGGTATAACTTCGAATCCGAGTAGTTAAACCTCTCGTAGTTAGTTAGTAACGGTTTAGATACGATTCATGCGCTCAAGTCCGTGTTACGAAACTTTGATAATCGTTTTTCATATATTCCGCCTCCCCGCAAGTTAGTGGGGTGCGTGACATGGACTTACAGTGGTATCAGAGCCAACCAAACCATTACTAGCTTGTTAGCAATTGATTAGAACTTCGATCGGAAAAAAAGACGCGAAAATGAAACCCTAACCCTAACAGTTTCCGTTAATTTTAAATGTGTCGAAAAAAATATTTGATATGCCTTAAAATTCACAGCAGGGAATTATATGAATTCTGGGAAAATACGATGTTCTAACTCGGCAAGATGGCCGTGGATCCGCGGCAAGATGGTGCTTTTGGCCACGGATCCGCGGCGGAGTTAACCGCGAGTTGACTCAGATTTGCTCTGTAATTCTTATTTTTCAGCGTTTTGTTTTCCAGTATATTCTGTTTCTGCCCAGGTTACTTCTGTGCTGGTTTGCTTTTTGGGTAGACACGGAAAAAGGTAGTCGATCGATGTTCTAAATTAATTGCTAATTGGGTTTTTATCTGTAATATTTAATGTGTTCGTAAACCTCCCCTAACTGCTAGTATGTCGGTTGGCGGGGCTTGCATATTTCTGTAATGTTTACTGTTTGTGTTTATGGACTTGATTGGAATGTTGTGATGATTAGCCGGGGTTTGAGATGTGTTTTATATTTATTCATTCGATGTAATTGTAATATGATGTAATATTCTTTTGCGGGGCACATCCAGGTTGCGGTTGTAGCCACCGTTGTATTATTTCTTTTTACTGTTTTTGCTCCTAGAATAGACCCAATGTGGGGTGCACAAACTACCGGGTACTTTGAAGTGTTTAGTGGCCTACTTACGTTGTTGAGGGAGACCGCTTCACTTCGGGTACTTGGCAGGTAGTTTGCCGTACCCGTAGGGGTCTAGGGTGGGGTAATGGCTATTCATCACAACTGTGTAATCCGTCTTTTATTGCAGGCTCAAAGCAAATACGGATTGCTAGTATATCCAATAAAGTTCATCTGTGATCTGGAATGCCTATTATTGCGTCTGACGAATGTACAATATCTATATATGATAGCTATTAGACGTCACTTATGTTTTATACCCGCGCTAGCCCAGCCCCCGCTCTGTCGTTAGTTAAGTAACCTAACGGGTGATGACGGGACCCCGTGGCGAATGCGGATGGCATAAGAGGACGTAGTATTTTTCGTTGTTTTCTGCAATGATAGGATAAATGATGGGACGCATTATTATACTGCAAAGAAAATAAACCAAAGTTAAGTCGTTGGAACAAATTTAAAAGAAACCACTCGGTTATTTTAAAAGAGCAGAATTTTTAATTGCGGAGCTTTAACCACTCCTTTTAAAAAGTATCGGGTTCCTTCGATTATATCAAGTTCACCACGTTCACGGTTTTGCCAAAACCAGTCGTAGCCCTCCGTCATTTCATATGGATAGTCAATAATTTTCAAGCTGTGTTTGTTGGCTAAAGTCAAGGCACAGTGTTTGGTAGCTATTGAATATTCATATGAAGCATAGATAGATGCGTTGGTTTGGGACAGTCGTACTGCTTTGTTGGCCAAAGTCAAGGGTATGTACAGGTGGGTTCAAATTAACCAGGGAATTGACGGGTAGAACTTGACATGTGACTTATGATTTGTTGGCCAAAGTCAAGGTCATAAGAGCATGGGGCAAAAATCCATATCGGGAGTTTCTAAAGAAACTAAAACTTGCTAGTGTTGCATACCATTTGGAGTTTGATGAATATTGGTAGGATTCCTACAACATTATCATACAATGATATTTGGATCCCGATCCTACTGTGAGTACATGCTACTTATCAGGAGATTCGTCACTTGACGATCAATGCTATAAACCAAGTAGGTGCCTAGAAAGGTGCCAGAGGGGCTATGCCCCCAGAGAAAAGAGGTTCTTTAATTAAGGAACTTCGCGAAAGCGTTGGAAAACCTCCCTCGAAGTATCGACACTGGCCTGGCTGAACGGTTAAGCAAGAATTGTACGGTGAGAATAGTCCTGGCTAATTCTTCTTTTATGGTTTGAGGAAGGATTCGAGAAACAGTGGGAGCCATCCTGTCTAGATAAATTAAAAACCACTCTAAACTTGCAAGAGCATCATGCTAAAAGTGTTTTCTTCTCTCTCTCTTAATTGCAGCGACCTTGTGACCACGACTAGGTTACATCTAGATAACAAATTGATTGAATCTGACTTATATGACTGGCAAAGGTCTGTCCAGATGTCCATTGCCTATGACAAGCTGGACCACCCTATTACTACTAAAGATCCCGCCGTCCCAAGTCCAGTTTCCACCGTCACGGATATGGATTTCCGTCAGACAAGGGAAAAAGATAAGGCGAAAGCCAAGTGCCTCATGTTGGCTTCAGTTGATGGTATATACCAGAAGCAGCACGAGAAGATGGACTTAGTTTCCATCTTTCTCCATAACAAAGATTTATATGGAGAGCAATCTCATATCACAAGATATGAGACCTCAAACGAATTAATTCAAGCGAGGTTGGCTGTCGGGTCATCTGTAGGGGACAACGTCCTTACAATGACTAGCTATATTGAGAAGCTCAAGGATCTGAAGATCACTTTGGAGAACGGGTCAGATACTGACTTGATTCTACAATCTCTACCTTCTACCCTGAAAGAAACCAGGGAAGTAGAAGGAAAGAGAAGGACAAAAGTTCCAGGACTAAATGTAGTAAAAGAGGGGCATTCCTATTGTTATGGGATTGGACATTGGCAGAATGATTGCAGGGCTTTGAAAGCCAGTAGCCAGGATTCGAAGCATGTTGTGGGTTCGGCTTCGGGTGTGTTTGTAATAGAGAACTGTATGTCAGTTAACCCTACTTCCTGGGTATTGGATACCGGATCAGGATCTCACATCTTTAATTCGTTATATAGGCTCTGAGAAACCGTAGGGTTATCAGGATAGGTGATATGACCCTCAGGGTTGCTAACGGAATGAGCATGAACGCTGAATCCGTAGGGAATATCATATTGGACTGACAATTGGGCAGATATTGATTCTGCGTAATTGTTTTTATGTACCAGGTGTGACTTGTAATATCATATCTGTATCCTTACTTTCTAAGGAAGGATATGATTTTATTTTTGAAAGCGATGTGGTTCACATCCACCTAAATCAAGTTCTGATTGGGTCAGGTACATTAAAAAACGGGATATACGTATTAAATCAAGCTCAGATTTTCAGTGTCCAGAACACACTAAAAAGAAAGTCTCCGGAATTAAATCAGGCTTTCTTATGGCATTGTAGACTGAGTCACATCAATGAGAAAAGGTTGACTAAATTACATAGTGAAGGATATTTGAATCCTTTCGAATATCAATCTTATGCTACTTGTGAATCTTTTCTCATAGGAAAGGTGACGAAAACTCCATTTACTGGACACGGAGTAAGAGCAAGCGAGCTCTTGGGACTCGTACACAGTGACGTGTGCGGTCCAATGTCTACACATGCACGAAGCGGTTATTCTTACTTCATTACTTTTACGGATGATTTTTCAAGGTACGGATATGTTTTCTTAATGAAACATAAATCTGAAGCCTTCGAAAAATTCCAGGAATATAAGAATGAAGTAGAAAAACAAACAGGCAAAAGTATCAAGACACTGAGATCTGATCGATGTGGTGAATACTTAAGTGCCGAGTTCCTGGATTACTTAAAAGAGAATGGAATTCTCTCTCAGCTTACTCCTCCATACACACCACAACATAATGGTGTATCAGAGAGATGGAACCGAACCCTATTGGATATGGTACGTTCCATGATGAGTAACGCTGAGTTGCCGCGATCATTCTAGGGATATGCACTAGAATCAGCTGCATACCTTTTGAACCGAGTTCCAACCAAGACTGTGCCTACCACACAATATCAGATATAGAGTGGGAAGAAACCATGTCTTAAGTATCTTAAGACATGGGGATGTCCAGCTTTTGTAAAGAAGCAGCATGCGGACAAGCTCGAGGCCCGCTCAGTAAAATGCAAGTTTGTGGGATATCCAAAGAACTCCAAGGGATATTGTTTCTATTACGCAGAGGAATAAAAGGTCTTTGTTTCTCATCATGCCTGCTTCTTGGAAACCGAGTTTTTAGAAAATTAGAAGAGTGGGAGCGCAATAGAACTGGAAGAAATTCCAGAACCACAAGCTATTACTGAAACCTTGGTAGAACAAGAAGGTTCAGGTGAACTGGACATCCCAGCGCCTATCCGCAGGAGTAGTAGGCCGTCTCATCCGCCTGAGAGATACTACGGTTTTCCCATAGACGGGGATCGAGAAGATTGCGTCATTGATAATGATGACCCTACTAGCTTCCAGCAAGCCATTCAGAGCGGTGACTCAGTAAAATGGCTGGATGCAATGCGGACCGAAATGGAGTCCATGTACACTAACAAAGTATGGACTTTGGACATTGCTCCAGATGGGGTAAAACCCGTAGGATGCAAATGGATTTTTAGAAAGAAGATTGGTGTAGATGGACAGGTTGAAACCTATAAGGCTAGACTTGTTGCAAAGGGCTTTCGTCAAAGACCTGGTTTGGACTATGACGAAACCTTTTCTCTAGTGGCTATGCTCAAATCCATTCGGGTCCTTCTTGCTATTGCTGCTTTCTACGATTATGAGATCTGGCAGATGGACGTAAAGACGGCCTTTCTAAATGGAAATTTAGAAGAGAGCGTCTATATGGATCAGCCAGAGGGATTCATTCAGAGTGAGAGCAGCGGTAAAGTATGCAAGTTGCTTAAGTCCATTTATGGGCTAAAACAGGCATCTCGGAGTTGGAACATCTGTTTTGATGATGCTGTCAAAGAATTTGACTTTATCAAAAATCCAGATGAACCATGCATATACAGAAAGATTGTAGGGAGAGCTGTAGTATTCCTCGTCTTGTACGTGGATGACATTCTCCTAATAGGAAATGATATTCCTATGTTACAGTCAGTCAAAAGATTCTTGTCACATAAGTTCTCCATGAAGGACCTGGGTGATGCCACCTACATTCTGGGGATCCAGATCTATCGTGGTAGATCAAAAAGGATGTTGGGACTTTCACAGTCCAGATACATAGACACTATATTGAAAAGATTCAGTATGGAAGATTCTAAGCGCGGTAACCTACCGGCTTGCCACGGAATCACCCTCTCCAAAGAGATGTCTCCCAAGATTGATTTGGAAAGGGATCGCATTTCAATAGGCTCTATAATGTATGCGATGTTATGTACCAGACCAGATGTAGCATACGCATTGAGCGTTGTAAGCCGGTATCAGGAAAACCCAGGGGAGAAGCACTGGATAGCCGTAAAGAACATTCTCAAGTACCTGAGGAGGACTAAGGAAATGTTCTTGGTGTATGGCGGAAAAGACCTCCAGATTGAGGCCTTTGCCGACTCCGGCTTCCAGAGTGACAAGGATGACTCCAAATCCATGTCGGGTTATGTCTTTACCTTCAATGAAGGGGCGGTCTGTTGGAAGAGTTCCAAGCAGGAGACCGTTGCTGACTCAACAATGGAAGCGGAGTACATAGCTGCTTGCGATGCCGCAAAAGAAGCTGTATAGATGAAGAAGTTCCTCACAGAACTTCAGGTAGTTCCTACCAGTGTTGATCCAATACCTCTGTATTGTGACAACAACGGCGCTATAGCTTTAGCGAAGGAACCCAGGTCCCATCAGAAGTCCAGACACATCTTAAGGCGGTACCACCTGATCAGGGAGATCATAGATCGCCGGGAGATCGAGGTGAAAAGAGTAGAAACGGAGAATAACATTGCTGACCCATTCACAAAGGCCATTCCTCAGACGCAGTTTGAGAGGCTATTCGAGATGATAGGTCTACGATATGCCAGCTCATAGCCCTAGTGCAAGTGAGAGATTGTTAGTGTATATGCCCTAGGGGCCATTATTGTATCATACTAGGTTGTATATTACTTAATGGAAGCTTGGGATATTCACATTTATATAACAGTCTTGCTAAACATAGTAGTATGCTACTTGGTTTGTGTCTACTTTAATATGTGCATATGTTTCTTATAACATATCACTTATACATATTAGTAGAGCCCATAGGATCTTTGGTTGATTACCAGTGTTGTGATGGCAGTCACACTAGTGGGGGCTGAGTAGTCTATAAGCAACATCCTATACTTGTCCCTAGTCGTAGGATTATCGAGACAGGGCATCGATACTCCAGAGTAGACTAGTGTGTACGCTTCTCATCCCAGTTGGGGAGATGGTCTGTCCCACAGCCATTATTACGTTGTACTGGAGATAGTATACAGGTACTCGTTGTGTTACGGGTATACCGGACAGGACTCGCAGGAGAACTGACTGGATGGTATTATACCTAACGTCAGATAGCAGTTCTCAGGTGACATGTGTGTGGTAGTCTGTTGACTTAAGGTCGTCAATTGTCTCGTGTGAGTTCTCACTGTGCTTTGATTGTTACCCTAGCACGGCTCAAAGGAGTCGTGTAAACAGGTTTTAGTTGGGTACAGTCCCGAGCCACATGGAGGCAGTGAGCGAATGTTAGGGATTCGTCTCTCCCGGTATAGGGAGTTGATATCGTACCGTGATTGGTTGGTCATTACCATAAGTCCCTGGCCGGGGCTGGTGGAGAATTACTGATAGACTGATCAATAGATTCTCAAATGGTTTTGAGCCATACCGGCACGACTTGTACGATTATTAGGGGTCTGGCGTTTACCACCTCCCTAGACCATACATGTGATAATCTTAGACGAACAGACCGGGCTGTATGCATATTGTCACGGACATGCTCAGTAGGAGTTCGGATGGGTTTTCTCATCGGTCTTCTTATCGACATCTACCTGGGGACCGTTACGTACAGCTAGTGCCACTTGCGGTCTGTGGTTAAACCGACTACCAGCGTAGTGTCGAGTCTTTAGAGTCCCATACAGAGAGTTTCCCTGCTCCAGGAGAAATGATATAGAGGTCGTATGGTTTTACAACAAGGGTTCGAACGCATACGCGTTTAAACGCACGTACGACGTTCAAACGCACGTACGACGTTCGGACAGTTTTTACTAGCCGGCTTTGGTTTAAGCCAGATTCTAGTATCGGGTTATTGGATTTATATAGTCTAAAGTTTTTCCGTGTTTTCACGGCTTGGAGGGGCGTTCTCGTAATTTTCCGGGAAGCTTCTAGAAGCATGGTGACTTGGGGGTTAAGGTGGCATAAGCATTTATTGCTTAATGACTCATTTGTGTGATTCATCCATGGTATTAAATGATGCATTAATTAGCTAATGAGTCATATGATGAATCACACAAGGTAAATGAATCAACCATGATGATTAATCATTTATATTATTTATTTGATAAATTGTTATGGTTGTTAAATTCTAATGAGCTCATTTTCAATATCATTCTCATGCTCACCTTCTCTCTCCTCAAGCTCATTCTCTCTTGAAACCCTAATCCTCCCCTCTCATGTGTTGAGATCAAGGATTAGATAGACTAATACATCCATAACCTCACTCTATATCCCCTATGTAGCTTAGATTAGCACTTTGAGCAACCTAGTTATCTCAAGTTAGAGATCAAGCTTGGAGTAGGAGCTCTCGGGTGGATCGTCTTTGACTCGAGGAGGCCGTTGAGGTGACGATATTCCAAGGAGCCTACGAGGAGTGGAGGACAGCGATGAAGACCCGAAGGACAAGTAACGTGAGGTATAACTTCGAATCCTAATAGTTAAATCTCTCGTAGTTAGTTAGTAATGGTTTAGATACGATTCATGCGCTCAAGTCCGTGTTACGAAGATTTGATAATCGTTTTTCATATATTCCGCCTTCCCGCAAGTTAGTAGGATGCGTTACATGGACTTACAGTGGTTCTGGAATTTGATTGTTTGGCATGCGTAGGCTATAAGTTCTAACCTATAAGCGCACCGTGTGCCATATTGGTTTTTCGAACTCGATTTTAATAGCATTTGCGATTGTGTATTGATATTGTAGGTACCTTCACGTAGATTCCGAGATGACGAAGCATGGCGTCATCGAATTCGGCAAGCAAGGATCAAGGTGAGTAGATCTATATCTAAGGGGGAAGTCGGGTGGATGGAGTATAGCACCCCTGTAACTTTTTGATGGGAACCGATCTATAGGATACAGTCGTAGAAATCTAGATTTAGAAACTAGGGATATGGTTAAAAAGATAGTTATAGATGATATGAATGAGGTTATATATATATATCGAGATATGAGATGAAAGCTAATAGGGATAGGACGCCTTGACATGATAGGATAGAATTAATGTCTCGAATTGATATATAAGAATATGGAAAGAGAATATGAATCACGACTTATAGATATGTAATTATAAGAGGATAAGTAAGAGATTTATAGTAGTATGGCATGAGATTTATAAGATAGGATATATATATATATATATATATATATATATATATATGTAAATGACTTGATGATGTGATATGATGATTTGATTGACATGTCGGTATACGGAGGCGAGTTGATATGAGAGGATTGATACTTTTGTCGGTCCCCTGATATGAGATTGTTATGGATGCGACCTGGGATATAGGTATATAGATATATATGTTGTGAATCATGAGTGATATACCGTACGAGACGTTAGGTCCGTACCCTCAGTGTCATAAAGGTTGATAGGATCCCTGATGGTTTAATGCCGCCGTACGATGATTTACCGTACGCGATGAGTTTTATGATGATTGATCCATACCCTTGACTAGAGGATGCCGTACGATGGATTATACCGTACGCGATGTTGTGAGGCTGGATGCCGATTGTTAGATTCGCCGACTCGGTCATATTATATACGTATACCTTATAGCTTTTAGCTGATGATTTACTTATGCTACATTCATGCTATTCTCATTGCATTGCATATACCTTTGCTAGTACACCTACACCATTATCGATGATGCATATATTACACTTACACAGATTGGCCGGCTTACACACTTCATCATCGATAATTGCTATGTCACTACACAGTAGATTTGCTGCATCATGATATGAATCCTTGTATGATTTACTTGCTATATTCACATCACTGTTCTATGCTGCATGATATACGGATATTCTTACATTCTGTTATATGTCGCATACATCATGCTTTACTATTATACGCATTGAGATATGCTGTTTTCATGAGATTTCTGGATTTGAGAACCGTGGTTATTTCTAAAGAAAGTATGTATTGTTTTAAAAACCCGGTTTCTCTTGATATGATATTTCAGTGCGTCCACCATGCGTTTTCTCGATTCTGAGACATGTGATATGTGAAACCCGATTCGAGGAGTTGGATGATCCGTTTGCGGGTTCATGGTGGACCCGGTATGGTACCCCGGGGCAAGAAAGGTATGTCGATGGATTAGCCGATGAGCTTGACAGGGGGAACACTACCTACCGGTTATTGGTTGGACCTGGCGGTTATCCGGAGGATACCGACCGGAGTTGAGAGATGGTTATGGGCCGACCCGTTTTGCCGGAGCCCGGTGGGCAATCACGCAGACGGAGCCCGTAGGCCGATCCAGACTGACAGAGCCCGAGAGATATGAGGATTTACATGTCGACGTTGGACACGGGTTTCATGATGTTTCGAGCTTCGATGTTAGACACTCAGGTTCCATGATTTTGATGTGTCGTTACTGGACACACGGTGATCGATATCCTCAGATTTACATGCATGTACTTTCATGATATTTACATGCATGATGTTGTTGTGTCATTGGTTGACATGTGGATGAGATCCACATGCATAAAGGCATTGACTATATGGTTGGATGATATCCACTTGCATAAAGGCTTTGAGTATATATTGGCACATATGTAGATATGGTCACCTAGATATCATAATATTACCTTTATGATATAGTTGACATAGGAATCGTTGTTTATTTGATTTCTACCTTTTGATGTTTTCTACTCACGATTTGGCAACTCACCCCCATTGTGCCACAGTTCCTGCAGGTTGACCGTATGGATCAGCAGCGACATCGCTGGCACACAACCGCTTTTGGGTGTTTTGCTTTGGTAGGTGGTACATGTTGGATCGTGCCACTATTGTATTATTATTCATTTTGTATCTAGTCAACTCCATCAACCAAAACTAATATTTGTATATTAAGTAAAGACTTAGTGAGGCTTGTAATTGCGAGACTTGAGCGATGGGTTTATGCTCGCTTGGTGGGTTGATGTCTTGCTTTATTTATCTTTTGTGGTGATCTTCGCCGTTAGGCGTCATATACATATATTTTGTCTTGCGTGGTTGTGAATCCGCCGATTGGCGAAGAGCTAGCTCCCGCTTGAGGGTGCCTTTATATCATCTCATGTATTTGTGGTTTTGGATCAAAATATACAAAGGAGGTGCTGCCCAAATTTTTAAAAGACGAAACACGTTTTCAACTAGAAAAAATTACTTGCATTTTCATTTTCATTACTTATGTATTTAAGAAAACTTATGATTTTCACCATACCTTTGTTTCAAAACTTCACCTCTCTATTTTCTTAAAAAGGTTTAGATTTCTGGGCGTCGGCTTACTTGAATTACGTTACGCCTTTAGACGTGGCGTAGTTTAAGTGCCGGTCACGAACAATATTTTCAGGTCGTGACAATATACGTACATCATATATTTTCGTTCTTTTCTGGTGTGAATAATTGATTGATTCTTATCAATGCAAGGGTAAAACAAATCTATATGATGTTGTTGGAACCATGTTTTTAAAAACTGAAATTACAGACGTTCTCTTTTGCTTTGCACAGTGATATTCGGTTATGAATATCCAGCACCTCATTCGACGAGGCAAGGTCCGAGAGACCTTCATCGGGAGTGACCCCTTGGGCAGAAGTTTGCGTCAACGTAATAACTTCACTATAGTTGATTCTTTTTCTTTGCATCGTGGTATTCAGTTTGGAATATCCTGCACCTCATTCGACGAGGAAAGAGCCGAGATCTCTTCACCGGGAGTGACCTCTTTAGCAAAAGTTTTCGCCACCATATATTTGTAAAACCACTCAGTTCCTTCAACGATATCAAGTTCATTATGTTAAAGGTTTTTCGCCAAAAACCAGCCGTAGCCCTCCATCATTTCAGATTAGTATTGCTTAGTATTCGTTTCAAATTAGTATTGCTTAGTATTCGTGCTATATATGTCGTGCATTGCCGAGGCGTAGTGTTTGGTAGCTCTGTAATGCTTTTCTGTTGCATGGATATGTGGATTGGTTAGGACAGTCGTACAGTTATGTTGGCTTGTCAAGGAATCATACGGGTGGGTTTAACGCAATCAAGATAATGACGGGTTGAACTTGACTAGGACTCTTTGATATGTTGGCGTTGTCAAGGTCACGTGGGTCCTAGGGGTAAAAACCCACATCGGGAGTTTCAAACATACAGGAAACTTGCCAGGCTTGCGCATATCTTCTGAAGTGTGGTAACTTGAGTGGATTCCTTCAAGTTATCATGTGATGATAGTTGGATCCCGATTCCTACTGATGAGTAGGATTTACTCCTCGGGTGATTCTGACCAATTCGCCTTTTGGGTTTGGAGGAGAATTCAAGGAAACGGTGGGAGCCATCCTGATTAGATAAAGTGATTATCCATTCTGATCTAGGTTAGATTGTACGCTGAGTATTTCTTTTCTCTCTCTCTTTGGTAGCGACCATGGCCCGACCCTTGACTAAAACTCATGAACCAAGTTAACCGAACCTTCTTAAAATACATTGGCTTTTGGAATGTCACGGTGTCGCAAATATCATTGCCACTTCTAAATCACCTTTGCATTTCTCCAGAACACTCCGTATCACCACTGATATCCACTCCTATTCGATATGCCATCGTATAGTTACATACGAACTCGAAGGAACTTGTTCTAGATTCGAGGATGGTTTCCAGTTCAAGAGAAATTGAATAGGATTATTCAGATGTCCTTTCCCTTTACCTTCTCTCAGGTTGCGAGGGCTCCTAGGATTAGGAGAGGGTACACCTATAGAGCTTATTGGATAGTCTTCCTCCAGACCATAGGCAGGTGCCGAAAGGTGGGGAAGGAAGAAAACCAATTAGCCTAAAGGTGGTGTACAGAAGGTAATAAGTAAAGAAATATAAAGGGATTAGATTAAGGGCAAAGAAAATTGCAACTGCAATCATTCACGACAAAAACCGTGTATACCCCTGCCACTCCTACATTCACTTTGCATTTCTCCAGAACACTCCATATCACTATGGATATCCACTTCTATTGGATATGCCATCGTATAGTTACATACGAACTCGAACGAACTTGTTCCAGATTCGAGGATGCTTTCCGGTTCAAGAGAAATTGAATAGGATTATTCAGGTGTCTTTTCCAATTACCTTCTTTCAGGTTGCGAGGGCTCCTAGGATTAGGAGAGTACACCTATTGTTCTTATTGGATAGTCTTCTTCCAAACCTTAGGCTGGTGCCGAAAGGTAGGGAAGGAAGAAAACCAATTAGCCTTAAGAAGGTGTACAGAAGATAATTAAGTGAAGACATAATAAAGGAATTGGAGGGAGGGCATGGAAGTATACGGTTACAGTCATGAATCAAGATAGTGGAAGATGAATTACTAGGAATATCCGGTTACCCCTTCGAAACATTTTCATGTTTCAGTTTCACCGTGTGATGTTAATTGAAAACTGTTTTCCTAATTGGAATTTAATTCCAGGGTATGTATTTACCAGATCAGTTTCTCATATCTGTATATTATTATGGAAGGTGAGTGGGAGTAAGATATTGGGAATTGGGTGATTAGATCCTCATTATATCGGAATTCGTTGTAATTGGTGATATTTGAGGAAATCATTTGGATTTTGCTGGATGGCAAATATTTGGTTTTGAATATCTGTTATTATGCACAAATTTCAAACTGATATATCTGTACGTTTATTTTATAAAGTGAGATATAACTTTTTGATATTATGTCTGTGACATTTACCTATATCAGTTGGTGATTAGGTAAGGTGCATTCAACAGCGGTGTAATTCTTCTTAACCATAGTGCAGTTTTTCGACCTGCGACGCACATGGTTTGAGTTATTGAACTCAGGGGACTAATACAAAGTATTATATATTTTCCAGTGTCCATTAGGACAATGGTGTCGGTACTCGTACTATATTCTGTTTACTCATAACTTCTCCAGTTCTATACAAGTATTTCGTTGAAATGTAAGGTCCAGATATTGAGAAGTTGTGGGTATAAGAATAAAGTAGAGAACCATTTGTTGGAAGTATCAGAATTCTTCGAGATAATCGAAAATGTAGATACTTGTGTATGGTATTCTATTGATAGTAATGGTTTTGAGAACATGCTTCCCTTTCAGGTCACTCATATATGGATGCACTCCTAGATGAGTAATGCTGATTGACCTCTTTCCATTTGGTTGATATGCACTAGAGATAGCTGCATGATTTTGAATCTGGTTCTAATTAAATTAGTGCTTTTGTTTCTATATTGGATATATATAGAAATAATTTATATCTTAACGTTGTTAAGGTCTAGGGAGTTGTCCGGCTGATGCTTAAAACCAGAATCCGAATAAACTCGAGGCATGTTTCAGTAATGGCAGTTTGCGGGTTATTCCAGATTTTGACGAGGGTTAACTTTCTACCATCAGGAAGATCAATATTTATATTGTTCTTGACTCACCACAATTTTAGTAAAATGGATTTTTTCAGAAAAACACTAGTGGGAGTATTGTAGAACTGGAAGTGATACCAGAACCACAAACGATTACTGAAGATTTTATAGAACCTGAGAATTCAATTATTTTCGACGTTCCATTAGCCACTCCGCAGATTTGGTGGGTAACCTCAGGCACCCGAGAAGTACTTCGGTCTTCTCAGTGATGGTGACAGGGAGGTTCTTGTTTACCCAGATTTGTCATTGCTGCTGTTCTAGACTATAACACCCGACAGGAGGATGAGTATAGCGTCATTCTAAACCAACTTTAGAAGTGCATGTGTATTTGACTCTGTCAGAGGGTTGTTGTAGTTGTTAGATATGTATGCCCTAGAGGCCATTATTGTATAGTACTAGTTTGTATAATACATTTTGGAGGCTTGGGATATATATATACGGTTTTACGACAGTCTTGCTCGATATAGTAGTATGCTACTTGGTTTGTTTCTATCTTAATATGTGTATATGTTTCTTTTAACATATCGCTAAAACATATTGATGGAGCCCTTAGTATCTTTACTTGACTACCGGCGTTGTGATGGCGATCACACTAGTGGGGGCTGGGTAGTTTATAAGCACATCCTTATTTTGGTCCCTAGTCGTAGGATTATCGAGACAGGGCATCGATACTCCAGAGTAGACTGGTGTATACGCTTCTCTTCCCAGCAGGGGAGATGGTCTGTCCCACAGCCATCAGTACGTCGTGCTGGAGATAATATGCAGGTGCTCGTTAGGTTACGAGTATACTGGACAGGACTCGTTGGGAACTGTTGGTTGGTATTATACCTATCGTCAGTTAACAGTTCCCAGGTGACATGAGTACAGCTTAGTCCGCTGACTTGACACTGTTACTTCGCCTCGAGTGTGTTCCTACTGTTCTTTGATTACTACCCTACCACGGCTTTACTGAGTCATGCAAACAGGTAGTAGTTGGGTGCAGTCCCGAAGCACTTGGAGGTAGTGACGGTTAGACAGGATTCGTCTCTTCCGGTATTGGGAGTTGATATCACGCTGTGTCTAGGAAAGCCATTACACATAGTCGTCCCTAGCCTGAGCAAGCGAGATATACTGGTAGGTTTCCAATATTATCTCACGGTGTTCTGGGCTGCACTCTGACACGACTTGTACCGCTATTTGGGGACTGACGTTTACCACCCCCTAGGCCCGCCATGTGATATTCTCAGACGAACTGACCGTACTGTACGGAGATTGTCACATACAGGCTCAGTAGGAGGTCGGATTGGTTCGCATCATCAGTTTTCTTATCGGCATCTACGTGGGGACCGTTACGTACAGCTAGTGCCGCTTGCGGTCTATGGCTAAACCCACTGCCAGCGTAGTGCTGAGTCTTTAGAGTCCCACACAGAGGGTTATTCGCCTTTGGGCAAAACAGAGTAGAGGTCGCATGGTTTTGCAACGGTGTTCGTTCATATCCGCGTACTTGTGCACATTTGGTGTCCGGACAGTTATTACTAGCGGGCTTTGGTTTAAGCCAGATCCTAGTATATGTTTTGGGGTTAGTTTTATCTCATTGTATTCGTGTTCCTCAGAACACGGATGCGGGTGTGTATGCACAGTTGATTGAGGCAGAGGGAGAGAATTCTCATTAGGGTTTTGGTACGGGTGTGTATGCACAGTTGACAGTTGTCTTTTTCCAAACCCTAATGAATATGTGAAATATCAATTAATAATATTAATTAAAGGAAATTGAGTTATGGTTAGCGTTGTTGACTTGTTGACCAAGGTTGACTTGTTGACCAAGGTTGAAAAGTTGACCATCATCATTTCAAGCAAAGATGCTCTTTGATCTTTGCAAAACTCATTAAATGTGAAATGATAATGGTCTTTTCAACCTACCATCACCTTTTTATTTTTGGATTAATATTGTTAATTGTTAATTCATATATATTTGCATATGGTTGCAAAATTCTTATTATAATCTCATTCTCATTCTCTCTCATCCTTTGCTCTCCCTCTTCCTCTAGCTCAAGGCAAAACCCCTTATGAGTTGAGAACCATTTGCCTTAAAGATAAAACACCAAAACTCATTTCTACTCATCCTAAGGTTGAAGGTTTAGCAAGCCTAATACTTTAGTTACCTCAAGTTCGAGGAAGGAGCTCAAGGTAGAGGCCCTCGGGTGGATCCATCTTCGGCAAGAGAAGGCGACGAGGAGAACCATCCAACCCACTCCAAGGAGAAGAAGAGAAGTAGTTCAAGACTAGGTATAACCCCTAACCGAGTAGGTAAAGCTCGTACTTGTAGCTAGTGTGTAGTTTAGCAAAGATCTGGGTTTTATAGTCCATGTTACCCTAAACCCTAAAAATTGTTTTTCACCGTTTCTGCAACTATGAAAGGACCGGGATAGGTAACGTGGACCTAACAGTGGTATCAGAGCCTAGCTAAACACACCCTAGCATGTTAGCAAAGTATCTAGAATTTCGATCGGAGAAATTACCGCAAAACACCCCGAAAATGCTAACTTTCTACCGATTTTTATTTCTGCTCAAAAAATAATAAATCATGTACTAAAAATCGGCTTAGGGTTTTTAAAGAACACACAAGAAAAATGGTCCACTAAATCGGTCAAAGCGCTGTGGAACCGCGGCACGAGCATGCTCCTGCCGCGAATCCGCGACCGAGTTGTCTCGGCTGTGGGTCAAGTTTCCTGCAGTGTTCTTATATTGGTGTTTTATGATTTTTAGGATGGTTTGTTTCTTCCCAGAATTTCTAAAGAACAAATTTGTTTTTGGGGTGGTTACAAATCCGCATTTTGATCGAATTTCTGTAGACTTTGGCTAATGGGTTATATCTGTGATATGATATATGTATTGAACGTCTGCTAATCACTATACGTCGATTAGTGGGGGTTATACGTATCTGTGATCTGTAATGTTGATGGTTTGTGTATATGAATTCGTTGGATTGTCGCGGATGAATAGCCGGGGGGTTGTGAGATGAGAGTTTTATTTATCTTTCAATTCATGTAATATGTAAATTGATGTAATATTATTTGTATGGCCGCATATCCGGGATGAGGTTGTAGCCGCCATTGTATAATTTCTTTTTACTATTTTTGCTCCTAGGATAGACCCAAGGTGGGGTGCACAAACTACCGGGTATCTCGAAGTGCCGAGTGGCCTACTCACGTTGTTGAGGGAGCTTGCTTCACTTCGGGTACTTGGTGGGTAGTTTGCCGCACCCGTAGGGGTCTAGGGTGGGGTATTGGCTATTCATCGCGACCGTGTAATCCGCTTTTCGTTACAGGCTCGAACGAAATGCGGATTCTTAGTATATCCAATGTGTTCATCTGTGATCTGGAATGGCTATCATTGCATCTGACGAATGTGTATATCTATATATGATATTTATTTAGGCGTTGCTTATGTTTTGCATCCGCGCTAGTCCAGTCCCCGCTCTGTCGTTAGTTAAGTAACCTAACGGGTGATGACGGGGCCTCGTGGCGAATGCGGATGGCATAAGCGTACGTTATATTTTCGTTGTTTTCTGCAATGGTAGGATTAAATGATGGGACGCATTAAATTAATGCAAGAAAACAAACCTAAAAGTTGTTGTTGGAACAATTTTCAAAAAGCTGTTATTGCAAGGACGTTCTCTTTTGTTTTGCATAGAGGTATTCGGTTATGAATGCCCAACACCTCATTCGACGAGGCAAGGGCCGAGATCCTTTCATTGGGAGTGACCCCTTGGTCAAAAGTTTGCGTCTGGGTAATAACTTCACTATAGTCGATTATTCTTGCTCTGCATCGAGGTATTCAGCTTAGAATATCCTGCACCTCATTCGACGAGAAAAGAGCCGAGATCCCTTCACAGGGAGTGACCTCTTTAGCAAAAGTTTTCGCCACTATATTTTCAAAAAGGCAATCATGTTCCTTCAAACGATATCAGGTTCATTACGTTAACGGGTTTTTCGCCAAAAACCCAGCCGTAGCCCTCCGTCATTTCGGATTGGTATTATTTAGTATTCATGCTGCGTTTGTTGACCTAGTCAAAATGTAGTGAACGGTAGCTAGTTGATATTTTTCTGTGCAATGCAAATGGGATTGGTTAGGACAGTCGTGCGGCCTTATTGACCTAGTCAAGGGTACGTACGGGTGGGTCTAATGCAATCAGGATAATGACGGGTAAAACTTGACTAACGGTTTATGATTTGTTGACCTAGTCAAGGTCATAAATCGTTAGGGGCAAAAACCACATCGGGAGTTTCTAAAGAAACTGAAACTTGCAGATTTAGCATACCTTCTGGAGTGTGATGACTAAAGTGGATTCCATCTAGGTCATCGCACAATGATAGTTGGATCCCGATCCCACTGATGAGTTGGATTACTCTCGGGAGATTATTTCACTTAACAATCAATGCTATAAACCAAGTAGGTGTCTAGAACGGTGTTAGCGGGGCTACGCCTCCAGGGAAAAGAGGTTACTTAATTAAGGAACTTCGCGAAAGCGTTGGAAAACCTCCCTCGAAGTACCAACACTAGCCTGGCTGAAAGGTTAAGCAAGTATTGTGACGTGCAATTAATCCCGACTAGTTCTTCTTTTAAAGGTTTGAAGAAGAATTTGAGGAAACAGTGGGAGCCATCCTGGTTCGATAAACTAATAAACCAATCTAATCTTGCAAGAGCGCACGCTGAGTGTTTCTTTTCTCTCTCTCCAGGTAGCAACCATTTCACGCTCTAATCAAGATAATAAAATGTATCGCTTGACCGATCCGAATTCTTATTCGGGGCTGGGGAACGTTGGTTCGACTCTAACTTGTGACAATAGTCATAAGTTTGAGCAAGGGAAAGAGGATTGTATGGATTCCAAGGATACCCAGTTTTAGAAGAAGCATGGTTTTGCATCTACTTCAGGTGTTCTTGTAATTGAGAACTGCTTTACGGTCAGCCCTACCTCCTGGGTACTTGATACCGGATCAGGATCTCATATCTGTAATTTATTGCAGGGACTGAGAAAAAGTAGGAAAGTTGCACCTGGTGATATGTCGCTCAGAGTAGCGAACGGAGCACAAGTTAATGCTGCAGCTGTCGGTGAATATCACCTAGTGTTGCCAAATGGCAATACTATGATTTTGAACGATTGCTACTATGTACCTTCCATGGTTTGCAACATCATATCAGTTTCTTTACTCGATAAAGATGGATATAACTTTATTCTTGATAGAAATATCATGAACATTTACCTTCATAAGGTACTGGTTGCAGAAAGTACACTGTGTAATGGTATCTACGTTCTAAATTAGAATACAGTTCTAATTGTACAAAACACACGCAAGAGGAAGAATTCAGATACGAATGAATCCTACTTGTGGCATTGTAGACTTGGTCATATCGGAGAGAAAAGACTAAGTAAGTTGCATAAAGATGGACTCTTGAATGCGTTCGAGTTTTCATCTTATGAAACTTGTCAGTCTTGTCTCAAAGGGAAGATGACCAAATCTCCGTTCACCGGACATGGAGAAAGAGCAACAGAGCTCTTGGGACTCATACATAGTGATGTATATGGTCTGATGTCTATACATGCAAGGGGTGGGTTCTCGTACTTCATCACATTCACTGACGATCTCTCTATATTCGGATATGTGTATCTTATGAAACAAAAATCTGAAGCTTTTGAGAAATTCAAGGAATTTAGAAACGAAGTAGAGAACCAGATTGGCAAAAGTATCAAGATCCTCCGGTCTGATAGAGGAGGGGAGTACTTAAGCACGGAATTCCTAGATTACTTAAAAGAGAATGGTATTCTCTCTCAGCTTACTCCTCCTTATACACCACAGCACAACGGTGTATCGGAGCGGAGGAATCGTACCCTATTGGATATGGTTCGCTCCATGATGAGTAGTGCCGAGTTACCTCTTTAATTTTGGGGATATGCGCTTTTAACAGCAGCATATCTATTGAATGATGTTCCGTTTAAATTAGTGCCTAAGACTCCGTTCGAGATATGGAATGGAAAAAGGCCATACCTTAAAAGATTTAAGATATGGGGTTGTCCGGCTTATGTTAAAACGCATAAACCAGATAAACTAGAGGCACGGTCAGTTTTATGTAAGTTTGTGGGATATCCAAAGAATGATTATGGATATCTATTCTACCACACCGAGGAACAGAAGGTGTTTGTTGCTCAGCATGCCGTTTTCTTAGAAACGGAGTTCCTTGCAAAAGAAATTAGTGGGAGCACGGTAGAATTGGAAGAAATTCAGCGACCACAAACTGAAACTGAAGATTTGACAGAACCTCAGGATTCAATAACCCCAAACGAACCTCAGCTACTCTACAGATCTGGTAGGATTTCTCATCCTCCCGAGAGATACTACGGTTTTCTCTTAGACGGGGATCGAGAGGATTGCATCTTAGAAGAAGATGACTCTACCAGTTTCAGGCAGGCCATTATCAGTAGGGACTCTGATAAGTGGCTGGAAGCAATGAAATCCGAAATGGAGTCCATGTATGCCAATAAAGTGTGGACCTTGGATATTGCTCCACCTGGGGTAAAACCCGTTGGATGCAAATGGATCTACAAAGGGAAACTTGGTGTAGATGGGCAGCTGGAAACCTATAAGGCTAGACTCGTTGCAAAAGGTTTTCGTCAAAGACCTGGTGTGGACTATGACGAAACTTTTTCTCCAGTGGCTATGCTTAAATCCATTCGGATCCTACTTGCCATTGCTGCCTTCCATGACTATGAAATCTGGCAGATGGACTTTAAAACGGCTTTTCTGAACGGCTGTTTGGAAGAGTGCGTTTACATGGATCAGCCAGAAGGTTTCATAGACAGTGCGAGCAGCGGGAAGCATGGTAACATACCCGCATTGCACGGAATCATCCTCTCCAAGAAGATGTCTCCTAAGACTGACGAGGAGAGGGTTCGCATGAGCACTATACCCTACACTTCGTCGGTAGGATCTATAATTTATGCGATGCTATGTACAAGACCAGATGTAGCTTATGCGCTGAGCATGGTGAGCCGGTATCAGTCAGACCCAGGTGAGGACCACTGGACGGCAGTAAAGAATATTCTCAAGTACCTGAGAACGACTAAGGAGATGTTCCTGGTTTACGGTAATGGAGACCTCAGGGTCGAGTCCTTTATCGATTCAAGGTTCCTGAGTGAAAAAGATGACAGCAAATCTATCTCGGATTTTCTGTTTACTCTCAACGGAGGGGCGGTGTGTTGGAGGAGTTCCAAACAGGACACCGTCGCAGACACGACGATGGAGGCTGAATACATTGCTGCAAGCGATGCCGCAAAAGAGGCGGTCTGGATGAAGAAGTTCATTAGTGAACTTCAGGTGGTTCCGTCTATTGCCGACCCAATACCTTTGTATTGCGATAACAATGGGGCTATAGCTTTAGAAAAGGAACCAAGGTCCCATCAGAAATCCAGACACATCTTAAAGCGGTATCACCTGATCAGGGAGATCATTGATCGCCAGGAGATCGAGGTATGGAGAGTGGACACAAAAGACAACACGGTGGATCCATTCACAAAGGCTCTCCCTCAAACACAGTTCGAGCGACTTTTTGAGCTATTGGGCATGCGGTACGCCTGCAGCTGGCCCTAGTGCAGACGTTGGGTATGCGGTACACCAATTACTGGCTTTTAGTGCAAGTGGGAGATTGTTAGATATGTATGCCCTAGAGGCCATTATTGTATCGTACTAGTTTGTATAATACATTTTGGAGACTTGGGATATATATATATATATACGGTTTTACGACAGTCTTGCTCGATATAGTAGTATGCTACTTTGTTTGTTTCTATCTTAATATGTGTATATGTTTCTTTTAACATATCGCTAAAACATATTGATGGAGCCCTTAGGATCTTTGCTTGACTACCGGCGTTGTGATGGCGATCACACTAGTGGAGGCTGGGTAGTCTATAAGCACATCCTTATTTTGGTCTCTAGTCGTAGGATTATCGAGACAGGGCATCGATACTCCAGAGTAGACTGGTGCATATGCTTCTCTTCCCAGCAGGGGAGATGGTCTGTCCCACAGCCATCAGTACGTCATGCTGGAGATAGTATGCAGGTGCTCGTTAGGTTACGAGTACACTGGACAGGACTCATCGGGAACTGTTGGTTGGTATTATACCTATCGTCAGTTAACAGTTCCCAGGTGACATGAGTACAGCTTAGTCCGCTGATTTGACACTGTCACTTCACCTCGAGTGTGTTCCCACGGCTCTACTGAGTCATGCAAACAGGTAGTAGTTGGGTGCAGTCCCAAAGCACTTGGAGGCAGTGACGGTTAGACAGGATTCGTCTCTCCCGGTATTAGGAGTTGATATCGCGCTGTGTCTAGGAGAGCCATTACACATAGTCGTCCCTGGCCTGGGTAAGCGAGATATACTGATAGGTTTCCAGTGTTATCTCAGGGTGTTCTGGGCTACACTCCGACACGACTTGTACCGCTATTAGGGGACTGACGTTTACCACCCCCTAGGCCCGCCATGCGATATTCTCAGACGAACAGACTGGACTGTACGGAGATTGTCACATACAGGCTCAGTAGGAGTTCGGATGGGTTCGCCTCATCAGTCTTCTTATCGGCATCTACCTGGGGACCGTTACGTACAGCTAGTGCCGCTTGCGGTCTGTGGTTAAACCCACTTCCAGCGTAGTGCCGAGTCTTTAGAGTCCCACACAGAGGTTTATTCGCCTTTGGGCAAAACAGAGTAGAGGTCGCATAGTTTTGCGACGGGGTTCGTTCACATCCGCGCACTTGTGCACGTTTGGTGTCCGGACAGTTATTACTAGCGTGCTTTGGTTTAAGCCAGATCCTAGTATATATTTTGGGGTTAGTTTTATCTCATTGTATTCGTGTTCCTCGGAACACGGATGCGGGTGTGTATGCACAGTTGACTGAGGCAGAGGGAGAGGATTCTCATTAGGGTTTTGGTACGGGTGTGTATGCACAGTTGATGGTTGTCTTTTTCCAAACCCTAATGAATATGTGAAATATCAATTAATAATATTAATTAAAGGAAATTGAGTTATGGTTAGGGTTGTTGATTTGTTGACCAAGGTTGAAAAGTTGACCATCATCATTTCAAGCAAAGATGCTCTTTGATCTTTGCAAAACTCATTAAATGTGAAATGATAATGGTCTTTTCAACCTACCATCACCTTTTTCTTTTTGGATTAATATTGTTAATTATTAATTCACATATATTTGCATATGGTTGCAAAATTCTTATCATAATCTCATTCTCATTCTCTCAAATCCTTTGCTCTCCCTCTTCCCCTAGCTCAACGCAAAACCCCTCATGAGTTGAGAACCATTTTCCTTGAAGATAAAACACTAAAACTCATTTATACTCATCCTAAGTTTGAAGGTTTAGCAAGCCTAATACTTTAGTTACCTCAAGTTCGAGGAAGGAGCTCAAGGTAGAGGACCTCAGGTGGATCCATCTTCGGCAAGAGATGGCGACGAGGAGAACCATCCAACCCACTCCAAGGAGAAGAAGAGAAGGAGTTCAAGACTAGGTATAACCCCTAACCGAGTAGGTAAAGCTCGTAGTTGTTGCTATTGTGTAGTTTAGCAAAGATCCGGGTTTTATAGTCCATGTTACCCTAAACCCTAAAAATTGTTTTTCACCGTTTCCGCAACTACGAAAGGACCGGGACAGGTAACGTGGACCTAACAATAGTCAGTGGGAGCAGCAAAAGCATAGTGGGCTAGTAGCTTATATCTATTTATAGACTAAACCAGGTATAGCAGAAATAGATCATCTATTTTTGATGTGACAGTCATAGGCTTTGACTTTATCAGAATAGGAGATGGATCTGCTAAGAAGGTAGTAGAGAGTGATGTCTAGGTATTATGATGACATACACTTGATATGAAGAGATATTCCTATACTACGATTGGTTATACTATGGTTGTCACAAAGTTATTTCTCCACATAGGATATGGATATAATATCAGGGTTTCTGGTTACTAGATCTATGGTTTTAGAACTAAATTTGGGAAGTATCCTAATCTGGGTACTTTGACATTATTCTAAAGGTATTTTAGAATGGACGACTCCTGGCATGGTAGTGTACCTGCAGGTGATGGAGTCACCCTCTCTAAAGGTGTCTTACAGACTAAAGGGGAGAGGGATCTGCATGATTAGCATATCACTTGCTTAGGCAATTGAGTTAATCATGAAATGTCAAGTACCACACCAGATGTTATTTTTGCACTAGCTGCAATAAGAAGATATATTAATCCAATCCTGGAGAAACGTTGAGAAGCAGTTTATGAATATAAATGGATGTTCTAGAGATATGGTAATGGCAGCCTCTTTCGGGAGACAATTATAATTTCAGGCTTCCAAGGTGACATGGATGACAGAGTGAAGGTCAGAGTTATATTTTTCCTTCTTTTGAGGGACAGTATGTTGGACAGGTGGTCCAAGGGGATACTGAGGAAGGCATGGCACAGGATACAGATTAAATTCAGTGCATGATACAGTCTAAGAAGTTTGGTGGATTTGGAGTTCATTTGTGAACTGGATCCCATCAGATATCCAGACAAATTCTAAGATAGGTATTGCACATTTCGGGAGATAGATTTCTCCGCGAAGTTGAGATATAGAGAGATACAGAAAGAAACATAGGAGCGGATCCACTCATTGAGGCTATTTCTCAAACAGAATAGTTTCACAAACGAACTTTGCAAAACCAATTAATAGAGAAGTTGGGTGTTCGGTATCACACGGGCTGTGAGTATGCAGCACCGCAATAATTGGCCTTAAGTGAAAGTGGGAGATTGTTGGCTATAGTGCCCTCAAGGCAATTATCATAGTCGCAGGTAGGTGATTATAATGATTGAGGGTGGACCTATACCTGTAGAACAATCTTACTCGAGATGATAGTATGCTATCTGGTTTGTCTTTATCATCATGTACATGCTTTATGTAGTATTAAAGATCACTATTACATATTGATAGAGCCCATAGGATTTATGCTTGACTACCAGCATTATGATGGCAATCATATACGTGGGAGCTGAGGGTCTATAAGCACATCCATAAATTTCCATAGTCGTGGGAGTATAGAGACTGAGCATTGATACTCCAGTGTAGACTAGTGTATACTGATCGAGACCTCGACGAGGGGTGGTGGCCAGGTCTTACAAGCTATAGGTTTTATTTTATTCACCTAAGATAGTATACAGGTGCTCATTGGGTTATGAGTACACTGGACGGACTCACCGGAAACCTGCTAGTTGGTATTATACCTATTGTCAGATAGCAGTTCCCAGGTGACATATGTACAGGTTAGTCTGTCGGCCTGAGATCGTTATTTGTCTTGTATGAGTTCCCACTGTGCTTTGATTACTACCCTACCACAGCTTAAAGGAGTTGTGCAAACAGGTTTTAGTTGGGTACAGTCCCGAGCCACAGTGAGGCAGTGATCGGATCGTCGGGGATTCGTCTCTCCCGGTATTGGGGGTTGATGTCACGTTGTGCACGGGTGGCTATCAGCAGAAATCCCTGTCTATGGTGGACGAGAATTACCGATCTAGGATCGATAGTTTCTCAGGTGGTGATGGGTTTCATGCCGACACTAAATGTCGCGTTGTTAGGGGTTTGACATTATCTACCCCTCTAGACTCGATATGCGATACTCTTAGACAAACAGACCGAACTATATAGATATTGTCACTGTTATGCTCAGTAGGGGTTCGGGATGAGTTTGCTCGTCGGTCTCCCTTTCGCTTAATACCTAGGTAGCCGTTATGTACAGCTAGTGTCGCTGACGTATTTGTGGTTAAACCCACTTCCAGCGTATTGACGAGTCTTTAGAGTCCCACACAGAGGGTTTTCACGGTTCAGGCGATATGCTGTAGATGACGTATGTTGGTACATACAGGTGTCCGATTAAATATGTGCATATGCTGCACAGACTTTAATCAGACGGTTGATAATATTAACGGCTTAGGATTAAGCCGGATTATTAAATCAGGTTTTGATTTAATAATTTATATATGTATTTATATATATGTATTCTAATGTTATTGTTCACTATTCATTTTCTCTCTTGGCTATTCGTATTTCTGTACGAATATGCGTATATGTATTTCGATACATGTACCGTGAAGTATTCCGTATTTATACGGAATAGCATCTAAAAGCGGACACCTCATTTGTATGATTTTCCATTTTTGGAAATTCATTTGTTTGACAAATGAGGTGGAGGAGTGAGGTGGCATTGTTAGGTCCACGTTACCTCTCCCGGTACTTTCGGGGTAGCGGAAACGGTAAAACAAAATTTTTTCTAAACTTGGTAACATGGACTGTAAAAGCCGGATCTTTGCTAAACAATACACTAGCATCCTAACTAGAGATCTATCTACTCGGTTAGGGGTTATACCTCAACTTGAACTCCTTCTCTTCTTGTTGTTCTTCTCCTTGCTTGCTCCGAGGCTTGATCCGGACTTTGGTCACCTCCGCGGCCTCCTTGATTCGTAGACGATCCACCCGAGAGATGTGCATCGAGCTCCACCTCGAGCCAAGATAACTAGGGCAAAGAGATTGCTAGTCTAAAAGCCCTAGGTTGTGTAGAAGTGATGAAGGGATGGATTTGTCTTTGTGAAATCTTTATCTCTCAACACATGAGATCAAAAGATCAAAACAAGAGGAGGAAGAAGAAGAAGGAGGAAGGTTAGCAACCATGGAGCTTTTCTTTTCTTCTCACTTGAAAAAGCAAGAGAGAGAATGAGAAAGAAATTATGATACAAAGGAAAAGTAACCATGGTTGCAATAATGTAAAAACAACATCATTACTAATCCCATCAAGATAAAGTTTGATGGCTACATTGAAATGACCATTATCATAATCCAAAAGAAAAAGAAAAAGATAAGAAGAGTGTAGATCCCTCTTGAAAGTCAATGGTCAACATGGTCAACCGGTCAATAAAGTCAAGAGAGGTCAACAGGGTCAAATGGTCAATGCAATTAGCCATCATAAAATTATCACTAATAGGATTAGTAAATGATGTCCGCGGCTCATAATGGTTTTGACCAAACGAACTGTCAAAACCCTAATGAGTCCGCCACAAAATGGTTTTGACCGAATCAACTGTCAAAACCCTAATGAGCCTGCCGCATAACGGTTTTGGCCGAACCAACTGCCAAAACCCTAATGAGGAACCTCCTCCTTCATCGCTCCCGAAAACTGTGCATACACACCTGCATCCGTATTCCGTAGAATGCGGATGCACAGAAGATAAAACAAATCCATCCGTGCAATACTAGGATCCGGCTTAAACCAAAGCCCACTAGTATTGCCTGCCCAAACACCATACGCATACAAGTATACGTAAGTGATCGTAGCCCTGCCGTAAAACCATACGGCCTCTACACGTTTCGCTCAGTGCAGGGAAACTCTCTGTGTGGGACTCTAAAGACTCGACACTACGCTGGCAGTGGGTCCAACCACAGACCGCAAGCGGCACTAGCTGTACGTAATGGTCCCCAGGTAGATGTCGATAAGAAGGCTGATGAGCTAAACCCATCCGAACTCCTACTGAGTCTGTATGTGACAATCTCCGTACAGTCCGGTCTGTTCGTATGATACATCGCATGGCGGGCCTAGGGGGCGGTAAACGTCAGTCCCCTAATAGCGGTACAAGTCGTGTCGGAGTGAACCCCAGAACACCCTGAGATAACACTGGAAACCTACCAGTATATCTCGCTTGCCCTGGTCAGGGACTACTCGTGTAATGGCTCTCCTAGACACAGCGCGATGTCAACCCCCAATACCGGGAGAGACGAATCCTGTCTAACCATCACTGCCTCCAAGTGCTTCGGGACTGCTCCCAACTACTACCTGTTTGCACGACTCAGTAGAGCCGTGGTAGGGTAGTAATCAAAGAACAGTGGGAACACACTCGAGGCGAAGTGACAGTGTCAAGTCAGCGGACTAAGCTGTACTCATGTCACCTGGGAACTGATAACTGACGATAGGTATAATACCAACCATCAGTTCCCGACGAGTCCTGTCCAGTGTACTCGTAACCTAACGAGCACCCGTATACTATCTCAAGTATGGCGTACTGACGGCTGTGGGACAGACCGTCTCCCGTGCTGGGATGAGAAGCGCATACGCTAGTCTACTCCGGAGTATCGATGCCCTATCTCGATACTCCCACGACTAGGGACGTGTATAAGGATGTGCTTGTAGATTACCCAGCCCCCACGAGTGTGATCGCCATCACAACACCGGTAATCAAGCAAAGATCCTAAGGGCTCTACTAATGCGTATAGGTGATATAATGAATAAACACACATGTACACATTAAAGCAGAGACAAACCAAGTAGCATACTACTATATCGAGCAAGATTGTTTATACAACTGTGAATATCCCAAGCATCCACCGCGTAACCGCGGCCAAGTTGACTCGGCCGTGGATCATTTTTGTTGCAGTGTTTCTCTGGTGGGTTTTTGGGATTTTTGGTATGTGAATTTTCTGCCCAGATTTTCCAGAAAGCAAATTTTGTTTTTGGGGCTTGAAAATCCGTATATTTTGGTCGGTGTTCTGTAGACTTTGGCTAATGGTTATATCTGTAATGTTATATGTGTATTGAACGTCTACTAATCGCTATACGCCGATTAGTGGGGGTTATACACATCTGTGATCTGTGTTGTTGATGGTATGTGTATATGAACTCGTTGGATTGTCGCGGATGAATAGCTGGGGTGGATGTGA
The DNA here is from genome assembly GCA_030015575.1 of Agapanthus africanus. Lineage (NCBI taxonomy): Eukaryota > Viridiplantae > Streptophyta > Magnoliopsida > Asparagales > Amaryllidaceae > Agapanthus > Agapanthus africanus. The sequence continues at coordinate 462,024,386 of CM057350.1, forward strand.
GATGAGTGTTTCTTTTTCTTTCATTCATGTAATAAATTTGTAAATTGATGTAATATTATTTGTATGACCGCACAACCGGGTCGGGGTTGTAGCCGTCATTGTATAATTCTTTTTACTGTTTTTGCTCCTAGGATAGACCCATGGAGGGGGTGCACAAACTACCGGGTATCTCGAAGTGCCGAGTGGCCTACTCACGGCGTTGAGGGAGGTTGCTTCGCTTCGGGTACTTGGCGGGTAGTTTGCCGCACCCGTAGGGGTCTTGGGTGGGGTATTGGCTATTCATCGCGACCGTGTAATCCGCTTTTCGTTGCAGGCTCAAACGAATCGCGGGTTCCTAGTATATCCAAAGTGTTCATCTATGATCTGGATTGGCTATCATTGCTGTATATCTATATATAATAACTATTTAGACGTTGCTTATGTTTTTCAGCCGTGCTAGCCCAGCCCCCGCTCTGTCGTTAGTTAAGTAACCTAACGGGTGATGACGGGGCCCAGTGGCGAATGCGAATGGCATAAGCGTACGTCATATTTTGGTTGTTTTCTGCAATGGTAGGATTTAAATGATGGGATGCATTAAAAGAACTAATGCAAGAAAATAAACCTAAAAGACGTTGTTGGAACAAGTTTTTCAAAAAGCTGTTATTACAAGGACGTTCATCTTTTTGTTTTGCATCGAGGTATTCGGTTATGAATGCCCAGCACCTCAATCGACGAGCAAGGGCCGAGATCCCCTCATCGGGAGTGACCCCATGGACAAAAAGTTTGCGTCAGGGTAATAACTTCACCATAGTCGATTATTCTTGCTTTGCATCGAGGTATTCATCTTACGAATGCCCAGCACCTCACTCGACGAGGAAAGAGCCGAGATCCCTTCACAAGGAGTGACCTCTTTAGCAAAAGTTTTCGCCACTATGTTTTCAAAAAGATGTATCACGTTCCTTCAACGATATCAAGTTCATTACGTTAACGGGTTTTTCGCCAAAAACCCAGCCGTAGCCCTCCGTCGTTTCTTATAAGTTATACTTAGTATTCGTGCTGCGTTTGTTGACTGTGTCAAGGCGCAGTGAACGGTAGCTAAGTGTAGCTTATTTGCTGGATACAATGTGATTGGTTAGGACATTTGTAGAACCTTGTTGACTATGTCAAGGGTTATGCAGGTGGATTTAATGCAATCAAGATAATGACGGGATGAACTTGACTAGGACTTTTTGATTTGTTGACTGTGTCAAGATCACTTGGGTCCTAGGGGCAAAAACCACATCGGGAGTTTCAAAAGAACTGAAACTTGCAGATTTCGCATACCTTCTGGAGTGTGGTAGCTAGAGTGGATTCCATCTAGGTTATCACACAATGACAGTTGGATCCCGATCCCACTGATGAGTTGGATTACTCTCGGGAGATTACTTTCACTTAACGATCAATGCTATAAACCTAGTAGGTGTCTAGAAAGGTGTTAGCGGGGCTACGCCCCCAGGGAAAAGAGGTTCTTAAATTAAGGAACTTCGCGAAAGCGTTGGAAAACCTCCCTCGAAGTACCGACACTAGCCTGGCTGAATGGTTAAGCAAGTAGTGTGACGTGAATGAAATCCCGACTAGTTCTTCTTTTAAAAAGGTTTTAAGAAGAATTTGAGGAAACAGTGGGAGACATCCTGGTTAGATAAACTAATAAATCAATCTAATCTTGCAAGAGCGCCCGCTGAGTGTTTCTTTTCTCTCTCTCCAGGTAGCAACCATTTAACGCCCTAATCAAGATAATAAAATGTATCGCTTGACCGATCCGAATTCTTATTCGGGGCTGAGGAACGTTGGTTCAGCTCTAACTTCTGACAACAGTCATAAGTATGAGAAAGGGAAAGGGGATTGTATGGATTTCCAGGATACCCAGTTGAAGAAGATGCATGGTTTTGCATCTACTTCAGGTGTTCTTGTAATTGAGAACTGTTTTATGGTCAGCCCTACCTCCTGGGTACTTGATACCGGATCAGGATCTCATATCTGTAATTTATTGCAAGGACTGAGAAAAAGTAGGAAAGTTGCACCGGGTGATATGTCGCTCAGAGTAGCGAACGGAGCACAAGTTAATGCGGCAGCCGTCGGTGAATATCACCTAGTATTGCCAAATGGCAAGACTATGATTTTGAACGATTGCTACTATGTACCCTCCATGGTTTGCAACATCATATCAGTTTCTTTACTCGATAAAGATGGATATAACTTTGTTCTTGACAAGAATATCATGAACATTTACCTTCATAAGGTACTGGTTGCAGAGGGTACACTGTGTAATGGTATCTACGTTCTAAATCAGAATGCTGTTCTCAATATACAAAACACACGCAAGAGGAAAAATTCAGATACGAATGAATCCTACTTGTGGCATTGTAGACTTGGTCATATCGGAGAGAAAAGACTGAGTAAGTTGCATAAAGATGGACTCTTGAATGCGTTCGATTTTTCATCTTATGAAACTTGTCAGTCTTGTCTCAAAGGGAAGATGACCAAATCTCCGTTCACCGGACATGGAGAAAGAGCAGCAGAGCTCTTGGGACTCGTACATAGTGATGTATGTGGTCCAATGTCTATACATGCAAGGGGTGGGTTCTCCTACTTCATCACATTCACTGACGATCTCTCTAGGTTCGGATATGTGTATCTGATGAAACACAAATCTGAAGCTTTTGAGAAATTCAAGGAATTCAGAAAGGAAGTAGAGAACCAGACTGGCAAAAGTATCAAGATCCTCCGGTCTGATAGAGGAGGGGAGTACTTAAGCACGGAATTCCTAGATTACTTAAAAGAGAATGGTATTCTCTCTCAGCTTACTCCTCCTTATACACCACAGCACAACGGTGTTTCGGAGCGGAGGAATCGTACCCTATTGGATATGGTTCGCTCCATGATGAGTAGTGCTAAGTTACCTCTTTCATTCTGGGGATATGCACTTCAAACTGCAGCACATCTATTGAATCAAGTTCCATCCAAATCCGTGCCTAAGACTCCGTATGAAATATGGAGTGGTAAAAGTTTGTATCTTAAACGTATTAAGATTTGGGGTTGCCCAGCTTATGTCAAAAAGCAGAACCCAGACAAACTTGAGGCACGGGCAGTTTTGTGTAAGTTTGTGGGATACCCAAAAGATTCAAGTGGGTATCTATTCTACCATGCAGAGGAACAGAAGATAATTGTTTCAAGAAATGCCACATTTTTAGAAAAAGAATTTCTTTTTAAAAACATTAGTGGCAGCACGGTAGAACTGGATGAAATTCCAGAAACACAAGCTTTAACAGAAAATTTGGAGGAACCGCTAGATTTAATAACCCCAAACGAACCTCAGCCACTCCGCAGATCTGGTAGGATTTCTCATCCGCCCGAGAGATACTACGGTTTTCTCATAGACGGGGATCGAGAGGATTGCATCTTGGAAGAAGATGACCCTACCAGTTTCAGGCAGGCCATTATCAGTAGGGACTCTGATAAGTGGCAGGAAGCAATGCAATCCGAAATGGAGTCCATGTACGCCAATAAAGTGTGGACCTTGGATATTGCTCCACCTGGGGTAAAACCCGTTGGATGCAAATGGATCTACAAAAGGAAACTTGGTGTAGATGGGCAGATGGAAACCTATAAAGCTAGACTCGTTGCAAAAGGTTTTCGTCAAAGACCTGGTTTGGACTATGACGAAACTTTTTCTCCGGTGGCTATGCTCAAATCCATTCGGATCCTACTTGCCATTGCTGCCTTCCATGACTATGAGATCTGGCAGATGGATGTTAAAACGGCTTTCCTAAACGGTTGTTTGGAAGAGTGCGTTTACATGGATCAACCAGAAGGTTTCGTAGACAGTGGGAGCAGCGGGAAGGTGTGCAAGTTGCTTAAATCCATTTATGGATTAAAGCAGGTATGGCGGAGCTGGAACATCTGTTTTGATGAGGCAATCAAGGAATTTGATTTCATCAAGAACGGGGATGAACCTTGTGTCTATAAGAAGATTGTAGGACGAACTGTCGTATTCCTAGTCTTGTACGTGGACGACATTCTTTTGATAGGAAATGACATTCCTATGCTACAATCGGTCAAGCTATTTTTGTCACAACGGTTCTCCATGAAGGACCTGGGTGATGCCTCGTACATTCTGGGGATCAAGATCTATAGAGATAGATCCAAGAGACTACTGGGACTTTCGCAGTCCAGGTACATAGAGACCGTACTAAAGAGATTTAGTATGGAGGATTCCAGGCGCGGTAACATACCCGCATTGCACGGAATTACCCTCTCCAAGAAGATGTCTCCTAAGACTGACGAGGAGAGGGTTCGCATGAGCACTATACCCTACGCTTCGGCGGTAGGATTTATAATGTATGCGATGCTATGTACAAGACCAGATGTAGCTTACGCGCTGAGCGCGGTAAGCCGGTATCAGTCAGACCCAGGGGAGGACCACTGGACAGCAGTGAAGAACATTCTCAAGTACCTGAGAAGGACTAAGGAGATGTTCCTGGTATACGGTAATGGAGACCTCAGGGTCGAGTCCTTTACCGATTCAAGCTTCCAGAGTGACAAAGATGACAGCAAGTCTGTCTCGGGTTTTGTGTTTACCCTCAACGGAGGGGCGGTTTGTTTGAGGAGTTCCAAACAAGATACCATCGCAGACTCGACGATGGAGGCTGAATACATTGCTGCAAGCGATGCCGCAAAAGAGGCGGTCTGGATGAAGAAGTTCATTAGTGAACTTCAGGTGGTTCCGTCCATTGTTGACCCAATACCTTTGTATTGCGATAACAATGGGGCTATAGCTTTAGCGAAGGAACCAAGGTCCCATCAGAAATCCAGGCACATCTTAAGACGGTATCACCTGATCAGGGAGATCATTGATCGCAAGGAGATCGAGGTGCGGAGAGTGGACACAAAGGACAACACAGCGGACCCATTCACGAAGGCCTTACCCCAGACTCAGTTCGAGCGGCTGATCGAGATGATAGGTCTTCGATACGCCAGTACATGGCCTTAGTGCAAGTAGGAGATTGTTGGTGTATATGCCCTAGAGGCCATTACTAGTATGATATAGTAATGGCCTCTAGGGCATATACACCAACAATCTCCCACTTGCACTAAGGCCATGTACTGGCGTATCGAAGACCTATCATCTCGATCAGCCGCTCGAACTGAGTCTGGGGTAAGGCCTCCGTGAATGGGTCCGCTGTGTTGTCCTTTGTGTCCACTCTCCGCACCTCGATCTCCTGGCGATCAATGATCTCCCTGATCAGGTGATACCGCCTTAAGATGTGCCTGGATTTCCGAAGGAACCAAGGTCCCATCAGAAATCCAGGCACATCTTAAGGCGGTATCACCTGATCAGGGAGATCATTGATCGCCAGGAGATTGAGGTGCGGAGAGTAGACACAAAGGACAACACAGCGGACCCATTCACGAAGGCCTTACCCCAGACTCATCTCGATCAGCCGCTCGAACTGAGTCTGGGGTAAGGCCTTCGTGAATGGGTCCGCTGTGTTGTCCTTTGTGTCCACTCTCCGCACCTCGATCTCCTGGTGATCAATGATCTCCCTGATCAGGTGATACCGCCTTAAGATGTGCCTGGATTTCTGATGGGACCTTGGTTCCTTCGCTAAAGCTATAGCCCCATTGTGACCCAATACCTTTGTATTGCGATAACAATGGGGCTATAGCTTTAGCGAAGGAACCAAGGTCCCATCAGAAATCCAGGCACATCTTAAGGCGGTATCACCTGATGTATATGCCCTAGAGGCCATTAGGCATGAGCATGGGTCATAGGTATGGTTTAGAATTGTTTATTTGGATATTGATATGAGATATTTTGGTGCATAAGAGAGAGGGGGGCAGCCACAACTCTTGTGTGGACTTGGTCGTTTTTCTTTACTTGCTTCATAGCTTACACTCTCATTCTCACTTCAACACTTAGCCATTCTTGAGTTGCTCATGCCATTGTTTCCTCACCTCCTTCATCTTCTATGGTTGCTCCCTTGAGCAATTGTGATGAGAGAAAAATATAGCGACACATTCGTACACCTCCACTCTCCATTGCTAGCAACCTTGGAGCGTCGGTTGTCTCGTTTCGCGAGGCTGAAGCTTGCGCCATTTTCCTCAGGTGGATCATCGTAGATGGAGGAAGACCGGCAACCAAACTCGATCAAGGAGCCACTAAGAGCTTGGGGATGATGGTTGAAGACCGAAGGACAGGATCAACTCGGTATAACCATCTAACTTCTTATACATAGCTTGCTAGTTTAGGGTTTAGGGTAGATCCGGGCATCGTATAATGGTAGCCCAAGTTTAGTAAATTTTTGTTTCGCATTTGGCCACGGTGCTTCCGTAACCCAACAATAACCGAATTGTTGAATCAAATGTTGATTCAATGATATGTTATATGTATATGTGATATGCATATAAATGATATTAGTCGGTTGTATGCGATACAGCCGGGTTATTAAATCAAGTGTTGATTTAATAATTTAATGTGTAATTATATATATTTGATATATTAATATACATTAACTAATATTAGCTCACTTAAGAAAATGTTTTCTCCAAATACATTTAAATATATATATGTGATATATATTAATGTATTTAGTTTTGTGTCATGCTAGATGATACATTGGACATGGGTGTATGAGACTTATACCAAAGTAAAGATAATTTGGGTGTTTAAATATTAAGGGATAAATCAAAATTAGGTGAAAATTAGTCATGGCTTAAAGCTTGGAGAAGCTTGTGGAAATCATTAATTTAGTCCACTAATTTTGTTTTACTCTAGATATTTATTAACCTAAACATTATTTTTAGCCATGGTTTAGTCTCTACATGAGTTATATGAGATGTTTACTCACCTATGGTTCACACTTGGATCACCAGATCATTTTCTTCATCTTCTCGATTTGCTCTCTAGTTTTGAGTGAGAAAAGAAAAGAGTGAGAAACAAATAATTCTAAAGTGAGCAAAATTCATACTTCATCAATCTATACTAGACTAGCCATTTAGTATAGGTTGTTTGCTTCACTAATTCTCAATTAGTGAAGAGGTAGCTTGAGTTGGAGATTTCTCGACGTAGATCATTTTCGGCCTCGAAATTTTTCAAGCAAGCTTGTTCCTTTCACCTAGTGGAGCCAAAGAAGAGTCTGGGACACCACTACTTGGAGCAAAGGGTTGAGATCCGATCTTAGAAGTGAAGGACTGGTCAACAAAGGTTGTATTCCTTGTTCACTTAGAGTATAGATGTTTTCTTTCTTAGTTTTAACCCTAATCCTCTAATTAGATCCTTGGTTTTGGATTTCTTAGCACTCTAGATTTTTAAAAATTGCATGCTTGATGCCTTAGAAAACATAGTGGGGATGCTAAGGAACCCACCAGGCCCTTCATGGAGCAGTTGCTGGGTGTGCGGGTTTCATCTCGGAATAAACAGCTCAAGGTGGCTCTCTTCGATGGGAAATCCGACCCAAAAGACCACTTGGACGCATTTATGGCGGGCATGAGCTTCCAAGATAACTCAGACGCAGCTCAGTGTCAAGCCTTCCCCACTACCCTCATCCGGGCCGAACGAGATTGGTTCCGCAGCCTGACTCCGCGTTCAATCTCAACGTTCGACGAGTTGGCTACTCAGTTCCTCGGTCATTTCATCGGCAACAGATGACAGAAGAGGATGGTGGACTACCCGTTCACTATCAAGAGCGAGGACAGGGAATCTTACAAGGGTTACGTCACCCGGTTCTACAATTCCCTCCTGGAGGTACCCGAGCACTGAGACGAGACTGCCATCACCGCCTTGAGATCCGATCTTATGCACAAAGAGTGGCTCTGCTCTTTTGCATTAGCGCAATCTAAGACCGTAGCCGAGGTAAAAGACTGGACCGAGTGGGAGATCCAACTTGAGTCTGAAATGAACGCCAACCTTCCCTACGGAGACCGGATGGACCGAAAGAAACGGCATCGGGAGGAGAAGAAAAAGACCGATCGTCTGAAACCTTATTCTCCGAGATTTCATGAGTACACTCCTCTGAATTTATAACGCTTTGAAAATTCGTATAGGTTAATTTCATGTTAATTAGTGATAATACGTGTTTTTCATAAAACATAATTAATAACTATTTTCCACATCAATATGAATATATCTATTTTAATTACGTAATTATACATATATAATTGTGTTTTATTAGTTAATATTTAAATTATTGTTTACTTAAATTATTTATTTTATTTTCTAATTACTAAACTATTTATTTTAAACATGCACACATACATCTTGTAGTAACCCTAGGTTTAGCAATGTGCATGGTCATGCCTTAAACAACCATGAAAACTTAGTTTTATTTAAAATTTAACTTGTCTTCTTTCTTTTCTCAAGGTTCTAGAATTCTCTTTTAAATGTGGGGAAAAAAGAAATTGAGGTATGGGGGGCATTTATTGCAAGGCATGGTCTCATCTCTCTCAACTCTCTCTAGAATTCTCTCCCTCTCTCTTGATGGCAGCACCCCTCCCCCCCTACTTGCACCATTACTATTGGTTCATGCCACATGCGCACTATTTTATGCGAACACACACGCCATTGGTAATTGCTATGTCACGAACAATATAGAACTTTCATAGTATCGGTATCTGTGCATTTGCATCATATATGATATGTAGACTTATAGTTGAATATTCATCTCATCAGGATTTGATACGTAGGTTTTCTAGTCATATAACTCATGGCATCCTCAATCATATATAGTTTTCTAGTCATACATCGCTTTGCATATTACCGATATCATAGACATCCATCATTACCGACATGTTCATACATTGTGATTTTCTTGGAGATTTCAGTATTTATGAGATTTCTGGATTTTGGAAAAAAACCGCAAGAATTTATAAACCTATTATCATTCTCGTGATATGCAAGTTGCGGTTTTCTCGTGATATGATGTATGTGTCGCCACCATGGGTATTCCTGATTTTGTTGGTTTTCAAGACCCGATTCGAAGAGTAGGATGAACCGTTTCGGGTACATGGTGGACCAGGTACGGTACCTGGGGCGAGAGTGTTTTTGTGGGGACTTTTGATGAATAAAACCATAGATCAAGGATATGAATCTTGATTAGAACTCTAAGTTACTTAAATAGAGTACCGCATTGTAACCATGCCGCGGTAAATAGTTACAATCACATAACTCCACTCAAGTCGTCCAAATCCTAGAGATAAACAACAGGGAACCAAAAGTTCAAGTCGAGATACAAAGTTGTTTGCATATCGTCAAGACAAGTATCAAGAGAAAGATATGATTTAAGAATCACGATAACAATGTGGCAGGATATGTTCCTAATCACGGATTTTCTGATTCGTGTATTGGGTCCAATACCCAACTACAAAAAGAATCAAACCCGATTAACCTAAATCTTATGGCTCTGATACCAAACAAACCCTGTCACGCCCCGCTTCCCAGAGTGTGCTAAGATAGGCACGTAACAGAACCAACCATGCTACCTGCGGATAGGAAACATCCCTCCACAGTCACATTACGGCTGTCTATAAGATATCAAGAATAGTAGAAATAAAATAAACTATCTAGCACATGTCCATGAGCCAGAATAAACGAGTCAAGAAATAATATGCAGAAGTAATAGATCCAATAAACAATAATAATCTGGAATGTATGTCCCGAATACGGGCTCACGTTAGGAATGAAAATGTCACGACCCGAAAGTACGGAACGTGACCGGCACTTAGATTACGAAGCGTCTAGAGGCGCCACGTGACCTAAGTAAGCCGAAGCCCAGAGATCTAAACCATAAAAGAAGAAAAAGAAGAAAAGAAAAGAAAACAAGTAAAAAAAAAACATCAGCAAATTTTACCAAAAATTTCGGCAGAGTCTCCTCTGTAAAAACTGGCCCCCAAACGGGTACAACAAGTATAATATGAATAAACAATAAAAAGCATTCCCAAACGGGTGCTAGCATCAACGCCGACAGGCGGAAACAACCACAACAAGCACAATAATATACAACGCCAGAGGGCGAGGCTCAAAACTCAAAAGAAAGCAAAACCACCAGATCAGAATAATACAGGCGCGACTCTAAGGTCGAAGTAAAAGACTGGTCCAATAACTTATCAAGTAATACAAATATGGTTGATGGAGCTTACTAGGTACAAATGAATAATAAAAGTACAATGGTGGTTCGGATACAAGTGAACCAACCTACCGTGCCAATCGCCCTGAAGAAAAGATGTGCCAACAAGCTGCCACGGGAAACCTGTACATCGAACCTGTAAAGAATTTGGCACAACGGGGGTGAGTTGCCAACTCGTGAGTAGAAGACATCTACGAAAAGAAATCGAATGCACGACGCTATCCTAGGTCATAATAATACACTACTATATCCCAAACATCTAGTAATAGCAGGGTAATACTACGTGTAAGTGCAAATACTCTGTGTCGTGTCAGTGCCTCATATAGTACTAAGTCATATGAAATGAAATGCATGCACCATGAATGTAAAGTCAAAAATCCTGAAATCCAGATATATATGTATGAGAACCTTTAGCCGTTATCATAATAAAGTGTGTATAAGCATCTGAAATCTCAACAATGAAATCCATGGAAATCCGTGTCAAGCATCGACACAACACATGTAACCTCAAGTATCAATATGTCGGGCTCCGTCAGTCCGGATTGGCCCATATCATCAAATCCCACGACAACGGTCGGTATCCTCCGGATATCCGTCGCGCCAGACATCACCGGTAGGTAGCCTTCCCCTGCCAGGCTCATCGTCTACAACTCGATCTTCTTGCCCCGGGGTACCATACCGGGCCCACCATGTACCCGAGACGGTTCATCCACTCCTCGAATCGGGTCTCGAAATCCATCAGAAAACATGAAATACTCATGGTGGACGACACATACATCACGAGAAAACCGCATCTTATTTTTAAAAAAAGAGAAGAGGAGAGAGAGAGAAGTTTTTATATATTTTTGCGGTTTTCCCCAAAAATCCAGAAATCTCATAGAAATCCAAATCTCAAAATCATGAGTACTATATGATAAGTGTCGGCATATGCCCATAATACTGCATGAAAACACGAAAATATGAATGCATGAATGTCTAAGTAATGAATGTCATGTCTTATACTTAACATCAGAGAGTGATCACAATACTACATCGGTTTAGTTGTTAACTGATTCTATCAATAAAAGATAATATGATCTAAAGTGTACGTGACATAGCAATTACCGATAATGATGTGTGTGAGCCGGCAAATAAGTGTGCGTGGAATATGCGCATCATCGGTAATGGTGCTGGTGTCCTAACAGGTAAGGTTTATACTATTTATAGCAACATATGTATGAACATGCAACATTATGATTACAGTGTGAAAGTAAAGACGAATGTATATTACCTACTCATTTAATATACTAATACAACTGCCACTATATGACTCGAACCTAACCTAGTGTCCATCTAACCTCCTAAGGAAAACTAAACCTAAGAACTAGTCAATAGAAATAAGAGTCTACCTAAGGTCTGAATCAATATCTCTAATAGTCGGCGATCCCGCCTCAACAGCGTCACGTACGTAGTACGGCTTCCTCGAATCAAGAGTGCGGATCAATCATCAAATCTAAGTCTCGTACGGTAAAATCCATCGTACGGCATCCCAATGTCGGGGTACGGTCAAGTATCTCCTAGGTGTCTCCTCATTCGTATAATGTCATATGTATCATATTGTGATAAAGTCATACTCATATGATATCGGCATCAGGTCACACCAATATAATGTCGAAATCAAGTTATACATATATCATATCGTAATCAGTCACAAGTTACAGTCCGAGTACTATTCTAGAGTCCCATGTACATCAATATCACCACCACTCTTTGTAATTTATATATTCAAGTTCATTATCTCATTCCCTAATGATCCGCTAACACTTTATTACGACTGTATAGTCAAAAATCACGGCATCAAGCCCAGTTATACTGTTTCATCATACCTCGGATATCATATCACATCACTGAATCACCTATATGTGTTGTATATATATGTATATACCTATACCTAGTTCTATATATATACACATACACGTACCCCATGTCGATTTTCAGTGTGTGCGCGGGTGTGTTTCTATCTGAAACCTACGAACCTCTTCCAAGGTACTCATCCTCTGATATAGTTTTCCTAAATCGGTCTAGTCCAGCCTAGGGTCAATACTAGGGTCCTACTAGGGTCACGTCTGGTTTCCTAATGTCAATAAGTACTATTCCTATTCTACGTTGCGGGGGTGCTAAACGCCATCCACCCGACTTCCCCCCGTAGATATGCATCTACTCACCTGGTCCATGTCTGCCGAAGACAGTGTCGCCATCCTCCTCTTCATCGCCCGCAGTCCACGTGAGGGTACCTAGACGCAAACATATAAATAGCATCGTCAACCGAATCACATACAAAAGTCAAACGATACGAAGAGCAAGCACAGGTTAAAACCTATGCCCCGTCCTCGCAAAAGAACCAAATACCGCTCGATATCGGCGTACAATCTCCGATGGATCGAGATAACATCATCAAACAACTTGTAGTTTTAAAACACATTACTTATATTGTAAAACATGATCAAATTCATTGAAACACTAAAATCGATCAAATCGTCCGTTTTCGAAAAACCCGAAAATGCCAATTTACCGTTTTTCATCGAAACTTGACATTTAAATGAAACCAATGGTCATAAAACTCATTAAATAGCATTACTAGACTATACAAACCATTACTATATTTTTATTACACAATTTTGCATTTATTTGAAATTTCTAGTTTGCAACTTTTAACAATTTTAACATTTTCCAAGCAAAATACCACAATTCCACCTCAAAACATGATTTTGCATAAATTAATCACTTAAACCACAATTTACGATGATAATGATGTAATGAAACTATAATTATATTTTTAATCACATTTATTTAGAAATTCCTAAAATCTAGTTTACAAAATAATAGCATTTTATTACTATTTTTCCAATTATCAAAATAATCTAGTGATCAAACTAAGTTTTTCATTCAATTAATATGCTAATATTCTCACTAAAATTACCATCTAATGATAACACCCTTAATAAGAATTTTATTTTACCCACAACACATTTTAGAAAAAATCTAGTTAGCTAAATAGTTTAAATTAAACAATTTCGATCAACAATTTATTATACCACCACTATGCAAGAATTTTCCACTCTAAAAGATGTTAAACTAGCTATTATAACCCTAATTAATTAACAAAAACCACCTCTTGAATTTTCAAACCCTAACTTGAATTTTAGAATTTGCAACAAGAATTAATCTAATTAATCTAATTATGCTTTAAAAGAAATATCTAATAGAAATAAAACAAAAGAGAAGGATTTATACCTCCACAACCTCATGTCCAAACTTGAAAATGGGCCTAAAAAATGCATGCTTTCCCACTCCAAAATCCATGTAGAGAAGAGTAGAGAATAAAGGGTATGAAATAATTAGGTTTTTGTGGAATTTAAATTGGATTTTTGTAGTATTTTTGATGATTTTTGAATAAAAAAGAGGTGGAAAATGGGGGGGGCAGCCATGGTGATGGGGAGGCCGGCCACAATAAGGGGAAGAGGGAGAAACACATGAGAAATGGTGTAGAAACTTCTCCAAAATGTCATCATCTTAATGTCTTTTCATGCTTTATTCATTTTCTTTTAATTCTTTTCTAAAATAACTCAAGAAAGATCTAGAAACAAGGAAAAATTTGCAAATAAATTTTGCATGATACACACTAAATTCTAATATGCCATGGTTCATTTTTACAAATTAAAACCATTTAAATTTGTAATTTACACTAATTTAGTGTAAAAATAAAGCTTATGTTAATATTTAAAATAATTAATTTAGGAAAAATATTTTACTAAACCAAAAATTTATAAGTGGCTAAATAAACACTATTTACTAGTAATTTCATAATTAAAATAGATATTTTTAAATTTATAGTGAAAAACAATCACGGTTTGGTTTTACGAAAAATACATTTTACTTTACCGAAAATCCTAAAATTCACTTAAACACTTTTATTCATTTAATTATTTATTTAATTATTTTTAAAATGTTACAATCTTCCCCCCTTTAAGAAATTCGGTCCCCGAATTTAAATTAACACTCCCCTTCCAAATACTAAAACATTTAGCAAAATACTCAAATCGTCGGGGCTCCGAAATCATTAATACATAACGAAAATCAACTCCGTCAAGCATGACGCAATCATCGGAGTTATGGCGATAATGAAATATCATAACCCAATGTGAAAACCATCATAATATACATCAATCTATAACTTATATATAGTTCGCATCCTAGTAAAATCGCCGAATCATCATAATAAAGCAGCATACAAAAACCTCTTCTTGAAAATCGTCGTGCAATGCACGTGTCACGGTCTAAGTAGCGGACGTTTAATTTTTTAAAAAATATAGCTACATATATATCTTTTATTTAACATACACGTCCCTCCTGGTTACTAACTCAAATAATAATGATCATGAAAACATACTGCTCAAACTAAAATCAATCCCAATCACATCAATAAAATGTCATGTGCGTCCGATGCGCACTGAAATCGAAACCAAATGCAGAAACCATGAATACCCACAAAACAAAACTAAGTGCAACAGGTGTGCACCAAAAACATCTGTCAAGTGCAACGGGCGTGCACGACTCACTATCAGGTGCATCTATTCTGCACAAAACCCCGATTTAGTGCATCTGGTGTGCACAAAATCGCATCAAGTGCGCCAAGTATGCGCAAGAATCCTAATCAGGTGCACATAGAGCACGAAAACATACATTGAATATCAAAATCGAAATCACAGCACAAAAATGCATGAAAATTAGGTCGAAACATATGTCAAAATCACGTGTAAACCCTATGCACGAAATCAAATCAAAAATCTCAAAAAAATATATAAAACCAAATCAAGTGTACTGGGTGCGTACTAAACCACATCAATACAACTGATATAAGAAACACAGATAGAATGAAGGTACACACAGGAAATACCAATCGTAGAACAAGTCCTCAAAATACAAAAATCCAATCAACGAAAATAGGAAATTCAAATCACTAAATCACAATCGTAAATACTATCGTCACTGTGCGCCTCTTTCCTCTGATGTCGACCGCTTCGAACTCGTTCTTTCATAGGTGTGCTGACTGCGCTACCAACGGCAATACTCATGTCTAGAGTCTCCCACATAGTCGATCCCTTCACTTGATATCCGGACTGCATTAAACTTCTCGATCGATCCATCAAAATCCCATAATTCCCCGAGAGCTCAACACTCAAGTACAGTTTAAAAATATCCGGTACATACCCCAGCATCGATGATCCAGCTGTAGAAGGGCAAACCCAAGCCTCACTAATGGCACAGCGGAACTGCCGTAAACCCTGAGGTTCAAGGGCGTTCTCGTGGTCATTATGTCGAGTTAGGGTTTCATTCTTCTAGAGGGTCCATCGAAATACCTGCATGTTCTTCCGAATACTTTAAACTTAGGAAATGGTTTTCTGATAATCGTTCGAACCCTTTAACTTCATCCGGACGGCATGTGAATACCCTTCGTCCGCACGCTAAGCAATGCTTCAGTCCTCAAGAATAACCAATACTCTAATGGTTACTGCATTCGAGCCGCATCTCCCTCTGCCCGTGGTAACAGGGACCACCATCCGACATTGACGAAGATAGATCAAAGGAACGAATGAAATACGGTGCAAACAATGTAAATCCTAGGGCTCCTTAAGCAGAGTAGCATATCGTAAGTATGCCGCGGACCATACCCACGGTACGTTACTCTACCTAACTCGCCTACTCTATCAACCAAGGGTCACCTAGACTTATACAAGGTTAAACCTAGCGCTCTGATACCAAATTTGTCACGACCCGAAAGTACGGAACGTGACCGGCACTTAGATTACGAAGCGTCTAGAGGCGCCACGTGACCTAAGTAAGCCGAAGCCCAGAGATCTAAACCATAAAAGAAGAAAAAGAATAAAAGAAAAGAAAACAAGTAAAAAAAAAACATCAGCAAATTTTACCAAAAATTTCGGCAGAGTCTCCTCTGTAAAAACTGGCCCCCAAACGGGTACAACAAGTATAATATGAATAAACAATAAAAAGCATTCCCAAACGGGTGCTAGCATCAACGCCGACAGGCGGAAACAACCACAACAAGCACAATAATATACAACGCCAGAGGGCGAGGCTCAAAACTCAAAAGGAAGCAAAACCACCAGATCAGAATAATACAGGCGCGACTCTAAGGTCGAAGTAAAAGACTGGTCCAATAACTTATCAAGTAATACAAATATGGTTGATGGAGCTTACTAGATACAAATGAATGAATAAAAGTACAATGGTGGTTCGGATACAAGTGAACCAACCTACCGTGCCAATCGCCCTGAAGAAAAGATGTTCCAACAAGCTGCCACGGGAAACCTGTACATCGAACCTGTAAAGAATTTGGCACAACGGGGGTGAGTTGCCAACTCGTGAGTAGAAGACATCTACGAAAAGAAATCGAATGCACGACGCTATCCTAGGTCATAATAATACACTACTATATCCCAAACATCTAGTAATAGCAGGGTAATACTACGTGTAAGTGCAAATACTCCGTGTCGTGTCAGTGCCTCATATAGTACTAAGTCATATGAAATGAAATGCATGCACCATGAATGTAAAGTCATAAATCCTGAAATCCAGATATATATGTATGAGAACCTTTAGCCGTTATCATAGTAAAGTGTGTATAAGCATCTGAAATCTCAACAATGAAATCCATGGAAATCCGTGTCAAGCATCGACACAACACATGTAACCTCAAGTATCAATATGTCGGGCTCCGTCAGTCCGGATCGGCCCATATCATCAAATCCCACGACAACGGTCGGTATCCTCCGGATATCCGCCGCGCCAGACATCACCGGTAGGTAGCCTTCCCCTGCCAGGCTCATCGTCTACAACTCGATCTTCTTGCCCCGGGTTACCATACCGGGCCGACCATGTACCCGAGACGGTTCATCCACTCCTCGAATCGGGTCTCGAAATCCATCAGAAAACATGAAATACTCATGGTGGACGACACATACATCACGAGAAAACCGCATCTTATTTTAAAAAAAGAGAAGAGGAGAGAGAGAGAAGTTTTTATATATTTTTGCGGTTTTCCCCAAAAATCCAGAAATCTCATAGAAATCCAAATCTCAAAATCATGAGTACTATATGATAAGTGTCGGCATATGCCCATAATACTGCATGAAAACACGAAAATATGAATGGATGAATGTCTAAGTAATGAATGTCATGTCTTATACTTAACATCGGAGAGTGATCACAATACTACATCGGTTTAGTTGTTAACTGATTCTATCAATAAAAGATAATATGATCTAAAGTGTACGTGACATAGCAATTACCGATGATGATGTGTGTGAGCCGGCAAATAAGTGTGCGTGGAATATGCGCATCATCGGTAATGGTGCTGGTGTCCTAACAGGTAAGGTTTATACTATTTATAGCAACATATGTATGAACATGCAACATTATGATTACAGTGTGAAAGTAAAGACGAATGTATATTACCTACTCATTTAATATACTAATACTACTACCACTATATGACTCGAACCTAACCTAGTGTCCATCTAACCTCCTAAGGAAAACTAAACCTAAGAACTAGTCAATAGAAATAAGAGTCTACCTAAGGTCTGAATCAATATCTCTAATAGTCGGCGATCCCGCCTCAACAGCGTCACGTACGTAGTACGGCTTCCTCGAATCAAGAGTGCGGATCAATCATCAAATCTAAGTCTCGTACGGTAAAATCCATCGTACGGCATCCCAATGTCGGGGTACGGTCAAGTATCTCCTAGGTGTCTCCTCATTCGTATAATGTCATATGTATCATATTGTGATAAAGTCATACTCATATGATATCGGCATCAGGTCACACCAATATAATGTCGAAATCAAGTTATACATATATCATATCGTAATCAGTCACAAGTTACAGTCCGAGTACTATTCTAGCGTCCCATGTACATCAATATCACCACCACTCTTTGTAATTTATATATTCAAGTTCATTATCTCATTCCCTAATGATCCGCTAACACTTTATTACGACTGTATAGTCAAAAATCACGGCATCAAGCCCAGTTATACTGTTTCATCATACCTCGGATATCATATCACATCACTGAATCACCTATATGTGTTGTATATATATGTATATACCTATACCTAGTTCTATATATATACACATACACGTACCCCATGTCGATTTTCAGTGTGTGCGCGGGTGTGTTTCTATCTGAAACCTACGAACCTCTTCCAAGGTACTCATCCTCTGATATAGTTTTCCTAAATCGGTCTAGTCCAGCCTAGGGTCAATACTAGGGTCCTACTAGGGTCACGTCTGGTTTCCTAATGTCAATAAGTACTATTCCTATTCTACGTTGCGGGGGTGCTAAACGCCATCCACCCGACTTCCCCCCGTAGATATGCATCTACTCACCTGGTCCATGTCTGCCGAAGACAGTGTCGCCATCCTCCTCTTCATCGCCCGCAGTCCACGTGAGGGTACCTAGACGCAAACATATAAATAGCATCGTAAACCGAATCACATACAAAAGTCAAACGATACGAAGAGCAAGCACAGGTTAAAACCTATGCCCCGTCCACGTAAAAGAACCAAATACCGCTCGATATCGGCGTACAAACTCCGATGGATCGAGATAACATCATCAAACAACTTGTAGTTTTAAAACACATTACTTATATTGTAAAACGTGATCAAATTTATTGAAACACTAAAATCGATCAAATCGTCCGTTTTCGAAAAACCCGAAAATGCCAATTTACCGTTTTTCATCGAAACTTGACATTTAAATGAAACCAATGGTCATAAAACTCATTAAATAGCATTACTAGACTATACAAACCATTACTATATTTTTATTACACAATTTTGCATTTATTTGAAATTTCTAGTTTGCAACTTTTAACAATTTTAACATTTTCCAAGCAAAATACCACAATTCCACCTCAAAACATGATTTTGCATAAATTAATCACTGAAACCACAATTTACGATGATAATGATGTAATGAAACTATAATTATATTTTTAATCACATTTATTTAGAAATTCCTAAAATCTAGTTTACAAAATAATAGCATTTTATTACTATTTTTCCAATTATCAAAATAATCTAGTGATCAAACTAAGTTTTTCATTCAATTAATATGCTAATATTCTCACTAAAATTACCATCTAATGATAACACCCTTAATAAGAATTTTATTTTACCCACAACACATTTTAGAAAAAATCTAGTTAGCTAAATAGTTTAAATTAAACAATTTCGATCAACAATTTATTATACCACCACCATGCAAGAATTTTCCACTCTAAAAGATGTTAAACTAGCTATTATAACCCTAATTAATTAACAAAAACCACCTCTTGAATTTTCAAACCCTAACTTGAATTTTAGAATTTGCAACAAGAATTAATCTAATTAATCTAATTATGCTTTAAAAGAAATATCTAATAGAAATAAAACAAAAGAGAAGGATTTATACCTCCACAACCTCATGTCCAAACTTGAAAATGGGCCTCCAAAATGCATGCTTTCCCACTCCAAAATCCATGTAGAGAAGAGTAGAGAATAAAGGGTATGAAATAATTAGGTTTTTGTGGAATTTAAATTGGATTTTTGTAGTATTTTTGATGATTTTTGAATAAAAAAGAGGTGGAAAATGGGGGGGGGGGGGCAGCCATGGTGATGGGGAGGCCGGCCACAATAAGGGGAAGAGGGAGAAACACATGAGAAATGGTGTAGAAACTTCTCCAAAATGTCATCATCTTAATGTCTTTTCATGCTTTATTCATTTTCTTTTAATTCTTTTCTAAAATAACTCAAGAAAGATCTAGAAACAAGGAAAAATTTGCAAATAAATTTTCCATGATACACACTAAATTCTAATATGACATGGTTCATTTTTACAAATTAAAACCATTTAAATTTGTAATTTACACTAATTTAGTGTAAAAATAAAGCTTATGTTAATATTTAAAATAATTAATTTAGGAAAAATATTTTATTAAACCAAAAATTTATAAGTGGCTAAATAAACACTATTTACTAGTAATTTCATAATTAAAATAGATATTTTTAAATTTATAGTGAAAAACAATCACGGTTTGGTTTTACGAAAAATACATTTTACTTTACCGAAAATCCTAAAATTCACTTAAACACTTTTATTCATTTAATTATTTATTTAATTATTTTTAAAATGTTACAGAAAATGCTGAAAGAAACTAAACTAAAATACTAACAGGTCTTCACTGCTCGACCTGTACACTGAAATACTCCTGATCGGTCAGCTGCAAAGGTAGAGGATCTGGGCCATGCAAAACCCAGACGTCAGTGCGTCATAATTTCAACAATAATATAATCAGGGGTAGCAAGCATGCAGGCATGAGAATGAACAGTAACACGAATGTGGAGCAGTGAAGGGTAAAAGCATATATGACGTGCAGTGAGTAATCTGAACTAAGCTACTGGGTTAACTACTCTCAAATCTGTGAAATCAATTTAATGAATAGTCGAAGTAACTCAATAGTATCCCGTGCGTGCTCAGGACCACGGTCCAGATTCTCAGGCTGAAACCGAGACATGCCGCTAGGCACTAAACAAGAAACATGTACAAATGAATGATGTCAGCAGCATCATCCCCGGGCTAGCCTAGCCCGTAAAACTGATCAGTATAAGCATCGAACTGTCGAGTTACAACTCAGGTTTCATCATTGATTTCCCCATACCCCCAAGTTATGTGTTCAAGTCAGGTATTGATAAATCTGAAGCTAATGCCAACACAGGATCAAGCAGGAACATGTTTGTCTATACAGACAACAGGATATGTCCATCGGAACAACATGTCAGGATTGTTGGCATTAGAAACAGGATCAGGTAACATGTCAAGTAGGGATATATCAGGTCATGTCAGGTAGTGTACATGTATCAAGTCATGTCAAGTAGTGGTGTATCAGGTCATGTCAAGCAGTGGTGTATCAGGTATCAAGTGGGTGCTCATAATCAAACTGTAGCAAGTACGGGTGCAAAAATAAAAGCATGGGTGCACAATTATCGATCAGGGTTACATCATGACTATGTAGGGTGTACAATATCAAGTATGGGGAGTCGATATAACAACAATATGTAATAATGTGACATGGTATGCAAATATATATAGAATTAATGGTATGGATGCACAAATATCGATTAGCGGTTACATTTACAGTTCTAATACTAATTAGGATGCACTTTATTAAGCATGGGGTGTTACTACAATAATAATATTAATTAATGTGATCTATAGATACAGTTTTATATATTTTAAATGATATGGATGCAAACGGGTATCCGAAAACAGTAAACTTTTAGTATGGATGTACAATGTGATAAACGGGTAATATCTTACTCATATGGATGCATAATAATATACCTAGCATGAAACAAGATGAACTAGCATGCGACTAGATATGTAAATGATGATACGGATACACACGGATGTCATATAACCATAAAATGATAAACTGGTAAATGCGGGATGCACAACTAAATAATATAAAATGGAAATATTCAATTGGATGCAGTATATTGTAGTATAGTATGTAACAAGATAAGTTTGTATGCATTAAATAGGAAATAGATTGTACGGACGCATACGGATGTCCGAAAACGGTAAAATATGCCGAAATGATAATGTGGATGCATAACTGATCATTCTGGAGTGTTATTATTCAAATGGATATAGAATATAGTAAATATAGCATGTAGCAAGATTAAATTGCCTCGATGAATCGCGATACGGATATGCACGGCACGTCCGACGTCGGTAAAACGTCGTAACGCATGCACGACACACGGGACGGGTCCAAGTAATGCAAGAGGGTGATCACACAGGTAAGGCACGTCTACTGGGTCGTCTGGAATGGCAACGGCGACGCGACTCCGGCGACGCTGGAAAAACAGAATTCAAGAACAAGAAAAGAAAAAGAAAATAAAAGAGGAAGAGGAAGAGGAAGAGAGAAGGGATTGCTCACTTGGTTGTGCACTGGGGTCAAGGAGATGAGATGGTGGTTTCGGGGTCACCGGTGGTGAGGTGCCGGCGAGGGTGCAGGGTGCAGGCTGGGGTTCTGTTGTGTGCAGGTTTTAAGAAAGAAGAAAAAAGGAAAGAAGATAATGGAGAGGAGGAGG
Source organism: Agapanthus africanus (assembly GCA_030015575.1). Classification (NCBI taxonomy): domain Eukaryota; kingdom Viridiplantae; phylum Streptophyta; class Magnoliopsida; order Asparagales; family Amaryllidaceae; genus Agapanthus; species Agapanthus africanus. The sequence goes on from CM057350.1 coordinate 462,046,727, forward strand.
AGAGGAGAATGGTGGTGAGGTCAGGATAGTGATCGGCGACGAGATGGGTTGAGGAGCTAGGGTTTGGGTGTGCAGGGTTTCTTGGTGTAAGAGGGAGAAGGTTTTGGGTGATGGGTTCTGTGGGTGTGCAGGCTCGAGGAAAGGAGGAATGAGAAGAGGAGATGACGAGGATGAAGAGGAGGAGAAGAGAAGGAGACAATGGTTGAGGTCGAGGGCAGAGAAGTTTTTAGGGTTAGGGTTTGATGAGGCTGCAGTGGGTTTTCCCGTGGCGAGGGCAAGGGCTTAAATAGAAGAAGAAGGAAAAGAATGAAGGGAGGTGACGAGAAGCGCACGGCGGTGACCACACTCGAGGAGTGAACAGTGAATGCGAGAGGAGAGAGAGATGCGCGAGAGGAGAGAGAAAGGAAAGAGAGAGAAAGAGAGAAGAGAGAGAGAGCTGGTGGGGTCAGAGAGAGTTGTTATTAGAAAAGATATTTAAAATTTAAAAATATTTTTAGTTACGAAAATTTTAAGTGTAACAGTTTATAAAATAATATTATACTAATAAAATTTAATTTTCTGGTAAATACAAACTTAGTCCAAAACACGCCCGGGTTAGGTCTAAAAATTCAGTTTCGAAATATGAAAAATATGTGTGTCGACCAAAACTGAAATTGAATATCCGGGTAACGAAATGCATACCCCTAAGAACGGATGCACGTACGTGCGCGTAGCCATCCAAACAAGTCTGTTTCACTGAACGGGATGAGAACAAGATGCGCGGATGCTACCACAGGGTTAGGGGTATCATGCAGGCCATGCAATGTATTTTTTTAAAATATTTTATGTGACTTAAGATGTTATAGTTAAAATGCAGATGCCAGATAAAATGCGAGTATGCCATGTACAAATAAATGAAAGTGCACGAGTCCATGTAATAGGTCAAGATAAATCATAAACATGAATCAAGACAGGTTTCGAGCATGCGGGTCGAGTGCAAAAACAGATGTCAAAATACCACTCACACCCAAAACACAGTAAATCAGGAAAATACCATAAATAAGTAAATACTTGAACTGGAATTGGCATAAATGAACTAGGGTGTTACATTATACCCAACTACAAAAAGAATTTCGTCCTTGAAATTCCCAAGACAAGAAAAGATAAACAATCATGAAACTATAGGAAGAGATCTGGAAACTTCCGTCGAATCTCGTCTTCCCGTTCCCAAGTCGATTCTCCATGCGAGCGATTTCCCCAAGAAACAAGTACGAGAAGGATAACCTTGTTCTTAAGGACCTTTTCTCTTCGATCAACAATCGACATCAGTCGTTCCTCAAAGGTCAAATCCTCTCTTGCAGTCAGCTTCGAATGATCCAGCACGTGTGTTTCATCTCGAATATACTTACAGAGTTGAGATACACGAAATACGTCATGAACGTTCGCCAAAGATGATGGTAATGCCAATCGATAAGCCACTTCTCTAACACGCTCCATAACCTCGAAAGGCCCTATGAATCGAGGACTAAGCTTGCCTCGACTCCCAAAACGAATCACTCCTCTAATCGGTGATATCTTCAAGAATACCGGATCACCAACAGCGAACTCTAGAGGTCTTCTCGATGTATCGGCACAACTCTTCTGCTGATCTTGTGCTGCCTTCATGTGATTCCGGATAGTATTAACTTTCTCTACTGTTTGCATGATCAAATCCGGTCCCAACAATTTTCGTTCTCCAACATCGTCCCAACAAACAGGTGAGTGACACTTGCGACCATACAATGCTTCGAATGGAGCCATCTGAATAGTCTCCTGAAAGTTGTTATTGTATGAAAACTCCACCAAGTGTAGATGATCCTTCCATGAACCCTTGAAGTCTAACATGCAAGCTCTCAACATGTCTTCAAGAGTTTGGATTGTTCTCTTCGACTGGCCATCTGTCTAAGGATGATAAGCTGTGTTAAACTTCAATCGAGTCCCCACACTTTCCTGTAAACTCCTCCAGAAGTGCGATAAGAATCGGGTGTCACGGTCGGACACGATGCTCACAGGTACTCCATGCAATCTCACAATCTCCTGCATGTACCGTTCTGCTAAGTCTTCCGTTGACTGACCAACTCAAAATGGTATGAAATGAGCTGCCTTGGTCAATCGATCAACAATCACCCAACCTGCATTGTTACTCTTTGGACTCTGAGGTAAAGCTGTCATGAAATCCATGGTTATATGTTCTCACTTCTATTGAGGAATTGGAAGTGGTTGCAATAAACCAGCAACCCTTTGATGTTCAGCCTTAACTTGCTGACACACCAACCACTTCGCTACAAAACGAGCAATCTCCCTTTTCATGCCTTCCCACCAGAAATGCTGTCTTAGATCGCAGTACATCTTCGTGCCTTCTGGATGTACGAAATACGCGGAACTGTGCGCATACTTCATAACTACTTCGCAAATATCTCCTTTTGGCACACACAAACGGCTACCATATCGCAACGAACCATGTTCATGAATTAGCAAGTCCGTTCGAAGTCCAGCATCAACCTGTTCTCGAAACTTCTGCAATCTTGGGTCGTGCGACTGCACTGCTTTAATATTATCGATCAACGATGACTGTACTTACGGCTGCATACTGTCCTGAAAAATGCGGTAGTACGTTCTCCAGCTCGAATCTCCGAAAGTCTTCGATATGCTCCTTCTGAGCAGTCAACATCCGAATTGATGGCAACCGACTAAGCGCATCCGGCACTACATTAACTTTCCTCGGATGGTACTTAAGATCAATATCGTAGTCAACCATCAGCTCTAACCATCTACGCTGCCTCATGTTAAGCTCTTTCTGTGTGAACACGTACTTCAGGCTTTTGTGATCGGTGAATACTTCGACCCTTTCGTCCAATAAGTAGTGTCTCCAAATCTTCAAAGCGAAAATCACTGCTGCAAGCTCCAAATCATGAGTTAGGTAATTCTTCTCATGGATCTTCAATTGTCTCAATGCGTAAGCTATAACCTTCTCGTGCTGCATCAAAACACATCGTAAACCTTTCCTAGATGCGTCGTTGTGAATCACTAATCCTCCGGAACTGTCAGTACGGTCAAAATAAGAGTGGTTATCAATCTCTGCTTCAACGCCTCAAAAGCTGACGCACAACTATTCGTCCATACGAACGGTACCTCTTTTCGCATAACCTTGATCAAAGGCTCAGCCAAACGAGCAAAATTCTCCACAAATCTTCTGTAATACCCGGCAAGTCCAAGAAAGCTTCTGATCTCTGCAACGTTCTTCGGAATCGGCCAATCTCGAATTCCTACAATCTTCTCGGGATCAACGGCGATTCCAACTCTGGATACGACATGCCATAAAAACTTTACTTCTTCAAGCCAAAACTCGCACTTGCTCATCTTTGCATACAATCTTTCTTGCATCAATGTCTGCAGTGCGATCTTCAAATGTTCTGCATGCTCTTCAATACTCCTCGAGTAGACCAGAATATCATCGATGAACACCACTATAAACTGGTCCAAGAACGGTGAAAGATTCGGTTCATCAAGTCCATAAATATTGCTGGTGCATTCGTGACTCCGAATGGCATCACTAAATACTCGTAATGTCCATACCGAGTTCGGAACGCAGTCTTGCAAATATCTTTTGATTTAACTCAGACCTGATGATATCCGGATCACAAATCTAGCTTCAAGAATACCCTCGCGCCATTGAGTTGCTCGAATAATTCGCCAATGCGAGGGATTGGGTACTTGTTTTTAATAGTCACCCGGTTTAATTCTCGATAATCGATGCACATCCTCATTATGCCATCTTTCTTCTTGACTAGAAGAACTGGAGCTCCCCAAGGTGAGTTGCTGCTGCGAATCCAACCCTTCTCAACTAATTCGGGAACCTGCTTCTTGACTTCTTCCAACTCCACTGGTGCCACTGAATAATACGCCTTTGAGATTGTCGCTGCACCAGGAACAAGATCAATTGCGAACTCCACATCTTGTTTTGGAGTTAAACCTGAGATGTCTTCGAACACGTCCATGAACTCTCAAACTACAGCTGGCGCTTCTTCCTTATCAACTTCCATTGACGAAAGAACACTGTTTGTTGGCCTAGCCCTAAACTCGACTGGCCCAATAGAACTGCTTCCTCCAGTGAAACAAACTCTGGATGTTCGGGAATCTGGAAAATCACCTTCTTTGCTCTACAATCTATGTGAGCGTGGAAAGTACCGAGAAAATCCATTCCCAAAACAACATCTTAGCTGCCAGTATCGTCACCAAGAAATATGCAAATAACTCACGTCCGCAAATAATAATAGAACAATCCTTGCATTCACTACTAGATATGATCTTCCCATTCCTAGTGTATATGTCCCAACAACTAGATAGGGTCGTGCGAGAAATCGAGTGTGCAGCAATAAACTTGGACGATATAAAACAATGGGATGCACCAGAATTGAATAATGCTAATGTGGGAAAATCATGAACAAGTAGGATACCTGAAACAACTTCCTCTGAAACCTTGGCCTTTTCAGCCGTCAGGGTAAAGGCTCGAGCTTGATTAGGTCCCTGAGTTATCTGCTTCTGCGGTGGCCTCTGAACATCATCTTTCATACGAAGCATCGACGGACAAGCATTGATAGTATGATCCACTAATCCACAAACCAAACAAAGTCCCAGCATCCTTCGGCAATCTCTCTTCACGTGTCTAGGTAAATGGATGTAGTCACAAATCACGCTCTTTCTCTGATCAACGATGGGCATCTTCATCGGCACTACGCCACATCGGTTCACCGGAATACCTCTGCGTATAGGCGCTCGATTTGGTGTAAACGCCGGCTTCCATACTACTACCGCCTGCTGCTGCGTACCCCCAGTCTTCATTGATAAGCTCTGCTGCTCTCTGGCCACTTTAAGCACTTGCGAGAAAGTGGTCAAACCCAGAGATATAATGTGCCTCCGGATGTCCACGTCTAAACTGCGCATAAACCTTCATGCCCTATCAGCTTCTTTAGCCACCAAAAGTCCAGCGAATCGACTGAGCCGTGTCTACTCAGCCGCATGTGCATCCACAGATCCGCCATTCTGCTTTAAGCTGATAAACCTTTCTTCCATTTCCTCCCGTGTAGTCTGCGGAAAGAACTTCTCCAAGAAACTCTTCGAAAAATATTCCCAACTGTTGGGCTTGGGCAAACGGGTCTCTTCCACAAGCCACAATTCACTGGCATAGTCAACCAATTGGATGCATACAACATCCACTCTCTTGTCCTCTAGAATCTATGCCGCAACGAGCAAATTCTCCGTATCAACCAGCCACTACTCCGCTGGCAATGGCTCCTCTAAACCAGTGAAAACTGACGAACCAAGTCTCCTGAAATCCGCCATGGTACCCACACGCTCAACTGGTTTGGCCACAACATTGTTTATGGACGGCTGGACGGTCCGAAAACCTCCCTGAAAAGTATCGGCTTACCGCTGGTTCAGCTCGGTTTGTCGCTTCTGGTTTTCCAGCATGCCACGAATTACTCCAAGTAAGGCGGCATCATCCACGCGCCTCTGGTACGATCTCAGATTTCTGTCTACCATCTTCTTGAAACCGAAACACCGAAAAGGATTAGTATGATAACAAGATTCAAACATTTAATGAATAATGACCATAGATCATGGATACGAATCAAGACTAGAACTCTAAGTTACTTAAATAGAGTACCGCATTGTAAACATGCCACGGTAAATAGTTACTGTAGGGTTACTATGCACTATCACAAGGGTCTACAAGGCATCAATCATGCCCGATTAAAATTTTAGACGTGCCGAACAACCCTAACCAAGATCGTATACTAGAGATTATGCGAAAACAATAAGCAAGTAAACAACTTTACTACTAATAGTTTCAGATTACAACCTTTGTAGTCCGGTCCTTCACTTCAATAGCTCCGTGTAGTAGTCCCTTCGCTGCGATCACGATCGTCCGGACTCTAGAGAGGCTCCCGCGAAGAAACGAACGTGCTTTCTTCGATGACTTCGAGGCCGAAGATGATCTACGTCGAGGAGACACTGAATCAAGCTATTCCTTCACTAGGTCATAACATTGTGAAGAGAACACACTCCACTACATGGAAAGTGGTAGAGGATGAAGAAGTAGGAGGTGGGCTCACTTTAGAATTGATTTTCTCATACTTTATCTCAAAACTCCATTAGAGCTAGCAAGCTTTTTCATGGAGCTCGAAGAAGAAGAAGAAGACTTGTGAATAATTCATCCAAATGAATTATTGCACCCTTGGTTGAGATAAGCCCTCATGGCTAACTCATGTAGAGAATTAACTCATGGCTATGGTTAAAGCTTGGGTTTGATAAATATCTTAAACTAGACAAAAGGGTTGACTTTGTCAAAGCTTATCCATAAGCTTATCCATAAGCTTTTGTGCAAGCTTTAGCATAACAAACTCAATCTCTTTTGAATTAACTTAACATAAATAGAAACCCTAACTTAACCCTAGCATTGTGTTAATCTCATACACCCATCTTATATGTATCATCAAACATGACACAATCCATGTACACAAATGTACATATCGCGTATATACATACAATGTGCACATCATGTGAGAAAAAGAAATCAATAGTGAGCTGAATATTAGTTAATGTAATATAATATATCAAATATATAATTATACATTAAATTATCAAATTAACTCTTGATTTAATAATCCGGCTATATTACATATAACCGACTAATATCAAATGCAACATCTTATCGAATCAACGCTCGATCCGATAACTCGGCTATATCACATATACCCAATCATGTCACACATCACGAGAATATAATGCGGTATCACATACTCACATTAATCTCGTTCCCGTACATATAACATATGCGCTCCTACTCTATTTTGCTTGAGCCAGGAAAGCTCTGTGTAGGACTCTAAAGACTCGTCAATACGCCGACAGTAGGTAATGATCATATCAAACACCCACAAGCCGCAAGCGGTCTGCCAAACGTAACGGACACCCGGGTATTGAGCGATTAGAAGATCAACAAGCAAGCCTGTACATTCTCCTGTGAATCCAATCAATAACACTCCCGTACAGTCCGATATCTTCGTCTGATATGTCGCATATCTCGCCTAGGGGTGGTTAACGTCAGACCCCGGTAGCTTGATAAGTCATGTCGATATGAGGTCTATAACAGTTCGAGAAACTACTAATAACACTTACCAGTAAATCTCAGCAACCCTGGCCAGGGATTTCTAGTTATAGCCAATCAAACACAGCGCAACATCAACTCCCTATACCGGGAGAGACGAATCCCCTCCTATCGCTCATTGTCTCCATGTAATTCGGGACTGTACCCAAAAGCCACCGTTTTGCATGCCCCATTGGATGTGGTATGATGGAAATCAAAGCACGGTAGGAATCATACAAGACTCTATGATGATCTCGGGTTTACAGACTAACCTGTACCAGTATCACCAGAGAACTGCCATCTGACGTGAGGTATAATACCATCTGGGAGTTCTCAGCAAGTCCGTCTAGTGTAGCCAGTTTTCACTGAGCACCCGTATACCTTCTCTGATGTCAAACACCAATGGATATGGGACCATCCATCGCCCATCATATAGGTCAAGAAGCGCATACGCAAGTCTACTCTGGAGTATCGATGCCCTGTCTCGGTACTCCCACGATTAGGAACATTTGAAGGATGTACTTGGCTACTACACTGTCCCCACTAGTATGATCTGCGTCATAGTCCTGGTAGTCAAGTACTTATCCTAAGGGCTTTATCAACATGTAATATAGAGACAATCAGAGTACATGTTAAGATAAAGAGCAACCAGATAGCGTACTATCATGTCGAGCAAGAAAGTCCTCCCTATATATGTCCAAGCATCCATTATAGTATACATCGTATGTACAGTAATGTCCTCTAGGGCATATATATAACTAACAATCTCCGACTTGCACTAGGGCCATCTGTTGTGGTATCGCATACCCAACAATCAGCAGTGGTTGAAGTATCTCATACTCAACCATCTCATAAAAGTCTCTACTGGGAACTAGGCCTTTGTGAGTGGATCCGCGCTGTTTTCCTCTGTTTCAACTCTCCTAACCTCGATCTCCCTGGAGATCAACCATCCCCATGATCAGGTGATACTGCCTAAGAATTATATCTGGATTTCTGATAGGATGGGGGTTCCTTTGCTAAAGTCACAACTCCATTGTCATACAATGGTAGGAACTGAGTTCATCTCATGAACTATTATCTATATCCAGACTGTCTCTTTGGTAGCATCTTTGGTAACAATGTATCTTGCCTTTAATCATCTAGTAAGTCAGGGTATCTTGCTTAGAACTCTTCCAACATACCGTCCCTCCACTGAGGGTAAAGACAATGCCTGCGACTGACATTCAGTCGTCCTTATCACCCTAAAACCATTCCAGTGATTCTCCCCAGGATCGATTGATACCATCTCACTACAACTAGTGAGAATCCAAACATCCATCTAGATCTATCTTATAGATCCATAATCCAGGATTTAGGAGGTATCACCTTGATCCTATATGGAGAATCATTGTGATAAGCGGAGATTGACCGAGCGTAGTATAGAAAAATCCTTCCCTATCAAGAGTATGTCATCCACGTACTATACGAGGATCATCACCATACTCTCTACTACCTTTTGTATATACAAGGTTCATCTACCATTTTGATGAAGTCAAACTCTTTGACTACCTCATCAAAACAGACGTTCCAACTCCGCGATGCCTGCTTTATCCCATAAAGCAACTTGCATACGTTTCTGCTGCTCCCCTGTCTACGAAGCCCTCTAGCTGTGTACTTATAGACATTCTCTTCTAAATTATTATTTTAGAAAATCTGTCATGACTCCCAACCGCCAGATATCGTAGTTATGGTATGTAGCAATGGCAAGTAGGATCTTGACGGACTTAAGCATAGCTTTGAAAGTCTTAACTTTTCCATGTACACCAAGTAATCTTCTCAAGATATACTTGTTCTGATGGGGATTTAACCCTTCAGATAAAGCAACCAAAGTCCATAATTTGTTGGTGTATAAGGATTCCATCTCAGATCGCTAAGCATCCAGCCATTCTTATAGAGTCTCACTCCTGATGGCCGGCTCGAAACTAGTTAGGTCATCATCTCATGATGCAATCCTCGCTGCCACTGTCATAGAGAAACCGAAGTATCTCTCAGGTGGGTGAGGAACCCTACTAGTTCGGCGGAGAGGCTGAGGTTCATTGGAAACTATTGAATCCTTCAGGTCTACCAAATCATATGTAGCAGTTTATATAGCTGGAACTACTTCCAGTTTTACAGAGCTGACCTTGCCTCGAGCTTGTCCGAATTTTGCTTTTAGACATAGGCCGGACAACCCCAAATCTTGATTTACTTAAGATATGGGCTCTTCCCTTTCCATATCACATATGAAGTGGTAGGCAACTGATGTGATTTGAACCCTATTCAATAGGTATGCAGCTTCTCAAGTGCATAACTCCCAAAAGGAAATAGGAAACTCAGTAGTACTTATCATAGAGCACACCATATCACATAGGGTGCTATTGCCCCGCCCCGATATACCATCGTGCTATGGTGTATACGGAGGAGTAATGCCGAGAGAGAATCCCATTCTCCTTTAGAATAGTCCAGGAATTTCGTGCTCAAGTATTCTCCTCCTTGATCTCATCAAAGGACATAATACTTATACCCATTTTTGGTTCTCTACTTCTAACTTATATTTTGTGAATATCTCAAAAGCTTCGGACTTGTGTTTCAACAGGAACATATGTCTGAATCTTGAGAGATCGTCAGAGAATGTAATGAAGTATAAAGAACCGGTCTTGGCATATGTAGACAGGGGACCTTCATACATAAGCATGTATCAATCCCAAGAGTTTACTAACTCTTTCTCTGTTTCCAATAAACAGAGCTATGGTCATCTTATCCTTGTGACATGACCGGCAAGTTTCACAAGATGTAAATTCAAAGAAATTTAAATATGCATCTAAATGTAACTTCAGCTAGTCGGGTCGCATTGATATGACCTAGTCTACAATACTTCAAGAAGGATTCGTTCATTTCTGAACTCTTCCTCTTGTGTGTGTTCTGTACATTAAGAACTGTGGTTTGATTTCGAACGGCTATGCTTTTAGATAACGTGCCTGAACCGATCAACTCTTGATATAGGAAATGTTCAGAACATTATCCAACAATACAAAATTATATCCTTCTTTATTAATAAAGAGACTGATATGATGTTGTATATCAGGTTCGGTATCTAATAACATTCGTTCAGAATCAATGTATTTGCTAATACAGGGTGATAACTACCAACAGACTTGGCTGCAACACTTGCACAGTTTCTGTCTCATGAAATTTACCACCCATTCTCAGTTCTCTACCTATTTGTAGCCCATGTAATAAATTACATATGTGGGATCCTGATCCGGTATCAAATACCCAGGACGTAAAGGACTTTGAGAAACAGTTTTGTGTAATGAACACACCCGAAGAAGATGCATCAGCATGCACTTTCTTAGTTTAGGCGGCACGGGAATTCTGGTAATCCCTAAATTTCCTGCTCTGTCTTATAACATTTATAAGTTGGAGCGGGACCAACGTTCCCTAGCACAGTATAACAAGCGGGTTCGGTCAATACATCCGTATTATTATCTTGATTAAGGCGTGACATAGTCGCTACCAGGAGAGAGAGAGAGAAGAAAACACTCAGCGTATGCTCTTGCAAGATTAGATTGGTTATAAAATATATCTAATCAGGATGTCTCCCACTGTTTTAGTCAAATCTTCCTTCAAACCCTAAAAGGAAAGACTAGCCGGGATTAATTACACACAAGTTCGCCAATCTTTCAGCCATGCCAGTGTCCCCATGCTTTCACACGGACCTAATTAAAGTAAATCTCGTTTTCCCAGGGGGGTAACCCCGTTGACACCTTTCTAGACACCTACTTGATCGGCTAATTGTAATTTGTAAAACTCTCCCAGAAGTAACTCTATTAGTGTATATGCCCTAGGGGCCATTATTGTATCATACTAGTTTGTATATTACTTAATGGAAGCTTGGGATATTCACATGTATATAACAGTCTTGCTAAACATGGTAGTATGCTACTTGGTTTTTCTATCTTAATATGTGAGTATACGTATTGATAGAGCTCTTTGGATCTTGCTTGACTACCAGCGTTGTGATGGCAGTCACACTAGTGGGGGCTGGGTAGTCCACAAGCACATCCTTATTCAGGTCCCTAGTCGTTGGATTATCGAGACAGAGTATCGATACTCCGGAGTAGACTAGTGTGTACGCTTCTCATCCCAGTTGGGGAGATGGTCTGTCCCACAGCCGTCAGTACGTCGTACTGGAGATAGTATGCAGGTGCTCGTTAGGTTACGGGTACACCGGACAGGACTCACAGGGAACTGTTGGTTGGTTTTATACCAGTCGTCAGTGAACAGTTCCCAGGTGACATGAGTACAGCATAGTCCGCAGACTTGACACTGCTACTTTGCCTCGAGTGTGTCCCACTGTTCTTAGATTGCTACCCTACCACGGCTCAAAGGAGTCGTGCAAACAGGTAGCAGTTGGGTGCAGTCCCAAGCACTTGGAGGCAGTGGCGGTTAGACAGGATTCGTCTCTCCCGGTATTGGGGGTTGATATCGCGCTGTGTCAGAGAGCCATTACGCAAAGTCCCTGGCCAGGGCAAGCGAGATTTGCTGGTAGGTTCCAGTAGTTTCTCAGGGTGTGATGGGCTTTGCTCCGACACGACTTATACCGCTATTAGGGGACTGACGCTTGCCGCCCCCTAGGCCCGATATGCGATAGTCTTAGACGAACGGACCGGACTGTACAGAGATTGTCACATCAGACTCAGTAGGAGTTCGGATGGGTTTCCTCATCGGCTTTCTTATCGACATCTACCTGGGGACCGTTACGTACAGCTAGTGCCGCTTGCGGTCTGTGGTTAAACCCACTGCCAGCGTAGTAGTCGAGTCTCTAGAGTCCCACACAGAGAGTTTCCCTACTCCAGGCGAAACGATATAGAGGTCGTACGGTTTTACGACAAGGGTTCGGACGCATACGTGTATTTACGCACGTACGACTTTCGGACAGTTTTTACCAGTCGGCTTTGGTTTAAGCCAGTTACTGGTATCCGGTTATTGGATTTATACAGTCTAAAGTTTTTCCGTATTTTTGCGGAAATGAGGGGCGTTCTCGTAATTGCGCGAGAAGCTTCTAGAAGGTGGTGACTAAGGGGGTTTAGGTGGCATATACAATGAATGTGATTAGTGAGTCATATGGATGATTCATCCATGTCATTAATGCATCATAAATGCTTAATGACTCATGGAGATGAATCATCACTAGATATTATCAAGCATGGTTGTTAAATTGATTTATTTTCTTTTCTTGATAAAAAGAAATGCTTGATATATATTATGATAACTCATTATTCTCACTTCATTATTATGTTCACCTTCTCTCTCCTCAAGCTCTCCCTCTTCAAACCCTAATCCTCCCCTCTCATGTGTTGAGTACAAGGATTAGTTAGACTTATTAAACCATAACCCTCACTCTATTTCACCTAGCTTCTTTGATTAGCACTTAAAGAAGTTTAGTTGCCTCAAGTTTAGAGGCTAAGCTTGGAGTAAAGCTCTCGGGTGGATCGTCTACTACTTCGAGAAGGCCGAGGAGGAGGTGGAGTTCGCAAAGATGAAGGACAAAATTCGATAGGTATAATCCCTAAACATAATAGTATAGAACTTCTATGTTTGTTGTTAGTTATCGTTTAGCTTCGATTCAAGCGGTTAGTCGATGTTTATACTCTAAACAAGTTCGTTTTTAAAATTTCCGCCTCCCCACAAGTACTGGGGTGTTGTACATCGACTTACAGTGGTATCAGAGCCTTGCTAAACAATAAATAACTTTCTTGCAAATTTGTATGAATTTCGAACGGAAAAAACGAAACCGGAAAAGCCCGAAATCATGAGTTTCTGTCGATTTTTAAATGAAGTCCAAAAATTTTTCAGGGATGTTCAGAAAGCTTTAAAAGACAGTAGAAGAACACCCAAGAAAATTAGGTCCCTGAATCGCCTAAAGCGCCGCGGAACCGCGGCGGATCCCACCGATCCGCCGCGATTCCGCCGCCGAGTTGGCGATTCAGGAACCCAATTTTCCTGTGTTGCTTCTCTATGATATTTGGTATTTTCTGGAATTTTTTTATTTTTGCTCAGGTTTCAGATTTACAGAGAAGTATTGGAGCAAAATTAAAAGTGTTTAATCGATCGAAATTATACAGTATTTGCTTGTTGGATTATGTCTGTGTTTGTATAATGTGTTCGTAAACCTCCCCTAACTGCTAGTATGTCGGTTGGCAGGGGGTTGCACATTTCTGTAATGGTTTTTACTATTTGTGGATATGAACTGTGTTGGACTGTTGTGATGTATAGCCGGGGTTTTGTGATGGGTTGTTATTTAATTCATTTGATGTAAATGTAATTTGTTGTAATATTATTTTGCGGGGCACATCCAGGTTGCGGTTGTAGCCACCGTTGTATTATTTCATTTTACTGTTTTTGCTCCTAGGACAGACCCAAGGTGGGTGCACAAACTGCCGGGCGGGTAGTTTGCCGTACCCGTTGGGGTTTTGGGTGGGGTAATGGCTATTCATCACAACTGTGTAATCCGTCTTTTGTTGCAGGCTCAAAACAAACACGGATTGCTTGCAAATCCAATAAAGTTCATCTGTGATCTGGAATGCCTATTATTGCGTCTGACGAATGTACAATATCTATATATGATAGCTATTTAGACGTCACTTATGTTTTACACCCGCGCTAGCCCAGCCCCCGCTCTGTCGTTAGTTAAGTAACCTAACGGGTGATGACGGGACCTCGTGGCGAATGCGGATGGCATAAGAGGACGTTGTATTTTCATTGTTTTCTGCAATGATAGGTTAATGATGGGACGCATTATTTATAATGCAAAGAAAATAAACCAAAAAGTTTAATCGTTGGAACAATTTAAAAGAAACCACTCGGTTAATTTTAAAAACAGATATTTTTAAATGCGGAGCTTTAACCACTCCTTTTAAAAGCTATCAGGTTCCTTCGGTTATATCAAGTTCACTACGTTCACGGTTTCGCCAAAACCATTCGTAACCCTCCGTCATTTCATCTGGGTATTCAGTAGTATTCAAACTATGTATTTTGACCAACGCCAAGGCATAGTGTTTGGTAGCTACTGGGTATTCATTTGTTGCATAGATAGATGAGTTAGTTTGGGACAGTCGTATGATCATTTTGGCCAACGTCAAGGATATGTACGGATGGGTTCAAATTAAGAAAATAATGATGGGTAGAACTTGACATGTGACTTATGATATTTTGACCAACGCCAAGGTCATAAGAGCATGGGGTAAAAATATATATCGGGAATTTCTAAAGAAACTGAAATTTACAAAGAGTTGCATACCATTTGGAGTTTGATGAATGTTGGTAGGATTCCTTCAACATTATCATACGATGATATTTGGATCCCGATCCTACTGTTAGTATATGCTACTTATCAGGATATTCGTCACTTAACGATCAATGCTATAAACCAAGTAGGTGTCAAGAAAGGTGTCAGCGGGGTTACGCCCCCAGAGAAAAGAGGTTATTTAATTAAGGAACTTCGCGAAAGCGTTGGAAAACCTCCCTCAAAGTATCGACACTAGCCTGGCTGAACGGTTAAGCAAGTATTGTACGGTGAAAATAGTCCTGGCTAATTCTTCTTTTATGGTTTGAGGAAGGATTCGAGAAACAGTGGGAGCCATCCAGTTTAGATAAACTAAAAACCACTCTAAACTTGCAATAGCATCATGCTAAAGAGTTTTCTTCTCTCTCTCCTATTTGCAGCGACCCTGAAAATGATTGGACTTAAGTTACTTTTAGAGAAAAATATACTGACAGGGCCAAACTATAAAGATTGGCTGCGGAATGTCAAAATGGCTTTGACCTATGACAAATTGGGGTACGTCCTCACCGCTACGGCACCTGCTGTCCCTGGTCCCAAATCCAGTAATGCGGATAAGGAAATCCACAAAACCTGGGATTTAGATTGCGCGAAAGCCAAGTGCATCGTGCTTGCCTCGATGAACAATGAACATCAGAGGAGGCACGAGGATATGGACCTTGATGGCATATTTCTCCATACAAAGGAACTTTATGGAGAGCAATCTCGTATAGCAAGATACGAGACCTCTAAGAACTTGTTTCGAGCGAGGTTGGCTGTCGGGTCATCGGTAGGAGAACATGTCCTAAAGATGATCGGCTATATTGAAGAGCTCGCAGACCTTGGGACGACTTTGGATAATGAGCTCTACACAGACCTTATTCTCCAGTCCCTTCCTCACACCTACGCCCAGTTTATCCTGAACTTCAACATTCAAAGAAAAGAAGTTGAACTTTCGGAACTCCTGAACATGTTAAGGAGTGCAGAGGGCACCTTGCAGAAGACAAGGGAAACACCCGCTATGTTTGTTAGCGGTGCATCTTCTTCCGGGTCCAAGGCTAGGGCCAAAGGAAGGAAGAAGAAGGCCGCCACCAAACTTAGAGGAGGTGTTAGTAAGGTGGGAGGGAAGGGAAAGAAAAAGTTTGCGGTACCCGTAGTTGGCCAGGATGAGTGCTTCCATTGTCACAGGAAAGGGCACTGGAAAAAGGATTGCAAGGCGTGGAACGCCAAGAACCAGGAACCGAAGAAAGCTGTGGCTTCGACTTCAGGTGTGTTTGTAATTGAGAATTGTCTGTCGATCAACTCTACTTCCTGGGTATTGGATACCGGATCAGGATCTCATATTTGCAATTCATTGCAGGCACTGAGAAACCGTAGAGTGCTGAAGGAAGGTGATATGACCCTAAAGGTTGCTAACGGAGCTAGCGTGGGAGCTGCGTCCGTCGGGGATTATCACCTAGGATTGACGAGTGGACACATTTTGGTTTTACATAACTGTTTTTTTGTACCAAGCTTAACGTGTAATATCATATCAGTTTCCTTGTTATCAAATAAAGGTTATGATTTCACGTTTATAAGAGATGTTGTTAACATCCACCTTAATCATAGTTTGATTGGGTCTGGTACACTAAATAACGGTATATATGTTTTAAACCAACTCCAAATTTTCAATGTCCAGAACACACTTAAAAGAAAGTCTCCAGATTTAAATAAAGTTTTCTTATGGCATTGTAGACTGGGTCATATCAATGAGAGAAGGTTGACTAAGTTGCATAGAGAAGGATATTTGGACTCGTTTGAATATCAAACTTATGACACTTGTCAATCTTGTCTGAAAGGAAAGATGACAAAGACTCCATTTACTGGACAAGGAGTAAGAGCGAGCGAGCTCTTAGGACTCATACACAGTGATGTATGTGGTCCATTGTCTACACATGCAAGAGGTGGTTTTTCCTATTTCATTACTTTCACGGATGATTACTCAAGATACGGATTCATTTATCTGATGAAACATAAATCCGAGGCTTTTGAGAAATTCCAAGAGTATAAGAATGAAGTAGAAAACCAAACCGGCAAAAGTATCAAGACACTTAGATCTGATCGAGGTGGTGAATACTTGAGTGCCGAGTTCCTAGGTTACCTAAAAGAGAAAGGAATTCTCTCTCAGCTTACTCCTCCATACACTCCACAGCATAACGGTGTATCGGAAAGACGGAATCGAACCCTATTGGATATGGTACGATCCATGATGAGTAATGCTAAGTTACCGCGATCTTTCTGGGGTTATGCGCTAGAATCAGCGGCATATCTTTTGAACATGGTTCCTACCAAGACTGTGCCTACCACGCCATATCAGATGTGGAGTGAGAAGAAACCCTATCTTCAGTATCTGAAAATATGGGGATGTCCAGCTTTTGTTAAAAAGCAGCATGTGGACAAGCTCGAGGCACGATCAGTAAAGTGTCAGTTTGTGGGATATCCAAAGAACTCCAAGGGGTATCTATTCTATTACGCAGAGGAACAAAAGGTGTTTGTTTCTCGTAATGCCCATTTTCTAGAATATCAGTTTTTAGAAAAGGAAATAAGTGGGAGCGAAATAGAACTAGAAGAAATTTCAGAACCACAAACTGCTACTGAAAGTTTGGTAGAACCGGTAGTTCAAGAAGAACAGGACATTCCCGCACCCCTCCGCAGGAGTAGTAGGCCGTCTCATCCGCCTGAGAGATACTACGGTTTTCTCATAGATGGGGATAGAGAGGATTGCATCATAGATGATGATGAACCTACTGACTTCCAGCAGGCCATCCAGAGCGGCGACTCGGTACGATGGCTAGATGCAATGCGGACCGAAATGGAGTCCATGTACACCAACAAAGTATGGACTTTGGACTTTGCTCCAGATGGGGTAAAACCCATAGGATGCAAATGGATCTTCAAGAAAAAGATTGGTGTAGATGGACAGGTGGAAACCTATAAGGCTAGACTTGTTGCAAAGGGTTTTCGTCAAAGACCTGGTTTGGACTATGACGAAACTTTTTCTCCAGTGGCTATGCTCAAATCCATTCGGGTCCTTCTTGCTATTGCTGCCTTCCATGATTATGAAATCTGGCAGATGGACGTAAAAACGGCTTTTCTAAATGGAAATTTAGAAGAGTGCGTCTATATGGCTCAACCAGAGGGTTTCAATCAGAGTGGGAGCAGCGGGAAAGTATGCAAGCTGCTTAAATCCATTTATGGACTAAAGCAGGCATCGCGGAGTTGGAACATCTGTTTTCATGAAACAGTCAAAGAATATGACTTTATCAAAAATCCAGATGAACCGTGTATATATAGTAAAGTTGTAGCTAGAAATGTCGTATTCCTCGTCTTGTACGTGGATGACATTCTATTGATAGGAAATGACATTCCTATCCTACAATCTGTCAAAGGATTCTTATCACACAGGTTCTCCATGAAAGACCTGGGTGATGCCTCTTACATTCTGGGGATCCAGATATATCGTGATAGATCCAAAAGGATGTTGGGACTTTCACAGTCCAGGTATATCGACACTGTACTGAAAATATTCAGTATGGAAGATTCTAAGCGCGGTAATCTACCGGCTTGTCACAGAATCACCCTCTCCAAAGAGATGTCTCCCAAGACTGATTTGGAAAGGGAACGCATGTCTATTATACCCTACGCTTCTGCGGCAGGCTCTATAATGTATGCGATGTTGTGCGCCAGATCAGATGTAGCTTACGCACTGAGCGTGGTAAGCCGGTATCAGTCAGACCCAGGGGAGAAGCACTGGATAGCAGTAAAGAACATTCTCAAGTACCTGAGAAGGACTAAGGAGATGTTCTTGGTTTACGGCAGAAAAGACCTCAGGTTGGAGGCCTTTGCTGATTCCGGCTTCCAGAGTGATAAGGACGATTCCAAGTCCATGTCAGGTTATGTCTTTACCCTCAATGGAGGGGCGGTGTGCTGGAAGAGCTCCAAGCAGGACACCGTTGCTAACTCAACGATGGAAGCGGAGTATATAGCTGCTTGCGATGCCGCAAAAGAAGCAGTCTGGATGAAGAAGTTCCTAACAGAACTTCAGGTGGTTCCTACCATAGTTGATCCAATACCTCTGTATTGCGACAACAACGGAGCTATAGCTTTAGCAAAGGAACCAAGGTCCCATCAGAAGTCCAGACACATCTTAAGGCGGTATCACCTGATCAGGGAGATCATTGATCGTCGAGAGATCGAGGTTCGGAGAGTTGCTTCTGAAGAGAACATTGCTGATCCATTCACGAAGGCCCTACCTCAGATTCAGTTCGAGAGGCTACTCGAGATCATCGGTCCTCGATATGCTAGTACATAGCCCTAGTGCAGGTGGGAGATTGTTAGTGTATATGCCCTAGGGGCCATTATTGTATCATACTAGTTTGTATATTACTTAATGGAAGCTTGGGATATTCACATGTATATAACAGTCTTGCTAAACATGGTAGTATGCTACTTGGTTTTTCTATCTTAATATGTGAGTAGACGTATTGATAGAGCTCTTTGGATCTTACTTGACTACCAGTTTTGTGATGGCAGTCACACTAGTGGGGGCTGGGTAGTCCACAAGCACATCCTTATTCAGGTCCCTAGTCGTTGGATTATCGAGACAGAGTATCGATACTCCGGAGTAGACTAGTGTGTACGCTTCTCATCCCAGTTGGGGAGATGGTCTGTCCCACAGCCGTCAGTACGTCGTACTGGAGATAGTATGCAGGTGCTCGTTAGGTTACAGGTACACCGGACAGGACTCACAGGGAACTGTTGGTTGGTTTTATACCAGTCGTCAGTGAACAGTTCCCAGGTGACATGAGTACAGCATAGTCCGCAGACTTGACACTGCTACCTCGCCTCGAGTGTGTCCCACTGTTCTTAGATTGCTACCCTACCACGGCTCAAAGGAGTCGTGCAAACAGGTAGCAGTTGGGTGCAGTCCCGAGCACTTGGAGGCAGTGGCGGTTAGACAGGATTCGTCTCTCCCGGTATTGGGGGTTGATATCGCGCTGTGTCAGAGAGCCATTATGCAAAGTCTTTGGCCAGGGCAAGCGAGATTTGCTGGTAGGTTCCAGTAGTTTCTCAGGGTGTGATGGACTTCGCTCCGACACGACTTATACCGCTATTAGGGGACTGACGCTTGCCGCCCCCTAGGCCCGATATGCGATAGTCTTAGACGAACGGACCGGACTGTACGGAGATTGTCACATCAGACTCAGTAGGAGTTCGGATGGGTTTCCTCATCGGCCTTCTTATCGACATCTACCTGGAGACCGTTACGTACAGCTAGTGCCGCTTGCGGTCTGTGGTTAAACCCACTGCCAGCGTAGTAGTCGAGTCTCTAGAGTCCCACACAGAGAGTTTCCCTACTCCAGGCGAAACGATATAGAGGTCGTATGGTTTTACGACAAGGGTTCGGACGCATACGTGTATTTACGCACGTACGACTTTCGGACAGTTTTTACCAGTCGGCTTTGGTTTAAGCCAGTTACTGGTATCCGGTTATTGGATTTATATAGTCTAAAGTTTTTCCGTATTTTTGCGGAAAGGAGGGGCGTTCTCGTAATTGCGCGAGAAGCTTCTAGAAGGTGGTGACTAAGGGGGTTTAGGTGGCATATACAATGAATGTGATTAGTGAGTCATATGGATGATTCATCCATGTCATTAATGCATCATAAATGCTTAATGACTCATGGAGATGAATCATCACCAGATATTATCAAGCATGGTTGTTAAATTGATTTATTTTCTTTTCTTGATAAAAAGAAATGCTTGATATATATTATGATAACTCATTATTCTCACTTCATTATTATGTTCACCTTCTCTCTCCTCAAGCTCTCCCTCTTCAAACCCTAATCCTCCCATCTCATGTGTTGAGTACAAGGATTAGTTAGACTTATTAAACCATAACCCTCACTCTATTTCACCTAGCTTCTTTGATTAGCACTTAATGAAGTTTAGTTGCCTCAAGTTTAGAGGCTAAGCTTGGAGTAAAGCTTTCGGGTGGATCGTCTACTACTTCGAGAAGGCCGAGGAGGAGGTGGAGTTCGCGAAGACGAAGGACACGATTCGATAGGTATAATCCCTAAACATAGTAGTATAGAACTTCTATGTTTGTTGTTAGTTATCGTTTAGCTTCGATTCAAGCGGTTAGTCGATGTTTATACTCTAAACAAGTTCGTTTTTAAAATTTCCGCCTCCCCACAAGTACTGGGGTGTTGTACATCGACTTACAACTCTTACTCGCAGTGGGTATCGGGATCCAACTATCTCATAGAAGGTATGCAATCTCATTGCCAATTTCAACAGTTGAAATTCCCGATAATATTTTACCCCTACTACTTATGACCTTAACTAAGGTCAACATATCATAAGCACTAGTCAAGTTCTACCTGTCATTTCATGATTAATTAGTCCTACCCATATAACCCTCAACTATAGTCGACATAATCACATGACTGTCCTAATTAATCGCATAATATGCTGTGTAGGAAGACATCACTTAGCTACCGAACACTACGCCTCAACTAAAGTCGACATACGCAGCACGAATACTAAGTGCTCTACTTCCTAAAATGACGGAGGGCTACGATACGTTTTTAAGAAAACCTTTTGCGTAATGAATTTGATATCGTTGTAGAATCAAGTGATTTTTTTAAATGGAGTGTTTTTGAGGCCTTTTCTAGTTTTGCTAAAGAGGTCACTCTCGGTGAAGGGATCGTCGGCTCTTTCCTTATCGAATAAGGTGCTGGATGTTCTACAAGAAACACCGCTATGCAAAGCAAAAACTAGAGCTACCAGTTTTTAAACAAATTTCTACAACATCTTAGGTTTCTTTTATTTTATTAATCTCATTAATGAAGTCCCATTTTAATATACTTCACAAGCATCACATTTGAAACAAAATCAATAATATATAATATATATCTCATATATAATATAAACATTCATCTCAGGCAGTAAAATGATCTCATCACAGAAGATTGCAGCAGAAGAACACATATGAAATATTGGATATACTAGGACGTCCGTGTTTTAATACGAGCCTGTATAAAACACGGATTCCATGGTCGCGATGAATAGCCAAACCCATATCCCTAGACCCCTACGAGAGCGGCAAGCAACACTGCCAATTCTAGGGTTAGGAGACCCGGTCTCAACTCCTCGAGATGGTCTCCCACTGGACCCTAGAACCCGGTTACTTGTGCTCCCCGCCTTGGGTCTAACCTAATGCGGAAAAGTATATAATATACAATGGTGATATCATCCTCAGCCCGGAAGTGTCCCAATAAAAGAATATTACATACAAATAAATTTTACATGAATGAAAAAGAAAAACTCTCATCTCACATAAAACCCCCGGCTATTCAAAACGCGACAATCCAATATAACATATCACAGCAACACATAACATCACATATCATCAACGTAAGTAAGTATGCATACACCGATTGTCGTTGATGTATAGCAACGAAAACCGGCGATACAACTACATACTACACTTACGGTCGCAGAAAATAAAGTGTAAAACTACAACAGTTGGAATCCGCAACCTACTTAGACATCGCATGCCTAACCAAATGAATTCCTCAGACATCGCATGCCTAACTATTACAAACCCTGCATTTTAGGCTCTTTATCGAAAACTCTTTTCAATATCAAGTCGGGCAATTTAACAAGATTCCCGACATCCTGATCGAATGCTCGTCGCAAACTTTAGTAGACGGCCGTACCCCTGATGCTGTCGACGAAGTGCACTAAGGCGGAACACCGCTGCCGCGAGCACCTGAACGGATGCTTTTAGCGACGGGGTTCTCCTACAGTTACTTGGTCGGGGCTATGGGGTGTGACTGTCTATTAAGTTTACCCGGCGAGTATCCGCGTACGCTACGTGATTGCAACGGACTTTTGATCACATCAAAATTCAGTGGCAACCGATCATCTGAGACTGAACTGCTAGATTTATAACATTCAAATTAGTTATCTCATAACTACTTATGGATTCCAAATATTGTATCACATTCCAGATAAATAGACAATGTTAAACTTTCTGATCGAATAATCAAACATCAAAGTTTTCCCAAATAGTTCTCAACACTTGAAATTAGTTTAAAAACATCCATCACATGCCATAGTACCAATGGTCCAGCCGTAGAGAGGTCAAGCCAACGCCTCACTTGTGGCACGCCGTACTACCCCAAACCCTAAGGTTTAGAGGCGGTTCAGACGGTCACATAATCGAGTTAAGGTTTGTTGTCTTCTAGAGGGTCCACCGCGTTACTAGCATGACTTAGAACGTTCTCAAACTACGGAAAAATCCAACACTTGGAAATTTTCCGGCAGGGGAAAAAGTGAGTTATTGATATCCGGTCGAACTTTTTAACACGTTCTAAAATTATCCGGAAAAAGTTAAACGAAGTTAAACTTTCCGATTGAATCAACGAATACAAAAGATCTCCAGAAAACTCAACACTTGAGTAAAATTAAAAATTCCCACAAAAATGAAAAAGGACCTAAGAATAAATTTATGAAGTACCACAGACCAAATTATAATTTTGGCCGCGGAACCGCCGCCAAACGCGTGGTTTGGCCGCGGTTCCGCGGTCATGTGAGCACATTAGACGTCCGTACTTCACAGTAATTCTTATAATTCCCTGCTTAGTTTTCTGAGGATTTTTAATACAGAAAAATCAACATTTTTAGAAAATTTCCAGAGAAGGGTATAAAATGGGGTTTCGGGGTTCGATCGGACTTTAAACTTCGTCCAGACTTCACCTAAAGCTCTAGCTTGGCTCCGATACCACTGTAGGGTTACTAGGCACTCTCACAAGGGTCTACAAGGCATCA
This sequence comes from Agapanthus africanus, assembly GCA_030015575.1. Classification (NCBI taxonomy): domain Eukaryota; kingdom Viridiplantae; phylum Streptophyta; class Magnoliopsida; order Asparagales; family Amaryllidaceae; genus Agapanthus; species Agapanthus africanus. The sequence continues at coordinate 462,070,111 of CM057350.1, forward strand.
ACCATGCCCGATTAAAATTTTAGACGTGCCGAACAAACCTAACCAAGATCGTATACTAGAGATTATGCGAAAACAATAAGCAAGTAAACAACTTTACTACTAATAGTTTCGGATTACAACCTCTGTAGTCCGGTCCTTCACTTCAATAGCTCCGTGTAGTAGTCCCTTCGCTGCGATCACGATCGTCCGGACTCTAGAAAGGCTCCCGCGAAGAAACGAACGTGCTTTCTTCGATGACTTCGAGGCCGAAGATGATCTACGTCGAGGAGACACTGAATCAAGCTATTCCTTCAGTAGGTCATAACATTGTGAAGAGAACACACTCTACTATATGGCAAGTGGTAGAGGATGAAGAAGTAGGAGGTGTGCTCACTTTAGAATTGATTTTCTCACACTTTATCTCAAAACTCCATTAGAGCTAGGAAGCTATTTCATGGAGCTTGAAGAAGAAGAAGACTTGTGAATAATTCATCCAAATGAATTATTGCACCCTTGGTTGAGTTAAGCCCTCATGGCTAACTTATGTAGATAATTAACTCATGGCTATGGTTAATGGTTGGGTTTGATAAATATCTTAAACTAGACAAAAGGGTTGACTTTGTCAAAGCTTATCCATAAGCTTATCCATAAGCTTTTGTGCAAGGTTTAGCATAACAAACTCAATCGCTTTTGAATTAGCTTAACATAAATAGAAACCCTAACTTAACCCTAGCATTGTGTTAATCCCATACACCCATCTTATATGTATCATCAAACATGACACAATCCATGTACACAAATTTACATATCGCGTATATACATAAAATGTGCACATCATGTGAGAAAAAGAAATCAATAGTGAGCTAAATATTAGTTAATGTAATATAATATATCAAATATATAATTATACATTAAATTATCAGATTAACTCTTGATTTAATAATCCGGCTATATCACATAAAACCGACTAATATCAAATGCAACATCTTATCGAATCAACGCTCGATTCGATAACTCGGCTATATCATATATAACCAATCATGTCACACATCACGAGAATATAATGAGGTATCACATACTCGCATTAATCTCATTCCCGTAAATATCACATATGCGCTCCAACTCCGTTTCTCTTGAGCCAGGAAACCTCTGTGTAGGACTCTAAAGACTCGTCAATACGCTGGCAGTAGGTGATGATCATACCAAACACCCACAAGCCGTAAGCGGTATGCCAAACGTAACGGCCACCCAGGATTGAGCGATCAGAAGATCAACAAGCAAGCCTGTACATTCTCCTGCGAATCCAATCAGTAACACTCCCGTACAGTCCAGTCTCTTCGTCTGATATGTCGCATATCTCACCTCGGGGTGGTTAACTTCAGACCCCAGTAACTTGATAAGTCATGTCGATATGGGGTCTATAACAGTTCGAGAAACTACTGATAACTCTTACCAGTAAATCTCAACAACCCTGGCCAGGGATTTCCAGTTATAGCCAATCGAACACAGCGCAACATCAACTCCTTATACCGGGAGAGACGAATCCCCTCCTATCGCTCATTGTCTCCATGTGATTCGGGACTGTACCCAAAAGTCACCGTTTTGCACGCCCCATTGGACGTGGTATGATGGAAATCAAAGCACAGTGGGAATCATACAAGACTCTATGACGATCTCGGGTCTACAGACTAACCTGTACCAGTGCCACCAGAGAACTGCCATCTGACGTGAGGTATAATACCAACTGGGAGTTCTCGGCGAGTCCGTCCAGTGTACCTAGTTTTCACTGAGCACCCATATACCTTCTCTGATGTCAAACACCAATGGATATGGGATCATCCACCGCCCATCATATAGGTCAAGAAGCGCATACACTAGTCTACTCTAGAGTATCGATACCCTGTCTCGGTACTCCCACGACTAGGAACATTTGAAGGATGTACTTGGCGACTACACTGTCCCCACTAGTTTGATCTGCGTCATAGTCTTGGTAGTCAAGTACTTATCCTAAGGGTTTTATCAACATGTAACATAGAGACAATCAGAGCACATGTTAAGATAAAGAGCAACCAGATAGCGTACTATCATGTCGAGCAAGAAAGTCCTCCCTATGTATGTCCAAGCATCCACTACAATATACATCGTATGTATAGTAATAGCCTCTAGGGCATACATATAACTAACGGTTACAATCACATAACTCCACTCAAGTCGCCCAAATCCTAGAGATAGACAACAGGGAACCAAAAGTTCTAGCCGAGATGCAAAGTTGTTTGCATATCGTCAAGACAAGGATCAAGAGAAAGATATGATTCAAGAATCACGATAACAGTGTGGCAGGACATGTTCCAAATCATGGATTTTCTGATTCGTGTATTGGGTCCAATACCCAACTACAAAAAGAATCAAACCCGATTAACCTAAATCCTATGGCTCCGATACCAAACAAACCCCGTCACGCCTCGCTTCCCAAAGTGCGCTAAGATAGGCACGTAACAGAGCCAACCATGCTATCTGCAGATAAGAAACATCCCTCCACAATCATGTTACGACTGTCTATAAGATATCAAGAATAGTAGAAATAAAATAAACTATCTAGTACATGTCCATGAACCAGAATAAACGAGTCAAGAAATAATATGCGGAAGCAATAGATCCAATAAACAATAATAATCTGGAATGTACGTCTCGAATACGGGCTCACATCAGGAATGAAAATACTGAAAGAAACTAAACTAAAATACTAACTGGTCTTCACTGCTCGGCCTGTACACTGAAATACTCCTGATCGGTCAGCTGCAAAGGTAGAGGATCTCGGCCATGCAAAACCCAGACGTCAGTGCGTCATAATATCAACAATAATATAATCAGGGTAGCCAACATGCAGGCATGAGTATGAACAGTAATAACGGTATAACAGTAACATGAATGTGGAGCAGTGAAGGGTAAAAGCATATATGACGTGCAGTGAGTAATCTGAACTAAGCTACTCGGTTAAACTACTCTCAAGTCTGTGAAATCAATTTAATGAATCGTCGATGTAACTCAATAGTATCCCGTGCATGCCCGGGACCACAGTCCAGATTCTCGGGCTGAAACCGAGACATGCCGCTAGGCACTAAATAAGAAACATGTACAAATGAATGATGTCAGCAGCAGCATCCCCGCGCTAGCCTAGCCCGTAAAACTGATCAGTATAAATATCGAACTGTCGAGTTACAAGTCAGGTTTCATCATTGATTTCCCCATACCCCCAAGTTATGTGTTCAAGTCAAGTATTGATAAGTCTAAGGCTAATGCCAACACAGGATCAAGCAGGAACAGATTTTCCTATACAGACAACAGGATGTGTCCATCGGGACAGCATGTCAGGATTGTCAGCATTAGAAACAGGATCAGGTAACATGTCAAGTTGTGATATATCAGGTCATGTCAGGTAGTGTACATGTATCAAGTTATGTCAAGTAGTGGTGTATTAGCTCATGTCAAGCAGTGGTGTATCAGGTATCAAATGGGTGCTCATAATCAAACTGTAGCATGTACGGGTGCACAAATAAAAGCATGGATGCACAATTATCGATCAGGGTTACATCATGACTATGTAGGGTGTACAATATCAAGCATGGGGTGTCGATATAACAACAATATGTAATAATATGACATGGTATGCGAATAGATATAGAATTAATGGTATGGATGCAAAAATATCGATAAGGGGTTACATTTACATTTCCAATACTAATTAGGATGCACTTTATTAAGCATGTGGTGTTACTACAATAATAACATGAATTAATGTGATCTATAGATGCAGTTATATATATTTTAAATGATATGGATGCAAACGGGTATCCGAAAACAGTAAACTTTTAGTATGGATGTGCAATGTGATAAACGGGCAACATTTTACTCATATGGATGCATAATACTATATCTAGCATGAAACAAGATGAACTAGCATGCGACTAGGTATGTAAATAATGATACGGATGCACACGGATGTCATATAACCGTAAAATGATAAACTGGTAAATGCGGGATTCACAACTAAATAATATGAAATGGAAATATTCAATTGGATGCAATATATTGTAGTATAGTATGTAACAAGATAAGTTTGTATGCAGTAAATAGGAAATAGATTTTACGAACGCATATGGATGTCCTAAAACGGTAAAACATGCTGAAATGATAATGTGGATGCAAAACTAATCATTATGGAGTGTTATTATTCAAATGGATATAGAATATAGTAATATAGAATGTAGCAAGATTAACTTGCCTCGATGAATCGCAATACGAATATGCATGGCACGTCCGACGTCGGTAAAACGTCGCAACGCACGCACGACACGCGGGATGGGTCCAAGCAATGCAAGAGGGCGATCATGCAGGTACGGCACGTCTACTGGGTCATCTGGAATGGTAACGGCGACACGATTCCGTCGACGCTGGAAAAACAGAATTCAAGAACAAGAAAAGAAAAAGAAAAGAAAAGAAGAAGAGGAAGAAGAAGAGAGAAGGGATTGCTCACTGGGTTGTGCACCGGGGTCAGGGAGATGAGATGGTGGTGTCGGGGTCACCGACGGTGAGGTGCCGGCGAGGGTGCAGGCTGGGGTTCTGTTGTGTGCAGGTTTTAAGAAAGAAGAAGAAAAGGAAAGAAGAGAATGGAGAGGAGGAGGAGAGGAGAATAGTGGTGAGGTCAGGATATTGATCGGCGACGAGATGGATTGAGGAGCTAGGGTTTGTTTGTGCAGGGTTTCTTGGTGTAGGAGGGAGAAGGTTTTGGGTGATGGGTTCTATGGGTGTGCAGGCTCAGGTAAAGGAGGAATGAGAAGAGGAGATGATGAGGATGAGGAGGAGGAGGAGGAGAGAAGGAGACGAGGGTTGAGGTCGAGAGCAGAGAAGTTTTTATGGTTAGGGTTTGATGAGGCTGCAGTGGGTTTTCTCGAGGCGAGGGCGAGGGCTTAAATAGAAGAAGAAGGAAAACAATGAAGGGAGGTGACGAGAAGCACGCGGTGGTGACCACACTCGAGGAGTGAACAGTGAATGCGAAAGGGGAGAGAGAGAGGCGCTTGAGGAGAGAGAAAGGAGAGAGAGAGAAAGAGATAGAGAAAGAGAGAAGAGAGAGAGAGCTGGTAAGGTCGGAGAGAGGGAGAGAGAGTTGTTATTAGAAAAGATTTTTAAAATTTAAAAAATTTTAGTTACGAAAATTTTAAGTGTAACAGTTTACAAAATAATATTATATTAATAAAATTTGATTTTCTGGTTAATACAAACTTAGTCAAAACACGCCCGGATGGGGTCTAAAAATTCAGTTTCGAAATATGAAAAATATATGTGTCGACCAAAACTGAAATTGAATATCCGGGTAACGAAAATGCATACCCCCAAGAACGGATGTACGTACGTGCGCGTAGCCATCCAAACAAGTCTCTTTCACTGAACGGGATGAGAACAAGATGCGCGGATGCTACCACAGAGTTAGGGGTATCATGCAGGCCATACAATGTATTTTTTAAAAATATTTTATGTGACTTAAAATGTTATAGTTAAAACGCATATGCCAGATAAAATGTGAGTATGCCATGTACAAATAAATGAAAGTGCACAAGTCTATGTAACAGATCAGAATAAATTACAAACATGAATCAAGACAGGTTTCAAGCATGCGGGTCGGGTGCTAACACAGATGTCAAAATACTATTCGCACCAAAAACATAGTAAATCAGGAAAATACCATAAATAAGTAAATACTTGAACTGGAATTGGTATAAATGAACTAGGGTGTTACAATATGGGCCGATCCGGACTGACGGAGCCCGAGATATTGAGGATGTTGTGTCGATGCTTGACAAAGACATTTCTGTCAATTTCACTGATGATACTCCAGTATATATTATACAAAAGTTTTACTGAGATAAGGATATAGATCTTCACATATCAGTTATAGCTGGATTTCGTGTTGATTATCCATTCATGTTGCATTGATACTAGTGCATCGCATCATATTGGTATATGTAGGTTGTGACGCATTTGCGTGCAAATTAAAGATAGCCTTATTAGATGTTACTTACTATTCACGAGTTGGCAACTCACCCCCGTTGTGGAATAGTATCTTGCAGGTCTGACCCGTCAGCACAGTAGCAGCGGGCATACTTTCTCATTTTGCTTCATTAGCATTGACTTGCGGTTTGCTCGTAGGTGGGTTGCGAGGATAGTTTTGTTCCCACTTTGTGTATTATTATTGTATCTAGTACACTCCATCTAGCTTATCTACCATTTTCCACCAGTTGTATATTGGACTTAGATGGTGAGCTTGTGAGATTTGTATGTATTCTATTTCTGGTGTCGATGCTAACTTGAGCCGACGTGGTGTTTTCTTATTTCTTGTTCTCAGATGCTTATCGCATATTATAATGATATATATATTGCATGTGGTTGTGATTCCGCCTTTGGCGAAGAGCTAGCTCCCGCTTGGGGATGCCTTTAATCATTACTTATGTATATTCTTGTTTTGTACCTGTTTGGGGGCCAGTATTTACAAAGGAAACTCTGCCAAAATTTTTATAAAAACTCGAGCTTATTATAAGACTTTCAAAGTGATTTTCTATGTTAACTTAACTTTTAAACAAGTTTTCCTTCACTCTATTTTCGTTAAATGGTTTAGATTTCTGGGCTTTGATTTATTTAGATTGCGTTACGCCTCTAGACGTTGCGTAATTTAAGTGTCAGTCATGTTCCATATATTCGGGTCATGACAGAATTTCTCTCATGCTGAGCTGCTAAAGGAGGCAAAGAGCGAGAGATTCTTCAAACTCCCGCCGATGATACAACGGCCGGGTAAGCGAATCTGCGGCCCATAATATGCCTTTCATAGGTCACAGGGACACCCGACCGAGAACTGTAAACAGCTCCACGATTATATCGAGGAGCTGATCCGCTCCAGTCACCTAGCAAAGTACTTACGAGACAAACGTTAAGACGATCGGGAGAAAGCAGACCAACCTCAAACCAGAGAGTTGAAGGTCGGACAGATCATGGTCGTCTCCGTTGGCTCGACTCCGAGCGACAAGGACACTCGCTACATCCAGCCGGTCCTGACATTAAGTGCTCCCCTCCAAGAAGTGTAAGACAGTTGCTCCTATCACTTTCACCGATGAAGACCTTCATGGCATATCCGTCCCGCATAATGACCCCTTAGTGATCATGGCCAGGGTAAATCGGTACAAAGTTAAGAGAATCATCGTCAACTCGAGAAGATCAGTAGATATCCTAATTTATGACTACTTCCAGCGTATAGGATTAGATCCATCCGATCTCCAACCTACCACGCACGTTCTCTCCGGGTTTACTAACTACTCATCTAAGCTGAGGGAACGATTGCTTTTCCTTTCAACGTTGGGCAGGCCAAAAGAATATGAAACAATGTTGGTGACTTTCCTCGTCGCCCGGGTTCCTTCATCTTACAACATCCTTTTGGGTCACCCCACCTTAAATGCCCTTCAAGCTTATATCTTGACCTATCATCTTGCGCTCAAGTTTCCTTTAAGCGATGGGGGATAGGCCAGGCCTACGGAGATCAGCAAACCGCTAGGGTATGTATCACCTTGACGTTGCTCGAGGACAAAGAAGTTGATTTTTCTGAGGGACCATGCGATCCTCGAGAATCGTTTGATACACGTGACGATAAAAAGGAGATCCGGGGTTCCCCAGTGGAGGCCTTGTCTAAGGTTCCTCTCAAGGAGGGAGACAACAGCCGAACTGCCAAGATCAGCTCCCTCTAAACCGGGGAAACTTAGGACAACCTTATCCAGTTCCTCCGAAATAACTCCGACGTGTTTTCTTGGACTCCCGTGGATATGCCGGGGATTGACCCCAAGGTGATCTCCTACAAGCTTGGATTTGACTCAAAATCCCGGCCTGTCCGACAAAAGAAAAGAAGTTTCACGCCAGTTAAGCAGAAGGCGATTGAGGAGGAGGTGGACCGACTCCTCACGACAGACTTCATCAGAAACCTGGGCTACTCGGCTTGGCTAGCCAACATAGTCATGGTCAAGAAAGCAAATGGGAAGTCGTGAATGTGCATCGATTTTACCGATCTTAACAAGGCTTGCCCGAAAAAAAAACTATCCACTCCTTTGGATAGATCAGCTGGTGGATTGCTCGGCCGGTCATGAGCTACTGAGCTTCATGGATGCTTTCTCCGGTTATAATCAAATCTGGATGGACCCGACCGATGAAGATCTCACTGCCTTCACCACCGATCGAGGGGTCCACTGCTATAAGGTAATGCCCTTCGGCCTCAAAAATGCAGGTGCAACATATTAGCAGCTGGTCAACAAGCTGTTCAACCCACAAATCAGGAAGAATATGAAGTCTACGTCGATGAAATGCTCTTGAAATCCACCAAGTCCACCGGGCATACCACAGGCCTTAGCGAGACCTTTGAGGTCCTGCAAAAGTATAAAATGAAGCTAAATCCAGCCAAGTGTGTTTTCGGTGTCACAGGCGGAAAGTTCCTCGGATTCATGGTCATCTACCGAGGAATAAAAGCAAACCAGGAGAAGATCAAGGCTATCATTTATATGACAACACCCAATAGAAATGTAGAAATCATGCGACTCACAGACATGGTGGCTGCTCTGAGTCTATTCATGTCCAGATTCGACGAAAAATGCCTACGTTTCTTCAAAACCTTATGGAAGAACCCCGGGTTTGAGTGGTCCAGAGAGTGTCAAGTTGCCTTCGTGCAACTCAAGACTCATCTGTCGACACCACCACTCCTCACCCGACCAGATGAAGGAGACGAGATGCTACTGTACCTGGCTGTCTCCGACCGGGCAACCAGCTCCGTGCTCATCAAGGAATCCGAGAGGATATAGAGGCCGGTCTACTATGTCACCCATGTTTTCAAAGACGCAGAGACAACGTACCTGTCCATTGAAAAGATAGTCTTGGCACTCATCATCGCCTCCAGAAAACTCCGAAGCTATTTCCAGGCACACACGATCATCATTTTTACCGACCGACCCTTGGGGAACATCCTCGGTTTCCCCGAGTCGTCGGGCCTCTTGGAGAAGTGGAGATGAGAGTTGTCGCAATTCGACATCCGATACCAACCAAGGCACAAGCCCTGGCAGATTTTGTGGCCGAATGCACCATTCCCAACAAAGAAGAAGCACCAACACGAGATCCGAACCTAAAACCCTCAGTCAAAGAAAAGCTCGGTCTGATTCTGGACTGGGTACTCTTTGTGGACGATTCCTCCACAGAAGAAGGAAGTGGGGATGGGCTGGTCATCCACGGTCCCAATGAAGCCGAGATGCAGTATTCTTTACGGTTCGAGTTCAAGACCTCGAACAACGCCGCAGAGTATGAAGCCTTATTTGCCGACCTACGAATCGCTTCACGGGTGGGGCTAAGGAGAATCAAAATCCACAGTAACTCCACGTTGGTCGTCGGTCAAATGACTGGATGATTCGAAGCCTGTGAACCCCTAATGATGAAATACCTCGCCGAGGTGAAAAGGCTACGGAAAAATTTTGATGAAGTTCAAGTAGAACAGGTTCCCCGAAGCATAAACGTCAAAGCAGATGCCCTGAGCAACCTCGCCTACTCCTATTCAGCCAATCACAAGAGGAACATCTTCTTCAAAGTCCTGCCATGACCTAACGTCGAAGATATAGAAGTAATACACCAGATCTACACCACTCAAGGGAGTATCCCGGATTGGAGAAGGCCTAGAGTGGAGTTCCTCAAGGACGGAATGCTTCCCGAGAACTGAATGGAAGCACGCCGGCTCCACATGAAAGCTCGCCACTTCATATGGAGCAAAGGAAACTTGTACAAAAAGTCATACACCCAACCTCTACTCAGATGCGTCGATTCCAACGAAACTGAGTACGTTCTGGAAGTATACACGAAAGAGTCGGAGGCGCATATCAGGAAGCCCGCAATCTAATTCAAAAGATGCCGCTACAGGGGTATTATTAGCCGACTATCCATAGAGACGCTAGAAAGCTCGTACGAAGATGCAAGACGTGCCAACTATTTTGTAGCATTCCTCGGTTACCAGCCACAGAGCTAACACTGCTAAGCTCCCCTTAACCATTCGCAAAGTAGGGAATGAACATGATTGGCCAACTCCCCAATGGCGCAGGGGGCACAAATATATCCTCGTCGCCGTGGACCACTTTACAAAATGGGTCAAAGCCACGCCGATTAGAAAACCAGATGCCGCCTCCACGGTGAATTCCTACAGAACAACGTAATTGCCCAATTTGGAATTCCGAGGTATATCATCACAGACCATGAAACCAACTTCCAAAACGACAAATTCAGGCAATTCTGCAGCGATGACTGCAAATTAATGAAGTTCTCCACAGGTGCTCATCCCTAGTGCAACGGGCAAGCCGAGGTGGCGAACCAATGTGTCATCCGGGGCCTTATAGCCCTTCTGGAAGGGAGGCATGGCGAATGGGTCGAAAAGCTACCTCTGGTACTAAAGGCATTGCGTACGTCAAAGAAGACGCCTATAGGAGAAACCCCGTTCAGCTTCTGTTATGGCGCCGAGGCAATGGTTCCTATAGAGATCAGTCTACCTAATTATCGTGTTGAAAACTTTGATGACAAAGCCAATGTCTTAACCCTTTGAAGAAACCTGGATATCCTGCTAGAGAAGTGGGACCAGGTGCAAATAAGGACGACCATATATCAGAAATAGATCGCCTGGTATTACAATGCGCGGGTCAAGCACCGATCTTTCAAAATAGGATACTTAGTCCTCCGGTGCAACAAATTTGAGAACTAAGAGAATCTGCACAAGTTCTTCCCGAGGTGGGACTGTCCATTCCTCATGAACGATGTATTTCCCAGGGGAGCCTACCGCCTCCAAGATTCCTTGGAGCATAACTTTCCACGGCCGTATAATGCCGAAAAGCTTAAATTGTACAGATGAACTTGTACTCTCTTGAATAATGAGATATCCCCTTCTCTGTCATTTAAACTTTCTTTCTTTTCCAAGCTATGCCCTTACGATGGGTAGATTCCTGCCCGACCAAGCCCGTGAATCCTAAGAATTCTCATGAGGAAACGGGATATCTCCAGCCCGACCCGGAGGCAAACAAAGTACCCCGGACCAGCCCTTTACTCAGATGAATATAATGTGGGCACGCTTATAGGTAACCGACTTAAGTCTTGCTCCTCCCATCTTACCTCTACTACGAGGTGAGAGAGGGAAGAAGGGGCACCGATCTGCCTACACTTGGAAAAATAAACGAAAATTTTCAATGTTCGACACTTTAAGCAAAATTCATAAGAAAAAGATAAATTTTATTGATGAGATGTATTCTCGGCTTCTTAGCCTTACAAAAGTGCCCGGGGGCTCGCAAAAGAAAAAGAAGAAATGCTTTTAACGATTACAGCAAAAGAGGAAGGGGATCTTGAAAGCATTAATCATGGTATTCAAAGCAGAGATCCGACAGCCGAGCCCAGATGATATCCCATCGCTCCCTTTACCGATGCCAGTGGACCCGAGTAGCTATGGTTCCATCAGGGACTCCCATCGTCGAGCATGAATCTCTGATCAACCTCTATTGGAAAGATCAACGAAGGATATCTATCGAGAGGTCTCGCCTTCTCTTCAAGATCTGGCCCAATTCATGGGTTGTGCGCATATTGTCGACGGCCTCCTCCAGTGCTTATTGGGACAATGCCCTGAAAAGGCCGAGGGAGGATCTCCAGATCATGTAGATGAGTACTTGCAGGAGAGAAGATCGGCGTAGGAGTAAACGCCCGCAATGACGCTCCAGATGACCTATCACAGCCTCGTATGTTGCCTATGAACTATAAAAATCTTAGTGATAAACGTCGTTGTGTGTCACGATATCTCGGATGTTGTACATATTGTCGGCCATCAGGAAACAATGAACTACGAAGATCAGGCAAAGAAAAAGAAGAGGATACGGGGACAACTAAAAGCGAATCAACAGGAGTGCCTAAGAGGGGACCAAGGCTCCACTATTTATAACCTCAAAGAAAATTCCCCAGCGGTCAAGATCCTCTCCTTCCAAGGTGTGAATTATGGAGTATCACATCAATCCGATAAGGTGCCACCATGCGGCACACGGCTATTGGTTTCCTCCCTTTCGCACGGATCAAAGAAGATTTAATGACGTCTTCAGGAGATTCGCGCGGATCTTGAGATACCCGCCATTCGTCACGTAGCACCGGGAATTAGGGAGGTGCAAGTATCGACGTCATGACAATCCAACCTTCCATAGACCAGTTCATCATGAGTAGATTCCTGCTCGGAAGCCCTCTCACGAGGCCGCCGGGTAGCTTCCAACCCAGCTAATTCGAGACGAGTAGATTCCTGCTCGGAAGCCCTCTCACGAGGCCGCTGGGTAGCATCCTGCCCGATCAATTCGACACGAGTACATTCCTACTTTGGAACCCTCTTAGGAGACCGCCGGGTAGCTTCCTGCCCGGCCAATTCGACACGAGTAGATTCCTACTCGGAAGCTCTCTCACGAAGCCGCCGGGTATCTTTTTGCCGGGACAATTCAACACGAGTAGATTCTTGCTCGGAAGTCCTCTCACGAGACTGCCGGGTAGCTTCCTACTGAGCCAATTCGACACGAGTAGATTCCTACTCGGGTTCCATCTCATAAGGCCGACGGGTAACTTCCTACCCGGCCAATTCAACACGAGTAGATTCCTGCTCGGGGGCCCTCTCAGGAGCCTACTGGGTAGCTTCCTGCCTAGGCAATTCGTAGCGATAAAATTCTTTCTCGGACTAAACAATGGATCCCAAAGTCTCGCGTTAAACCAACAAGCAAACCTCTACTCAGCACGCATGCTCGAAGTTGGCAGACTCCTACATGGCCCAAGTAAAGAAAGCTTGACTACGGTCGATTGCCGGCACAACTCTAATTCCACTCGAATCCAAGGAAGGAATAATACCGAGATCTTCTAAGGTCAATCTGAGTTCCTAAGAGTCCCCAAGTGGACACTGGTCTATCCACACTTGGGAGAATAAGCCTAATGTATGCTCGACACCCATTACCCCGCCTTCGGGGTGAGGGGAAATACCGATCTATATACACTTGGAAGAATAAATCTGTCGTTCTCTTAACTCATGCTACCCTATCTCCAGGGTAAGGAGGGACACCGACCTATCCACACTTGGTAAAGTAAAAATAAAAGCTATACTTTCCAATCAGACAAATTAAAGACGAGCGAAAATACTTCATTAAATTCCAAATTATATACAAGGTATTATATGCTCCTCAGTTGTACAAAATTGCTACAAAATGCCGTGGGCTTATAAAAAAAGGGAAAGAGGGCAGGGAGAACAGAGATGTCAAGTCATCCTCTCGGTCAAGGTCCTCTCGCCGCTGGCCTGCTCGGCACCTCAGCCAGCCTGTTCGCTTCCACCCAGCTCCTCCACCCTTTGGCTCTTTCTCCAGGAGGGGGTACCTCACGCAATGATCCCGATAATCAAATCCAGGCATCATTTCCGTGACGGCTTCGAGGACGTTATGCCACCCAACAGCCGCAGAATCAGCCATATCAACGTAGAACTGGTCGGACGTCTTATAGTCCTCTACAGCCTTCACCGCTTTCTGCTCGGCCCGTTTCACCGCCTCATTAGCCGCCTGGGCATCCCCCTTGAACGAGTCACTTTGTTGTTAGTTATATGTATGCCCTAGAGGCCATTACTGTACATTGGATGTATATTGTAGTGGATGCTGGGACATATATAGGTAGGACTTTCTTGCTCGACATGATAGTACGCTATCTGGTTGCACTTTATCTTAACATGTATACTTTCTGTCTCTCTGATTACATGTTGATAAAGCCCTTAGGATGTGTACTCGACTTCCAGGACTATGATGTAGATCATACTAGTGGGGCCTGGGTAGTCCATGAGTACATCCTTGAAATGTTCCTAGTCGAGAGAATATCGAGACAGGGCATCGATATTCCAGAGTAGACTAGCGCATATTTTCTCGACCCATACGATGGGCGATGGATGATCCCATATCCATTGGTGTTTGACATCGAAGATGGTATGCGGGTGCTCAATGGAGACTGGGTACACTGAACGGACTTGCCAAGAACTCCCAGATGGTATTATACCTCACGTCAGATGGCAGTTCTCTGGTGACACTGGTACAGCTTAGTCTGTTGACCCGAGATCGTCATAGAGTCTTGTGTGTCTCCCACTGTGCTTTGATTTCCACCCTACCACGGCTCTACTGAGTTGTCCAAACAGGTGGTTTTTGGGTACAGTCCCGATTCGCATGGAGGCAATGAGCGATAGGAGGGGATTCGTCTCTCCCGGTATTGGGGGTTGATGTTGTGCTATGCTCGACTGGCCATAACAGGAAATCCTTGGCCAGGGTTGCAGTGATATACTGGTAAGAGTTATCAGTAGTTTCAAGAATGTTATGGACCTCAAGTCGGCATGACTTATCGAGCTATTGGGGTCTGACGTTTACCACCCCTAGGCGAGATATGCGACATATCAGACGAACAGACCGGACTATACGGTAAGTGTTACTGGTTGGATTCGCAGGAGTGTGAGCGGGCTTGCTCATCGATCTTCTGATCGCTCAATACCCGGGTGGCCGTTACGTTTAGCAGACCGCTTGCGGCTTGTGGGTGCTTGATATGATCATCATCCGCTACCGGCGTATTGACGAGTCTTTAGAGTCCTACACAGAGGTTTCCTGGCTCAAGCGAAACGAAATAGGAGCGCATATGAGATATGTGCGGGATCGAGAATAATGCGTGTATGTGATACCGTATTTCATTCTCGCGATTAATGTGTCGAATGGTTGTATGCGATATAACCTAGTTATCGAATCAAGGATTGATTCGATAAGCCGATACATTGGATACTAGCCGGTTATATGCGACATGACCGGATCATTGAATCAAGTGTTGATTTAATGATTTAATGCATAATTATATATTTGATATATTACTTTGCATTAACTAGTATCGGTTCAATTTAAATGGATTTTCTCGCTCGGATGTGCACATTGTATATTTGATATAGTTTTGTGCACATGATTGTATCATGTTTGATGATGCATACTTGGTTTGTGTAAAGAATTAAACCATGGTTATTTAAATGGTTAGGGTTTTGGTTTTCCTTATTCATTTATTTATCTTTTTCATTTATTCTTTTTGGAAATAAAATAATTGGCATAAGAGGATAATGGTGGCTTTCTTTGTTTGTTCATGAACTTTCATGAAGCTTTGACTTAGTTAACCATTCTTGTCTCATGCCTAACCCTAACCACTCATCTAACCTAAGTTAAGTCTCTACACTAAACCATGGTTGAAGATATGATAAGTATTGTATTTTCTTTTCTATTTTTAATTAACTTATCATATCTTTTCTTCTTCTTCTTCATCTTGAGCAAGAAAGAGAAAGCTTGACCATCAATGGTGATTGATGGAAAAGTGTGAGAAATACAAATCTAAAGTTTACCCACTTCCTATTTCTTCATCCTCTACCTCTTGCCAAGTAGTATAGGGTGTTTCCTTCACAAGTTTTCAAAGCTTGATGAAGTTGGAGCTTGTTCTTGCGATACCTCGACGTAGATCATCTTCGGCATCGAACCGACGATCAAGCTCGCCCATTCTTCGATGATACCGATGCTAGAGTCATGGGTTCGTTTTGGACAGCGGAGGGACTTCATCACGGAGCCTAGGAGGTGGTGGACCGGATCTACAAAGGTTGTAGTCACTTTCCCTTAGCATTTAATTCGATTACTTGCTAGCTTCGCCTTGATTTCTAGTTAACGATCCGTATTAGGGTTTGTAGGCACCCGTAAAATTTGATTTGTGCATGTTTCATCACTTGTGAGACTCCATTAGAGTGCCTAGGAACCATACAGTGGTATCAGAGCCTAGCTAGAGCCTTAGGCGAAGTCCCGACGGAATCAGAAGTCTGATCGACCCAAAACCCGACTTTGAAAATGCTCTCTGGACATTTCTGTAAAATGTGGTTTTTTCGAGATTAAAAATATTCAGAAAAATAAGCAGGAAGATCTAAGACATACTGTAAAATTCGTGGTCCTGATTCCACAAAGTAGGCGCGGATCCGCGGCCTTACAGAAGGCTCATGCGGCGGATCCGCGGCCACTTTGTCGTTTTGTGCATCTATTTCTGCACAGTAATTCTTATTCTTCTGTGCTGATTTTCCTGGGAATTTTTAATAATTTTTCCAGAGTTGTATTTTCTGTGTTGTATTGGGGACTCGGTGTATTCGATCGGACTGTCTAATTTTGTCGGTGTGCTTTTCCGGGTATTTTTAGAATATGTTAAAAAGTTCGACCGGATATAAATACACATTTTTTCCCCTGCCGGGAAATTTCCAATTGTTGGATTTTTCCGTAGTTTAACGACGTTCTAAGTAGTGCAAGTAACGCGATGGACCCTCTAGAAGACAACAAACCTTAACTCGATTATGTGACCGTCTTGAACTGCCCTTTGAACCTTCGGGTTTGGGGCAGTACGGCGTGCCACTTGTGAGGCGTTGGCTTGACCCTTCTACGGCTGGACCGTTGCTACTGAGGCACGAACTGAATGCTGTTAGACTTATTTCATGTGTTGAGCTGTATCGGGAAAACTTGGGTGTTCGATTGTTCGATCGGAAAGTTTAACATTTTCTATTTATCCGGAATGTGATACAATAATTGGAATTCACAAATAGTTATGAGATAACTGAATGAATGTTATAAACATAGCACTTTAGTCTCACTTGATCGGTTGCCACGGAATTTTGATGTGATCAAAAGTCCGTCGCAATCACGTAGTGTACGCGGATACTCGCCGGGTAAACTTAATAGACAGCCTCACCCCATAGCCCCGACCAAGTGACTGTAGGAGAACCCCGTCGCCGAAGCATCCGTTCGGGTGCTCCCGGTAGCGGTGTTCCGCCTTGGTGCACTTCGTCGACGGCGTCGGGGGTGCGGCCGCCTACTGAAGTTTGCGACGAGCATTCGATCAGAATGTCGGGAATCTTGTTGAATTGCCTGACTTGATATTGAAAAGAGTTTTCGATAATGAGACTAAAATGCGGGGTTTATAATTGTTAGGCATGCGATGTCTAAGTAATTCATTTGGTCAGGCATGCGATGTCTGAGGAGGTTGCGGATTCCAACTGTTGTAGTTTTACATTTTCTTTTCTGTGACCGTAAGTGTAATATGTGATATCGCCGGTTTCGTTGCTATATGTCAACGACAATTGGGATGCGCATATTTACTTACGTTGATGACATGTGATGTTATGTGTTGCTGGATATGTTATATTGGATCGTCGTGTTTGAATAGCCGGGGGGTTTTTATGTGAGATGAGTGTTTTTCATTTTCATTCATGTAAAAACTTGTATGTAATATTCTTTTATTGGGGCACTTCCAGGTTGCGGATGTTGTCACCATTTGTATATTATTTACTTTTCTGCACTAGGATAGACCTAAGGAGGGGAGCACAAGTAACCGGGTTCTGGGGTCCAGTGGGAGACCATCTCGAGGAGTCGAGTCCGGGTCTCCTAACCCTAGAATTGGTAGGGTTGCTTGCCGCTCTCATAGGGGTCTTGGGGTGTGGGATTGGCTATTCATCACGACCGTGGAATCCGTGTTTTATACTGGCTCGTATTGAAAACACGGACGTCCTAGTATATCCAATATTTCATATGTTTCTTCTGCTGTGATTTATCTGTGATAATGTGATGTTCTGTGACAGGTATTATATATAGTATATATGATATATTATATAGACGTTGCTTATGTTTTACACCCGCGCTAGCCCTGCCTCGCTCTGGCGTTAGTTACCTAACCTAACGGTGCAAACGGGACATCGAGGCGAATGCGGATGGCATAAGCGTACGTTATATTTATCTGTGATGATTAGGTGGACTTAAATGATGGGATATTCATTAATGAGATTAATGAAAGAAAATAAACCTAATTGATGTTGTGGAATCGAATTTCAAAATAAAACAGGTAGCTACAGTTCTTGCTTTGCATCGCGGTGTTCATTATAGAACATCCTGCACCTTATTCGATGAGGAAAGGACCGAGATCCCTTCACCGGGAGTGACTCCTTTAGCAATAACTGGCAGATGCTACAACCCTCGGTTTGTCTTTGATCGCTTCTATAGTTTCCTCTTTGCACAGTGATATATATGATATATCCCGCACCTCATTCGACGAGGAAAGGGCCGACGATCCCTTCACCGGGAGTGACCCCTTTAGCAAAACTAGAAAAGCCTCGAAAACATTCCATTTAAAAACCATTTGATTCCGCAACGAGATCAAGTTCAAAGCGTTAAAGGTTTTCACAAAAACCAGCCGCAACCCTCCGTCATTTTAGGAAGTAGAGTACTTAGTATTCATGCTGTGTTTGTTGACCATAGTCAAGGCACAGTGTACGGTAGCTAAGTGATGTCTTCCTACACCGCATATGATGCGATTAGTTAGGACAGTCGCGTGACTTTGTTGACCTTAGTTAAGGGTCATGTGGGTGGGTCTAATTAATCACGAAATGACGGGTAGAACTTGACTAGTACTTATGATTTGTTGACCATAGTTAAGGTCATAGGTGCTAGGGGTAAAAACCTTTAACGGGAGTTTCAAGTGTTGAAACTTGCAATGAGATTGCATACCTTCTATGTGATAGTTGGATCCCGATACCCACTGCGAGTAATTGTTACTCCTGGGAGAGTTTTGCACTTTGCAATTAGCCGATCAAGTAGGTGTCTAGAAAGGTGTCAACGGGGTTACGCCTCTGGGAAAACGAGGTTTACATTAATTAGGTCCGTGCGAAAGCACGGGGAACCTCCCTCAAAGTACCGACACTGGCCTGGCTGAAAGATTGGCGAACTTATAGAGTGTAATTAATCCCGGCTAGTCTTTCCTTTTAAGGTTTGAAGGAAGATTTGATAAAAACAGTGGGAGCCATCCTGATTAGATAATATATATAACCAATCTGATCTTGCAAGAGCGCACGCAGAGTGTTTTCTTCTCTCTCTCCTGGTAGCGACCATGTCACGCCTTAATCAAGATAATAATATGGATGTATTGACCGAACCCGCTTGTTATACTGAGCTGGGGAACGTTAGTCCCGCTCCAACTTATAATTGTTATAAGACAGAGCAGGAAATTGGGGAATACCAGAATTCCTATGCCGCCCAAACGAAGAAAGTGCATATGATGCATCTCCTTCGGGTGTGTTCATTATAAAGAATTGTTTCTCAGTATCCTCTGCATCCTGGGTATATGATACCGGATCAGGATCCCAGATATGTAATCTGTTATATAGGGCTACAAAAAGGTAGAAAAACTGAGAACGGGTGATAAGTTTCATGAGGCAGAAAACGGGGCAAGTGTTGCAGCCAAGTCTGTTGGTCACTGTCACCCTGTATTGCGAATACATTGATTCTGAACAAATGCTATTAGTTACCGAACCTGATATACAAAATCATATCAATCTCTTTATTAGTAAAGAAAGGATATAATTTTGTATTGATGGATAATCTTTTGAACATTTCCTATATCAAAAGTTGATCGGTTCAGGCACGTTATCTAAAAGCATTGACGTTCTAAATCAAACTACAGTTCCTTGTATACTGAACACACACATGAAGAAGAGTTCAGAAATGAACGAATTCTTCTTGAGGCATTGTAGACTAGGTCATATCAATGCGACCCGACTGGCTGAAGTTACATTTAGATGTATATTTAAATCAGTTTGAATTTACATCTTTTGAAACTTGCCAGTCATGTCACAAAGATAATATGACCATAGCTCTGTTTATTGGAAACAGAGAAAGAGTTAATGAACTCTTGGGACTGATGCATGATGATGTATATAAGGTCTCCTGTCTACACATGTCAGGACTGGTTCTTTGTACTTCATTACATTCTCTGATAATCTCTCAAGATTCAGACCTATGTTCCTGTTGAAACACAAGTCCAAACCTTTTGAGATATTCACAGAATATAAGTAAGAATTAGAGAACCAATAACAGGTATAAGTATTATGTCCTATGATAAGATCAGGGAGGAGAATACTTGTGCATAGAATTCCTGGACTATTCTAAAGGAGAATGAGATTTTCTCTCAGTGTTACTCCTCTGAATACACCACAGCACAACGGTGTATCAGGGCGGAGCAATTGCACAATATTAGATATGGTGTGCTCTATGATGAGTATTACCGAGTTACCTATTTCCTTTTGGGGTTATGCACTTGAGAAGCTGCATACCTATTGAATTAGGTTTGAATCAAATCACTGCCTACCACTCCATATAAGATATGGTATGGGAAGAACCCATCTCTTAAGCGAGTTAAGATTTGGGGTTGTCCGGCCTATGTTTAAAGCAAAATCCGGACAAGATCGAGGCAGGATCAGTTCTGTAGAACTGGAAAGGTTCCAGCTATACAAAACTGCAGTTGATGATTTGACAGAACCATAAGATTCTATAGTTCCCGACGAACCTCAGCCTCTCCGCCGATCTAGTAGGGTTCCTCATCCGCCTGAGAGATACCTCGGTTTCTCGATGACAGTGGGAGCAAGGATTGCATCATGAGATGATGACCCAACTAGTTTCGAGCAGGCCATCGAGAGTAGGGACTCTGTAAGAATGGCTGGATGCTTAGCGATCTGAGATGGAATCCATGTACACCAGCAAAGTATGGACTTTAGCTGCTATATCTGAAGGGTTAAATCCCCATCAGGAGCAAGTATATCTTGAGAAGATTACTTGGTTTAGATGGAAAAGTTGAGACTTTCAAAGCTAGACTTGTTAAAGGTTTTCGTCATCGACCAGGCGTGGATAATGATGAAACCTTTTTCCAGTAGCTATGCTTAAGTCTATCCAGATCCTACTTACCACGGCTACATACTATGACTACGATATCTGGTGGTTGGGTGCCCTGACTGCTTTTCTAAATACTGATTTAGAAGAGAACGTCTATAAGAACACAGCCAGAGGTCTTCGTAGACAGTGGGAGCAGCGGAAACGTGTGCAAGTTGCTTTACATAATGAAGCAGGCATCGTGGAGTTGGAACGTCTGTTTTGATGTGATAGTCAAAGTGTTTGACTTCATCAAAATGGTAGACGAACCTTGTATATACAAAAGGGTAGTAGAGAGTAAGGTGGTCATCTTCGTATTGTACGTAGACAACATAATCTTGATAGGAAAAGAGTTTCCTATACTACGATCGGTCAATCTCCTATTATCACTAGGATTCTCCAAATAGGATCAAAGTGTTACCTCCTAAATCCTGAGTTTTCATCTATGAGATAGATGTAATTGGATGCTAGGATTCTCACTAGGTGTAGTGAGATGGTATCAATCGATCCTGGGGAGAATCACTGGAAGAGTTCCAGGGTGATAAAGACGACTGAATGTCAGTCACAGGCACTGTCTTTACCCTCAGTAAAGGGACGGTATGTTGGAAGAGTTCCAAGCTCGATACCGTGGCAAACTAGACGATAAAGGCTGGTAACATCGCTATTGAAGATACTACCAAAGAGGAAGTTTGGGTGTATATTGGTTCATAAGATGAACTAGGTTCCTGCCATTGTATGACAATGGAAGTGTGGCTTTGGCCCTGGAACCCTGGTCCAATCAGTGACCCAGACAAATTCTGAGGCAGCATCACCTGATCATGGAGATAGTTGATCTCCAGGGTGATCGAGGTTAGGAGAGTAGACTCAGAGGACAACACGGCGGATCCACACACGAAGGCCTTTTCCCAAAGAGAGACAATTTAGGGGATGGTTGAGTATGTGTTACTGCAACCACTGCTACAGATGGCCCTAGTGCAAGTGGGAGATTGTTAGTTATATGTATGCCCTAGAGGCCATTACTGTACATTGGATGTATATTGTAGTGGATGCTGGGACATATATAGGTAGGACTTTCTTGCTCGACATGATAGTACGCTATCTGGTTGCACTTTATCTTAACATGTATACTTTCTGTCTCTCTGATTACATGTTGATAAAGCCCTTAGGATGTGTACTCGACTTCCAGGACTATGATGTAGATCATACTAGTGGGGCCTGGGTAATCCATGAGTACATCCTTGAAATGTTCCTAGTCGAGGGAATATTGAGACAGGGCATCGATATTCCAGAGTAGACTAGCGCATATCTTCTCGACCCATACGATGGGCGATGGATGATCCCATATCCATTGGTGTTTGACATCGAAGATGGTATGCGGGTACTCAGTGGAGACTGGGTACACTGAATGGACTCGCCGAGAACTCCCAGCTGGTATTATACCTCACGTCAGATGGCAGTTCTCTGGTGACACTGGTACAGCTTAGTCTGTTGACCCGAGATCGTCATAGAGTCTTGTGTGTCTCCCACTGTGCTTTGATTTCCACCCTACCACGGCTCTACTGAGTTGTGCAAACAGGTGGTTTTTGGGTACAGTCCCGATTCGCATGGAGGCAATGAGCGATAGGAGGGGATTCGTCTCTCCCGGTATTGGGGGTTGATGTTGTGCTATGCTCGACTGGCCATAACAGGAAATCCCTGGCCAGGGTTGCAGTGATATACTGGTAAGAGTTATCAGTAGTTTCACGAAGGTTATGGACCTCAAGTCGGCATGACTTATCGAGCTATTGAGGTCTGACATTTACCACCCCTAGGCGAGATATGCGACATATCAGACGAACAGACCGGACTATACGGTAAGTGTTACTGGTTGGATTCGCAGGAGTGTGAGCGGGCTTGCTCGTCGATCTTCTGATCGCTCAATACCCGGGTGGCCGTTACGTTTAGCAGACCGCTTGCGGCTTGTGGGTGCTTGATATGATCATCATCCGCTACCGGCGTATTGACGAGTCTTTAGAGTCCTACACAGAGGTTTCCTGGCTCAAGCGAAACGAAATAGGAGCGCATATGAGATATGTGCGGGACCGAGAATAATGCGTGTATGTGATACCGTATTTCATTCTCGCGATTAATGTGTCGAATGGTTGTATGCGATATAACCTAGTTATCGAATCAAGGATTGATTCGATAAGCCGATACATTGGATACTAGCCGGTTATATGCGACATGACCGGATCATTGAATCAAGTGTTGATTTAATGATTTAATGCATAATTATATATTTGATATATTATTGTGCATTAACTATTATCGGTTCACTTTAAATGGATTTTCTCGCTCGGATGTGCACATTGTATATTTGATATAGTTTTGTGCACATGATTGTATCATGTTTGATGATGCATACTTACTTGGTTTGTGTAAAGAATTAAACCATGGTTATTTAAATGGTTAGGGTTTTGGTTTTCCTTATTCATTTATTTATCTTTTTCATTTATTCTTTTTGGAAATAAAATAATTGGCATAAGAGGATAATGGTGGCTTTCTTTGTTTGTTCATGAACTTTCATGAAGCTTTGACTTAGTTAACCATTCTTGTCTCATGCCTAACCCTAACCACTCATCTAACCTAAGTTAAGTCTCTACACTAAACCATGGTTGAAGATATGATAAGTATTGTATTTTCTTTTCTATTTTTAATTAACTTATCATATCTTTTCTTCTTCTTCTTCATCTTGAGCAAGAAAGAGAAAGCTTGACCATCAATGGTGATTGATGGAAAAGTGTGAGAAATCCAAATCTAAAGTTTACCCACTTCCTATTTCTTCATCCTCTACCTCTTGCCAAGTAGTATAGGGTGTTTCCTTCACAAGTTTTCAAAGCTTGATGAAGTTGGAGCTTGTTCTTGCGATACCTCGACGTAGATCATCTTCGACATCGAACCGACGATCAAGCTCACCCATTCTTCGATGATACCGATGCTAGAGTCATGGGTTCGTTTTGGACAGCGGAGGGACTTCATCACGGAGCCTAGGAGGTGGTGGACCGGATCTACAAAGGTTGTAGTCAATTTCCCTTAGCATTTAATTCGATTACTTGCTAACTTCGCCTTGATTTCTAGTTAACGATCCGTATTAGGGTTTGTAGGCACCCGTAAAATTTGATTTGTGCATGTTTCATCACTTGTGAGACTCCATTAGAGTGCCTAGGAACCCTACATTTGTAACCTCATAGCATCAAAGAGCTCATTGACCTCACCGACCTGGGCCTGGAGAGCCCGGTTAGACTCGGTCAAGGCCCAATGGGACTCCTTCAGTCTCGTGGCCTTCACGCCCTTCGAGACAAGTCTTGACTCGAGAGAGGCGGCGATATCCTCGGCCTCCTTCAATTTGGAAAAAAATATCTTCCTCACGCCAAGAAGTTTCCCCGGCCTTTTTTATCGCCGGGACAACTTCCTCTACCTCCATTGTAGCTAAAAGGGCGCAGTGTTGAAGGACCTGTAGAAAAAGAGGCAAACAACGTTCGTCAGCGACCGAACAGGGGAAAAACCATTTGGAAGTTAGCAGAAAGATCACCTACCTGGACGGCCTCTTGAGCTATCACCGCAACCTGGGCCTGTTAGTGTATATGCCCTAGGGGCCATTATTGTATCATACAAGTTTGTATATTACTTAATGGAAGCTTTGGATATTCACAGTTATATTAACAGTCTCGCTCAACATAGTAGTATGCTACTTGGTTTATATCTATCTTAATATGTGTATATGTTATCATATCTCTAATATATATTGATAGAGCCCGTAGGATCTTGCTTGACTACCAGCGTTGCGATGGCAGTCACACAAGTGGGGGCTGGGTAGTCTACAAGCACATCCTTTTTCAGGTCCCTAGTCGTAAGATTATCAAGACAGGGCATCGATACTCCAGAGTAGACTAGTGTGTACGCTTCTCATCCCAGTTGGGGAAATGGTCTGACCCACAGCCATTAGTACGTTGTACTGGAGATAGTATACAGGTGCTCGTTGGGTTACGGGTATACCGGACAGGACTCGCAGGGAACTGTTGGTTGGTATTATACCCGTCGTCAGTTAACAGTTCCCAGGTGACATGAGTACAGCATAGTCCGCAGACTTGATACTGCTGCTTCGTCTCGAGTGTGTTCCCACTGTTCTTAGATTGCTACCCTACAATGGCTCAAAGGAGTCGTGCAAATAGGTAGCAGTTGGGTGCAGTCCCGAAACACTTAGAGGCAGTGGCGGTTAGATAAGATTCGTCTCTCCTGGTATTGGGAGTTGATATCACGCTGTGTTTGGAGAGCCATTACGCAAAGTCCTTGGCCAGGGCAAACGGGATTTACTGGTAGGATTTCCAGTAGCTTCTCAAGGTGTAATGGGCTTCACTCCGACATGACTTATACCGCTTTTAGGGTACTGACGCTTGCCACCCCCTTAGCCCGATATGCGATAGTCCTAGACGAACAGACCGGACTGTACGGAGATTGTCATATCAGGCTCAGTAGGAGTTCAGATGGGTTTCCTCATCGGCCTTCTTATCGACATCTACCTGGGGACCGTTACATACAGCTAGTACCGCTTGCGGCCTGTGGTTAAACCCACTGCCAGCGTAGTGTCGAGTCTTTAGGGTCCCACACAGAGAGTTTCCTTGCTTCAGGCGAAACGATATAGAGGTCGTATGGTTTTACGACAGGGTTCGGACACATACGTGTATTTATGCACGTACGATATTCGGACAGTTTTTACTAGCAGGCTTTAGTTTAAGCCAGATTCTAGTATTGGATTATTAGATTTATACAGTCTCAGTATTTCCGTGTTTTTACGGATGGGAATGGTATTCTCGTAATTAGTCGAGAAGCTTCTAGAAGAAAGATGAGGTGGGGAGCTTAGGTGGAATTTGCATTAATTGAATTTGTGACTCATGGAGTGATTCATCCAAATGAGTTAATGAAGCATTTATTGCTTAATGACTCATGAGATGATTCATTCATTTGTATTAAATGAAGCATGGTTGTAATTATCTATTTGATAATTATTATGCTTCATTATATACATAATGAGTTATATTTTCAATTCATTCTCACTTACACATTTTCTCTCCTCAAGCTCTCTCTCTTCAAAGACCTGACCCTAATCCTCTCATGTGTTGAGATCCAAGGGTTAGCAAGACTAATAGATCCCTAATACATCTCTATATCCTCTAGGTTATCTTGATTAGCAATCATATCCACCTAGTTACCTCAAGAGAGAGGTTAAAACTTGGAGAAGGAGCTCTCGGGTGGATCTTCTATCACATCCAGGAGGCCGACGAGGAGGTGAACTACAAGAACAAGAAGGACTAGAATCTTGAGGTATAATCATCTATCATAGTAGTTAATCACTTCTATATAGTTGTTAGTTAGGGTTTAGCAAAGATCCGTAAAGTTAGTCGATGTTAACTTAAACAAAATGATTGTTTTACCTATTCCGCCTCCTCGCATCATGTGGGGTGTCTAACGTCGACTTACAGTGGTATCAGAGCCTAGCTAAACCATAACTAACATATTAGCAAAGTCGTTAGAAATTCGATCGCAAAACGAACCCGAAAATACGACGTTTTCACCTTGTTTCTGCCGATTTTAAAACGGGGTCTAAAAATTTTACAGGGACGCTTAAAAATACAAGCAGGGTTTTTTAAAAATTGTGAAGAAATTTGGGACTGTGAATCGGCCATACCACCGTGGAACCGCCGCCGATCCAAGCGATCCGCCGCGGATCCGCGGCCGAGTTGACTCCGAGTCAACCTACATTTGCTCAGTTATTCTTCTGTGTTGATGTTTTGTTTTCTGGGATGTTTTGTTTCTGCTCAGGTTTTATGTGCACAGAGAATTGTTTGGAGTAGGTTCATTTGTGTTGCTTGATTGAAATTCTAAGATGTTTGGCTAACTTGATTATATCTGTGTTGTGTTTAATATGTTCGTAAACCTCCCCTAATTGCTAGTATGTCGGTTAGCAGGGGGTTGCACATTTCTGTAATGGTTTTTACTGGTTTGTGAATGTGGACTTGTTGGATTGTCGTGAATGGATAGCCGGGGATGTGAGACAAGTGTTTCTTTCATTCAAATATAAATTGTAATTTGTTGTATTATTCTTTTGCGGGGCACATCCGGGTTGAGGTTGTAGCCACCGTTGTATTATTTCATTTACTGTTTTCTGCTCCTAGGATAGACCCAAGGTGGGGTGCACAAACTACCGGGTACTTTGAAGTGTTTAGTGGCCTACTCACGTTGCTGAGGGAGACCGCTTCACTTCGAGTACTAGGCGGGTAGTTTGTCGTACCCGTAGGGGTCTGGAGTGGGGTTTTGGCTATTCATCGCGACTGTGTAATCCGTCTTTCTTTGCAGGCTCAAAAGGAATGCGGATTCGTAGAAAATCCAATATGTTCATCTGTGATCTGGAATGCCTATTATTGCATCTGACGAATGTACAATATCTATATATGATATCTAGTAGGCGTCACTTATGTTTTGCACCCGCGCTAGCCCAGCCCCCACTCTGTCGTTAGTTAAGTAACCTAACGGGTGAATTACGGGGCCCAGTGGCGAATGCGGATGGCATAAGAGAACATTGTATTTTCGTTGTTTTCTGCGATGATAGGTTAATTGATGGGACGCATTATATTAATGCAAAGAAAATAAACCAAAGTTGAATCGTTGGAACAGTTTAAAAGAAATAACTCGGTTATTTTAAAACAGAAGATTTTTTTTTAATTGCGGAGCTTAAACCACTCCTTTTAAAAACTATCAGGTTCCTTCGATCATATCAAGTTCACTACATTCACGGTTTCGCCAAAACCATTCGTAGCCCTCCGTCATTTCATTTGGGTATTCAGTAGTATTCAAGCTATGTATTTTTACCAACGCCAAGGCATAGTGTTTGGTAGCAGCTGGGTATTTATTTGTTGCATAGATAGATGAGTTAGTTTGGGACAGTCGTAATATCATTTGGTCAACGTCAGGGGGTATGTACGGATGGGTTCAAATTAACAAGTTAATGATGGGTAGAACTTGACATGTGACTTATGACATTTTGACCAACGCCAAGGTCATAAGAGCATGGGGCAGAATTTTATATCGGGAATTTCTAAAGAAACTGAAATTTGCTAAGAGTTGCATACCATTTGGAGTGTGATAATTTTGGTAGGATTCCTTCAGCTTTATCACACGATAATATTTGGATCCTGATCCTACTGTGAGTATCCGCTACTCATCAGGAGATTCGTCACTTAACGATCAATGCTATAAACCAAGTAGGTGTCGAGAAAGGTGTCAGCGGGGCTACGCTCCCAGAGAAAAGATGTTATTTAATTAAGGAACTTCACGAAAGCGTCATAAAACCTCCCTCGAAGTACCGACACCGGCCTGGCTGAACGGTTAAGCAAGTATTGTACGATGAGAATAGTCCTGACTAGTTGTTCCTTTTTCGTTTGAGGAGGGATTCGAGAAACAGTGGGAGCCATCCAGTTTAGATAAACTAAAAACCACTCTAAACTTGCAAGAGTATCATGTTAAAGTGTTTCCTCTCTCTCTCCTAATTGCAGCGACCCAGAACATGACAGGTCTTAAGTTACTATTAGATAAAAATATTTTGACAGGGCCAAACTATAAAGACTGGTTCCAGAATGTCAGGATGGCTATAACTTATGACAAATTGGGCTATGTCCTTACTACTAAGGCACCTGTTGTCCCTGGTCCAGAATCCAGTGTCGCGGATAAGGAAATCGGCAAGACCTGGGAGATTGACTGCGCGAAGGCCAAATGCATCGTGCTTACCTCTATGAATAATGAACATCAGAGGAGGCACGAGAATATGGATCTTGAATCCATATTTCTCCACACCAAGGAACTGTATGGAGAGCAATCTCGTATAGCTAGATACGAGACCTCGAAGAACTTGTTTCAGTTGAGGCTGGCTGTCAGATCATCTGTAGGAGAACATGTCCTTAAGATGATTGGCTATATAGAAGAGCTCGCGGACCTCGGGACGACATTAGAGAACGAGCTATATACATACTTGGTTCTTCAGTCCTTTCCTTCCACCTACACCCAATTTGTCTTGAATTTCAACATTCAAGGTAAGGAAGTTGAGCTTCCAGAACTTCTTAACATGTTGAGGAGTGCAGAGGGCACCTTGCAGAAAGCAAGGGAACACCCACTATGTTTATTCGCGGTGCTTCCTCTTCCGGGTCCAAGGCAAGGGCCAAAGGAAGGAAGAAGAAGGCCGCTACCAAACCAAAAGGTGGTGTTGGTAAGGTGGGAGTTAAGAGAAAGGCAAAGGTTGTGGTGCCAGTAGTGGCAAAGGACGAATGCTTCCACTGTCGTAGGAAAGGCCATTGGAAGAAATTTCGCAACGCTTGGATTGCCGAGAACCAGGACCCGAAGCAAGCTGTGGCTTCGACTTCAGGTGTGTTTGTAATTGAAAATTGTCTGTCAATCAACTCTACTTCCTGAGTATTGGATACCGGATTAGGATCTCATATATGCAATTCATTGCAGGCACTGAGAAACCGTAGAGTGCTGAAGGTGGTGATATGACCCTCCAGGTTGCTAACGGAGCTAGCGTGAATGCTGTGTCGGTAGGGGATTATCACCCTGGATTGACGAATGGACATATTTTGATTTTGTGCAACTGTTTCTGTGTACCCAGTTTAACCTGTAATATCATATCAGTATCGTTGTTATCAAAATAAGTTTATGATTTCACGTTTAACATCCACCTTAATCATGGTTTGATTGGGTCCGGTATACTAGATAACGGTATATACGTGTTAAACCAATTACAGATTTTCAATGTCCAGAACACACTAAAAAGAAAGTCTCCAGATATAAATCAGGCTTTCTTATGGCATTGTAGACTAGGTCGCATCAATGAGACAAGGTTAACTAAGTTACATAGAGAAGGATATTTGGTTCCGTTCGAATATCAATCTTATGTCACTTGTCAATCATGTCTCATAGGAAAGATGACAAAGACTCCATTCACTGGACATGGAGTAAGAGCGAGCAAGCTCTAAGGACTCATACACAGCGATGTATGTGGTCCAATATCTACACATGCAAGAGGTGGTTTTTCATATTTCATTATTTTTACGGATGATTACTTTAGGTATGGATTCATTTTCTTGATGAAACATAAATCCGAGGCCTTTAAGAAATTCCAAGAATATAAGAATGAAGTAGAAAACCAAACCGGCAAAAGTATCAAGACACTGAGATCTGATCGAGGTGGTGAATACTTAAGTGCCGAGTTCCTGGGTTACCTAAAAGAGAAAGGAATTCTCTCTCAGCTTACTCCTCTATACACTCCACAGCATAACGGTGTATCGGAAAGACGGAACCGAACCCTATTGGATATGGTACATTCCATGATGATTAATGCTGAGTTACCGCGATCTTTCTGGGGTTATGCACTAGAATCAGCTGCATATCTTTTGAACAGGGTTCCTACCAAAACTGTGCCTACCACGCCATACCAGATGTGGAGTGGGAAGAAACCCTATCTTCAGTATCTGAAGATATGGGGATGTCCATCTTTTGTTAAAAAGCAGCATGCGGACAAACTCGATGCACGATCAGTGCAGTGTCAGTTTGTGGGATATCCAAAGAACTCCAAGGGGTATTATTTCTATTATGCAGAGGAACAAAAGGTTTTTTTTCTCGTAATGCCCATTTTCTAGAACAACAGTTTTTAGAAAAGGAAACAAGTGGGAGCGCAATAGAACTGGAAGAAATTTCAGAACCACAAACTACTACTGAAAGTTTGGTAGAACCAGAAGTTCAAGAAGAACAGGACATTCCCGTACCCCTCCGCAGGAGTAGTAGGCCGTTTCATTCGCCTGAGAGATACTACAGTTTTCTCATATACGGGGATAGAGAAGATTGCATCATTGATAATGATGAACCTACTAGCTTCCAGCAGGCCATCCAGAGCGGTGACTCAGTAAGATGGCTTGATGCAATGCGGACCGAGATGGAGTCCATGTACACCAACAAAGTATGGACTTTGGACTTTGCTCCAGATAGGGTAAAACCCATAGGATGCAAGTGGATCTTCAAGAAAAAGATTGGTGTAGATGGACATGTGGAAACCTATAAGGCTAGACTTGTTGCAAAGAGTTTTCGTCAAAGGCCTGGTTTTGACTATGACGAAACTTTTTCTACAGTGGCTATGCTCAAATCCATTCGGATCCTTCTTTCCATTGCTGCCTTCCATGATTATGAGATCTGGCAGATGGACGTAAAAACGGTTTTTCTAAATGGTAATTTAGAAGAATGCGGCTATATGAATCAGCCAGAAGGTTTCAACCAGAGTGGGAGCAGCGGGAAAGTGTGCAAGTTGCTTAAGTCCATTTATGGACTAAAGTAGGCATCGCGGAGTTGGAACATATGTTTTGATGAAACGGTCAAAGAATATGACTTTATCAAAAATCCAGATGAACCATGTATATATAGTAAAATTGTAGCACAAACTGTCATATTCCTCGTCTTGTACGTGGATGACATTTTCTTGATAGGAAATGACATTCCTATGCTACAATCTGTCAAAGGATTCTTGCCACACGGGTTCTCCATGAAAGTCCTGAGTGATGCCTCTTACATACTGGGGATCCAGATCTGTCATGATAGATCTAAGAGGATGTTGGGACTTTCGCAGTCCAGGTATATCAACACTATACTGAAAAGATATAGTATGGAAGATTCTAAGCGCGGTAGTTACCGGCTTGTCACGGAATCACCCTATTCAAAAAGACGTCTCCCAAGATTGATTTGGAAAGGGATCTCATGTCAGTTATACTCTACGCTTCTGCGGTAGGCTCTATAATGTATGCGATGTTGTGCACCAGACCAGATATAGCTTACGCACTAAGCGTGGTAAGCCGGTATCAGTCAGACCTAGGGGAGAAACACTGGATAGCAGTAAAGAACATTCTAAAGTACCTGAGATAGACTAAGGATATGTTATTGGTTTACGGCGGAAAAGACCTCAGGATTGAGGCTTTTGCTGACTCCAGCTTCCAGAGTGATAAGGATGACTCCAAGTCCATGTCAGGTTATGTCTTTACCCTCAATGGAGGGGCGGTGTACTGGAAGAGTTCCAAGCAAGACACCGTTGCTAACTCGACGATGGAAGAGGAGTATATCGCTGCTTGCGATGCCGTAAAAGAAGCAGTCTGGATGAAGAAGTTCCTCACAGAACTTCAGGTGGTTTCATCCATTGTTGATCCAATACCTCTGTATTGTGACAACAACGGGGCTATAGCTTTAGAGAAGGAATACAGGTCCCATCAGAAGTCCAGACACATCTTAAGGCGGTATCACCTGATCAGGGAGATCATAGATCGCCGGGAGATCGAGGTCCGGAGAGTTGCTACAGAGGAGAACACTGCAGATCCATTCACAAAGGCCTTACCTCAGATTCAGTTCGAGAGGCTAATCGAGATGATAGGTCTTCGATACGCCAATATATGGTCCTAGTGCAAGTAGGAGATTGTTAGTGTATATGCCCTAGGAGCCAGTATATGCCCTAAGAGCCATTATTGTATCATACTAGTTTGTATATTACTTAACGGAAGCTTGGGATATTCACAGTTATATTAGCAGTCTCGCTCAAAATAGTAGTATGCTACTTGGTTTATATCTATCTTAATATGCGTATATGTTAGCATAACGCGAATACGTATTGATAGAGCCCTTAGGATCTTGGTTGACTACCAACGTTGTGATGGCAGTCATACTAGTGGGGGCTGGGTAGTCTACAAGCACATCCTTTTTCAGGTCTCTAGTCGTAGGATTATCGAGACAGGGCATCGATACTCCAGAGTAGACTAGTGTGTACGCTTCTCATCCCAGTTAGGGAAATGGTCTGTCCCACAGCCATTAGTACGTTGTACTGGAGATAATATATAAGTGCTCGTTGAGTTACAGGTACACCGGATAGGACTCACAGGGAACTGTTGGTTGGTATTATACCCGTCGTCAGTTAACAGTTCCCAGGTGACATGAGTACAGCATAGTCCGCAGACTTGACACTGCTGCTTCATCTCGAGTGTGTTCCCACTGTTCTTAGATTGCTACCCTACCACGGCTCAAAGGAGTCATGCAAACAGGTAGCAGTTGGGTGCAGTCCCGAAGCACTTGGAGGCAGTGGCGGTTAGATAGGATTCGTCTCTCCCGGTATTGGGAGTTGATATCGCACTGTGTTTGGAGAGCCATTACGCAAAGTCCCTGGCCAGGGCAAACGAGATTTACTGGTAGGATTTCCAGTAGCTTCTCAAGGTGTAATGGGCTTCACTCCGACACGACGTATACCGCTTTTAGGGGACTGACGCATGCCACCCCCTAGGCCCGATATGCAATAGTCCTAGATGAACTGTCACACCCCGCTTCCCAGAGTACGCTAAATTGAGCACGTGACATAGCCAACCATGCTACCTGTGTGTAGGAAGTATCCATCCACAGTCGCATTATGGCTGTAGAGATATCAAGAACAAAATATAACTATCTAAAACATGTCCATAAGCCAAGATAACATGAGTCAAGAATAATAAAAGTGCGGAAGCAAAAGATCCAATACAAAATAACTGGAATGTATGTCCCATAGTGCGGGCTCACATCAGGAATAAAATGCAGGAAATAAAGAACTAACTACTACCGACACCTCACAGCTCAGCCTGCTGGCTGAAGTACTCATGCTCGGACTGCAGCAAAGGTACGGAATCTGGGCCATGCAAAACCCAGACGTCAGCGCGTCATGTCATCAAGTAATAAAATATAAACAGGGTAACAGGCAATGCAAATATAAACATGAATGAAAAGAAGGTGTAACGGTAATATATATCAGGCAGTGCAGGGTAGTGTGCAGTGAGTAAACTAAACTGGTCTATTGGGTTTTCTACTCTAAGATCTTTGAAATCAATTTGATGAATCATCGATGTAACTCAATAGTATCCCGTGCGTGCCCGAGACCACGGTCAAGATTCTCGGGCTGAATCCGAGACGTGTCGCTAGGCAGTAGAAGGTAGCAAGCACATATGAGTGATGTCAGCATCATCACTCCGGGGCTGGCCTAGCCCGTAAGACTGATCAGAATAGGTATCGAACTGTTGAGTTACAAGTCAGGGGTCATCATTGATTTCCCCATAACCCCAAGTTAAAAGTGTTCAAGTCAGGTATTCAGTAATCAAGAACTAATGCCAACACAGGATCAGGTAAGAGAAGTTTTGTCTGGATAGACAACAGGAACGGTCCGTGAGGACTACATGTCAGGTTTGTTGGCATTAGACGCAAGATCAGGTAACAGGTCGAGCCATGGTATATCAGGTCAAGTCAAGTAGTGTACGGTACCATGTCGGGTCAAGTAGTATGTGTGTAGCAAGTCATAACAGGTTGTGAAAGATATTATGTGTGTGCTCATAATCCTGGTTATAAATAATCAAGCATGGGTATCAACACAATAAAATGGAACATATATTAGGTTAGGCAATAAAGAAGATTTAATTAATTAGCCGTACAGTTATCAGTTGTGTTTAACAGACAGTGTCAGCATTATAAGAATACAGTATGATAGATATGAATACTGAAAACCAGGTTAATAAGTATCGGGTAATCTAGGGATGCGACGACATGTATAATCTGTTCAATGGATGCAGTTGTAATTAAACCAGTTAAAGTTGCACATGGATGTCCGATAGGTTAAAACTGGATAAAAGGGTATCATGGCTATAAACAAATGTGATCATGTGGTCTATCACTTACAGGTGATTCCTAGGTATAGATAATTAGATGCAAAATTTAAGTTTCAAGTTCGGGATCATAAATGTGTAACGGAACTTTATTCGGTTAACTTGAAATCCAATTCTTTCGATTCCATCTAGAGATTTAATAGGAAATGAATAAATTAGCCTAAGAATAGTTTAAAATAGCATGTAGCAAGTTTCACTTGCCTCGACGGGTTGCGAAACGGAAAACGGAACGTTACGCGTCGGCGGGAAAAAATCGCGACGCGCGCACGGTTCACGGAATGAACCCAAACGACGAACAGTGGAGTCACACGGGTCAGAGGTCCTCTCTGGGTCGTCGGGAAACGTCGCCGGCATGGTCGGATTCCGGCGAACCCAAAAAAATAGTAAACATCACAATACAATAGAAAGGTGCATGGAAAAAGAGAAGAAAAGAATGGAAAGAGAGAGGAGAGGAAGATGGAGACTTACTGTGGTTAGGAAGACGGTATGATGTGTCGACGGTGGTGGTCGGCGAAGCTCCGGCGAGGGTGCAGGGTGCTCGGGAAAAGTGGGTTGCGGATGCTGTGGGTGTGCAGGGTTAAACAGAGAGAGAGAAAGATGAGGGAGAAGAAGGGAAGGAAGATAAGGAGGAGAGGATAGGGGTGAGATCGGCGGTGAGTCGAGGAAGGAGGAGGTAGAGGAGTAGGGTTAGGGTTACCGGAGTTGGTGAAGGGTTCTGGGTTTTTGAGGGAAGCAGAGGAGAGAAAGGAGATGAGGTCGAGGGAGAGATGGTGGTGAGGGATGAGAGGTGACGAGGTCTGCAAAGGTGCCGTCGGCACTAGGGCAACGGCGAGAGGGGAGACGGCGGCTAGGGTTCGAAAGCGATGGGTTTCGTAAAAAAAATGGCGACGAAGATATAAGGAGGGAGAGAGAGAGAGATACGCGGGGAGGAGAGAGAGGGATTCGAGAGGAGAGAGAGAAGGAAAGAGATAGATAGGAAGAGAGAGATCGAGAGGAGAGAGAAACCGAGAGGAGAAAGAAAGTTGTCGTTTCCCGAGAGAGAGAAAGAGAAGGAGAAAGGAGAGAGAGAGGGAGAGACGGTGGGGCTCGGGGGTTTGTGATTGGCTCGTGGAGTTAAATGGTTATAGGAAAAATTTATAAAAGATTTTCCAATCTTTCATTGGCTGGAACAGTAGGGAACAGAGATCCTAGAATAATTTTATGGGTTTAAAATTTGATAACAGGCAAAACACTTTTGCTGATTTTAAAAAAATTTAGAAAAAAGGGATTTGGCGAAAATACAAAATATTTCAGAATTGCACCCGGGTCGGGTCAAAAATTTGAATTCGAAAAATGAAAATTATTGGCGGGTTCCAAAAATTAAAATGAAGGATTTTATAATTAAAAAGCATACCCCCAAGAACGATCACACGCACGTGTGCGTAGCCGTCCAAACACGTCCGTTTCACTGAACGGGACGAGAACACGATGCAAGGACGCTACCACAGGGTTAGGGATGTCAAGCAGGCCATGTCGAATATTTTTAATTTATTTTAAATGACTTAAATTGTTATATGCAGAATATGACATGTCGGTGTAAACTATAACTGGTAACAGTCAAAGCAGCATAAATGAAATAAATACCACACACCACACATATGGTAACAGAAATTTGTAAAATTGGACTCGGTTGTTACATTATACCCAACTACAAAAGAATTTCGTCCTCGAAATTCCAAGAATACAAAGGATAGACGAAAAAATCAAACTACAAGAAAAGATGAGGAAACCTCTGCCGGATTTCATCTTCTCATTCCCAAGTGGACTCTCCATGTGAGCGATTACCCCAAGAAACAAGTACAAGAGGGATGACCTTGTTCTTAAGAACCTTTTCCCTTCGATCCACAATTTCAACCGGTCGCTCCTCAAAAGTCAAATCTTCTCGTACAGTCAGCTATGATTGATCCAATACATGCGTTTCATCTCGAACATACTTACGGAGTTGAGATACGTGAAACACATCATGAACATTCACCAATGATTGCGGTAACGCCAATCGATACGCTACCTCGCCAACACGCTCCAAGATCTCAAAGGGTCTAACAAATCGAGGACTGAGCTTTCCTCGACTTCCAAAACGAATCAACCCTCTAGTCGGTGATATCTTCAAGAATACCAAATCACCCACGGCGAACTCTAGAGGCCTTCTCGACGTATCTGCCCAACTTTTCTGTCTGTCTTGAGCTGCTTTCATATGATTCCGAATAGCGTTAACTTTCTCAACTGTCTGCACAACCAAATCTGGTCCCAACAATCTTCGTTCACCGACATCGTCCCAAAAAACCGGTGAACGACACTTGCGACCATACAAAGCTTCGAATGGAGCCATCTGAATCGTCGCCTGAAAACTGTTGTTGTAAGAAAACTCCACCAAATGTAGATGATCCTTCCAAGAACCCTTGAAGTCCAACATGCATGCTTTTAACATATCTTCAAGAGTTTGGATCGTTCTCTCCGACTGACCATCAGTTTGAGGATGATAAGCTGTGCTAAACTTCAATCGAGTCCCTAAACTTTCCTTTAAACTCCTCCAGAAGTGTGATAAGAACCGAGTGTCCCGATCGGACACGATGCTCACCGGTACTCCATGCAATCTTACAATCTCCTGCATGTACCGCTCCGCCAAAGTTTCTATTGATTGACCAACCCGAAAATGAATAAAATGAGCTGCCTTGATCAAACGATCAACAATCACCCATATTGCATTGTTGCCTTTCGGACTCCGCGGTAGAGCTGTCACGAAATCCATGGTTATATGTTCCCACTTCCACTGAGGAATCGGAAGTGGTTGCAATAAACCAGCAACCCTTTGATATTCAGCCTTAACTTGCTGACACACCAAGCACTTTGCCACAAAGCGAGCGATCTCCCGTTTCATGCCTTCCCACCAGAAGTGCTGTCGTAAGTCTCGGTACATCTTCGTGCCTCCTGGATGAACGGAATAAGCCGAACTGTGTGCCTCCTTCATAAGTTCTTCATGAATATCTCCCTTTGGCACACACAAACGGCTACCATACCTCAACGAACCATCTACATGGATCAGTCAATCTGTTCGAAGTTCAGCTTCAACCTGTTCTCGAAACTTTTGCAATCGAGGGTCCCGCGATTGCGCTGCTTTAATATTCTCGATCAACGACGAATGTACTTGCAGCTGCATCAATTGTCCCGAAGAATGCTGTAGCACAACCTCCAAATCAAATCTTCGAAATTCTTCAGCGAGTTCCTTCTGCGTAGTCAACATCTGAATTGCTGGTAACCAACTGAGCGCATCCGGCACAACATTAATTTTCCCCGGATGGTACATGAGATCAAGATCGTAGTCAGCCATCAGCTCTAACCATCTACGCTGCCTCATATTACTCCTTCTGCGTGAACACATACTTCAAGCTCTTATGATCCGTGAAAACTTCGACCCTTTCGCCTAAAAGGTAGTGTCTCCAAATCTTCAAAGCGAAAATCACAGCTGCAAGCTCCAAGGCATGAGTTGGGTAATTCTTCTCATGGGTCTTCAACTGTCTCGATGCGTATGCTACAACCTTCCCATGCTACATCAAAACACATCCCAATCCTTTTCCAGATGCGTCGCTGTGAATCACCAATCCTCCGAAACTGTCTGGCACAGTCAGAATAGGAGCGGTTATCAATCTCTGCTTCAGTGTCTCAAAAGCTGACGCACATCTATCCGTCCACACAAAAGGTACCTCCTTGCGCGTAAGCTTGGTCAACAGCTCCGCCAGACGAGCAAAGTTCTCCACAAATCTTCTGTAATACCCGGCGAGTCCAAAAAAACTTCTTATCTCCGCAACATTCTTCGAAATCGGCCAATCACGAACTGCTGCAATCTTTTCGGGATCGACGGCGATTTCATCGCCAGACACAACATACCCCAAAAACTTTACTTCTTTCAGCCAAAACTCGCACTTGCTCATCTTCACATATAACTTCTCCTGTCTCAACGTCTGCAGTGCGATCTTCAAATGCTCAGCATGCTCTTCAAAACTTTTCGAGTAAACCAGAATATCGTCAATGAACACCACAATAAACTGGTCCAAGAATGGTGAAAAGATTCGGTTCATCAAGTCCATGAATATCACCGGTGCATTCGTTACTCCGAAAGGCATCACTAAGTACTCGTAATGTCCATACCGAGTTCGGAACACCGTCTTGCAAATATCTTCTGCTTTCACTCGGACCTGATGATATCCGGATCGCAAATCCAGCTTTGAGAATACTCTCGCGCCACTAAGCTGCTCAAAAAGTTCGCCAATGCGAGGGATCGGGTACTTGTTCTTAATAGTCACCCGGTTTAATTCTCGATACTCGATGCGCATCCTTCTTGTGTCATCCTTCTTCTTAACTAGAAGAACTGGAGCTCCCCAAGGCGAGTTACTGCTTCGAATCCAACCCTTCTCAAGCAGCTCAGCAACCTGTTTCTTGACTTCTTCCAACTCCACTGGTGCCATTGGATAATACGCTTTAGATACTGGCACTGCACCAGGAATAAGGTAAATTGCGAACTCTACGTCTGGCTTCGGCGGTAATCCCGATGTATCTTCAAACACGTTCATAAAATCATGAACAACAACTGGCTCTTCACTTTCATCAACCTCCATTGATGCAAGAATATTAGTTGTCGGCCTAGCCTTAAACTCGACTGGCCCGACAGAACTGCTTCCTCCAATGAAGGTAAACTCGGGATGTCCGGGAATCTGGAAAATTACTTTCTTTGCCCTACAATCAATGTGAGCGTGGAAAGTGCCAAGAAAATCCATTTCCAAGACGACTTCGTAGCTGCCCGTATCAATCACCAAGAAATCTGCAAAAAGCTCCCGTCCGTAAACAACAACTGTACAATCTTTATATTCCCTACTAGATATGATTTTCCCATTCCCAGTGTGTATGTCCCAGAAACTAGACAGGGTCGTGCAGGTAATCGAGTGTGTAGCTATAAACTTGGACGACATAAAACAATGGGATGCACCAGAGTCAAATAACGCTAATGTGGGAAAACCATGAGCGAGTAGAATACCAGAAACAACTTCTCCTGACGTCTTAGCTTCCTCAGCCGTCAAGGTAAAAGCTCGAGCCTGATTAGGTCCTTCAGTCAGCTGCTTCTTGTAGGGTTCCTAGGCACCCTAGTGAGGTCTCACAAGGCATCAAACATGCCAATTACAAATTTTATGGGTGCCGAGAGACCCGACTACGGATCGTCGGCTAGATATTTATGCGAAAAAGCTAACTAGTTAAGACTTAACTAAGGGATACGGATATACAACCTTTGTAGATTCGTTTGTCCACCTCCATAGCTCCATGAAGAAGTCATCTCCGCTGTACAAATCCGAAATCCGGGCTCTTGCGTCGGCTTCATCGGAGAAGAAGCGGGCTAGGTCATCGACGACGTGCCGAAGATGATCTACGTCGAGGCATCGCTAAATCAAGCTCCGACTTCACCAAGTCCAAAAACTTGTGAAGAGAACACACTCTACTACTTGGCAAGAGGTATAGGATGAAGAAATAGGAAGTGGGTAGACTTTAGAATTGGATTTCTCACTTGTTTTCATCAATCACCATTGATGAAGTGAACTTTCTTCATGTGAAGAAGATGAAGAAGAAGAAGAAAAGAAATATGATAAGTTATTTTATCAATTAAAGAATAGAAAAGAATAATCATCCTTATCATAATCAAACCATAGTTAGGTGTAGAGAATTAACAAGGGTTAGTGAATGGTTAGGTTAAGACATGAAGACAAAATGGTTACTTAGGTCAAACCTTCATGAAGGTTCACAAACAAACAAAGAAAGCCACCATTATCTCTTCATTATTTTCTTTTGCTAAAATAAACAAAATGGATAAATAAATGAATAAATGAAGCAAAAGAAACCCTAACCATTGACCAACCATGGTTTAATCCATACACCAAACTATCATGTATCATCAAATATGATACAATCAAATGTACAAATGTATATCACATATACAATGTGCACAATCCAAGTGAGAAAATCCATTTAAAGTGAACCAATACTAGTTAATGCAAAGTAATATATCAAATATATAATTATGCATTAAATCATTAAATCAACACTTGATTCAATGATCCGGTCATGTCGCACACAACCGACTAGTATTCAATGTATCGGCTTATCGATTCAACGCTTGAATCGATAACTAGGTTATATCGCATACAACCATCCGGCACATTGATCGCGAGAATGAAATACGGTATCACATACACGCATTATTCTCGGTCCCGTACATATCTCATATGCGCTCCTATTTCGTTTCGCTTGAGCCAGGAAACCTCTGTGTAGGACTCTAAAGACTCGTCAATACGCCGGCAGCAGATGATGATCATATCAAACACCCACAAGCCGCAAGCGGTCTGCTAAACATAACGGCCACCCGGGTATTGAGCGATCTGAAGATCGACGAGCAAGCCCGCTCACACTCCAGTGAATCCAACCAGTAACACTACCGTACAGTCCGGTCTGATTGTCTGATATGTCGCATATCTCGCCTAGGGGTGGTAAACGTCAGACCCCAATAGCTCGATAAGTCGTGTCGATATGAGGCTCATAACAGGTCGAGAAACTACTGGTAACACTTACCAGCAATTCTCTGATCAGCCCTGGCCAGGGACTTCCTGTTATAGCCAATCGAACACAGTGCAACATCAACTCCCTATACCGGGAGAGACGAATCCCCTCCTATCGCTCATTGCCTCCATGTGACTCGGGACTGTACCCAAAAACCACCGTTTTGCACGCCCTCTTGGACGTGGTAAGATGGAAATCAAAGCACAGTGGGAACCACACAAGACTCTATGACGATCTCGGGTCAACAGACTACTCTGTACCAGTGTCACCAGAGAACTGCCATCTAACGTGAGGTATAATACCATCTGGGAGTTCTCGGCGAGTCCGTCCAGTGTACCCAGTCTCTACTGAGCACCCGTATATCATCTCTGATGTCAAACACCGATGGATATGGGATCATCCACCGCCCATCTGTATGGGTCGAGAAGGTACACGCTAGTCTACTCTGGTATATCGATGCCCCGTCTCGATACACCCACGACTAGGGACTTTGAAGGATGTACTTATGGACTACCATGTCCCCACTAGTATGATCCGCATCATAGTCCAGGTAGTCAAGTACAGATCCTAAGGGCTTTACCAACATGTAACAGAGGAACAATCAGTATACACGTTAAGGTAAAGATCAACCAGATAGCATACTATCATGTCGAGCAAGAAAGTCCTCCCTATATATGTCCCAGCATCCACTACAATATACATCCTATGTATAGTAATGGCCTCTAGGGCATACATATAACTAACAATCTCCCACTTGCACTAGGCCCATCTATAGCAGTGGTTGTAGTATCTCATACTCAACCATCCCATAAAAGTCTCTCTCTGGGAAAAGGCCTTTGTGAGTGGATCCGCTGTGTTGTCCTCTGAGTCTGCTCTCCTTACCTTGATCACCATGGAGATCAACCATCTCCACGATCAGATGATACTGCCTTAGAATACGTCTGGGTCACTCATGGGACCTGCGTTCCTTGGCATAAGCCACAACTCCATTGTCACACAATGGAAGGAACATAGTTCATCTCATGAACCAATATACACCCAAACAGCCTCTTTGGTAGCATCTTAAGTAGCGATGTATCCAACCTTTATCGTCTAGTATGTCACGGTATCTAGCTTGGAACTCTTCCAATATACCGTCCCTTTACTGAGGGTAAAGACAATGCCTGTGACTGACATTCAGTCGTCTTTATCACCCTGGAACCCTTCCAGCGATTCTCCCCAGGATCGATTGATACCATCTCACTACTACTAGTGAGATTCCTAACATCCAATTAGATCTATCTCATAGATCCAAAATCTAGGATTTAGTAGGTATCATTTTGATCCTATGTGGAGAATCATTGTGATAAGCGGAGATTGATCGAGCGTAGCATAAGAAACTCCTTTCTTATCAAGAGTATGTCATCCACGTACTCTACGAGGATCACCACCATACTCCCTACTACCTTTTTGTTTATACAAGGTTCATCTACCATTTTGATGATGTCAAACTCTTTGACTTCTCCATCAAAACAGATGTTTCAACTCCGCGATGCCTGCTTTATCCTATAAAGTATCTTGCACACGTTTCCGCTGCTCCCACTGTCTACGAAGCCCTCTGGCTGTGTACTTATAGACACACTCTTCTAAATCATCATTTAGAAAAGCAGTCAAGACACCCAACCGCCAGATATCGTAGTCATGGTATGTAGCCGTGGCAAGTAGTATCTGGATGGACTTAAGCATAGATATTGGAAAAGGTTTCATCATTATCCACGCCTGGTTGATGACGAAAACCTTTAACAAGTCTAGCTTTGAAAGTCTCAACCTTTCCATCTACACCAAGTAATCTTCTCAAGATATACTTGCTCCTGATGAGGATTTAACCCTTCAGATATTGCAACCAAAGTCCATACTTTGTTGGTGTACATGGATTCCATCTCAGATCGCTAAGCATCCAGCCATTCTTACAGAGTCCCTACTCTCGATGGCCAGGTCGAAACTAGTTGGGTCATCATCTCATGATGCAATCCTCGCTCCCACTGTCATAGAGAAACCGAAGTATCTCTCAGGTGGGTGAGGAACCCTACTAGATCGGCGGAGAGGCTGAGGTTCATTGGAATCTACTGAATCCTTTGGCTCTATCAAATCATCTGCTGTATTTTGTATAGCTGGAACATTTCCAGTTCTACATTACAGACCTTGCCTCGAGCTTGTCCGGATTTTACTTTTTGACGTAGGCCGGACAACCCCAAATCTTAACTAGCTTAAGACATGGGCTCTTCCCATTCCATATCACATATGAAGTGGTAAGCAATTGATTTGATTTGAACCCAATTCAATAGGTATGCATCTTCTCAAGCGCATAACTCCCAAAAAGGAAATAGGTAACTCAGTAGTACTCATCATAGAGCACACCATATCAAATAGGGTGTATCTGCTCTGCCCCGATATACCATCGTGCTATGGTGTATTCGGAGGAGTAATGCTGAGAGAGAATCTCATTCTCCTTTAGAAAAGTCCAGGAATTCCGTGCTCAAGTATTCTCCTCCTTGATCGCATCATAGGACATAATACTTATACCTGTATTCTGGTTCTCTACTTCTAACTTATATTCTGTGAATATCTCAAAAGGTTCGGACTTGTGTTTCAACAGGAACATAGGTCTGAATCTTGAAAGATTATCAGAGAATGTAATGAAGTATAAAGAACCAGTCTTGGCATGTGTAGACAGGGGACCTAACATACATCAACATGTATCATCCCAAGAGTTCATTAACTCTTTCTCTGTTTCCAGTAAACAGAGCTATGGTCATCTTATCTTTGTGACATGACTGGTGAGTTTCACAAGATGCAAATTCAAACTGATTTAAATATGCATCTTCATGTAACTTCTGCTAGTTGGGTCGCATCGATATGACCTAGTCTACAATGCCTCAAGAAGGATTCGTTCATTTCTGAACTCTTCCTCTTGTGTGTGTTCCGTATACTAAGAACTGTAGTTTGATTTAGAACATCAATGCTTTTAGATAACGTGCCCGAACCGATCAACTTTTGATATAGGAAATGTTCAAAACATTATCCAACAATACAAAATTATATCATTTCTTTACTAATAAAGAGACTGATATGATTTTGTATATCAGGTTCGGTATCTAATAGCATTTGTTCAGAATCAATGTATTCGTAATACAGGGTGACAGTGACCAACAGACTTGGCTGCAACGCTTGCCCCGTTTTCTGTCTCATGAAACTTATCACCCGTTCTCAGTTTTTCTACCCTTTTGTAGCCCTATGTAACAGATTACATATCTGGGATCCTGATCCGGTATCATATACCCAGGATGCAGAGGATACTGAGAAACAGTTCTTTGTAATGAACACACCCGAAGGAGATGCATCATATGCACTTTCTTCGTTTGGGCGGCATAGGAATTCTGGTAATCCCCAATTTCCTGCTCTGTCTTATAACAATTATAAGTTGGAGCGGGACCAACGATCCCCAGCTCAGTATAACAAGCGGGTTCGGTCAATATTCCGTATTATTATCTTGATTATGGCGTGATATGGTC
Organism: Agapanthus africanus; assembly: GCA_030015575.1. Lineage (NCBI taxonomy): Eukaryota > Viridiplantae > Streptophyta > Magnoliopsida > Asparagales > Amaryllidaceae > Agapanthus > Agapanthus africanus. The sequence continues at coordinate 462,114,949 of CM057350.1, forward strand.
GCTACCTGGAGAGAGAGAGAAGAAAACACTCAGCGTGCGCTCTTGCAAGAATAGATTGGTTATTATTTTATCTAATCAGGATGGCTCCCACTGCTTTTTATCAAATCTTCCTTCAAACCCTAAAAGGAAAGACTAGCCGGGATTAATTACACACTACAAGTTCGCCAATCTTTCAGCCAGGCCAGTGTCGGTACTTTGAGGGAGGTCCCCCGTGCTTTCACACGAACCTAATTAATGTAAACCTCATTTTCCCAGAGGCGTAACCCCGTTGACACCTTTCTAGACACCTACTTGATCGGCTAATTGTAATGTATAAAACTCTCCCAGGAGTAACTGTTACTCGCAGCGGGTATCGGGATCCAACTATCTCATAGAAGGTATGCAATCTCATTGCAAATTTCAACACTTGAAATACCCGATAATATTTTGCCCCTAGCTCGCTATGACCTTGACGCATGCCAAACAACCCATAGTCTGCTAGTCAAGTTCAACCCGTACATTTCTTGATTGAATTAAACCCACCCGCACGACCCTTGACGCATGCCAAACAACGCCGTACGAATACCCTAATCCAATCGCATCGTATGCTAGCAGATAAGCACTAGTTAGCTACCGTACACTACGCCTTGACGCATGCCAAACAACCGCAGCACGAATACTAACTAGTACTTATCTGAAATGACGGAGGGCTACGACAGGTTTTTCTGAAAACCTATTGCGTAATGAACTTGATATCGTTGTAGAATCAAATGATTTTTAAAATGGAGTGCTTTTGAGGCTTTCCTAGTTTTGCTAAAGGAGTCACTCCCGGTGAAGGGATCGTCGGTCCTTTCCTCATCGAATGAGGTGCGGGATATATCATATATATCACTGTGCAAAGCAAAAACACTTAAAAGCAATCAAAAGACAAACCGAGTGTGTAGCATCTGCCAGTTATTGCTAAAGGAGTCACTCCCGGTGAAGGGATCTCGGTCCTTTCCTCATCGAATAAGGTGCAGGATATATCACATATACCGCTGTGCAAAGCAAGAACTGTAGCTACCTGTTTTATTTTGAAATTCGATTCTACAACATCTTTAGGTTTCTTTTATTTCATTAATCACATTAATGAAGTCCCATCATTTAAGTACCTAAATATCACAGATAAATACGACGTACACTTATGCCATCCGCATTCGCCTCGATGTCCCCTCGTGCACCGTTAGGTTAGGTAACTAACGGCAGAGCGGGGCAGGGCTAGCGCGGGTGTAAAACATAAGTAACATCTATATAATATATCATATATACTATATACTGTATCTATCACAGAACATCACATGATCACATCACAGATATCGCAAAGGAATAATCATATGAAATATTGGATATACTAGGATGTCCGTGTTTTCAATACGAGCCAGTATAAAACACGGATTTCACGGTCGCGATGAATAGCCAAACCCACACCCCTAGACCCCTACGAGAGCGGCAAGTAACCCTACCAATTCTAGAGTTAGGAGACCCGGACTCGACTCCTCGAGTTGGTCTCCCACTGGACTCCAGAACCCGGTTACTTATGCTCTCCTCCTTGGGTCTATCCTAGTGCGGAAAAGTAAATAATATACAAACGGTGACAACTTCCGCAACCTGGAAGCGCCCCAATAAAAGAATATTACATACAAGTTTTTACATGAATGAAAATGAAAAACACTCATCTCACATAAAAAACCCCGGCTATTCAAACACGACGATCCAATATAACATATCCAGCAACACATAACATCACATGTCATCAACGTAAGTAAATATGTCCATCCCAATTGTCGTTGACATATAGCAACGAAACCGGCGATATCACATATTACACTTACGTTCACAGAAAAGAAAGTGAAAAACTACAACAGTTGGAATCCGCAACCATCTCAGACATCGCATGCCTGACCAAATGAATTACTTAGACATCGCATGCCTAACAATTATAAACCCCGCATTTTAGTCTCAAAATCGAAAACACTTTTCAATATCAAGTCGGGTAATTCAACAAGATTCCCGACATCCTGATCGAATGCTCGTCGCAAACTTTAGTAGGCGGCCGCACCCCCGATGCAGTCGACGAAGTGCACCAAGGCGGAACCGCTGCCGCGAGCACCCGAACGGATGCTTTCGGCGACGGGGCTCTCCTACAGTCACTTGGTCGGGGCTATGGAGTGAGGCTGTCTATTAAGTTTACTCGGCGAGTATCCGCGTACGCTACGTGATTGCGACGGACTTTTGATCACATTAAAATTCCATGGCAACCGATCAAGTGAGACTAAACTGCTACGTTTATAACATTCATTCAGTTATCTCATAACTATTTGTGAATTCCAATTATTGTATCCCATTCCAGATAATTAGAAAATGTTAAACTTTCCGATTGAACATTCGAACACCCAAGTTTTCCCGATACAGATCAACACATGAAACAAGTCTAACAATATTCCGTTCGTGCCTCAGTACCAACGGTCCAGCCGTAGAAGGGTCAAGCCAACGCCTCACATGTGGCACGCCGTACTGCCCCAAACCCGAAGGTTCAAAGGGCAGTTCAAGACGGTCACATAATCGAGTTAAGGTTTGTTGTCTTCTAGAGGGTCCATTGCGTTACTTGCACTACTTAGAACGTCGTTAAACTACGGAAAAATCCAACACTTGGAAATTTCCCGACAGGGGAAAAATTGGGTATTTATATCCGGTCGAACTTTTTAACATATTCTAAAATTTATCCGGAAAGCCACATAGACAAAATTTGATAATCCGATCGAACATTCGAATCCCCAAAACAACCCAGAAAATTCAACTCTTGAATAAAATTTAAAAAATACCCAGAGAACTCAGAACAGTTAAATAGGAATTACTGTGGAAAAAGAAGTCAAAGAGTCAACAGTGTTGCCGCGGAACCGCCGCGCCACGTGGGCTTAGGCCGCGGTTCCGCGCCGTCATGACGGAGTTACGGCTCCGTTTTGTACAGTATTTCATAATAAACTCTGCTTGATTTTCTGGATATTTTTAATACTGAAAAATCCCTGTTTTTGAAAATTGGACAGAGAGCATGGGTGTGTTAGGATTTCGGGATCGTTCGGAGTTCAAAATCCGTCTAGACTTCGCCTAAGGCTCTAGCTAGGCTCTGATACCACTGTAGGGTTCCTAGGCACCCTAGTGAGGTCTCACAAGGCATCAAACATGCCAATTACAAATTTTATGGGTGCCGAGAGACCCGACTATGGATCGTCGGCTAGATATTTAGGCGAAAAAGCTAACTAGTTAAGACTTAACTAAGGGATACGGATATACAACCTTTGTAGATCCGTTTGTCCACCTCCATAGCTCCATGAAGAAGTCATCTCCGCTGTACAAATCCGAAATCCGGGCTCTTGCGTCGGCTTCATCGGAGAAGAAGCGGGCTAGGTCATCGACGACGTGCCGAAGATGATCTACGTCGAGGCATCGCTAAATCAAGCTCCGACTTCACCAAGTCCAAAAACATGTGAAGAGAACACACTCTACTACTTGACAAGAGGTAGAGGATGAATAAATAGGAAGTGGGCAGACTTTAGAATTGGATTTCTCACTTGTTTTCATCAATCACCATTGATGAAGTGAACTTTCTTCATGTGAAGAAGATGAAGAAGAAGAAGAAAAGAAATATGATAAGTTATTTTATCAATTAAAGAATAGAAAAGAATAATCATCATTATCATAATCAAACCATAGTTAGGTGTAGAGAATTAACAAGGGTTAGTGAATGGTTAGGTTAAGACATGAAGACAAAATGGTCACTTAGGTCAAACCTTCATGAAGGTTCACAAACAAACAAAGAAAGCCACCATTATCTCTTCATTATTTTCTTTTGCTAAAATAAACAAAATGGATAAATAAATGAATAGATGAAGCAAAAGAAACCCTAACCATTGACCAACCATGGTTTAATCCATACACCAAACTATCATGTATCATCAAATATGATACAATCAAATGTACAAATGTATATCACATATACAATGTGCACAATCCAAGTGAGAAAATCCATTTAAAGTGAACCAATACTAGTTAATGCAAAGTAATATATCAAATATATAATTATGCATTAAATCATTAAATCAACACTTGATTCAATGATCCGGTCATGTCGCACACAACCGACTAGTATTCAATGTATCGGCTTATCGATTCAACGCTTGAATCGATAACTAGGTTATATCGCATACAACCATCCGACACATTGATCGCGAGAATGAAATACGGTATCACATACACGCATTATTCTCGGTCCCGCACATATCTCATATGCGCTCCTATTTCGTTTCGCTTGAGCCAGGAAACCTCTGTGTAGGACTCTAAAGACTCGTCAATACGCCGGCAGCAGATGATGATCATATCAAACACCCACAAGCCGCAAGCGGTCTGCTAAACGTAACGGCCACCCGGGTATTGAGCGATCTGAAGATCGACGAGCAAGCCCGCTCACACTCCAGTGAATCCAACCAGTAACACTACCGTACAGTCCGGTCTGATCGTCTGATATGTCGCATATCTCGCCTAGGGGTGGTAAACGTCAGACCCCAATAGCTCGATAAGTCGTGTCGATATGAGGCTCATAACGGGTCGAGAAACTACTGGTAACACTTACCAGCAATTCTCTGATCAGCCCTGGCCAAGGACTTCCTGTTATAGCCAATCGAACACAGTGCAACATCAACTCCCTATACCGGGAGAGACGAATCCCCTCCTATCGCTCATTGCCTCCATGTGACTCGGGACTGTACCCAAAAACCACCGTTTTGCACGCCCTCTTGGACGTGGTAAGATGGAAATCAAAGCACAGTGGGAACCACACAAGACTCTATGACGATCTCGGGTCAACAGACTACTCTGTACCAGTGTCACCAGAGAACTGCCATCTGACGTGAGGTATAATACCATCTGGGAGTTCTCGGCGAGTCCGTCCAGTGTACCCAGTCTCTTCTGAGCACCCGTATATCATCTCTGATGTCAAACACCGATGGATATGGGATCATCCACCGCCCATCTGTATGGGTCGAGAAGGTACATGCTAGTCTACTCTGGTATATCGATGCCCCGTCTCGATACACCCATGACTAGGGACTTTGAAGGATGTACTTATGGACTACCATGTCCCCACTAGTATGATCCGCATCATAGTCCAGGTAGTCAAGTACAGATCCTAAGGGCTTTACCAACATGTAACAGAGAGACAATCAGTATACACGTTAAGGTAAAGATCAACCAGATAGCATACTATCATGTCGAGCAAGAAAGTCCTCCCTATATATGTCCCAGCATCCACTACAATATACATCCTATGTATAGTAATGGCCTCTAGGGCATACATATAACTAACACTTCTGTCCCTGAAATGGTTTCTGCAGAGGCTTCTGAGTATCATCCCTTGTGCGTAGCTTCGATGGACAAGAACTAACAGTGTGATCTGACGCTCCACAAACCAAACAGAGTCCCTGCCTCCTTCAACAATCCTTTTGCACGTGGCCAGGTAAATGGCAGTAGTCACAAATCACGCTCCTTCTTCGATCAACGACAACAGGCTTCTTCATCAGTGTTACGCCACAATGGTCCACTGGAATACCTCTGCGACCATGAGCTCGGTTTGGTACAAATGCCGGCTTCCTTACTGTAACTGCTGTCTGCTGTGAACTCCCAGTCTTCCCCGATAAGCTCTGCTGTTCTCGGGCTGCCGTAAGTACCTGTGAGAAAGTGGTCAAACCCATGGAGACAATCTGCCTCTGGATGTCCACATCCAAGCTGCGCATGAACCTCCTTGCCCTGTCTGCATCGTTGGCAACTAAAGTTCCAGCGAATCTACTGAGCCGTGTCCACTCTGCTGCATGTACATCTACGGGTGCACCATTCTGCTTCAGACTGATGAACTTCTCTTTTATTTCCTCCCGTGCAGTCCGCGGGAAGAACTTCTCCAGGAAACTCTTCGAAAAATCCGCCCACTTGATCGGCTTGGGCAAGCGGGTCTCCTCCACAAGCCACCATTCACGGGCGTAGTCCACTAACTGAATGCGCACCACATCCACTCTTTTATCATCTAGAATCTATGCCGCAATAAGTAAGTTCTCCGTGTCAACTAGCCACTGCTCCGCTGGCAACGGCTCCTCCAAACCGGTAAAGACAGACGGACCCAAACGCCTGAAATCTGCTACGGTCCCCACTCGATCAACTGACTTAGCTCCAACATTATTCACGGACCGCTGAACGGTCCGCAAACCTTCCTGAAACGATTCAGCTTGCTGCTGGATCAGCTTGGTCTGCCTCTTTTGATTCTCCAGCATTCCCCGTATCACTCCAAGCATGGCGGCTTCATCAACACGCCTTTGGTACGTCTTCAGATTCTTGTATGCCATACTCCTGAAATCAAAACACCTAAAGATTAGCATGATAATAGATTCAAAATGTAGATCAAGGCTAGAACTCCAAGTTACTTAAATAGAGTACCGCATTGTAACTATGCCGCGGTATCATAGCTACAATTACATAACTCCACCCAAGTCGCCTAAGTCCTAGAGATAACAAGGAATCAGGTTTTCGAGTCAATATGCAAAGGAAGTTTGCACATCGTAAAAGATATAATCAGGAAGAACTTGATTCAAGAACGGTAAAACGGCAAGGTGGCAGGACATGTTTCCTAAACACGGGTATTCTGATTCATGTATTGGGTACAATACCCAACTACAAAAAGAATCAACCGGACTAACCTATGGCTCTGATACCAAAAGAACCATGTCACGCCCCGCTTCCCAGAGTACGCTAAATTGGGCACGTGACATAGCAAACCATGCTACCTGTGGGTAGGAAGTATCCATCCACAGTCGCATTACGGCTGTAGAGATATCAAGAACAAAATATAACTATCTAAAACATGTCCATAAGCCAAGATAGCATGAGTCTAGAATAATAAAAGTGCGGAAGTAAAAGATCCAATACAAAATAACTGGAATGTATGTCCCATAGTGCGGGCTCACATCAGGAATAAAATACAGGAAATAAAGAACTAACTACTACCGACACCTCACAGCTCAGCCTGCTGGCTGAAGTACTCCTACTCGGACTGTATCAAAGGTACGGAATCTGGGCCATGCAAAACCCAGACGTCAGCGCGTCATGTCATCAAGTAATAAAATATAAACAGGGTAACAGGCAATGCAAATATAAACATGAATGAAAAGCAGGTGTAACAGTAATATAAATCAGGCAGTGCAGGGTAGTGTGCAGTGAGTAAACTAAACTGGTCTATTGGGTTTTCTACTCTAAGGTCTTTGAAATCAATTTGATGAATCATCGATGTAACTCAATAGTATCCCGTGCGTGCCCGGGACCACGGTCAAGATTCTCGGGCTGAATCTGAGACGTGCCACTGGGCAGTAGAAGGTAGAAAGTACAGATGAGTGATGTCAGCATCATCACTCCGGGGCTGGCCTAGCCCGTAAGACTGATCAGAACAGGTATCAAACTGTTGAGTTACAAGTCAGGTTTCATCATTGATTTCCCCATACCCCCAAGTTATAAGTGTTCAAGTCAGGTATTCAGTAATCAAGAACTAATGCCAACACAGGGTCAAGTAAGAGCAGGTTTGTCTGGATAGACAAAAGGAACGGTCCGTGAGGACTACATGTCAGGTTTGTTGGCATTAGACACAAGATCAGGTAACAGGTCGAGCCATGGTACATCAGGTCAGGTCAAGTAGTGTGCGGTACCATGTCGGGTCAAGTAGTATGTGTGTAGCAAGTCATAACAGGTTGTGAAAGATATCATGTGTGTGCTCATAATCCTGGTTATAAATAATCAAGCATGGGTATCAACACAATAAAATGGCACATATATTAGGTTAGGCAATAAAGCAGATTTAATTAATTAGCCGTACAGTTATCAGTTGTGTTTAACAGACAGTGTCAGCATTATAAGAATACAGTATGATAGATGTAAATACTGAAAACCAGGTTAATAAGTATCGAGTAATCTAGGGATGCGACGACATGTATAATCTGTTCAATGGATGCAGTTGTAATTAAACCGGTTAAAGCACATGGATGTCCGATAGGTTAAAACTGGATAAAAGGGTATCATGGCTATAAACAAATGTGATCATGTGGTCTATCACTTACAGGTGATTCCTAGGTATAGATAATTAGATGCAAAATTTAAGTTTCAAGTTCGGGATCATAAATGTGTAACGGAACTTTATACGGTTAACTTGAAATCCAATTCTTTCGATTCCATCTAGAGATTTAACAGGAAATGAATAAATTAGCCTAAGAATAGTTTAAAATAGCATGTAGCAAGTTTCAATTGCCTCGACGGGTCGCGAAATGGAAAACGGAACATTACGCGTCGGTGGGGAAAAATCGCGACGCGCGCACGGTTCACGGAATGAACCCAAACGACGAACAGTGAAGTCACACGGGTCAGAGGTCCTCTCTGGGTCGTCGGGAAACGTCGCCGGCACGGTCAGATTCCGGCGAACCCAAAAAAACAGTAAACATCACAATACAATAGAAAGGTGCATGGAAAAAGAGAAGAAAAGAATGGAAAGAGAGAGGAGAGGAAGATGGAGACTTACTGTGGTTAGGAAGACGGTATGATGTGTCGACGGTGGTGGTCGGCGAAGCTCCGGCGAGGGTGCAGGGTGCTTGGGAAAAGTGGGTTGCAGCTACTGTGGGTGTGCAGGGTTAAACAGAGAGAGAGAAAGATGAATGAGAAGAAGGAAAGGAAGATGAGGAGGAGAGGAGAGGGGTGAGATCGGCGGTGAGTCGAGGGAGGAGGAGGTAGAGGAGTAGGGTTAGGGTTACCGGGGTTGGTGAAGGGTTCTGGGTTTTTAAGGGAAGCAGAGGAGAGGAAGGAGATGAGGTCGAGGGAGAGATGGTGGTGAGGGATGAGAGGCGACGAGGTCTGCAAAGGTGCCGTCGTCGCTAGGGCAATGGCTAGAGGGTAGACGGCGGCTAGGGTTTCGTAAAAAAAATGGAGACGAAGATATAAGGAGGGAAGGAGAGAAAGAGAGAGATACGTGGGGAGGAGAGAGAGAGGGATTCGAGAGGAGAGAGAGAAGGAGAGAGATAGAGAGGAAGAGAGAGATCGAGAGGAGAGAGAAATCGAGAGGAGAAGGAAAGTTGTCGTTTGCCGAGAGAGAGAAAGAGAGAAGAGAGAGAAAGAGAAGGAGAAAGGAGAGAGAGAGAGGGAGAAACAGTGGGGCCCGGGGGTTAAAGAAACGATTGTGATTGGCTTGTGGAGTTAAATGGTTATAGGAAAAATTTATAAAAGATTTTCCAATCTTTCATTGGCTGGAACAGTAGGGAACAGAGATCCTAGAATAATTTTATGGGTTTAAAATTTGATAACAGGCAAAACACTTTTTCTGATTTTAAAAGAATTTAGAAAAAAGGATTTGGCGAAAATACAAAATATTTCAGAATTGCGCCCGGGTCGGGTCAAAAATTTGAATTCGAAAAATGAAAATTATTGGCGGGTTCCAAAAATTAAAATGAAGGATTTTATAATTAAAAAGCATACCCCCAAGAACGATCGCACACACGTGCGCGTAGCCGTCCAAACACGTCTGTTTCATTGAACGGGACGAGAACACGATGCAAGGACGCTACCACAGGGTTAGGGGTGTCAAGCAGGCCATGTCGAATATTTTTAATTTATTTTAAATGACTTAAATTGTTATATGCAGAATATGACATGTCGGTGTAAAGTATAACTGGTAACAGTCAAAGCAGCATAAATGAAATAAATACCACACACCACACATACGGTAACAGAAATTTGTAAAATTGGACTCGGTTGTTACACGAACAGACCGGACTGTATTAAGATTGTCACATCAGGCTCAGTAGGAGTTCGGATGGGTTTCCTCATCGACCTTCATATCGACATCTACCTGGAGACCATTACGTACAGCTAGTACCGCTTGCGGCCTGTGGTTAAACCCACTGCTAGCGTAGTGTCGAGTCTTTAGAGTCCCACACAGAGAGCTTACCTGCTTCAGGAGAAACGATATAGAGGGCGTATGGTTTTACGACAGGGTTCGGACACATACGTGTATTTATGCACGTACGATGTTCGGACAGTTTTTACTAGCAGGCTTTAGTTTAAACCATATTCTAGTATTGGATTATTGGATTTATACAGTCTCAGCATTTCCGTGTTTTTATGAATGGGAGGGGCATTCTTGTAATTAGTCGAGAAGCTTCTAGAAGAAAGATGAGGTGGAGAGCTTTGGTGGAATTTGCTTTAATTGAATTTGTGACTCATGGAATGATTCATCCAAATGAGTTAATGAAGTATTTATTGGTTAATGACTCATGAAATGATTCATTCATTTGTATTAAATGAAGCATGGTTGTAATTATCTATTTGATAAATATTATGCTTCATTATATACATAATGAGTTATATTTTCAATTCATTCTCACTTACACATTCTCTCTCCTCAAGCTCTCTCTCTTCAAAGACCTAAACATAATCCTCTCATGTGTTGAGATCCAAGGGTTAGCAAGACTAATAGATCCCTAATCCATCTCTATATCTTCTAGGTTACCTTGATTAGCAATCATAGCCACCTAGTTACCTCAAGAGTGAGGTTAAAGCTTGGAAAAGGAGCCATCGGGTGGATCTTCTATCACATCGAGGAGGCCGACGAGGAGGTGAACTACAAGAACAAGAAGGACTAGAATCTTGAGGTATAATCATCTATCATAGTAGTTAATCACTTCTATATAGTTGTTAATTAGGGTTTAGCAAAGATCCATAAAATTAGTTGATGTTAACTTAAACAAAATGATTGTTTTACCTATTCCGCCTCCCCGCATCATGTGGGGTGTCTAACATCGACTTATAGGGCCTTCATGGTACCCTGATGTATCTTGGCCCCCATCGTTTTTTCCATGTCCGCCCGCAGGCTATCAGCTACGAAAAGCCCTGACAGCACCTCGATACAGAAGTCACTCTCCATCACGTGAATCCTAGTTGGAGGCGACCGAGAAACCACCATCTTGAGCCTCTTGCTCGAAGACTCGGCGGAGCAAGGCACCTCCGGTTTCACCCGGGGAGCCTGCTCTCAGGCATGTTTTTGCCTCGTGCTCCTCCGGGACAGGCGTAGCAACGACGAACTTTGTAGGAGGACCCTGGCGGGGATCAGCGCTTGGCACGAGCTTGGACAAGCCGCCGCCGCCGCCCTTCCTTCCCTGCACCTTGGCGGCTAAGGCGGCCATGATCATTGATCGGTCCATGGGCTCTGCGAAAGGAAACAAAAGAAAGGGTTAGCAACAGAACCAACAAAATATGCTATGTCTAAATTGATCGACTAAGACCTAACTTACCTATGAAGCGCGCGGGACTGAGTCCCACCCAGCTCAGGGCCTGCTCGGAAAGTAAGGCGTCGGCACGCTAGATTGGCTCCCACCACAACAAGAGCCCCCGGGTTGTTTGACTGCTTGTCCCTCAGGCAATCTACCCTATGCCACTTGATGGGCACTGGCCATTCCTCTCCCTTCACAAGACGTACGAACACGAACTTCTCCTTCCGCTCATGGATTGAAGAAGGGACAACCACTACCCCTGACACGGCCGTCCTACCCTTATGCTTTTTAATGTCGGATTGGTAGGATCCTCTAGTAGGGTTTCAAATGCAACGGAAGCGGTCATTTAAAAAATCTAGAGAGCTATACCAAACCCAAACCAAGAATCAAACCAAAATCTAAACTTGTATATAAACTAGTAAGCTAAAACAAAGAGTTCAGAGGGCTACAACCTTTGTAGCACGATATCCGTCTCTCCTTGAAGTCCGGCTAGTCTCCATAAAGCCCGGAACAAGCTTGGTCGATGATCTCCTCGGCGAAGATGATCTACCTTGAAATAACTCCAACACAAGCTGTAGCTTCAAATTGATCTCATCAAAATGAAGCAACCCACTAATTAAACTTGCTAAGATTGATTGGTAGGACATGTAAAATCATTAGCTCACTTAATTTTTCTCTTTTCTTTTCCATTCTTCACCTGAAGAAAAATAAAGAGGAGGAAGAAGAAGCATGGAAGGAGATAAGAATGGCTAAGGATTTTTCTAAGATGAGAATGGATATATCATATCTTATTTAAACCAATAAATGAAAATGAGTCATTTATTATCTACAACATTCTAACAAATGACTCATTCACTTATTTAAATAAGCAAATATGTTAAATCCTTATCTTTGAATCCTATGTGAATCTTATATACACATCTAATGTGTATATGCAGCCATGACAATATTTATATCAAATATAATTATTAATAAAGAGAGGAAAATAATTAAGTGAGTATGATATTAGTTAATATATAAATATATTAATATATAAATATACATTTAAGTATTAATTCAACACTTGATTTAATAATCCGGCTATATCATATATATATACCGGCTAATATCAATAAGCACCTGATTAAAATACGTGCATCAAATATATAGTTTAATCAAATTCTTGCACGTATTCCAATACGTGCCCTTCATCATTTCGCATGTTCTGGGAAACCTCTGTGCGGGACTCTAAAGACACGACAATACGCTGACAGTAAATTAGGATCATATCCATAGCTCACAGGCACGTCAGCGGTACTAGCTGTACGTAACGGCTACCCAGGTATTGATCGAAAGAATGTCAACGAGCAAGCTCATCTAAACCCTATAAAGTCTATCAGTGACATTACCATACAGTCCAATCTCTTCGTCTAAGTGTATTTCATATCAGGTCTAGGGTTTGGAATATGTCAAAACTTAATAACTCGATAAGTCGTGCGACAGAGGACTCATAACCAACCGGAGATATAACTGATAAAACTTATCAGTTTATCTCCGCTGCGATGGCAATCGACTTATGGTTGTAGTCATGTCCTACACAGCGCAATATCATCTCCCTATACCGTGAGAAACGAATCCTTTCAACCGCTCACTGCCTCCACGTGCTTTAGGACTATACCAAACAAAAACCTGTTTGCACGACTCTTTTGAGCCGTGGTAGGGTAGAAGTCAAAGTATAGTGGGAACACACATGAGACACTATGGCGATCTCAGGTCCTAAGGACTACCATATACCCATGTCATAAGGGAACTGCTAGCCGACATTTGTATATTACCAACTAGAAGTTCTCGGTGAGTCTGTCCAGTGTAACTTATCTAATGAGCACCTTGTTGAGAACTTAGGCACACTAGCAAACTAATTTTGCAAGATGGCAACATGGATTTTAAAAAATTTCTAGTTTGCTAAAGTTCCAAAACTATGAATCGATCTAAAGAGCTAGAACTTGTATACAAAACCTAGTGAGCTAAACTAATCTACTATGTGTAGAATACTTGCATCCTCAAGTTTTCTTCAAGTGCTCCAGATCGCGCGTGCAAGCCGGTCCACCTTCGCCGAAAATGATCCATCTGAGGGAAACGATACAAGCTCCAGTTTTTCCTAGCGAAGCAATCGACGCTCCAAAATCGTTAGGAATGGAGAGTGGGGATATAGAAAATTTTCACTTTATTTTTCTCTCATTTCTTATGCTCAAGTTAGCAACTAAAGAAGAAAGAGGAGGAGGTGAGAAACATAGGCATGAGCAAAATGAGCAAGTATTGAAGAACCATTAAGAATGATAGAATGAAGAGTATTAATATCATGAAGAGTAGAAAAGAATGGCTTTATCATGTTTTAGCAACCATGCAAAAAATATCTCCTAACCATTTTCAATAAAAAAGAAAATAAAGCCCATTCCTCTCTACATACCTCCAACCATGCTCATGCTACCTCACCCTCGACCTCATTTTCAAATAATTTTCTTCTAGGAAAATCATATAATGAGATGTCTATCTTCTTGAAAATATTCCGTATAAATACGGAATACAACCCGGTATACGTATTGAAATACATATACGCATATTCGTATAAAAATATGAATAGCCAAGAGAGAAAATGAATAGTGAACAATAATACTAGAATACACATAATATATATATATATATATATTATTAAATCAAAACTTCATTTAATAATCCGGCTTAATCCTAAACTGCTAGTATTATCAACCGTCTGATTAAAATCTGTGTAGTCAATACACATATTTAATCGGACACCTATATGTACCAACATAAATCATCTGCATCATATCGCCTGAACCGTGAAAACCTTTTCTGTGGGACTCTAAAGACTCGTCAATACGCTGGCAGTGGGTTTAACCACAAGCACGCAACGGCACAAGCTGTACGTAACGGCTACCCAGGTATTGAGCAAAAGGAAGGCCGACGAGCAAATTCATCCGTACCCGTACTGAGCATGTCTGTGAAAATCTCCATACAGTCCGGTCTGTTTGTCTAAGAGTATCGCATATCGAGTTTAGGGGATGGATAAAATCAGACCCCTAATAATGCGATATTTCATGTCAGTGTGAAGCCCATCACTCACTGATAAACTACTGATCCAAATCAGTAATTCTCGTCCACCTTGGCTAAGAATTTCTGGTGATGGACAGCCGTGCAGAGCGTGACATCTACCCCCAATACCGGGAGAGATGAATCCCTGACGATCCGCACACTGCCTCCATATGGTTCGGGACTGTACCTAACTAAAACCTATTTGCATGACTCCTTTGAGCCATCGTAAGTAGTAATCAAAGCATAATGGGAACATACATGAGAAAAATAACGATCTCATGTCGACAACTAACCTGTACTCATGTCACCTGAGAACTACTATCTGACAATAAGTATAATACCATCTAGCATGTTCCCAGCGAGTCCGTTCAGTATAACTCATAACCCAATAAGCACATGTATACTATGTCAGGTGAATAACTGATACCAATAGCTTGTGAGATCAGCCACCGCCCCTTGTCGGGGTCTCAAAAAGTATACACTAGTCTATTCTGGAGTATCGATGCCCGGTCTCGATACTCCCTCGATTAGGGATATTTAAGGATGTGCTTATAAACCACCCAGCTCCCACATATATGATCGCCATCATAATACTGGTAGTCAGTAAAGAATCCTATGGACTCTATCAACATGTAATAATGATCTGTAATATCACATAATGCATATACATGATGATACAGTCAAACCAGATAGCATATTATCATCTTGAGCAAGACTTTTCTACCTGTATAGTTCCTCCATCAATCATTATAATCATCTGCCTGCAATTACAATAATTGCCTTGAAGGCACTATAGCCAACAATCTCCCACTTGTACTTAAGGCTAATTATTGTGGTATCGCATACTCACATCCCATGTGATACCGAATACCTAACTTCTCTACTAATCAGTCTCGCAAAGCACATTTATGAAACTATCACGTTCGAGAAATAGCCTAAGTGAGTGGATCCACTCTAATGTTTCTATCTTTATCTCAACTTCGTGGAGAAAGAATATCTCCTGAAATGGGCGATACATGTCTTAGAATTTGTCTAGATATCTGATGAGACCAAGTTCATAAATGAACTCCAAATCCAGCAAACTTCTTAGACCGTATCTTCCACTGAATTTAATCAGTATTCTGCGCTATGTCTTCCTCGGTATCCGCTTGGACCACCTGTCTAACATACTGCCCCTTAAAAGAGGGAAAACTATTAACTCTGACAATCACTCTGTCATCCAAGTCACCTTGGAAGCCTGAAATGATAATCGCCTCTTGAAGAAGGCTGTCGTTACAATATACCAAGAACATCCTCTTATGTTCATAACTGCTTCCCATTGTTTCTCCAGGATTAGATTAATATCTGCTTATTGCAGCTTGTGCAAAAGCAATATCTGGAGTGGTACTTGACAAACCATGATTGACTCAATTGCCTAAACAAGTGATATTTCATTCATGCAAATCACTCTCCTCATCAGTCTAAAAGACATCTTTTTAAAGAGAGTGACTTCATTACCTGCGAGTACACCACCACACCAGGAGTGGTCTATTCTAAAACACTTTAGAATAGTGTCAAAGTACCCGAATTGGGACACTTCCCAAATCTAGATCTAAAACCATAGATCTAGTCACCAGAATCCCTGATATTTTCTCCAGATCATATGTGGAGAAAACACCTTATGGAAACCATAGTATGACCGATCGTAGTATAGGAACATCACTTCCTATCAGGAGTACGTCATCCAAATACCTGGACATCACTCTCCGCTATCTTCTTACCAGGTCCATCTGTTGTTCAGATGAAATCAAACTTTATGACTGTCACATCAAAAATAGATGATCTATCTCCGCTATACTTGCTTTAATCTATAAATGGACATAAGCTACCGACCCACCACACTTCCGCTGCTCCCACTGACTACAACAACCCTCTGGCAGAGTCATATACACATGCACCTATGAAGCTAATTTAGAACGACGTTATAGCCATCCACCTGCCAGATCTCATAGTCTAGGACAACAGTAGAGGCATGCTTGGGCCATCAAAATCTCCCTGTCGCCATCTTTAAAGAGACCGAAGTACCTCTTGGGTAGCTGAGCTTACCCACCAAATCTGCGGAGTGGCTAATGGATTGTCGGATCCAATTGAATCCTTAGGTTCTGCTAAATTTTCAGTAACCGTTTGTGGTTCTGGAATCACTTCCAGTTCTACCATACTCCCATTAATGTTTTCTGAAAAGAATTCATTTTACTAAAATGGGTGGCGAGTCAAGAATAATATAACTATTGATCCTCCAAATGGTAGAATGTTAATCCTCGTCAAAACCCGGGATAGCCCATAAACTGCCATTACTGAAACATGCCTTATTTTATTCGGATTCTGGTTTTAAGCATAAGCCAGATTACTCCATATACATTAACATCGTTAAGGTATGAATCCATTCTATATCCAATATAGAAACAAAGGCACTAATTTAATTGGAACCAGATTCAAAATACATGTAGCTATTTCCAGTGCATATCGACTAAATGGAAGAAGGCCATGCAGCGTTACTCATCAAGGAGTGCACCCACAGATGAGTAACCTGAGAGAGAAGCATGTTCTCAAATATATTACCTACGACGGAATACCTAGCATAAGTATCTATACCTTCGATCACCTCGAAGAATCCTGATACTTGCAACATATGGTTCTCTACTTTATTCTTATACCTATAACTTCTTAAAATTTAGACCTTGTATTTCAACAAAATGCATGTCTAAAACTAGAGAAGTCATTATAAAAAGGAATATTGTATGAGTAGAAACCCCCTTGTCCTAATAGATATCGGACAACATACAATACTTTGTATAAGTCCTCTGAGTTTAATAACTTAAACCATGTGCGTCGCAGGTTGAAAAATTGTGTTATGGTTAATAGAATTACACCATTATTGTATGCACCTTACCTAACCATCAACTGATAAAGGTAAATGTCATAAACATAATTTCAAAAAGTTATATCTTACTTTACTAAATAAACATACAGATATATCAGTTTGAAATTTGTGCATAACAACGGATATTCAAAACCAAATATTTGCCGTTAGGAAAACCCCAGATGATTTTCTCAAATATCACCAATTATAAAGAATTATGATATTGAGAATCTAATCACCCAATTCCCAATATTCTACTCCCACTCAGCATCTGTAACGCCATACAGATGTGAGAATCAAGTCTGGTAAATACATACCCTGGAATCAGAAACAAATTAGGAAAACAGTTTTTAATTAATACTGCACAGTAAAACTGAAACATGAAAACGTTTCGAAAGGGTAGTCGGGTACTCCTAGTAATGCCTCTTCCACTATCCAGATTCATGACAGTGGTCGCAATTTCCTTGCCCTCATTCCAATCCCTTTATATGTCTTTACTTCTTACCTTCTGTATACCATACTTAGGCTAATTGGTTTTCTTCCTTCCCTGCCTTTCGGCACCAGCCTAAGGTTTAGAAGAAAACTATCCAATAAGCGTAATAAATGTATTCTCCTAATACTAGAAGCCCTCGCAACCTGAGAGAAGGTAAATAGAAAAAACAACCGAATAATCCTATTCAATTTTTCCAGAACCGGAATCTATCCTCGAAGTGAAACAAGTTTTTTCGAGTTCGTATGTAATTATACTATGGAATACCCAAGCAATATGGATCTTCGTAGTGATACAGAGTATTCTGGAGAAATGCAAAGGGGAAGTAGGAGTGGCAGGGATATATGCGAATTTATCGTAAATCATGACAATCAAAAGCCAAAGTGTATAAGAAGGTTTGGTTAATTTGGTTCATGGGTTTATGGTGGCTGCCAAAGAGAGAAAGAAAAGAAACATTTAGCGTGCACTCTAACCTAGATTAGATTGGTTGATCATTTTATCTAATCAGGATGGCTCCCACTATTTCCTCGAATTCTCCTTCAAACCCTAAAAGGAGAATTAGTTGGGATAATCAAAAAATTACCCGAGGGGTAACACATACTCATCAATAGAAATCGGGATCCAACTATCATCGGGTGATGACCTGACGGAAGCCACTCAAGTCACCACACTCCAGAAGGTATGCGTATGCCTGGCAAGTTTCCTTTATATTTGAAACTTTCGATATTTGTTTACCCTTAGGACCTAAGAACCTTGACGAATAATTAACAAATCAAGGGGTCCTAGTCAAGTTCAAACCGTCACTATCTTGATTGCGTTAAATCCACCAGCACGACCCTTGACGAATGACCAACAAAGTCGTACGACTGTCCTAATCAATCTATATATCCCTTAGACAGAAAAGCATTACAAAGCTACCGCACACTACGCCTCGGCGAATAGCAACGACAAACGTAGCACGAATACTAAGCAATACTAATCTGAAATGACGGAGGGCTACGGCTGATTTTTGGCGAAAAACCTTTAACGTAATGAACTTGATATCGTTGAAGGAACTTAAGCAGTTTTTGAAAAACGAGTGGTTTAGACTCCGCATTTTTAAAACGAGTGGTTTTATAGAAAACCAATGGTTTTGAAGAAAATCGAGTAATTTATAGTCATGTAAACTTTTGCCAAAGAGGTCACTCCCTGTGAAGGGATCTAAGCTCTTTCCTCATCAAATGAGGTGCTGGATATTCCTAATCGAATACCATGATGTAAAACAAAAGAATCGACTATAGTGAAGTTATTACAATGACGCAAAATTTTGCCCAAGACACCACTCCCCATGAAAGGATCTAGGCTCTTGCCTCGTCGAATGAGGTGCTGGATATTCATACCCAAATACTGTTATGTAAAGCAAAACAATACGCTTGTAATGTCAGTTTTAAAAAATCGGTTCCAACAACATCATTTAGGTTTGTTTTCCTTACATTAATCAGAATTAATGCAGTCCCATCAATTAAACATATCATGCCAGAAAGAAACGAAAATAGGCACGCACATATATGCCATTTGCAGTCGCCATAGGGTCCCGGGTCTTCACCGTAAGATTACTTAACTTATGGCAGGGTGGGGACAGGACCAGCGCAGATGCAAAATATATATAGCATCTACTATATATATATATATAAGAACATTCATCTCATGCATGATATCAAGTAACATCACAGAACCATCACAGCAGAAGCACAGAAGCAAAAACAATATGGAAATGAGGATAAACTAGGAAAAATACATTTCATTAGAGCCAAAAATGAAATGCAATTTTCCCGGTCTTGTGAATAGCCAGTAGTATTAGACCCTAGACCCCTACGAATGCGGAAAGCCACCCGCCAATCTTAGAGGCAAGGCAACCCCAATCAACAAAGTGAGTGGGTCACCTAGCACTTCCAAAATTCGGTCACTTGAGCACCCCTCCACAGGTCAATCCTATACCCCCTACGAGTGCGGCGAATAGCCCGCTAATTCTAGATTAAAGCACCCCGTATCAACACCATAAGATGGAGTCCCGTTACCTTCTAGATTCCGGGTACTCGAGCACCCCACCGTGGGGTAATCCTAGTGCATGTAATGAAAAACTGAATATACAACGGTGACTACGTCCGCAACCTGGACATGCCCCAAAGAATAATACAAGCCGTGATGACGGCAGTCCACATGTCAGACGCTCGCCACGCAATATGAATATACATTAAATCATAGAGAACTACATCTAATACTACATACACCGGGCTATCCATCGCGACAAATCCAATATAACCATAATCATAGAGCAACATAGAATATCAATGCGAATATTATATTCGTAAACCCGTCTGATTGTGCATATAGCAACCAGTCGGATTATACCGTGCTATGATATGTTAGTGATATTTGCCCTAGAGTGCATTATTGTATAGTACTGTTTTGTATATTACATTTTGGAACCTTGGGATATTCACATATATTATAACAGTCTTGATCGATATGGTAGTATGCGACTTGGTTTGATTCTATCTTAATATGTGTATATGTTTCTTTTAACGTATCGCTAATACATATTGATAGAGCCTTTAGGATCTTTGCTTGACTACCAGCGTTGTGATGGCAGTCACACTAGTGGTGGCTGGGTAGTCTATAAGCATATCCTTATATAGGTCCCTAGTCATAGGATTATCGAGACGGGGTATCGATACTCAAGAGTAGACTACTGTATACGCTTCTCATCCCAGCAGGGGAGATGGTTTGTCTCATAGCCATTAGTACGTCGTACTGGAGATAGTATGCAGGTGCTCGTTGGGTTATGAGTTACACTAGATAGGATACATGGGGAACTGCTGGTTAGTACTATACCTATCGTTATGTAGCAGTTCCCAGATGACATGAGTACAGGTTAGTCCGTTGACTTGACATCGCTACTTCGCCTCAAGTGTGTTCGCACTGTACTTAGATCACTACTCTACCACGGCTTAAATGAATCGTGCAAACAGGTAGTGGTTGGGTGCAGTCACGAAGCACTGGGAGACAGTAGTGGTTAGATAGGATTAATCTCTCCCGATATTGGGAGTTGATATCGCGCTGTGTTCAGAAAGCCATTTCACAAAGTCCCTAGCCAGGGCAAGTGAGATTAACTGGTAAGTACTCCGGTAGTTTCTCTGGGTGTTTTGGGCTATTCCGACATGACTTATTGCGCAATTAGGGGTCTAACGGTTACCGCCCCTAGGCCCAATATGCGATACTCTTAGACGAACAGATTAGACTGTATGGATATTTTCACAGATAGGCTCAGTAAGAGTTCGGATGAGTTTGCTCATCGGTCTTCTTATCGACAAATACCTAGGTAGCCATTACGTGCAGCTAGTACCGCTGACGTGCTTATGGTTAAACCCACTGCCGGCCTACTGTCGAGTCTTTAGAGTCCTACACAGAGGGTTTCCCTGCTTCAAGAAAAAGATGTAGAGGCCGTATGGTTTTACGGCAGGGCTTCGATCACATATGTGTACTTGTACGCGGATGATGTTTGGGAAAATAATACTAGAAGGCTTTGGTTTAAGCCAGATCCTAGTGTTATATTATTGGATTTTTCGTCTCAGTGTATCTATATTTTTCAGAATACGGATACGAGTATTTATATACGGTGATGGGTATTCTTGTAATTTTCTCAAGAATGCTTCTAAAAGGAGGCACCTAATTATTTAGTATTATCTATTTTTGTAAAATAGATTAATGAGGTGTAATTAGAGAGATATACTTGGTATGGGTGAAGTACGACTATTTTGATTTTTTTATTTGTTTGGTCTCATTATTGAATCATGGGTGATATATTCTATTGGAAATTAATCCATGGTTCAATAAGTGAGTTGAAATATTAGCCATTCTACACACTTAGCCAAACAACCCTAGCTCATTTGCATCTCTTCATTCTCTCTCCAAGTTTCCTCTTCTTCTTCCTCAAAGATCCTTACCCTCACATGTGTTGTGAAATAAAGGATCTAGTGAGATAAAACAATCCATTAGACTCTCTACTTCATCTAGGTTACTTAGATTAGCGAACTAAGTACCTTAGTTACCTCGGTTTAGAGGTAGGAGGTCAAAGTACATACTCTCAGGTGGATCGTCTTTGACGCGAGGAGGCCGAAGATCAAGTGTAATCCATACACTCTTTAAGGAGCTCAAGAAGAGGATGAGGAGGAGGAGATCAAGAACCGAAGGACTTGATACTAAAAAGTATAACTTTCTTTATAGTAGTTAACCCTTTTTTAGTTTAGTTAGTTAAGGTTCAAATAAAAATCCTGGAGTTTAGTCGGTGTTGCAAAGCTTAAAAAACCATTTTTTGCATATTCCGCCTCCTCGCAAACCTGCGGGGTGCACGATATCGGCTTACATGATATTCACGATCACAGAAAAAAAGCTCCGAAAAACACAAATTTAAAATTTCGATTGATTAAAACTTTCCGTATTGGCCTCCTAAGTACAAACCAGTACACAAAAAAATCTGGACCAAAACTAAATATTCCAAAAATTATATTTCCATGTATTAGAGCCCTAGAAAAAAATTAGGGCACTGTAGCCAAAATTGTACCGCGGATCAGCGGCTAAATGCGCATTTGGTTTTTGTTCCACGGTCTAATTTTGGTTTTAGATGCCAAATTTTTTTTTCTAGCTATAATTTAGCCTACATATAATTTTAATGCAACCAGAAATTTTTTTTGAACAACTTTGAAATTCGAACAGCAAGCAATGTTTTTGGAAATGTGATTCGGAAAATTCCATCGATCGAAACTCTAAATTAGTGGATACAACTCTAGCTTTTAGCATGGCTCTGATACCACTGCTGGGAACTTAGGCATACTAGCAAACTAATTTTACAAGCTGGAAACATGGATTTCAAAAAATTTCTAGTTTTCTAAAGTTCTGAAACCATGAATCGAACTAAAGAGCTAGAACTTATATACAAAACTTAGTGAGCTAAACTAATCTACTATGTGTAGAATACTCACATTCTCAAGCTTTGTTCAAGTGCTCCGAATCACGCTTGCAAGCCGGTCCTCCTTCGCCGAAGATGATCCACCTGAAGGAAACGATCCAAGCTCAAGTTTCACCTAGCGAAGCAACCGACACTCCAAGCTCGTTAGGAATGGAGAGTGAGGATGTAGGAATTTTCCACTATCTTTTTCTCTCATTTCTTATGCTCAAGTGAGCAACTAAAGAAGAAAGAGGAGGAGGTAAAGAAACATATGCATGAGCAAAATGAGCAAGTATTGAAGAACCATCAAGAATGAGAGAATGAAGAGTATTAATATCATGAAGAGTAGAAAAGAATGGCTTTATCATATTTTACCAACCATGCAAAAAATATCTCATAACCATTTTCAATAAAAAAAAATATATAAAGCCCATTCTTCTCTACTTACCTCCAACAATGCTCATGCCACCTCACCCTCCACCTCATTTGCAAATTAATTTCTAAAAGGAAAATCATATAATGAGGTGTCCTTCTTCTAGAATTTATTCCGTATAAATAGGGAATCCAACCTGATGCATGTATCGAAATACATATACACGTATTCATATAAAAATACGAATAGCCAAGAGAGAAAATGAATAGTGAACAATAATACTAGAATACATATATAAAAATATATATAAATTATTAAATCAAAACTTGATTTAATAATCCGGTTTAATCCTAAACCGCTAGTATTATCAACCGTCCGATTTAAGTCCATGTAGCCTGTACACATATTTAATCAGACACATGTATGTACCAACATACGTCATTTACATCATATCGCCTGAATCGTGAAAACCCTCTGTGTAGGACTCTGAAGACTCGTCAATACGCTGGCAGTGGGTTTAACCACAACCACGTCTGCAGCACTAGCTGTACGTAACGGCTACCCAGGTATTGAGTGAAAGGAAGGCCGATGAGCAAACTCATCGTACCTCTACTGAGCCTGTCTGTGACAATCTCCGTACAGTCCGGTCTGTTCATCTAAGAGTATCGCATATCGATTCTAGGGGGTGGATAAAGTCAGACCCCTAATAACGCGATATTTTGTGTCGGTGTGAAGTTCATCACCCACTGAGAGACTACTAATCCAAATCAGTAATTCTCGACCCCCTTGACCAAGGATTTTTGGTAATGGCCACCCATGCACAGTGCAACATCTACCCATAATATCGGGAGAGACGAATCCCCGACGATTCGCTCGCTGCCTTCATGTGGCTCGGGACTGTACCCGACTAAAACCTGTTTGCACGACTTCTTTGAGCCTTGGTAGGGTAGTAATCAAAGCACAGTAGAAACTTACACGAGACAAATGACGATCTTAGGTCAACAAACTAACTTGTACTCATGTCACCTGAGAACTACTATCTGAAAATAGGTATAATACCATCTAGCATGTTCTCGGTGAGTCCGTATAGTGTAACTCATAACCCAATAAGCACCTGTATACTATCTTAGGTGACTAACTGATACCAATGGCTTATGAGACCGGCCACCGCCTCTCGTCGGGGTCTCAAAAAGTATACACTAGTCTATTCCGGAGTATTGTTGCCCGGTCTCGATACTCCCTAGACTAGGGACATTAAGGATGTGTTTACAGACCACCTAGCTCCCACGTGTATGATCGCCATCATAATACTGGTAGTCAAGTAAGAATCCTATGGGCTCTATCAACATATAATAGTGATCTTTAATACCACATAATGCATGTACATGATGATAAAGTCAAACCATATAGCATACAATCATCTCAAGTAAGACTGTTCTACCCGTATAGGTCATCCCCCAATCATCACAATCGCCTGCCTGCAATTATAATAATTGACTTAAGGGCACTATAGCCAACACACTTGTATACAATCCTCGATGTCAAAAACCGATAGCTGTAGGACCAGTTATCGCCCTCCAACCGGGTCAGGAAACATACACACTAGTCTAAACTGGAGTACCGATGCCCAGTCTCGATACTCCTACAACTAAAGACATTTAAGGATGTGCTTATTGACTACTTAGGCCCTACTAGTATGATCTCCATCATCGTCCTGTTAGTCAAGAAAAATCCTAGGGTTTATCTCATGTCTAAACGATACGTGATACTAAATAAAATGCATCACATGAAAGATAAAGACAAATCAGATAGTATACTATCATCTTGAATGAGATTGTTCTCGCATATAGATCCTCCTTCAATTACAATAATTGCCTTGAGGGAACCTATATCCAACATTTAAAGGAGATGTAAACCCAACTTGGCTCATCCTTATGAGTACTTAGGTGATTCTTGTAGTAGAGAAAGGACAGAAGTGTTGGCTATAGTTCCCTCAAGGCAATTATCGTAGTCGCAGGCAAGTGATTATGATGATTGAGAGAGGACCTATACCGGTAGAACAGTCTTACTCGAGATGGTAGTATGCTATCTGGTTTGTCTTTATCATCACTATTACATGTTGATAGAGCCCATAGGATTCTTGCTTGACTACCAGCATTATGGTGGCAATCATATACATGAGAGCTGGATGGTTTATAAGCACATCCTTAAATGTCCCTGGTCGTGGAAGTTTCGAAACTGGGCATCGATACTCTAGAGTAGACTAGTGTATACTGATCGAGACCCCGACGAGGGGCGGTGGTCAGGTCTCACAAACCATTGGTGTTAGTTTGTTCACCTAAGATAGTATACAGGTGCTCATTTGGTTATGAAAACACTAGACGGACTCGCCGGAAACCTGCTAGTTGGTATTATACCTATTGTCAGATAGCAGTTCCCAGGTGACATGTGTACAGGTTAGTATGTCGACCTGAGATCGTCATTTGTCTCGTGTGAGTTCCCACTGTGCTTTGATTACTACCTTACCACGGCTCAAAGGAGTCGTGCAAACAGGTTTTAGTTGGAAACAGTCCCGAGCTACATGGAGGCAGTGATCGGATCGTCGGGGATTCGTCTCTCCCAGTATTGGGGGTTGATGTCGCGTTGTGCAGGAATGACCATCACCAGAAACCTCAGCCGGGGTGGACAAGAATTACCGATCTTGCATCGATAGTTTCTCAGGAGGTGATGGGTTTCATACCGACACTAATTATCGCGTTATTAGGGGTCTAACTTTATCCACCCCCTAGACTTGATATGCGATATTCTTAGACGAACAGACCGGACTGTACGGATATTGTCACTGTCAGGCTCAATAGGGGATTGAATGAGTTTGCTCGTCGGCCTTCCTTTAGCTCAATACCTGGATAGCCGTTACGTACAGCTAGTGCCGCTGACGTGCTTGTGGTTAAACACGCTGCCAGCGTATTGACGAGTCTTTAAAGTCCCACACATAGGGTTTTTACAGTTCAGACGATATGGTGTAGATGATGTATGTTGGTACATACGGGTGCCTGATTAAATATATGTACAGGCTGCACAGACTTTAATCGGACGGTTAATAATACTAGAGGCTTAGGATTAAGCCGGATTATTAAATCATGTTTTGATTTAATAATTTTTATATATATATATATATGTATGTATTCTATTATTATTGTTCACTATTCAATTTCTCTCTTGACTATTTATATTTTTATACGAATACGCGTATATGTATTTCGATACGTGTACCGGGTTGTATTCCGTATTTATACAGAATAGCTTCAAGAAGATTTGACACATTATTTGATTTTCTTTTTGGAAAATCATTTTGGGAAATGAGGTGGAGGGGGTGAGGTGGCATGAATATTGTTTAGCATATAGAGAGGTATGGCATGGACTTGCTTATTGCAAAAATGAGTGGAGATATTTTTGTGTGCATGATTGAGAGAGAGAGAGAGGGGCAACAACTTCTCTAATGCCTTGCTCATTTTTCTTTTCTTCACTTGCTTCATTATTCTTATTCTCACTTGAAAAAAGACTTAGCCATTTTTTCTTTAGTTGCTCATACCACATATTTCCTCACCTCCTCTTCATCTTCCTGAGTTGCTCATGGAGCATTTGGGATGAGAGAAAAATTATAGTGACACATTCCTACACCTCCACACTCCATTGCTAGCAACCTTGGAATGTCGGTTGCCTCGCTTGGCGAGGCTGGAGCTTGCGCCATTTCCCTTGGGTGGATCATCGTAGATGGAGGAAGATCGGCAACCAAATTTGATCCGTGACCACTAGGAGCTTGGGATGATGGTTGAAGACCCGAAGAACTTGGTTCATTTGGTATAACCATCTAACTTCTCTTTATATGCTTGCTAGAATAGGGTTTAGGATAGATCCGGGCATCTGGTTGTGGTAGCGCCTTTTTAGAAAATTTTTGTTCCGCATTTGGTCACGGTTTGATGGCCGAGGCGCTGCCGTAACCCAACATGGTATCAGAGCCAACCCGTAAACCCCTTACTAGCAATTTTAGACAATGTTAAACTATCGAAACCGAAACAACTCCGAAACAACACCCCGATGTATTCCAGTTTCTGTCGATTTTTCAGAGTCTTCAAAAAAAATTTTAAGCAATTGCAGAAGGCTATTTATGAGACAACTAGAATACCCTACTAAAACGAACCCCATCCACCGGATTTGACCCGGCGAGACATGCAAGAAAATGGGTGTGGCCGGTCCAAATTTGGAGTTGGGACATGAATTTTGCAGGGTAATCTTAGACTCTGGGTTTAGTGGTATTGCTTATTTTGCCCATTTTGGATATTATGTTATCTTTTGTTCAGGGGCAATTCAGGGTGTTTCGAAGTCGATAATTTAATATTGTTTAAATATTTACCGCACATGCATTACTGCCACGACCCGAAAGAGCACGTGACTGGCCCTTGAACCATATGAAGCCTATAGGACCCTATCTGATCCAAGTAAGCCAAAAGCCCAGAAATCTAAAACCATTTTAAAGAGTAAATAAAGAAAATTGGTTTTAAGAAGTAAAGAAAACATGTTTTGAAATCAATATTTTTAAATAACTAAGCCGAATATGCATTTCTTTTTAAATGTGTAATCTTTCCTGAAAATTTCGGCAGAGTTTCTTTTGTAAATACTGGCCCCGAACGGGGTGCAACAAGAATAACATATACATATGCAAGGAAAAAGGCATCCCCAAGCGGGAGCTAGCTCTTTGTCAATCGACGGTCATAACCACGGAAGCAATATAATATACAACGCCAAAGGGCGAGGATCAAAACTCAAAAAGAAACTCAAAACAGCTAGAAAATCGTAATACTACAAGCGCGACTCTAAGGTCGAAATAGTACATCACTGTTTTACTAAGTCTGAAATAATATACAAGTTTTGGTTGATGGAATTTCTAGATACAATGAATAGTACAGGTACAATGGCGGTTCTGATACAAAAGAACCCACCTACCCAAGCAAGTCACCCATATGGAAGCAGTGTGCCAGAAATGCCGCTATGGAATCAGTACGGCAAAAACCTGCAAGAACTGTGGCACAACGGGGGTGAGTTGCCAACTCATGAATAGAAAATATCTACAAGCAGAGATCGAATGTATGACCCATCCTAGGTCAATACGATCAGATAAATAAACCTCAATATGAATAAGTCTGAAGCATACTAAAGTGGCAATGTAATCTCTATACATGAGTGCAGTGCCAAATGCTCGTGCCAGTGCCTCAGGTAATTGAAAGGTTTACCTAGCACCTCATGAAGGGTTTGGAAGCATCACATGTACCAAAGGTGGAGTCTTTAGGGTGCTAAGTTAACAAACATCGGATCGTTCCTAGAAAATTAGGGTTTCTAAAACTTGCATATCATCATATGAAAGAAAAGCTAGGGTTTAGAGAGTACAACCTTTGTAGCTCCCTACGCTAGACTCCTCGGCTACTTGGGGTTTGAAAAAGCTCCGCTTGAACTCCTCTAGGTCACCGATGATCCACCCGGAGTCCGCTTTGTCCAAGCTAGTGACTTCGCAAGATCAAGAATGAAAATCGAAGCTAACACTCTAAACAAGTGGGCAAAACTTGTCTAGAATGATGTTGTGGTGGCTTTTCTCACTTCAAGATCCTAACTTGATGAATATTTTGCTCACTTGAAAATTCAAGAGAGCAAGAGCTCAAGATTGAAGAAGATGATGGATATTTTTCAAGAAGAGAAGAATAACTCCTAAGAGAAAAAGAAAAACATATGAATATATATTTTTCTTTCTTCATCTCAAACCATGGTTATCTCTTTATGAATATTTAATTTTACTTTAGTTAAACACAAGAGAAAGATTAAACCATGGTCAAAAGTTAGGTGCAAATGGTTAGGTCACAAGAAGAGTGTAGAAACTTTGACCATGAATCAATCTTATCTCATTTCTTTTGTTTTAGCAAAAATAGAAATAAATATCCATAAAATAAATCATGGTGTGAGTCTTATATATCCACCATTTTCTATGTATAAACAACCATGATAGATGATGTATGTATGTATGTGTGCATGCACATCCATATGTGCATGAATCAACAAGGAATGCATACATGCATCCATACATCCAAAGATACAAGAAAAGATTTCTAGTGAGAATCTAATGTTTAAATGATAAATCAACACTTGATTTATCAATCCGGCCATATCACATACGACCCTAACCAAAAGCAAGCCTCCCGATCAATATACGGTATCCTATACACGCATTTTAATCGGGTCCATGCGCATATCGCATACGCGCACCACAACGTTTCGCCTGGACTAAGTAACTCCATTGTAGGACTCTAAGACTCGTCAATACGCCGGCAGTGGGTGATAATCATATCAAGTACCCACAAGCCGCAAGCGGTCAGCTAAACGTAACGGCCACCCGGGTATTGAGCGATCAGAAGAGAACAAGCGAACCTGCTACAACTCCCGTCGAGCCAACCGGCAACACTTCCCGTACAGTCCGGTTTCCTCGTCTGATATGTCGCATATCAAGTCTATGGGTGGTAAACGTCAGACCTCAATAACTGATAAGTCGTGCCGATGTGAGGCTCATAACGGGTCGAGAAACTACTGGTAACACTTACCAGCAAATCTCTGAATCAGCCCTGGCCAGGGACTTCCCTGTTACGGCCAATCGAGCACAGCGCAACATCAACCCCCAATACCGGGAGAGACGAAACCCCTCCTATCGCTCATTGCCTCCATGTGACTCGGGACTGTACCCAAAAACCACCGTTTTGCACGCCCTCATGGACGTGGTAAGGTGGAAATCAAAGCACGGTGGGAATCACACAAGACTCTATGACGATCTCGGGTCTACAGACTAACCTGCACAAGTGTCACCTGAGAACTGCCATCTGACGTGAGGTATAATACCATCTGGGAGTTCTCGGCGAGTCCGTCCAGTGTACCCAGTCTCCACTGAGCACCCATATACCATCTCTGATGTCAAACACCAATGGATATGGGATCATCCATCGCCCATCTCATGGGTCGAGAAGCGTATACGCTAGTCTACACTGGTGTATCGATGCCCCATCTCGATACACCTACGACTAGGGACCTTGATGGATGTACTTATGGACTACCATGTCCCCACTAGTATGATCCATATCATAGTCCAGGTAGTCAAGTACACATCCTAAGGGCTTTACCAACATGTAACCATAAGACAGTATAAAGAGACTAGTATACATGTTAAGATAAAGAGTAACCAGATAGCATACTATCATATCGAGAAAGAAAGTCATCTCTATATATGTCCAAGCATCCAATATAATATACATCATCTGTACAATACTGGCCTCTAGGGTATACATACAACTAACAATCTCCCACTTGCACTAGGGCCAGCTACTGTAGTATCGCATACCGAGCATCCCGAAGAGTCTCTCAAACTGTATCTGGGGAATGGCCTTCGTGAGTGGATCCGCTGTGTTGTTCTTCGTGTCAACCCTCCTGACCTCGATCTCCCGGCGATCAACTATCTCCCGGATCTGGTGATACCGCCTCAGAATATGCCTGGATCGCTGATGGGACCTGGGTTCCTTGGCCAAAGCCACCGCTCCATTGTTATCGCAATACAAAGGTATTGGATGCTTAATGGATGGAACCACTCCAAGTTCAGTAATGAACTTCTTGATCCAGACAGCCTCTTTGGCAGCATCGTTGGCAGCGATGTATTCAGCCTCCATCATCGAGTCTGCCACGGTTTCCTGCCTGGAACTCTTCCAGCTAACCGCCCCTCCGTAAAGGGTAAAGACAAATCCCGACTGCGACTTAGAGTCGTCCTTATCACTCTGGAAGCTCGAATCGGTAAAGGACTCCACTTGGAGTTCTCCGTTACCATACACCAAGAGCATCTCTTTAGTCCTTCGTAAGTACTTGAGAATGCACTTCACAGCTGTCCAGTGACTCTCTCCAGGATCAGCTTGATACCTGCTCACTACACTTAGTGAGTATGCTACATCGGGTCTGGTACATAGCATCGCGTACATGATAGAGCCTACAGCTGAAGCATAGGGTATCCCTTGCATGCGAGCTCTCTCCAAATCAGTCTTGGGAGACATCTCTTTGGAGAGAGTGACTCCAGAGATCGTGGGTAAGTTCCCACGCTTGGATTCTTCCATACTAAACCTCTTTAGTATGGTGTCAATGTACCTGGATTGGGACAATCCCAATATCCGTTTGGATCTATCTCTATAGATCCTAATTTCCAATATGCAAGAGGCATCACCAAGATCTTTCATCGAGAATCTTTGTGACAAGAAGAGCTTGACCGATTGCAGTATAGGAATGCCATTTCCTATCAAGAGTATGTCGTCCACGTACAATACGAGAAAGACAACCTTACTCTCTACCACCTTCTTGTAGATACAAGGTTCATCTACGTTCTTGACGAAATCAAACTCTTTGATAACGACGTCAAAGCAGATGTTCCAACTCCGCGATGCTTGCTTTAATCCATAAATGGATTTAAGCAGCTTGCACACCTTCCCGCTGCTCCCACTATCTACGAAGCCCTCTGACTGAGTCATGTACACGCACTCTTCTAAATCACCGTTTAGAAAGGCGGTCTTAACATCCATTTGCCAGATTTCGTAGTCATGATATGCAGCGATAGCAAGCATGATCCGGATGGATTTAAGCATAGCCACTGGAGAAAAGGTCCCGTCATAGTCCACACCTGGTCTTTGACGAAAACCCTTTGCAACAAGTCTAGCTTTGAAAGTCTCCACTTTCCCATCTGCACCAAGTTTTTTCTTGAAGATCCACTTGCTCCCAATGGGTTTTACCTCTTCAGGAGCATCTTCCAAAGTCCATACTTTGTTGGTGTACATGGATTCCATCTCGGACCGCATTGCATCCAGCCATTTCACTGAGTCTCTACTCGTGATGGCCTGCTCGAAACTAGTTGGGTCATCATCCTCCATGATGCAATCCTCGCTCCCACCGTCAATGAGAAAACCGTAGTATCTCTCAGGTGGACGAGAAACCCTACTAGATCGGCGGAGAGGCTGGGGTTCGTCGGGTACTACTGAATCCTCTGGTTCTACCAAGTCTTCTGTTATAGTTTGTGTCGCTGGAACCTCTTCCAGTTCCACCTCAATGCCACTTGTTTGTTTCATAAGAAAACCCTTTTCTAAGAAAGTGGCATGTTGAGAAACAAACACTTTTTGTTCCTCGGAGTGGTAGAACATATACCCTCATGAATGTTTGGGATATCCAATAAACTTACATAGAACAGACTTTGCCTCGAGCTTGTCCGGATTTTGTGTTTTAACATAGGCCGGACAACCCCATATCTGAATAAAATTAAGACATGGTCTCTTACCATTTCATATCATATGGAGTAGTAGGCACTGATTTGGTTGGAACTCTATTCAATAGGTATGCAGCTGTCTCCAGTGCATATCCCCAGAAGGAAATAGGTAACTCAGCTGCACTCATCATAGAGCGCACCATATCTAATAGGGTGCGATTTCTCCGCTCCGATACACCGTTGTGCTGTGGTGTATAAGGAGGAGTAAGCTGAGAGAGAATCCCATTCTCTTTTAGATAATCTCTGAATTCATTGCTTAAGTATTCTCCTCCTCGATCAGATCGAAGGATCTTAATACTTTTGCCCGTTTGGTTCTCTACTTCGTTTTTATATTCTCTGAATTTCTCAAAAGCTTCAGACTTGTGTTTCATTAGGAACACATATCCGAATCTTGAGAGATCGTCAGTGAATGTAATGAAGTAGGAAGAACCATCCCTGGCATGTGTAGACATGGGACCGCATACATCGCTATGCACCAGTCCCAAGAGTTCCGTAACTCTTTCTCCGTGCCCCGTAAACGGAGTTTTGGTCATCTTGCCTTTGAGACATGAATGGCAAGTATCATAAGATGATAATTTGAACGAATTCAAATATCCATCTTTATGTAACCTAGTCAGTCGTGTCGCATTGATATGACCAAGTCTACAATGCCACAAGAAGGATTCGTTCATTTCTGAACTTTTCCTCTTGTTTGTGTTTTGTATATTGAGAACTGTATTTTGATTTAGAATGAATATGCCATTATGTAACGAGCCTGATGCAATCAACTTTTGATCTAGGAATATGTTCATAACATTATCCTTTACTACAAAATTATATCCTTCTTTACTTAATAAAGAAACTGATATAATGTTGCACATCATGTTCGGTATATAATAGCACTCATTTAGAATCAGAGTATCACTACTTAGTAATACTAGGTGATATTCGCCAACTGCTTTGGCTGCAATACTTGCACCATTCCCTGCTTGAACGGAATGATCACCTTTTCCCAGTTCTCTACATTTCCGTAGCCCATGTAACTGTTTACATACATGGGATCCTGATCCGGTATCTAATACCCAGGACGTAGGGTGAACTGAAAAACAGTTCTCAATGACAAACACACCCAAAGAAGGTGCATCAACATGCATGTTCTCCGTTTGGGCGGCGTGAGAATCCAGATATTCTCCTGTTTCCTGTTCAGTCTTATAACACTTATAAGATAGAACGGGTTCAACGTTCCCCTGCACAGTATAACATGCGGGTTCGGTCAATACATCCATATTATTATCTTGATTAAGGCATGACATGGTCGCTACCTGGAGAGAGAGAGAGAAGAAAACACTTTAGCGTATGCTCTTGCAAGATCAGATTGGTTATTATCTTATCTAATCAGGATGGCTCCCACTAGTTTTCATCAAATCTTCCTTCAAACCCTAAAAGGAAAGATTAGCCGGGATTAATTACACCCTACAACTTCGCCGATCTTTCAGCCAGGCCAGTGTCGGTACTTTGAGGGAGGTTCCCCGTGCTTTCGCACGGACCTAATTAAAGTAAACCTCGTTTTCCCAGAGGCATAACCCCGTTGACACCTTTCTAGACACCTACTTGATCGGCTAATTGTCCTGTGTAAAACTCTCCCAGGAGTAACAATTACTCGCAGTGGGTATCGGGATCCAACTATCTCATAGAAGGTATGCAATCTCATTACAAATTTCAACACTTGAAATTCTCGATAATGCTTTTGCCCCTAGCGTCCCATGACCTTGACGGAGGCCAAACTACCCACAGGGCACTAGTCAAGTTCAACCCGTCATTTCTTGATTGAATTAAACCCACCCGTACGACCCTTGACGGAGGCCAAACTACGCCGTACGAATACCCTAATCCAATCGCATCATATGCTAGCAGATAAGCACTAGTTAGCTACCATACACTACGCCTTGACGGATGCCAAACTACTGCAGCATGAATACTAAGTAGTACTTATCTGAAATGACGGAGGACTACGCAGGTTTTTCAGAAAAACCATGAGCGTAATGAACTTGATATCGTTGCAGAATCTAGTGAATTTTGAAATGGAGTGATTTTGAGGATTTTATTAGTTTTGCTAAAGAGGTCACTCCCGGTGAAGGGATCTCGGCTCTTTCCTCATCGAATAAGGTGCGGGATATATCATATATATCACTGTGCAAAGCAAAACTCCAAAAGCAATCAAAAGCAAACCGAGTGTTGTAGCATCTGCCAGTTTCGCTAAAGAGGTCACTCCCGGTAAAGGGATCTCGGCTCTTTCCTCATCGAATAAGGTGCAGGGTATATCATATATACTGCTATGCAAAGCAAAACTATAGCTACCCTTTTATTTTAAAATTTGATTCTACAACATCTTTTAGGTTTCTTTTCTTTCATTAATCACATTAATGAAGTCCCATCATTTAAGTCACCTAAACATCACAGATAAATACGACGTACACTTATGCCATCCGCATTCACCTCGATGTCCCCTCGTGCACCGTTAGGTTAGGCAACTAACGGCAGAGCAGGGCAGTGCTAGCGCGGGTGTAAAACATAAGTAACGCCTATATAATATATAATATATACTATATACTGTATCCATCACAGAACATATCTAATGATCACATCACAGATATCGCAGCAGAAACATAGATATAATATGGGATATACTAGGACGTCCGTATTTAGTATTTAGCCAACAATAGAAAATACGGATTCCACAGTCGTGATGAATAGCCAAGCCCACACCCTGGACCCCTACGAGAGCGGCAAGCGACCCTACCAATTCTAGAGTTTAGGAGACCCGGTCTCGACTCCTCGAGATGGCCTCCTACTGAACCCCAGAACCCGGTCACCTGTGCTCCCCTCCTTGGGTCCATCCTAATGCGGAAAAGTAAATAATATACAACACTGGTGGCATCGACCTCAACCCGGAAGTGCCCCAAATAAAAGAATATTACATTACATTTAAATTTACATGAATGAAAATATAAAACTCTCATCTCACATAAAACCCCCCGGCTATTTAATTGCGACAATCCTACACATCATATCTCAGCAACACATAATATCATATATCATCAACGTAAGTAAGTATGCATACCCCAATTGTCGTTGATGTATAGCAACGAAACCGGCGATATCGACATACTACACTTACGGTCACAGAAAAGAAAGTGTAAAACTGCAATATTTGGAATCCACATTCTCTTTAGACATCGTAAATGCAAAATATCACATACTTCGTATTTCATGTCCAACTATATGAATTCCACATATTGCATCACATTCCAGATAAATAGACGGTATTAAAGTTTTCGAACGAACGATCAAATACCCAAGATTCGCTACAACTCAACACTTGAGCGGAGTTCGAAAACCCGGAGTGTGACACAGTGGTAGCGGTCCAACCGTAGAAGGGTCAATCCAACGCCTCATATGTGGCACGCCGTACTGCCCCAAACCCTAAGGTTCAAAAGGCAGTTCAAGACGGTCACATAATCGAGTTAAGGTTTGTTGTCTTCTAGAGGGACCACCATAAACAAACTTGCACGTATTTCCGAAAGATTTTAAACCCCGTGAAAAGTGAGCAAATGATACTCGTTCAACACTTCAATACATTCTAATTTATCCGGAAAAAACACGAAATGAAAATTCCGATCGAATCGACATGTCCAAAACCATCTCCAGAACAAACAGCATATAATTCAGATTAAATACCCTAAAAATTATACAAGCAGTGAAATGAGTTACTGTAGAAAAATGACACCATGAAGAAACAGAACGGCCGTGGAACCGCGGCCTAAGCAGGATAATGCCGCGGTTCCGCGCTCAAATTTACTGTTCATGGTCTCGTTTTTCACAGTAAATCTTATATTTACCTGCTGAATTTTTTTCATATTTTTAATTCTGAAAATAACCAGATTTTAAAAAATGTCCAGAGAGCGTCCGAGAAAGTCGTATTTTAGTTCGATCGGAGTTTTTACTTCGTTAAAGTGTCGCCTAATGTTCTAGGTCGGCTCTGATACCAATGAAAGGTTTACCTAGCACCTCATGAAGGGTTTGGAAGCATCACATGTACCAAATGTGGAGTCTTTAGGGTGCTAAGTTAACAAACATCGGATCGTTCCTAGAAAATTAGGGTTTCTAAAACTTGCATATCATCATATGAAAGAAAAGCTAGGGTTTAGAGAGTACAACCTTTGTAGCTCCCTACGCTAGACTCCTCGGCTACTTGGGGTTTGAAAAAGCTCCGCTTGAACTCCTCTAGGTCACCGATGATCCACCCGGAGTCCGCTTTGTCCAAGCTAGCGACTTCGCAAGATCAAGAATGAAAATCGAAGCTAACACACTAAACAAGTGGGCAAGACTTGTCTAGAATGATGTTGTGGTGGCTTTTCTCACTTCAAGATCCTAACTTGATGAATATTTTGCTCACTTGAAAATTCAAGAGAGCAAGAGCTCAAGGTTGAAGAAGATGATGGATATTTTTCAAGAAGAGAAGAATAACTCCTAAGAGAAAAAGAAAAACATATGAATATATATTTTTCTTTCTTCATCTCAAACCATGGTTATCTCTTTATGAATATTTAATTTTACTTTAGTTAAATACAAGAGAAAGATTAAACCATGGTCAAAAGTTAGGTGCAAATGGTTAGGTCACAAGAAGAGTGTAGAAACTTTGACCATGAATCAATCTTATCTCATTTCTTTTGTTTTAGCAAAAATAGAAATAAATATCCATAAAATAAACCATGGTGTGAGTCTTATATATCCACCATTTTCTATGTATAAACTATAGGGTTACTGGGCACACTAAGGAGGTCTAACAAGGCATCAACCATGCCAATTTGAAATTTTACGGGTGCCGAGAAACCCTAATACGGATCGTTAACTAGAATATAAGGCGAACACATGCAACTACTTAACAACTTAACTACAAGAACGGAAATACAACCTTTTTAGATCCGGTCGTCCACCTCCAAAGCTCCGCAATGAAGTCTCCTCGCTGTCCAAATCGAATCCCGGGCTCTAGCGTCGGCTTCATCGGAGAAATGGGCGGGCAAGGTCGTCGGCTTCGTGCCGAAGATGATCTACGTCGAGGCATCACTAGATCAAGCTCCCACTTCACCAAGTCATGAAACTTGTGAAGAAAACACCCTATACTACTTGGCAAGAGGTAGAGGATGAAGAAATAGGAGGTGGGTTCACTTTAGATTTGGATTTCTCACTCTTTTTCATCAATCACCATTGATGGAAACTTGGTTTTCTTCTTGAAGGAGAAGAAGAAGAAGAAGATGAATAATATGATAAGTTTTTTAAAAAGAATAATAAAAATCATTCTTATCATAATTTAAACCATGGTTAGATGTAGAGAATTAACTAAGGTTAGAAGAATGGTTAGGGTTTTGGAAATGAAGACAAAATGGTCACTTTGGTCAAAGTTGCATGAAGCATCATGAATGAAAGCAACCATTATCTTTTCATTTCTCATTTCTCTTAATCCAAATTATAAAGATAAATGAATGAATAAATAAGTAAAAACCCTAACCATTTACTTAACCAAGGCTTAACTCTTTACACAAACCCTAGCAATCATGTATCATCAAACATGATACAAACAAGTGAGAAAATCCTTTTAAAGTGAACCAATACTAGTTAATGCAAAGTAATATATCAAATATATAATTATACATTAAATCATTAAATCAACACTTGATTTAACGATCCGGTCATATCGCATATAACCGACTAGTATTCAATGTATCGATTTATCGAATCAATCCTTGATTCGATAACTAGGTTATATCGCATACAACCAATCGACACATTCATCGCGAGAATGAAATACGGTATCACATACACGCATTATTCTCGGTCCCGCACATATCTCATATGCGCTCCTATTTCGTTTCGCTTGAGCCAGGAAACCTCTGTGTAGGACTCTAAAGACTCGTCAATACGCCGGCAGCAGGTGATGATCATATCAAACACCCACAAAGCCGCAAGCCGTCTGCTAAACGTAACGGCCACCCGGGTATTGAGCGATCAGAAGATCGACGAGCAAGCCCTCTCACACTCCTGTGAATCCAACCAGTAACACTTACCGTACAGTCCGGTCTCGTCGTCTGATATGTCGCATATCTCTCCTAGGGGTGGTAAACGTCAGACCCCCAATAGCTCGATAAGTCGTGTCGATATGAGGTCTATAACAGTTCAAGAAACTACTGGTAACACTTACCAGTAAATCTCAGCAACCCTGGCCAGGGATTTCCGGTTATAGCCAATCGAACACAGCGCAACATCAACTCCCTATACCGGGAGAGACGAATCCCCTCCTATCGCTCATTGCCTCCATGTGATTCGGGACTGTACCCAAAAACCACCGTTTTGCACG
The DNA here is from genome assembly GCA_030015575.1 of Agapanthus africanus. Lineage (NCBI taxonomy): Eukaryota > Viridiplantae > Streptophyta > Magnoliopsida > Asparagales > Amaryllidaceae > Agapanthus > Agapanthus africanus. The sequence goes on from CM057350.1 coordinate 462,153,921, forward strand.
CCCTCTTGGACGTGGTAAGGTGGAAATCAAAGCACAGTGGGAACCACACAAGACTCTATGACGATCTCGGGTCAACAGACTACTCTGTACTAGTGTCACCAGAGAACTGCCATCTGACGTAAAGTATAATACCATCTGGGAGTTCTCGGCGAGTCCGTCCAGTGTACCCAGTCTCCACTGAGCACCCGTATATCATCTCTGATGTCAAACACCAATGGATATGGGATCATCCATCGCCCATCTGTATGGGTCGAGAAGGTATACGCTAGTCTACTCTGGTATATCGATGCCCCGTCTCGATATACCCACGACTAGGGACTTTGAAGGATGTACTTATGGACTACCATGTCCCCACTAGTATGATCCGCATCACAGTCCAGGTAGTCAAGTACTCATCCTAAGGGCTTTACCAACATGTAACAGAGAGACTATCAGTGTACACGTTAAGGTAAAGATCAACCAGATAGCATACTATCATGTTGGGCAAGAAAGTCCTCCCTATATATGTCCAAGCACCCACTACAATATACATCCTATGTATAGTAATGGCCTCTAGGGCATACATATAACTAACAATCTCCCACTTGCACTAGGGCCATCTGATAGCAGTGGTTGTAGTATCTCATACTCAACCATCCCATAAAAGTCTCTCTCTGGGAAAAGGCCTTCGTGAGTGGATCCGCCGTGTTGTCCTCTGAGTCTACTCTCCTAACCTCGATCACCCTGGAGATCAACCATCTCCATGATCAGGTGATACTGCCTTAGAATATGTCTGGATCACTGATGGGACGGGTGTTCCTTGGCATAAGCCACAACTCCATTGTCACACAATGGGAGGAACTAAGTTCATCTCATGAACAAATATACATCCAGACTGCCTCTTTGGTAGCATCTTAAGTAGCGATGTATCGAGCCTTTATCATCTAGTATGCCACGGTATCTAGCTTGGAACTCTTCCAACATACCGTCCCTTTACTGTGGGTAAAGACAATGCCTGTGACTGACATTCAGTCGTCTTTATCACCCTGGAACACTTCCAGTGATTCTCGTCAGGATCGATTGATACCATCTCACTACAACTAGTGAGTATCCTAACATCCATTTAGATCTATCTCATAGATCCAAAATCCAGGATTTAGTAGGTATCACTTTGATCCTATATGGAGAATCCTAGTGATAAGCGGAGATTGACCGAGCGTAGCATAGGAAACTCCTTCTTATCAAGATCATGTCATCCACGTACTCTGCGAGGATCGTCACGATACTCCCTACTACCTTTTTGTTTATACAAGGTTCATCTACCATTTTGATGATGTAAAACTCTTTGACTAACATATCAAAACAGATGTTCCATCTCCGTGATGCCTGCTTTACCCTATAAAGCATCTTGCACACGTTTCCGCTGCTCCCACTGTATACGAAGCCCTCTGGCTGTGTACTTATAGACGTTCTCTTCTAAAACATCATTTAGAAAAGCAGTCATGGCACCCAACCACCAGATATCGTAGTCATGGTATGTAGCCGTGGCAAGTAGGATCTGGATGGACTTAAGCATAGCCACTTGAAAAGGTTTCATCATTATCCACGCCTGGTCGATGACGAAAAGCTTTAACAAGTCTAGCTTTGAAAGTCTCAACTTTTCCATCTACACCAAGTAATCTTCCCAAGATATACTTGCTTCTGATGGGGATTTAACCCTTCAGATATAGCAACCAAAGTCCATACTTTGTTGGTGTATATGGATTCCATCTCAGATCACTAAGCATCCAGCCATTCTTACAGAGTCACACTCCTGATGGCCAGCTCGAAACTAGTTGGGTCATCATCTCATGATGCAATCCTCGTTCCCACTGTCATAGAGTAACCGAAGTATCTCTCAGGTGGGTGAGGAACCTTACTAGATCGGAGAAGAGGCTGAGGTTCGTTGGTAACTATTGAATCCTTTGGTTCTTTCAAATCATCAGCCGTAGTTTGTATAGCTGGACCATTTCCAGTTCTACATTACAGACCTTGCCTCATGCTTGTCCGGATTTTGCTTTTAGACATAGCCCGGACAACCCCAAATCTTAACTGACTTAAGAGAAGGGCTCTTCCCTTTCCATATCACATATGAAGTGGTAGGCAACCGATTTGATCGGAACCCTATTCAATAGGTATGCAACTTCATAAGTGCATAACTCCCAAAAGTAAATAGGAAACTCGGTAGTACTCATCATAGAGCACACCATATCACATAGGGTGCTATTGCTCCGCCCCGATATACCATCGTGCTATGGTGTATACGGAGGAGTAATGCTGAGAGAGAATCTCATTCTCCTTTAGAATAGTCCAGGAATTCTGTGCTCAAGTATTCTCCTCCCTGATCGCATCAAAAGACATAATACTTATACCCTCAATTTGGTTCTCTACTTCTAACTTATATTCCGTGAATATCTCAAAAGGTTCGGACTTGTGTTTCAACAGGAACATATGACTGAATCTTGAGAGATTATCAGAGAATGCAACGAAGTATAAAGAACCAGTCTTGGCATGTGTAGACAGGGGACCTACATACATCAACATGTATCATCCCAAGAGTTTACTAACTCTTTCTCTGTTTCCAATAAACAGAGCTGATGTCATTATATCTTTGTGACATGACTGGCAAGTTTCACAAGATGTAGATTCAAACTGATTTTAAATATGCATCTACATGTAACTTCAGCTAGTCGGGTCACATTGATATGACCTAGTCTACAATGCCTCAAGAAGGATTCGTTCATTTCTGAACTCTTCCTCTTGTGTGTGTTCCGTATACTAAAGAACTGTAGTTTGATTTAGAACATTAATGCTTTTAGATAACGTGCCTGAACCGATCAACTTTTGATATAGGAAATGTTCAAAACATTATCCAACAATACAAAATTATATCATTTCTTTACTAATAAAGTGATTGATATGATTTTGTATATCAGGTTCGGTATCTAATAACATTCGTTTAGAATCAATGTATTGGTAATACAGGGTGACAGTGACCAACAGACTTGGCTGCAACACTTGCCCCGTTTTCTGCCTCATGAAACTTATCACCCGTTCTCAGTTCTCTACCTATCTGTAGCCCTATGTAACACATTACATATCCGGGATCCTGATCCGGTATCATATACCCAGGATGCGGAGGATACTGAGAAACAGTTCTGTGTAACGAACATACCCGAAGAAGATGCATCAGCATGCACTCTCTTCGTTTGGGCGGCACGGGAATTCTGGTAATCCCCAATTTCCTGCTCTGTCTTATAACAATTATAAGTTGGAGCGGGACCAACGTTCCCCAGCTCAGTATAACAAGCGGGTTCGGTCAATATTCCGTATTATTATCTTGATTAAGGCGTGATATGGTCGCTACCTGGAGAGAGAGAGAAGAAAACACTCAGCGTGCGCTTTTGCAAGAATAGATTGGTTATTATTTTATCTAATCAAGATGGCTCCCACTGCTTTTTATCAAATCTTTCTTCAAACCCTAAAAGGAAAGACTAGCCGGGATTAATTACACACTACAAGTTCGCCAATCTTTCAGCCAAGCCAGTGTCGGTACTTTGAGGGAGGTCCCCCGTGCTTTCGCACGAACCTAATTAATGTAAACCTCGTTTTTCCAGAGGCGTAACCTCGTTGACACCTTTCTAGACACCTACTTGATCGGCTAATTGTAATGTGTAAAACTCTCACAGGAGTAACAATTACAAGCAGCGGGTATCGGGATCCAACTATCTCATAGAAGGTATGCAATCTCATTGCAAATTTCAACACTTGAAATTCCCGATAATTTTGCCCCTAACGTGCTATGACCTTGACGAAAGCCAACAAACCATAGCCCGCTAGTCAAGTTCAACCCGTACATTTCTTGATTGAATTAAACCCACCCGCACGACCCTTGACGAAAGCCAACAAAGCCGCACGACTACCCTAATCCTATCGCATCGTATGCTGGCAGATAAGTAGCATATAGCTACCGCACACTGCACCTTGACGAAAGCCAACAAATGCAGCACGAATACTATATACAACTTATCTGAAATGACGGAGGGCTACGACAGGTTTTTCTGAAAACCTATTGCGTAATGAACTTGATATCGTTGTAGGATCGAATGAATTTTGAAATGGAGTGTTTTTGAGGCTTTTCTAGTTTTGCTAAACGAGTCACTCCCGGTGAAGGGATCGTTGGTCCTTTCCTCATCGAATAAGGTGCAGGATATATCATATATACCGCTGTGCAAAGCAAAAACACTTAAAAGTATTCAAAAGACAAACCGAGTGTGTAGCATCTGCCAGTTATTGCTAAAGGAGTCACTCCCGGTAAAGGGATCTCGGTCCTTTCCTCATCGAATAAGGTGCAGGATATATCATATATACCGCTGTGCAAAGCAAGAACTGTAGCTACCTGTTTTATTTTGAAATTCGATTCTACAATATCTTTAGGTTTCTTTTTATTTCATTAATCACATTAATGAAGTCCCATCATTTAAGTACCTAAACATCACAGATAAATACGACGTACACTTATGCCATCCGCATTCGCCTCGATGTCCCCTCGTGCACCGTTAGGTTAGGTAACTAACGACAGAGCGGGGCAGGGCTAGCGCGGGTGTAAAACATAAGTAACATCTATATAATATATCATATATACTATATACAGTATCTATCACAGAACATCACATGATCACATCACAGAAATCGCAGCAGAAGAAACATATGAAATATTGGATATACTAGGACGTCCGTATTTTCAATACGAGCCCGTATAAAATACGGATTCCACGGTCGTGATGAATAGCCAAGCCCACACCCCTAGACCCCTACGAGAGCGGCAAGCAACCCTACCAATTCTAGAGTTAGGAGACCCGGACTCGACTCCTCGAGTTGGTCTCCCACTGGACTCCAGAACCCGGTTACTTGTGCTCCCCTCCTTGGGTATAACCTAGTGCGGAAAAGTAAATAATATACAAAAGGTGACATCTTCCGCAACCTGGAAGTGCCCTAATAAAAGAATATTACATACAAGTTTTTACATGAATTAAAATGAAAAACACTCATCTCACATAAAAACCCCCGGCTATTCAAACACGACGATCCAATATAACATATCCAGCAACACATAACATCACATGTCATCAACGCAAGTAAATATGCGCATCCCAATTGTCGTTGACATATAGCAACGAAACCGGCGATATCACATATTACACTTACGGTCACAGAAAAGAAAGTGTAAAACTACAACAGTTGGAATCCGCAACCTGCATAGACATCGCATGCCTAATCAAATGAATTCCTTAGACATCGCATGCCTAACAATTATAAACCCCGCATTTTAGTCTCATTGTCGAAAACTCTTTTCAACGTCAAGTCGGGCAATTCAATAAGATTCCCGACATCCTGATCGAATACTCGTCGCAAACTTTAGTAGACAGCCGCACCCCCGACACCGTCGACGAAGTGCACCAAGGCGGAACACCGCTACCGCGAGCACCCGAACGGATGCTTTCGGCCACGGGGTTCTCCTACAGTCACTTGGTCGGGGCTAAGGGGTGTAGCTGTCTATTAAGTTTACCCGGCGAGTATCCGCGTACGCTACGTGATTGCGACGGACTTTTGATCACATCAAAATTCCGTGGAAACCGATCAAGTGAGACTAAACCGCTAGATTTATAACATTCATTCAGTTATCTCATAACTGTTTGTGAATTCCAAATGTTGTATCACATTCCGGATAAATAGAAAATGTTAAACTTTCCGATCGGACAATCGAACACCCAAGTTTTCCCGAAACAGATCAACACTTGAAATAAGTTTAAAAACATTCACTTCGTGCCTCAGTACCAACGGTCCAGCCGTAGAAGGGTCAAGCCAACGCCTCACATGTGGCACGCCGTACTGCCCCAAACCCGAAGGTTCAAAGGGCAGTTCAAGACGGTCACATAATCGAGTTAAGGTTTGTTGTCTTCAAGAGGGTCCATCGCGTTACTTGCACTACTTAGAACGTCTTTAAACCTCAGAAAAATCCAACACTTGGAAATTTTCCGGCAGGGGAAAAGTTGGGTATTTATATCCGGTCGAACTTTTTAACATATTCAAAAATTATCCGGAAGCCACATAGACAAAATCAGATAATCCGATCGAATCAACGAATCCCCAAAACAACCCCAGAAAATTCAACTCTTGAATAAATATTAAAAATTCCCAGAAAACTCAACACCTGAAAACATGAATTACTGTGCAAAAATTAAACAGTGATAACATTTATTGACCGCGGAACCGCCGCAGAAGCCAAGCTTCTGCCGCGGTTCCGCCGCAGAAGCCAAGCTTCTGCCGCGGTTCCGCCGCACTATAGCATCTTCACTCGATAAATTTTGCATCGTAATCCTTAGTTTTTCCTGCTGAATTTTTAAAGAATTTTTAATCTGGAAAAAACCCAGTTTTTGAAAAAAGTCCAGAGAGCATTTTCCGGGTTAGGTTTTGGTTCGATCGTACTTCTAACTCCGTCTACGCGTCGCCTAAGGCTCTAGCTAGGCTCTGATACCACTATAGGGTTACTGGGCACACTAAGGAGGTCTCACAAGGTATCAACCATGCCAATTTGAAATTTTACGGGTGCCGAGAAACCCTAATACGGATCGTTAACTAGAATATAAGGCGAACACATGCAACTAGTTAACAACTTAACTACAAGAACGGAAATACAACCTTTGTAGATCCGGTCGTCCACCTCCAAAGCTCCGCAATGAAGTCTCCTCGCTGTCCAAATCGAATCCCGGGCTCTAGCGTCGGCTTAATCGGAGAAATGGGCGGGCAAGATCGTCGGCTTCGTGACGAAGATGATCTACGTCGAGGCATCACTAGATCAAGCTCCCACTTCACCAAGTCATGAAACTTGTGAAGAAAACACCCTATACTACTTGGCAAGAGGTAGAGGATGAAGAAATAGGAGGTGGGTTCACTTTAGATTTGGATTTCTCACTCTTTTTCATCAATCACCATTGATGGAAACTTGGTTTTCTTCTTGAAGGAGAAGAAGAAGAAGAAGATGAATAATATGATAAGTGTTTTAAAAAGAATAATAAAAATCATTCTTATCATAATTTAAACCATGGTTAGATGTAGAATTACACCTAAGGTTAGAAGAATGGTTAGGGTTTTGGAAATGAAGACAAAATGGTCACTTTGGTCAAAGTTGCATGAAGCTTCAAGAAGCATCATGAATGAAAGCAACCATTATCTTTTCATTTCTCATTTCTCTTAATCCAAATTATAAAGATAAATGAATGAATAAATAAGTAAAAACCCTAACCATTTACTTAACCAAGGCTTAACTCTTTACACAAACCCTAGCAATCATGTATCATCAAACATGATACAATCAAGTGAGAAAATCCTTTTAAAGTGAACCAATACTAGTTAATGCAAAGTAATATATCAAATATATAATTATACATTAAATCATTAAATCATTAAATCAACACTTGATTTAACGATCCGGTCATATCGCATATAACCGACTAGTATTCAATGTATCGATTTATCGAATTAATCCTTGATTCGATAACTAGGTTATATCGCATACAACTAATCGACACATTCATCGCGAGAATGAAATACGGTATCACATACAAGCATTATTCTCAGTCCCGCACATATCTCATATAAGCTCCTATTTCGTTTCGCTTGAGCCAGGAAACCTCTGTGTAGGACTCTAAAGACTCGTCAATACGCCGGCAGCAGGTGATGATCATATCAAACACCCACAAGCCGCAAGCGGTCTGCTAAACGTAACGGCCACCGGGTATTGAGCGATCAGAAGATCGACGAGCAAGCCCGCTCACACTCCTGTGAATCCAACCAGTAACACTTACCGTACAGTCCGGTCTCGTCGTCTGATATGTCGCATATCTCGCTTAGGGGTGGTAAACGTCAGACCCCAATAGCTCGATAAGTCGTGTCGATATGAGGTCTATAACAGTTCGAGAAACTACTGGTAACACTTACCAGTAAATCTCAGCAACCCTGGCCAGGGATTTCCGGTTATAGCCAATCGAATACAGCGCAACATCAACTCCCTATACCGGGAGAGACGAATCCCCTCCTATCGCTCATTGCCTCCATGTGATTCGGGACTGTACCCAAAAACCACCGTTTTGCACGCCCTCTTGGACGTGGTAAGGTGGAAATCAAAGCACAGTGGGAACCACACAAGACTCTATGACGATCTCGGGTCAACAGACTACTCTGTACCAGTGTCACCAGAGAACTGCCATCTGACGTAAGGTATAATACCATCTGGGAGTTCTCGGCGAGTCCGTCCAGTGTACCCAGTCTCCACTGATCACCCGTATATCATCTCTGATGTCAAACACCAATGGATATGGGATCATCCATCGCCCATCTGTATGGGTCGAGAAGGTATACGCTAGTCTACTCTGGTATATACCCACGACTAGGGACTTTGAAGGATGTACTTATGGACTACCTTGTCCCCACTAGTATGATCCGCATGACAGTCCAGGTAGTCAAGTACTCATCCTAAGGGCTTTACCAACATGTAACAGAGAGACTATCAGTGTATACGTTAAGGTAAAGATCAACCAGATAGCATACTATCATGTCGAGCAAGAAAGTCCTCCCTATATATGTCCAAGCACCCACTACAATATACATCCTATGTATAGTAATGGCCTCTAGGGCATACATATAACTAACATAAACAACCATGATAGATGATGTATGTATGTATGTGTGCATGCACATCCATATGTGCTTGAATCAATAAGGAATGCATACATACATCCATACATCCAAAGATACAAGAAAATATTTCTAGTGAGAATCTAATGGTTAAATGATAAATCAACACTTGATTTATCAATCCGGCCATATCATATACAACCCTAACCAAAAGCAAGCCTCCCGATCAATATACGGTATCCTATACACGCATTTTAATCGGGTCCATACGCATATCGCATACGCGCACCACAACGTTTCGCCTGGACTAGGTAACTCCATTGTGGGACTCTAAGACTCGTCAATACGCCGGCAGTGGGTGATGATCATATCAAGTACCCCAAGCCGCAAGCGGTTAGCTAAACGTAACGGCCACCCGAGTATTGAGCGATCAGAAGAGAACAAGCGAACCTGCTACAACTCCCGTCGAGCCAACCGGCAACACTTCCCGTACAGTCCGGTCTCCTCGTCTGATATGTCGCATATCAAGTCTAGGGGTGGTAAACGTCAGACCCCAATAACCGATAAGTCATGCCGATGTGAGGCTCATAACGGGTCGAGAAACTACTGGTAACACTTACCAGCAAATCTCTGAATCAGCCCTGGCCAGGGACTTTCCTGTTATGGCCAATCGAGCACAGCGCAACATCAACCCCAATACCGGGAGAGACGAAACCCCTCCTATCGCTCATTGCCTCCATGTGACTCGGGACTATACCCAAAAACCACCGTTTTGCACGCCCTCACGGACGTGGTAAGGTGGAAATCAAAGCACAGTGGGAATCACACAAGACTCTATGACGATCTCGGGTCTACAGACTAACCTGCACAAGTGTCACCTGAGAACTGCCATCTGACGTGAGGTATAATACCATCTGGGAGTTCTCGGCGAGTCCGTCCAGTGTACCCAGTCTCCACCTGAGCACCCGTATACTATCTCTGATGTCAAACACCAATGGATATTGGATCATCCATCGCCCATCTCATGGGTCGAGAAGCGTATACGCTAGTCTACACTGGTGTATCGATGCCCCGTCTCGATACACCTACGACTAGGGACCTTGAAGGATGTACTTATGGACTACCATGTCCCCACTAGTATGATCCGTATCATAGTCCAGGTAGTCAAGTACACATCCTAAGGGCTTTACCAACATGTAACCATAAGACAGTATAAAGAGACTAGTATACATGTTAAGATAAAGAGTAACCAGATAGCATACTATCATATCGAGCAAGAAAGTCATCTCTATATATGTCCAAGCATCCAATATAATATACATCATCTATACAATACTGGCCTCTAGGGTATACATACAACTAACAGTAATAGCATATCATAAATGTGAGGTATGATCAATGTAATCAAATCTGTATGTACCTGGACCCCGTCCACTCGTCACCCAATGATAGTAACCATCATGCATGTAAATATCATCAGCATATGCATGGAAATATGAGGATATAAACCACCTGTGTCCCTCGCGACACGTCAAAAATCATGGAACCGGAGTGTCCAGCATCGACACTCGAAAACATCATGAAAATTGTGCCCAACATCGGCACGTAAATCCTCATATAACGGGCTCCGTCGGTCCGGATCAGCCCATATCCATCTATCGACTCTGGTCAGTATCCTCCGGATAACCGCCAGGTCCAACCAATCACCGGTAGGTACTCGCCCGCCTCCAGACTCAATCGGCAAAGTCCATTGATCATCTTGCCGAGGGGAACCATACCAGGTCCACCATGTACCCGCAATCGGATCGTCCACTCCTCGAATCGGGTTTCACATGTCGCTCTCAGCACCGAGAAAACACATGGTGGACACACTGAAATATCATATCAAGGGTAACCGAGTTTTTAAAGCAATGACATATTCACTTTTGAAATACCCACGGTTCCCAAATCCAGAAATATCATGTAAACATCAACTCTCAATGCGTATAATCAGAAAGTATGATGTATGTGACATGTAAAAGAAATGTAAGCATATCAGTCTGTCATGCAAGAATCATATCCTGAATGCAACAGTACTACAGTGTAGTGATATGGCAATTATCGATGATGAAGTGTGTGAGCCGGCAAACAAGTGTACGTGGAACATACGCATCATCGATAATGGTGCTGGTGTTCTAGCAGCATGACTGTAATATATCAATAAACACAAGCAATGCAATGCAAATAGCATGAATATGCGGAATCGAATAATCAACGCAACAGTAAAGAATCTACCTCAATAAATATATCATGTTGCCTTGCCTTTTTGAAATAAGAAGAATCAGGGTTTTTGGTAAAATAAGGGCTACGGTGTTTTAAGAGAAGATGCGTCGTTTGAAAATATCCGTAGAATCCCTTTTGCCTATCTTTAAAATATCCTCGATTCATTAGTTTTGAAATAGGTATGACTCGGGTCTAGTCTAACGCCTACTGTGCGAACTACGAACCCAACTATCAAGTCAATCGGCAGGGGTATGGAAACCACCTAAATCTGAGTCGATATACATATATATATATATATAATAGTCGGTGATCTCGCATCAATAGTATCACGTACGATACAGTATATCATATAACATCCTCGAGTCATGAGTGCGGATCTAACATCAATATAAAGCTCGTACGGTAAATCTTCGTACGGCATCCCAATAGCTGGGTACGGGTCAATATCACATTCATCTCATCACATATCAGGTATCACTACCATCATATCACATAATCTAGGGTACAAGTCTAAGTCTAGTACCATCGATACCATATATATAAATATGAATGCGGGGTAAAACACATGCCCAAAGGCCCGCTAAAACCATCATGTCGCATCTCAAATACGAACTCTGTCATATCGCCGAATCTCACGGCCTTAAATCCCGTATATGAACACATAGTCCCATACCCATGTGTAGATATACACACCTCCAAATGCGCACAAATAAAAGAAAGAATGTATGCAAGTATATGTGTACGTGTATGTGTGGGTGCAACCACTACTCTAGGGTTTCGCACTATACTAAACCAATACATCCTTATCATCAATAATCCATTATTACCATCAATAAACTTAAAAAACACATAATAAATATATGTGTGTATACGTATTCGTATACATCGCCAGGGACTGCGGGGGTGCTATACGCCATCCACCCGACTTCTCCTCGTAGATATAAATCTACTCACCTTACTTCTCGTGTGCCGATGCCGATGTCGCCAATTTCATCTTCTTTGCCTGAACATCACGTAGGGTACCTACAAGTATATCACAATGCTAAAGCACGTGAAAATCACATCGGAAACCAAAACAGTACACGCAACTCGCATAGGTAAAAACCTATCGTCTCGCATGTAAACACAATCAATATCCACTTGTCGTTGAGTCCAAACGCCACCCGACAGAAACGAATCACCAAATACCAAAATCCATGCTAAAACAAGTCGTAATTCATACGCCAACATAGGAAAATCAACCCAGATTTTACCCTAGATGGAACCAGACAAAATTGCACATGCCATGGGTCAAGACTACTGGAAATAGGGCCATGCAACAAAAACGAGGCCAAACCGCCCTGCACTGGCCGCAATTTGCGGCCAGATGGGATTTATCTGCGGCCGGGAATAGGAGTTGGGGGCTAGGGTTTGGTGTGGTGGTTCCAGGGTGCCTGCACATCTCACTGTCAACTCAGTTTTATTTTAGGGGTCTCAGGGTGATAGCAGATTCCTAAATACGATCACAGATGCACAGTTTTTCCCCGATATCGACTCATCAATCCGTATTCTGGGTTCATGTTCCAGGTATTGTCCAATACAACATCACAACAGGGGTTCTAAGGTCACTACAAGCCTCAATTTCACTTTTGATTTCAGGTCTAACCCTAAACCCTAACTAGAATTCTCCAAAGTCCACAAAACGACACCATATCAATATGAAACTAAAATGGATGGAATAAGAATTGAAATACTAAACTAGGGGTGCAGAAATTACCTTCTTTGGCAACTCAAGAAAATTCTTGAGTTGCTCAAAATCCTCCAAATCCATTCTTGCTAGGTTCAATGTGTAGCTAGTGAGCTCGGGAACACTTTTTGTGAAATGGGAATAGGGTTTTGGGGTGGATTTCATGGTGGATCTAGTTTGAAGAGGGAGGAGGAAGAAGAGGGAGCTGGAGCAGCAGCAGCTCATGTTTGAAGAGGGGAGAGAAAATGAGAAGGGAAATGATGGGAGTATGGTTTAAAAAGTGAAGGTTGACTTAGTCTCTCTCTCTCTCTCTCATGAAACCTTTATCTTTTCTTTTTCTTTTCCTTCCCACTCCATTGCAAACCCTAAGCAACCATATCCCCAAAACATGTAACAAGGGTGGAAAATGATATGTGCACATTTTTGCACAAAAAAGCCAAAAATCTGATTAGCGATTTTTAATCGCGATTAGCACTAAATTAGCACATAACTAATCATAAAAACATAAAAATGGCATAATTCCATAAAATACCCTATTTTAGAATTTTCTATAATTTTCCCCATTTATTTGTATTTAATTAAACCGGAATATTAAAATATTCATTAAAATAATATTAAATTATAAAAATTCCCAAAAATAATATTTTATTATTTTGAAATGTTACAATCTACCCCCCTTAAAGAAATTCGGTCCCCGAATTTAAATTTAAACCCCCAAATACTAAAATATTTCGATACAAATTCCAAGTCGTCGGGGCTCCAAATCATCAATACATAAAATATCATAGCGCAATGCATACGCATGGATAATGAGCAGATAACTCAAAAGCAAAACTCCGTCAAGCATCTGCAATCATTGGAGTTACGGTAAAGTCACAAATGTCAAATCCAATACGATATAAATCAGAACTATACATGTAAATATCGAATCTATACATGTAATTAGCTGAAGTAAATGCATGCTAAATCTTTTAAGTCACTATGCGATGCGCATAACACTGCACAGTGGCGGACGTCTTCCATAAGAAAATAACCATACATATATATATCATTTGTTTACTATGTACGTTCAGCCGTTTTGAAAACAATTTAGAAGGGTTTCCTTGTTTTAAATGTTTTCGTATCATATCGGACACGTAGGTATATATTGAGACTATAACTCGCTTTTTGGAAATCCCTTTGATAACTATCAATGCATGAAAAATATATCCAGGTACTGTCCTCTGACTAGTCCTGCTCAATACGAAAACACATAGCAAATATCATAAAACGTACTGCTCCATAAAAATAAATCCCAAAATGTCTATAAGAATACCCTATGCGTCTGGTGCGCACGGAATCAAAATCCATATATGTGCCATACATGTGCACAGAAACAATATCTAGGTGCAACGGGTGTACACGAAACATCTCTCATAGGCAACGTGTGTGCCTGACAGCCAAATCAGGTGCATCTGACATGCACGAAAAATCTCGATTTAGTGCATCTGGTGTGCCCCAAAATCGTGTCTCAAAACATGCGCCCTACCTGTGCAAAAATCCAAATCGATGCATCCATCATGCACGAATGAAAATCTAAACCCTGCGCGCTCAACATGCACGAAATCACCAAATCCAATAGCAAACGCCGAACATGCGTAAGTCCAATCAAAAGCACGGAGTGCAAGAATCAATCATAAATATCAGGGTCAAAGTCGACGATATACAATGCGGCTCAATCAAAACAAGTGTACCGCGATGGAAAATCTCACAACCGTGTGCATCAACGTGCACAAATCAAATCAAAACACTAAAGGTGCATGAAAACTATGCGCAAAGTATAAATACCCAGTAGGTGCAACCATGGTGCACAAAATCAAATATCATGAAACTCAGTCATCCAGACTAAACCATGCAAACAGAACGCCCAAAATACCGAAATCCAAGATGACGGATACGTGATAATCGAATCACAAAATCACAAATCAAAAATACCATCGTTGGTATATCCTCCTTCGATGTCGAGAAGGTGCCGGTACATCCAATGCTAGCAGCGCAAGATATCTACTTGCCTCTTGCTCGCGGCTGGCGTCCTCTACCTCTGGTTCCTTATCTTCCCTGTGGATTACCAATCTCGCAATCCATAGACTCATCGGCCTGTCAGGTGTGCTAACGGAAACGATTCCGTTCTGCCTCTTCTCTGGTCATCTCTCGGTCAATCCCCACGACCGCTCGTAAAGCAGCACATCTCTGGCGCCGACCTCTGGTCCTCTGAATGCCCATCACACATCGGCTCCTGGTGCAAATCTTATTGCAGCAGTGTACTGGAAGGAATCCTGCTCAAGGTCTCTTCTGATCTCGCCTAAGCCAAACTATACAGAGGTCGGTCGCATCCCAGTGCCTCTGTATGCATATCCGACCTTTAATCTTAACGGGGAGTAGTAATAGCTCGTCTGCATCTCGTACGAACTTCTTGTCCCGCTTGTCTGTTTCATTGTCCATTTCGACGTTACGTCTCTATCTGCGCACTGCAACGTCCTCGGTTACGGTCCATCCGAAGTCCCTCACACGGACTCGAAATCAAGAACTCGGTATCTTCATCACTCAGTAGAAGATATCTAGCCGAACACGTCCTCAGCGTGCATATCGCATCTCTGATGTCAGCGGAGAGGAACGTCATCTCGTCGAAATCTCGTGCGAACTCTTTACTCCACTTTTCTTTGCTATCGACTGATTCGGACTCGTCTACTCATGGCTGCATAGACTACGCTCCAATGGCTATGCTCGTATCTGGAGTCTCCCAAGCAGTGTGTCCCATCACATGATATCCGAACGATGTCGAACCATTCGATCGACTCGTCAAAACCTCATAATCCCCTAAGAGATCAACATCTTGAGTACAGTTTAATAGTATCGAGTACATACCACAGCATCGGTGGTCCAGCCGTAGGAGGGCAAACCCAAGCCTCACTAATGGCGCCGCAGAACTGCCGCAAACCCTAAGCTTCAAAGGCTTTCACACGGTCATTATGTCGAGTTAGGGTTTCATTCTTCTAGACAGTCCATAGAATCGATTGCATGTCTTTCCGAATACTTTAAACTTGGAAAATGGGTTCCTGACATTCGATCGTCTCAATCGACTCTCAACGAATCTGCGTGAAGTCATCTCTAGCTGGAATCAATCTACCTGATGACCTCGCATCGGAGTAACCGAATGAACCACATGTCCTAGTCATTCATCCTCGGTGGCTAGCGACTCACCATCACATCTCTAAGTATATGCTCAAGCTGCAGTAGCTCCAATCATCTGGACGATATCTCATCATTCGCAGCAACAACTGGCTCATTCGTCTATACGCTGAACAGCGCCTCAATCATCATGAATAAGCGATATATCAGTGGTCATCACATCCTGGCTGGCCTCTATCAGTGGCTCAATCCTCTGGTACCGATCGGTACATCCGAGAAATCTCGCAACAGCGATCTGTCAAACGCTCATGGCGCGAAAACACAATAAGACGACGTCTCTATATGCAATCGTACTTCTCTGGAATCATGCCCTGGTCAGTCCTCGTCCACAACGAGCTCATGCTGACACAACTCGAGCCGTAGCTCACTCTGCCCGTGCAATCGTGGCAGCAAAACCACAACCAATATCGATGAGGATAGATCACAGGAAGGAATATAATACTGTGCAAGGAAATGTACATCCTAAGGTTTCTTAAGCGGAGTGGCGTGTCGTAAGTATGCCGCGGAACATACGTACGGTACGTCACTCTACTCAAGCTACCTACTCCATCAATCAAGGGTCATCCTATGCGACGAAAGTTCGGGTGTAATACCCCCTCGACTAAGTCTAAGTTCCGTAAGGTCAAGCCTAAGTTCCGTATATATATAAACGCCCTAAGCTCCACATAGTCAAACTTAGACTCGAACCAAGGTTAACCTAGCGCTCTGATACCAAGTTTATCACGACCCGAAAGAACACGTGACTAGCCCTTGAACCATATGAAGCCTATAGGACCCCATCTAATCCAAGTAAGCCAAAACCCCAGAAATCTAAAACCATTTTAAGGAGTAAATAAAGAAAACTGGTTTTAAGAAGTAAAGAAAACATGTTTTGAAATCAAAGTTTTTAAATAACTAAGCCGAATATGCATTTCATTTTAAATGTGTAATCTTTCCTGAAAATTTCGGCAGAGTTTCTTTTGTAAATACTGGCCCCGAACGGGGTGCAACAAGAATAACATATACATATGCAAGGAAAAAGGCATCCCCAAGCGGGAGCTAGATCTTCGTCAATCGACGGTCATCACCACGGAAGCAATATAATATACAATGCCAAAGGGCGAGGATCAAAACTCAAAAAGAAACTCAAAACAGTCAGAAAACCGTAAGACTACAAGCGCGACTCTAAGGTCGAAATAGTACATCACTGTTTTACTAAGTCTGAAATAATATACAAGTTTTGGTTGATGGAATTTCTAGTTACAATGAATAGTACAGGTACAATGGCAGTTCTGATACAAAAGAACCCACCTACCCAAGCAAGTCACCCATATGGAAGCAGTGTGCCAGAAATGCCGCTATGGAATCTGTACGGCAAAAACCTGCAAGAATTGTGGCACAACAGGGGTGAGTTTCCAACTCGTGAATAGAAAATATCTACAAGCAGAGATCGAATGTATGACCCATCCTAGGTCAATACGATCAGATAAATAAACCTCAATATGAATAAGTCTGAAGCATACTAAAGTGGCAATGCAATCTCTATACATGAATGTAGTGCCAAGTGCTCGTGCCAGTGCCTCAGGTAATAGCATATCATAAATGTGAGGTATGATCAATGTAATCAAATCTGTATGTACGTGGACCCCGTCCACTCGTCACCCAATGACAGTAACCATCATGCATGTAAATATCATCAGCATATGCATGGAAATATGAGGATATAAACCACCTGTGTCCCTCGCGACACGTCAAAAATCATGGAACCGGAGTGTCCAGTATCGACACTCGAAAACATCATGAAAACTGTGCCCAACATCGGCCCGTAAATCCTCATATAACGGGCTCCGTCGGTCCGGATCAGCCCATATCAATCTATTGACTCTGGTTAGTAACCTCCGGATAACCGCCAGGTCAAACCAATCACCGGTAGGTACTCGCCCGCCTCCAGGCTCAATCGGCAAAGTCCATCGATCATCTTGCCGAGGGAAACCATACCGGGTCCACCATGTACCCGCAATCGGCTCGTCCACTCCTCGAATCGGGTTTCACATGTTGCTCTCAGCACCGAGAAAACACATGGTGGACGCACTGAAATATCATATCAAGGGTAACCAGGTTTTTAAAGCAATGACATATTCTCTTTTGAAATACCCACGGTTCCCAAATCCAGAAATATCATGGAAACAGCAACTCTCAATGCGTATAATTAGAAAGCATGATGTATGTGACATGTAAAAGAAATGTAAGCATATCAGCCTGTCATGCAAGAATCATATCATGAATGCAACAGTACTACAGTGTAGTGATATGGCAATTATCGATGATGAAGTGAGTGAGCCGGCAAACAAGTGTACGTGGAACATACGCATCATCGATAATGGTGCTAGTGTCATAGCAGCATGACTGTAATATATCAGTAAACACAAGCAATGCAATGCAAATAGCATGAATATGCGGAATCGAATAATCAACGCAACAGTAAAGAATCTACCTCAATAAATATATCATGTAGCCTTGCCTTTTGAAATAAGACGAATCAGGGTTTTTGGTAAAATAAGGGCTACGGTGTTTTAAGAGAAGATGCGTCGTTTGAAAATATCCGTAGAATCCTTTTTGCCTATCTTTAAAAAATCCCCGATTCGTTAGTTTTGAAATAGGTATGACTCGGGTCTAGTCTAACGCCTACTATGCGAACTACGGACCCAACTATCAAGTCAATCGGCAGGGGGATGGAAACCACCTAAATCTGAGTCGATATACATATATATATACAATAGTCGGTGATCTCGCCTCAATAGTATCACGTACGATACAGTATATCATATAGCATCCTCGAGTCATGAGTGCGGATCTAACATCAATATAAAGCTCGTACGGTAAATCGTCGTACGACATCCCAATAGCTGGGTACAGGTCAATATCACATTCATCTCATCACATATCAGGTATCACTACCATCATATCACATAATCTAGGGTACAAGTCTAAGTCTAGTACCATCGATACCATCTATATAAATATGAATGCGGGGTAAAACACATGCCTAAAGACCCGCTAAAACCATCATGTCGCTGTTTCCTGATTTAAAATCAGGAAAGCTTCTGGGAAAAGCTTCAGAAGAGGGTCACGTGCTTACACGTGACTAGCGGTCACGTGTTGGCACGTGACACCTAAAAACATCATCAAGGCAAGTTCAGTTTCCTGACTACGTTGAAGAAAAGGGGGCTTCAGAAAGAGTCACGTGCTCCCACGTGACTCTTTCTGAAGCCCCCTTTTCTTCAACGTAGTCAGGAAACTGAACTTGCCTTGATGGTCACGTGGCGACACGTGACATTTAAATGCAAGAGTCAAAAGGCACACCAGTTCCCTGATCAAGTCAAGGAAAAGGCTTCAGAAGAGGTCGCGTGCTTCCACGTGACCAGGGTCACGTGTTGCCACGTGACGTTCAAGACAGCAGACTCGTTCTCCAGTTGAACCAAGGAAAGAGAGAGTTCAAACAAGGGTCACGTGCTACCACGTGACCAGGGGTCACGTGGCAGCACGTGACCAGGGGTCACGTGGCAGCACGTGACGTTTAAGCAGCAATAAGAAGACAGAGCGCAAAAGAAAGGAAAAGGCTCATTCCAAAGGGGGTCACGTGCCCACACGTGACCATGAGTCGCGTGGTCACACGTGACCGGCTTTCAAAGCCCACTGTGTTAACAGAATTAAATTCTGAGAGAAATTCAAATCTTTCCAAAGGAAAGCAACTATCTGGAACCAATCGAATTAAAGATTCAGAGGTGATCTATCTATGGGAAAATCTCGGGTTTGGAAAGATTTCCCCTTTAAATCTAACCAAAATAACAAAGGAGAATCTCTGGATTTAAAATCCAATGGTGAATAAAATTCACCTAATAATCCAAAGGTCCAAAATGAATGATGGATGCAAATCAAATCTTTCACGAAGATTCGTCAAAAACTGATTGATTCGGCTGCTTCTCCTATAAATAGGAGCCAAGAGACATACATGCAGATACATACGCAGAGAAAAAAAAAAGAGAAAGAAAGAAAGCTTCGATACTTGGAGAACTTGGATCTTCTGCAAAAACCCTAGGTAAGAAAGGGAGAAGCTCCTTGAAAGAAAAAGAGAATTTAATTCTCAACGGAGTTTAACTCTGATAATGTAAAAACAGAAGAACATATTTCTTCTCTCTTTGATAGAGGATCTGCAAAGTGCACATCTCCCCTTAAGGTTGAGAATTTAATTCTCAATGGGTTGAGATCCTGCCATGCAGATCCAAAACATAGAGAAGGAATGTAAGCACGAGAATTTAATTCTCACAGAACTATAGGAATTTAATTCCTTTAAAATAAAATTAGGGCTTGCCCCTGTATCATGGGAATTTAATTCCTTCAGAATAAAAAGAAACAGGGTTTAACCCCAATTAAGAACCTAGTTCTGTGGCAGCAGCGGGAATTTAATTCCCTTAATCGTAATTTAACAGAGGATGGAAGTTTAAACTCCTTAAAAAAGCTTTGTTAGGGTTTAACCCTATTTGGTTCTCCACATATATGAGGAATTTAATTCCTACATAAAATTCAGAGTTAAACTCTATTCCAGAATATAAGTCCTCGAAAGGAAGTAGGAATTTAATTCCTCTGAAATTTACAGCTCGAGGAATTTAATTCCTGGAAAAAAAAAGATTAACAAAGCCTCTAAAGAAAATACATGGAGGCAGGGTCACGTGTCATCACGTGACCCCCCCAAGAGATCTACAGAAAGCCCCTTTGAAGCAGCACCCCACGTGACCCACGTGACCCTCGACAGAAGCTTTAATACATAGGCATTTGAATGCCCATCACGTGATGGCATGTGACGCTCTGAAAGACACGATAATCTCAGAATAAATGAAGGGAGGGCGCTCTCACGTGCTGCCACGTGACCCCTCTTGCCTTAGTGTTTAACACTAAATTGAAACTCTCGAACCCGGTGTTAAAATACTGTTGGGCCTTAGTGTTCAACACTAATTAAAAAGCTTTATCTGCAGTGTTCAACACTGATTACCTTAGTGTTTAACACTAATCTGAGACCTTCATTTGCAGTGTTCAACACTGATCTGTTTTAGTGTTTAACACTAATTTGAAAAGCCTTGTTGCTGGTGTTTAACACCAATTATCTCTTAGTGTTAAACACTAACCTGTCAACCTCATTCCCAGTGTTCAACACTGACTGCTCTGTAGTGTTTAACACTAGGCTTTGGCCCAATTGGCTTAAATGGATGGAGGCAAAGCCTCTCCTGATTGGACTTAGCACAAGATGGCCATAAGTCCTCAATTTGTGATTAACTGGGCCAATGGACTCATAACATAATTAATTCGTCTTGATCCCAAATTGGGCCAAGGACTATTTAATCCACTCCGGTTCTAGGGTACATCTCTTCACTCCTTTGATACTTGGCATTGTAATCCCTCAATGTCTTCAAAGAGGTGACGGGTCCCGACGACCACACATTGATACGGACTGCGGGGTCCTTAAACCCGTGTTTAATGCAAATTCCTGGTTACGTGGAACGCGGATAATGTCACTCTTTGACCCCGTGGAAAACGTCCAGAGCGGAGCCTGGTCCTCGCAGAACACGGCAGTGAACCCGTGTGAAGCATCCAGAGCACATAACGGACTGTGGAGTCCTTAAACCCATGGACTACGACGTCCTTAACCTTGACCGAGATGTCTTAAAACTAACAACGGACTGTGGGGTCCTTAAACCCATGGACCGCAATGTCCTTAAACTACCCATGGACCGCAATGTCCTTAAACTACCCATGGACCGCAATGTCCTTAAACTAGAACAATAGAGCCCCGCATGCTCTTTTGTCGGATCTAAACGGTCCCGTTTAAGTTGATCTTTGCCTCAAAGATGGCTAACGTATCCTTAAACCTTCAAACAGAGTGGACTATAAATCCCCCCAATTAACTCTGGCTCAAGGGTACATCTCTGAACTCCTCTGACATCCGTCGTTGTAATTCTTCAACGTCGTCAGAGAGGTGACGGGTCCCGACGGCCATACATATGATGGACCACTATGTCCCTAAACTGGAACAATGGAGCCAAAAGCTCCTTTGTCGGATCTAAACGATCCCGTTAAGTTGATCTTAGTCTCAAAGTTAGACTAACGTATCCTTAACAAATGTTTGAGTTGATCTTAGCCTCAAGTATGGCTGATGTATCCTCAAACCAAACCCCCAAACCCAAATCTAAGATAATACGGATTTGGACTAGTCCACGCCCTACGGGCGACGACATAACTCAGTCTCCGTAAACAATCCACGGGCAACAAAACACAAAACAAACACCCACGACACGAAGTGACCAGCTGGAGAAGGAGAAAGTTATTACCGCAATGCGGTAGCGTAATTAACTGCAGGGGCTTGCGCCTGCAGGGAAGAGCGTCCCCACAATCAAAAACCCCTCAAGCGAGGGGGCATCTGACGAAGTCTGCTACATCGGACGCATCCGTTTAAACCTTCGATACATGGTGCCATAAATCAACTTGGCATCTTCGGAGAGGTGAACGGATAGCACCAATTAGCATCTGCCCCGAATCTCAGTGCCAAGACACCGCAGTCTCGTGCGCCGACTTTCGGAGGGGAACAGATTCTGGCACGCCCGGTGGGACCTTTTCCTCTTTCCACTCCACACTTCGTGTGTCGTGACTCGCGAACCAATCGCGGTTCGCCAATGGTTGCCCTTGGGTTTCAAGATACTAAGAATTGGCGTCTTGCTTATTGCAGAAAGCAAAGGATCGATGGCTTCTACTTCCATGAAATTCTCCAACTGCTCAGACTGCAATTGCAACCAACGCTCTGCCTCGCCAAGAGGTATAGCCTACGGACCCCAAGCTGCTTCGCTATTCACAATGCCCGTGGAACAGGTCACTCGCGCCACCACAGGATTGTTCTTTGGGACCATGCTCCCGCCGACAAACTTCACCGCTCCAGCGCTGACAATGGAAGCTCTCAAGAAGACGGTCTTTGATCGTCTTACCCCTGCCGCGGCTCCTCTCAACGAGTCGCCCAACGTCAACGCCTCGGTCTTCTCTAGATTGGGCCAGAAATCCTTCGAACCCATCATGGGACCTACAATCTCAGAGAAGGCTGCTTCTAAGAAGGTGCCCGCTCCTGCCCCCGAAGTCGTCAAGGCAGCTTCTTCGGCCAAAAGGTCGGTCTTTACGAGATTAACGGCTTCAGATCCCGCTCCTATTGCCCAAAGGACATCGGTCTTTGACAGGCTAATGCCAACTGCGACCCCCCACCCAGACAGGGGGCAAGACGAAACCATTCTTACCGCTGACCCTACACCGTCCGCTCGACACGCTCGACGTCGCCATTGGCGCCGAGTAAGGAAGGATGGGGGCAACTCCCCCTCCGGGTTGACTCCATCGGCCCCGATGGCAGAGGTTAATGCTGCTGTTCCAACTGGGAACAGCTTTGAAATGCTAAATAAGGTGCGAAGGAATTCTCCTACGGCAGTGCTGAAGAGGTCTCCTCCCTCATTA
This sequence comes from Agapanthus africanus, assembly GCA_030015575.1. Lineage (NCBI taxonomy): Eukaryota > Viridiplantae > Streptophyta > Magnoliopsida > Asparagales > Amaryllidaceae > Agapanthus > Agapanthus africanus. The sequence continues at coordinate 462,177,373 of CM057350.1, forward strand.
AAAAAGGTTGTTGAAATAAAACCCGAAAAACCCCGATCTCCTCAACGGCTGTCTTCCAAAATCTATAAGGTTTGGCGGCAGGCACGGGACTCGATCATCGATCCAAACTTCTCTCGCCAACACAAGAAGCTGAAAATCCAACCGGAAGCTGGTCACCAGGCTAAACCCCAAAAGGCTGTCTGGACGCCCACCTCAACGGCCCCCTCAACCTCCATGGCTCATAAAAGGAGGAGGCCACAGAAAACCCCACAGCATGCAACGACGGCTAAAAGCACTGAGCCCAGACGCCCTAAGTCTGGGAGCATGGTGGTCCACACTGTTTACATGGCCTCTGGAAAAGAGGAAAGCCGCACGTCTACGGGCCACCGACCGCTAACCCGATCCGTGACGAAGGCTCAAGAGCAGCAACAAAAGCTTCAAGAAATGATGAATGCTATGGCCGCGCTCACCGGGCCAAAAGAAAACCCAGAAACATCCTCAGACGCACGCCGGGAGGAAGAAACCGATGCTGAATTCCTTCGCCGGACACTGGAGAAAAGGGATAGAGAGGCTGCTGAACAAGCGGCCAATATACAACGGATGGGCCTCCTCTTCCAAGATGTGATAGGAATGATGATCCAGCAGGACTTACCCGCCGAGGATCCCCCAATCGTTCTTGAAGACGACCGAGGAGAAACGTCAAATCCACCACCAGCCCTCTCAACGGCCAAGGAGGAGGCAATCTCTAAGGCTGACTTGGCTGACTACATAGCCCAGCAGATCCGGGTTCATCACGCGACTGAGGCAGCTGGTCAAGTCGTGAAAACGGGGCGGCCGTATCCGAGCTGGTACGACCAAATCAAATACCCGCAAGGCTATACGATACCAAAATTCCACGTGTATAAGGGGACCGACAATCCCCATCAGCATGTCGCCCAGTTCCGGGCCCTCTGCGGTAACACCGGCGGTGATGATAAACTGTTGCTCCGCCAGTTCGTGGGCAGCTTATCAGAAACTGCGTTCGAATGGTATTCGGAACTCCCGAACGATTCTATCAAAACGTTCGCTGAAATGGAGCTGTTGTTCACTCAGCGATTCGCAAGTGCCAGCGAACGCACTCCAATAACTGCACTGATTAACGCCAGGGTAAAACCGGGCGAAACCTGGGTCCAGTACGCTATACGCTGGCGGAACTTATGGTCGAGATGTGAGCAACGCATTGAGGAAGCACCTGCGGTGGGCATGTTCGTGGGAACTCTAGACCCTCACGCAACTATCTCCCAGTTTATGATGTTCTTTAAGCCAACCACATTCCAGGCTTTGATCGACAAGTTGGCTCAGATGGACCAGATGGGTCATAGACCACCTCCCCCGAAGTCGGAACCTCGGAATGACAAGGGTAAAGGAAGGGCAACCTTTGTTGCAAATGCCCAGCAGCAACCTAACGCCCCGAAACCGGCAGATCAACTCGAGGAAAGGCGTCGGTATTATAATGAGAAGATGAAGCGTCCCTACTCGTTCCCACGGGACAAGACGAAACGGCTATTCGAGCTGGCAATACGCAACAGACTTATAAACCTGCCAAATCCAAGGCGACCGCCGCAACCCACCGAAGTGAATAACCCTAACTATTGCCCTTACCATCAAACGGTAGGCCATCCGATTGAAGATTGCTTCGTCTTCAAAGGATGGATTGAAGACCAGTACCTCCAGGGGAAGTTTGTACTGTCCGAAAAGTGGAAGGTGAACCCCCCACAGCCGCATGCTCCTAGGAAAGCGGATACACCGGGGGCAACATGTTCTTTTATTGAAGAAGCTCCATGGGAGGTCGTGCTATCAACTAAAACCAGAAGAATGCTGAGAGACCTTCATGCGTGCCCTGCGATCGAATGGAAGGACCCTCTTGAACCTCAAATTATCGAAGGGATGCTAAGGCGCCGCCCGACTACAAAGACTCACGATAAGAGCCCAGATACTCACGCCCAATCGTCAAAATCTTCGAAGAAAAAGAAGAAGAAATCCGAGAAGTCCGTGAAGCCTGGAAAAGAGCACACGAACTTGCAGAAGCAAATCGACGCACTGGAAGAGTACAATCAAAAGGCGCGAATCCCTGTCACACTGCAAGAGTTCCTCAACCACATCTTTCAAGAAGAAGATGATGGAGAAAGCTCGTCGGATGAATCCGAAGGATATGTGGCGAGTTGTAACGTAATCTCCCATTCGTTTACCGATGATGGGAAAACTCCTGGCATTGAAAAGCTGGAGACAGAGCCTGTACCAGAGCGTGCATGGCCGACAGATGAAATGATCGACGCTTTTCTAGACGAGATTCGTCTAAAATGTAAAGCGGACCAGGAGCGTGAGATGACCACGTCGGAAGGAGCCAAATGCGGGCAACTGAACGAAAGAGTTGAACTACCCCTGCCAGAGCGTAAGGCATCCGAAGTAGACAAGAAGATATTCAAGACGAAGAAAAGGTTTGCCAAAGCCATGTCAATGGGAATGAAGCTACCACCCTCGGAAGGAAACACACACGATGGGGTAGAGACGCACCCTGACTATTGCACATATCATCGGAGAATATCACATCCCACAGAGGAGTGCGACGCCTTTAAGATATGGTGGCAAGGATATGTCGCTCGTCGGCAACATGTTAAGCGCATGAAACGCAAGAGCCGTCGGGAGCGAAGAAGTACTGTCGATGGGCACAACAGAACGACTGGCAACTGTTACATGGTTAACGCCAGGGGGTCACAAGTTCTCACCTTTGGGAGTGACTCTGACGAAGAAATGGCTCTGGGCCCTCTCTTTAAAGAATCCGTTTTGGGGAAAGAAGAAGAATCGGAGGCCTGCGAGAACATTCAGCTGCGCAATCGCACACTCCCAGAAAAGAATCTCGGGCCCGGGAATAGAAGGGATAAGGGAAAGGAAAAGGTCACTGAAGATATCACTTTAGATGACCAAGTCATGACGGAGCTGGCTGCCAAAGACCCTCCTAGGAAGAGTAAAGTGGACTATAACATCCTCGCGCACCTAAGGAAGCTGCCTTCTCAGCTTAGCATTCTTGATGCCCTCCTACTATCAAAAGAAGGGCGAGACTCACTAATTAAGGCGTTACAAGAACCTGAGCAATTCCAAGCCTTCCTCGCCACTGAAAAGATGAAGGATGAACTGGAGGAAGTGCATACAGCCGACATCACTTTCGGTGATGAAGACCTCCTTCTCGGGACATGCGACCATAACCGTCCCCTATATGTCTCCGGATACTGCCATGATATCAAGATAGGCAAGATCCTGGTGGATAATGGATCCTCCGTCAACCTCCTTAATGTTCGGGTGTTGAAGGAAATCTGCATGAGTGTGCAACACCTCGCTCGTGACAAAATTACTATCTCCGGTTTCGATTCACAATCGTCACGGACTCTCGGATCTGTGATACTAACATTACGCTTTGGACTTCTCGTCACAGACATCAAATTCCATGTCATTGACGCCAAGACCTGCTACAACGCCTTGCTCGGTCGTCCTTGGCTACACGAGTACAACATCATCCCTTCTACACAACATCAGTGTATGAAGTACTTTAAGGGCGGTTTCGAGTATACCGTAACAGGCGAGCTGAACCCATTTTCCGTGAACGAAGTCCGCAAATACGAAGATGCAAAATACTTTTTGCCAGATTTCGAGGATACAGAAAGGTGTCGCAATCCGGAGAACAAAACCGCCGCCACCATCCCGATTTTCGGGAGCGATACCGAAGAAGAGGAAGAGATAGTTTATGCAGGGCCATCTCGACGCAACAACCTGGGGACGCCCGCCCCCGTGTTGGTCTTCGGAAGTGATTCAGAAGATGAAGTTAATGCTGTGTTCTCCAATCGGTTGTCAATACAAGCACCCCCTGGCGATGACCATAGTTTGCAAATCACCATGGTACCGCGAGAACACTACAAGGATCTCGACGCGCTTCAGGCTCACAATGTACAGGACCTGCAAACATTTTACGTCCCTCCCAGGCGAAGGGGCGAGAAGGTGATCCTATTCTACCGATCCTCAGAGTCGAAAATAGAGAAAGAGATCTGGCATGGCACGGATGCTACGCTTGACAGGCTCCAACCCATCCGTCTGCCCAGATACTATACAAATGGATTAAAGAAGCTATTGAAGCGCCAAGGAGTATCTTTAGAACAGACCGTTCGGCAGGCGCGGTTCTACAATAGGATTTGGGATGTCCCCGGGACTCAACGCAAATTGCCCAACGGGAAGATGGAAACACTCGGGCTTGGATACGCAAGAGCCGGAAAACGGGAACGGGCCCACAGTAGCTACGCCATATATACCTTTGATGAAGAGGAGGACGCCCTGTCAGGAGATGCCAACCACCCATCAAAACTAGACCCCGCAATTAAAGCGCCGAGTCCGTCGTTTGAAGAGCGAGTGGGCAAGCCTATCAGGAAAATGGGTCAGGAAGCTCGGGAAGACCATAACCGCGAAATGGCCATCTACGAGAAGGCCAGGACGCAACGTCTATCTCAACGTGCTGCAAAAGACAAAGACGCTTATCCTCGTCAATCCGTTGTACGAAAGGCCCGACGCAGAGACGGAAATAAATCAAGAAGCGGCTCGGGTTTGTCCCTCATGAAGAAGATGAGTCGAGCGTACTCCTTCCCCCGAGACAAAACGGGGAGGTTACTTAACCTCGCTATAAAACATCAAATGATCACGCTTCCAGAGTCTATACATCCTGAGCAAGCTAGTAAGGCTTCTCATCCGAGTTATTGCTCTTATCACCGAGCCATAGGACATCCTACCGAAGACTGCTTCACCTTCAAGAACTGGGTCGAGGACCAGTACCAACGGGGCAGATTCGCTTTATCCAACGGCTGGAGGGTAACGCCGCCACAAAAGCATGAACCCAAGGCCGCAAGAGCAGAACCGGATCCACCTCAGTCTTGGGAGCGGATTCGCACCTGTTATACGATTACAATATTAAAAGAAGAGCGCGAGAACGTGGATGACCTTCCCCAGTGCTTTGAGAACAGCGATGATGAGGTGATCTCAGAATTTCCGCCAGCTCCGAAAGAACTGGAAGATGGTATACATACTACTGCAGATAACCTCAGGAAGATTGAGTTGGGATCGGCAGATGACCCGCGACCGACATTTGTCAGCGAGCTACTCTCTGAAGAAAGGGTGGCCGCGTTAAAGAACGTGCTTCTACGGCATAAAGACTGCTTCACGTGGAACTACTCCGAGATGCCAGGATTAGATCCGGAGGTTGCTGTGCATAAATTAGCAATATCCCCAGATATCAAGACAGTCAAGCAAGCGCCAAGAAGGATGCGACTCGAGCTTGAAATGAGCATCAACGCCGAAGTCAGGAAGTTGATCGATTCTGGATTTATCCAAGAAGTCCAATATCCCGACTGGATCGCCAATATCGTCCCGGTAATGAAGAAGAATGGGACGGTACGCATATGCGTGGATTTCAGGGATCTCAATAAAGCCTGTCCAAAGGACGATTTCCCGGTGCCGGTAACCGAGCTCATGATAGATAACACGTCCACTCACGAGGTTTTCTCCTTTATGGACGGTTCATCAGGATATAATCAGATAAAAATGCATCCCGAAGACCAGAAGCACACCGCTTTCCGGATCCCTTTGGGTATATTTTGCTACAGGGTTATGCCCTTTGGTCTTAAGAACGCTGGCGCTACCTATCAAAGGGCCATGACAAAGATCTTTGATGACCTCATACACGACGTCGTCGAGTGCTATATCGACGACCTCGTAGTAAAGAGCATGTCATACGAAGATCACTTAAAGCATCTGGAGACTGTATTTCGACGCCTTCGGCAATATAATTTGAAAATGAATCCCCTCAAATGCGCGTTTGGAGTCTCCTCGGGCAAATTTCTGGGATTCATCGTTCGACACCGAGGTATTGAAATAGATCCGTCAAAGATTAAGGCGATCATAGAAATGCCCCCGCCAAGAACCCTCAAGCAGTTGCGGTCTCTCCAAGGGAAGCTCGCATACATCCGGCGGTTTATCGCTAATCTTTCGGGCAAATGCCATCCTTACAGCCACCTGATGAAAAAGGGAACTCCATTCGTTTGGGATCACAAATGTCAAGGTGCACTAGACGAGATCAAGCAGTACCTGCAGAACCCTCCAGTGTTGGCTGCTCCAGTGAAGGGAAAGCCTCTCATTCTTTACACGGCCGCCCTCGAAGGTTCTTTGGGCGCGTTATGGGCACAAGAGAACGATCAGGGGAAAGAAAGAGCACTTTACTACTTAAGTCGAGTGCTGCTGGGGGCAGAAAGCAACTATTCCCCCATTGAAAAGCACTGCCTGGCGTTGATCTTCGCAATAACAAAGCTTAGACATTACGCATTAGCACATGAAGTCCGTCTTATTTCGAAGGTGGACCCTCTCAAATATCTGATGTCGAAAGCCATATTGACGGGACGACTTGCTAAGTGGGCCCTGCTCTTGATGGAGTTCTCGATAACATATCAACCTCTCAAGGCAGTGAAAGGCCAGGCCATTGCCGACTTCCTCGCCGAGCACCCGATACCGGCCGATTCTCCTCTGAACTGTGATTTGCCGGACGAGCATGCATTTGATGCGATTAGCGGCGGAAGCGCCCGATGGGAACTCTATTTCGATGGAGCATCCTCCATAAAGAAACAGAAACAAGGTGTCCCAATGGTCAAATCAGGGATAGGCCTCATCTTTGCAACTCCACAAGGAGGGATAATGCGCTTCGCCTTCTCCTTAACAGAACCGAGGACAAATAATGAAGCCGAATACGAAGCTCTGATAGCAGGCCTCGAAATCGCCATCGACATGGGAATTGAAGACCTCCTTATATACGGGGATTCTCAGCTGGTCGTTAGTCAAGTAAATGGTGACTACCAAACGTGCAAACCGGAGTTGGTGAAGTACGGCGAAAAGGTGCAACAACTATTGACCCAAATTCCCTCCTATACTTTGGAGAACATACCGCGCGCGGAAAACAGCAAAGCAGACGCGTTGGCTAAACTTGCCAAAGAACTGGCTGACGAGAACCTCGATGACGTCAGAATCGTGGTACAAAGCCGTCGAGTGCTCGCCCCAGCAGAAATATCTCCGGAATCATGCGAAGAAAAGGGAACGAATGAGCAGACGACCCTACAAATAAAAGACCATGAGAAGGCCGAAGACTGGAGGGAAGTCTTCATAGACTACTTCAAGTCTCACCGAATGCCCGAAGAAGCGTCCTCAAGACATCAGCTCATGAAACGAGCTCTATCCTTCGCTTTCGTCAACGATATTCTATACAAGAGATCGTTTGATTCTCTATGGCTGAGATGCTTTGGACCTGACGAAGCAGAAAGAGTCATTCAGGAAGTTCATGACGGACTTTGCGGTTCTCACCAAGCAGGCCCAAAGATGAAGTTAAAAATTAAACGGATGGGTTATTACTGGCCCACGATGATCCAGGACTGCCTCGAGTATGCGAAGCAATGCCACTCATGCCAGATTCATGGAGACTTCATCCACCAACATCCGAATCCACTGCACCCAACGGTAGCTAGTTGGCCATTCGAAATGTGGGGGACTGACATAGTAGGCCCCATTGAGGCAGCATCATCCCGGGGACACCGTTTTATTCTGGCAACAACTGATTACTTCTCCAAATGGGCAGAAGCAGTACCACTGAGGGAAGTAAAGACGGAGAATATCCTCCATTTCTTCAAGACGCACGTCATCTATCGGTTCGGGACTCCACGGCGGATTATCTCCGATAACGGGCCGGCCTACCGAAGCCATAAGATTAGCCGCTTCGCACAGCAGCACAATATAGACTGGAGATATTCTTCGGTTTACAATCCACGAGCTAACGGTCTAGCCGAGGCCTTCAATAAGACCTTGACGAAGATCATAAAAAAGACCGTTTCCAGGAATAAGAGAGACTGGCACGAAAGGCTGCAAGAAGCCCTTTGGGCTTATCTAACCACATTCAAGACGGCCACGAACACAACGCCGTACGCGTTGGTATTTGGGACTGAAGCAGTGCTCCCCCTCGAGATAGAGTTACCCTCTCTACGAGTAGCAGTCCACCACGAGCTGACGAATGAAGAAAATGCTCACCTTCGTCTTGAGGAGCTTGATGCTCTCGACGAAACCCGGCTCATAGCGCAACAACATCTAGAGGCCTACAAAGCAAAGATGACGCGCTCATACGAAAGATTGACCAGGCCGAGGACATTCCGCCAAGGCGAACTTGTACTAGTGGTCAAAAGACCTATGATCCCCAATCGTGCCAAGCGAGGAAAATTTGAGCCAAACTATGAAGGCCCGTACATCATAGACAAGGTCTACCAGGGTGGAGCCTACCTACTCATGGACACGCACGGTGAAAGGCCTTTCAGGCCAATAAACGGCCGCTTCTTAAAGAAGTACTATGCTTAATGAGCCGCAGCCGGGGTCAATGATAGACGACGACGACTATGTCCGCTCACTATCTTCCTAGGCTCAGACTTTACAAGCAGCAGCCGGCCTTCCCATAACGACGGACCGAAACGTCCTTAAACTAACGACGGACCGAAACGTCCTTAAACTAACGGTGGACCGAAACGTCCTTAAACAAAACGACGGACCGAAACGTCCTTAAACTATCAATGGACCGAAACGTCCTTAAACTAACGACGGACCGAAACGTCCCTAAAACTACTACCGCAGCATCTTTAGGCTGACGAGATAAAAAAGAGGAGAAAAAAAATATATGAAAAAGAATAAAAAAAAAAAAAACGGTACGTCCATAAGCAAAATGGGCACGGATGAAAACCCGAAAAGGCTCCGTGAGTAAAAACAGCAGGGCTGCCGGCAAGCGTTCGTGAAAACCCGAAAGGGCGCGACCTTGTAAAAAAAAAATGGGTGAAAAAGTAAAAAAAAAAGGGGGGGTATGTCCGTAAGCAAAATGGGCACGGATGAAAACCCGAAAGGGCTCCGTAAGTAAAAACAGCAGGACTACCGGCGAGTGTTTGTGAAAACCCGAAAGGGCGCAACCTCGTTAAAAGACACTTGTAGAGTCCTCTCGACCTTGTAAGGAGAAACCACCTGCGTGAGATCCTTACGACTCACAAAGGAGCAACACACTTAGGGATCCTCACGATTCCTAAGGAGAAAATACACTTACGAGATCCTCACGACTCGTAAGGAGAATTCTCTTATGGGACCCTTACGGCTCATGAGATTTGAAAGTCTTAAGATACAGAAACCTGAACCTGTTCTTAAGCAAATCCTCCACAACCTTCGATATTGCCCTACAAGAGGCTCAATACTGACCCTTGTATACAATCCACGGGCGCGAATAAACATTTCCCCAGCAAAGTCCAACCCTTGTAGGTCCTCTCGACCCATAAGGTGAAAACCCTCTTGTAGGATCCTTACGACTTACAGAGGAACATACACTCAGGAATCCTCACGATCCCTAAGGAGAAAATACACCTGCAAGATCCTCACGACTTGTAGGGAGAAATACCTTTGTGAGACCCTTACGGCTCATGAAGTCAAAAGCCTTAGTCGACAGGACCTTAACCCTGTTTGCTAAGCCACCTTTGTTCAACATCGACAGAGGCAAATGATGATTCGCTCCTGGCAATATTCCAGTTGCAGCGATGCTGATGCCTAAACCGGTATCAAATCCCAAGTTCTTTCATGGCAAATGATGATTCGCTCCTGGCAACATCCCAGTTGCAGCGATGCTGATGCCGAAATCGGTGTCCAAAATCCGAGCTTGCGGCGAAAAAAGCTAGCAGGCCACACATGCATACGAAATAGCCGAAATGATGGGGCAACTTGCAATAAAAATCAGCAAGTAAAAAAATGTATGCATAAAAAAAAACAGCCGAAATGATTGGGCACCGCGAAAAATAGCCGAAATGATTGGGCAATCGCGATTTTCGCGATATAAAAAGCTGAAATGATAGAGCATCGTGGAAAGAATAAAAAAAAATGACGAAAGAATGAAATCTTCGCCCTACAGGTAATGTTACATCTATCCCTGTATACAATCCAGGGGCGCAAACAAAGAAGGGAACGTACCTCCCTCCCCCAGGTTTCACCAAAGAACGAAGCTAAATCTCGACGGGCCACCAGCGACCTAGAGATCATCCCAACACTCGTCTCGTAACAGCAGACACAACATCAAGCGAAACGGAACAGCGGCAACCCCCCAGTTCCATGGCTCGGCGATATACATATCACCAAGAGTCAAACCTCTATTCCGTGAAATGCGGATATATTTAGCAAAATTCCTGGTTACGTGGAACGCGGATAATGTCACTCTTTGACCCCGTGGAAAACGTCCAGAGCGGATCCTGGTCCTCGCAGAGCATGGCAGTGAACCCGTGCAAAGCATCCAGAGCGGAGCCTAGTCCTCGCCTAACGCGGCAGTGAACCCGTGTGAAGCATCTAGTGCAAAATTCCTGGTTACGTGGAACGCGGATAATGTCACTCTTTGACCCCGTGGAAAACGTCCAGAGCGGATCCTGGTCCTCGCAGAGCATGGCAGTGAACCCGTGCAAAGCATCCAGAGCGGAGCCTAGTCCTCGCCTAGCGCGGCAGTAAACCCGTGTGAAGCATCTAGTGCAAAATTCCTGGTTACGTGGAACGCGGATAATGTCACTCTTTGACCCCGTGGAAAACGTCCAGAGCGGATCCTGGTCCTCGCAGAGCATGGCAGTGAACCCGTGCAAAGCATCCAGAGCGGAGCCTAGTCCTCGCCTAACGCGGCAGTGAACCCGTGTGAAGCATCTAGTGCAAAATTCCTGGTTACGTGGAACGCGGATAATGTCACTCTTTGACCCCGTGGAAAACGTCCAGAACGGATCCTGGTCCTCGCAGAGCATGGCAGTGAACCCGTGCAAAGCATCCAGAGCGGAGCCTAGTCCTCGCCTAACGCGGCAGTGAACCCGTGTGAAGCATCTAGTGCAAAATTCCTGGTTACGTGGAACGCGGATAATGTCACTCTTTGACCCCGTGGAAAACATCCAGAGTGGATCCTGGTCCTCGCAGAGCATGGCAGTGAACCCGTGCGAAGCATCCAGAGCGGAGCCTAGTCCTCGCCTAACGCGGCAGTGAACCCGTGTGAAGCATCTAGTGCAAAATTCCTGGTTACGTAGAACGCGGATAATGTCACTCTTTGACCCCGTGGAAAACGTCCAGAGCGGATCCTGGTCCTCGCAGAGCATGGCAGTGAACCCGTGCAAAGCATCCAGAGCGGAGCCTAGTCCTCGCCTAATGCGGCAGTGAACCCGTGTGAAGCATCTAGTGCAAAATTCCTGGTTACGTGGAACGCGGATAATGTCACTCTTTGACCCCGTGGAAAACGTCCAGAGCGGATCCTGGTCCTCGCAGAGCATGGCAGTGAACCCGTGCGAAGCATCCAGAGCGGAGCCTAGTCCTCGCCTAACGCGGCAGTAAACCCGTGTGAAGCATCTAGTGCAAAATTCCTGGTCACGTGGAACGCGGATAATGTCACTCTTTGACCCCGTGGAAAACGTCCAGAGCGGATCCTGGTCCTCGCAGAGCATGGCAGTGAACCCATGCAAAGCATCCAGAGCGGAGCCTAGTCCTCGCCTAACGCGGCAGTGAGCCCGTGTGAAGCATCTAGTGCAAAATTCCTGGTTACGTGGAACGCGGATAATGTCACTCTTTGACCCCGTGGAAAACGTCCAGAGCGGAGCCTGGTCCTCGCCAAGCGCGGCAGTGAACCCGTGTGAAGCATCCAGAGCAAATACCGGACTGTGGAGTCCTTAAAATCCACGGACTATGACGTCCTTAACCTTGACCGTGATGTCTTAAAACTAACGATCAACCACCCCGATTCCCTACAGACTTTGCCTTGGTTTAAGGGTACATCTCTTCACTCCTTTGATGCCCGGCGTTGTAATTCCTCAACGTCTTCAAAGAGGTGACGGGTCCCTGCAACCAAACACCGGACTGTGGAGTCCCTAAATCCACGGACTATGAGGTCCTTAACCTTGACCGTGATGTCTTAAAACTAACATCGGACTGTGGAGTCCCTAAATCCACGGACTACGAGGTCCTTAACCTTGACCGCGACGTCTTTAAACTACGATACCTTGAGAAACCCCTAACTTCGTGAAACACGGACAAGGGTGATCACATCCGACACTTGCAGGCCCTCACGACCTGTAAAGAAGAAAAAACTCTCTTGCGAGATCCTTATGACTCTCAAGGGAAGACCCGCTTAAGGATCCTCACGATCTTTAAGAAGAACTCACACCTATAGGATCCTCTCGACCTGTAGGGAGAAAAACTCTTTATGAGACCCTCATGGCTCGTAAAATGCAACAGTCTTAGGAAGCAGATCTTAACCTTGAATCCCAAGCCATCGCTGTCCTACAAGAAGATCAAGATAGAATATCCGCAGAATACGTTCGATGAAAAGGAGACACATCATTGAGAAGAAAAATGTATCTTTATTCAAAAACCAAAATGGGTACAAAGTACAATTCATGAAAGAAACAAAAAGAAAATACTCTCATCCATGAGTATGTACAAAAAGGAAGAAAAAGATACAAATGTTTCAAGCCGGCGGACGATTCAGCAGCTTGGTCAGCTCATCCTGCTTTTGCTGAGCCACGGCTTCATGACGCAAGATCTCCAGAAGACGAGCCTCCGCTTGAGCTTGCTGAGCCTGATACGAAGCGAGCCGAGCTTCGAGCTCTTTCTCAGTGGCTTTATGAGCCTCAACCCTCTCACGAGTGAACGTGGCAGCTTTGTCGAGAGCCACCACCTCTTTGATGGACTCCTGAAGCACCCGCCAGAGTTCATACGCTTTGTTGGTCCTGGCTGTGAGATTGGCTTGAAGCTCGCCCAGCGCCTTGGAGGCTAACTCCCTTTCCGAGAACTTGCGACCGAGCCTCTTCTTACATGACGTCATGTTGGCCGCGCACCGTGCTATCAGCCCTCGTAACTCCGCCTTTGCAGCCACGGCCTCCGAGGAAAGGCGAGAACACTCGAGAGTGTGCAGGCAAGCCTCCACTCGCCGGCAGAACTCCACCCGGACTCGCACCACCTCTTCGCTGTGGTAGGTGGCAAGAAAAGGAAGAGAACCGTTAGCCTCGGCAGCGAATGCTTCAGCCGTGGTCGTGCTGCCAGCACGAAGCTCCTCGATCAGAGACGACAAGGAGACGAGGCTTAATTGGGCCAAGCGTTCTGAAGCCCGCAAGGCATAAGGGCCGAGTGGCATCACGATGCGCGACTCCAACGCCGTAGAGATTGGCAGAGCTGTTCAAATTTAGAAGACGTCAACAAAATTCTTAAGCAAAGAACGAGTGAGAGTGCAATGAAATGTCACTCACCGACAGTCGTGCAAGTAGGAGCTGAAGGCTCCCCTGGCCCTTCGAGAATCTCGACCTCGTCATCGGCTTCCAGAACTGCAGAAAACGTCAATGTCAGTACGCAAAAATAACGACGATGCTATGAGAAGGAATAGACGACACCAACCTTGCCCAGACGAAAGGACAATGCGCTGAGGGGAGATCGCCTGCGGAGCTGCCATCTCCAATAAACGCTGAAATGACTGTCGAGGCGACAGATCCGCGATCGTGGCCGCCAAACCGCGCAATTCTGAGAAAGATAAAAGAGTTCAGACTATGAAGGGGTTGCTAAATTAAAACGCAGAGGGATACCTTCAACACTCCTCCCATTCTGAGCCGGGGGGATAGCAGCTTCAACGGTTTCCGCCGTAACCTCAGGCTCCAACAAAGGGAGAGTAGTCCCGACTACCTCGCTCCCAGCCTTTGGGCCGCTCTCATTAAGAGTCATTGGGGCGGCGGCCTCCAAAGGAGCCTCCCCCAGAGGGGCAGGCATTCCCTGGTCAAGAACCGCCGCTGGAAGTTCCACCGTGAGAGGAGCAGCCTCGTCAGCCCCCTCCACATCCAGCAGGGCTTCATTGAGAATTTCGGCGGGCTTTAGCTTTAATGGGCCCGTAGGGAGCTCCCCCAGCGTCGAAGATTCTGCACGATTCAAATAAGAATAATGATACAGATGCACAGGCATAAATAATCGGAAAGACTACAAAGGAAGCACAACGTACCTATACGCAAAGAAGCCCTCAATATGGCTTCTTCAAGCCGCTGCTCCTTCTCAAGGAGGTGGGCTCGCCGGGGTTCAAGGGTAGACTCATGACCGCCGGTCCACAAAGAGAGTGCATCAGCTGCGTCTTCTGAAGCGGCCTGCTTCAGAGCCCTTTCCCCCCATTCCTCCAAAGGGCCGATAAATCGCCGCCGAATCCACGAAGGGTCTTCGTAGAAAATTACAGCAGGATAAGACTTCTTCGGAACCTTGGCGTTATGAGACGCGTCTTTTGAGCGCCGTATGGCCTCGGCCAACTGCGCAGCCTCCTCATCAGCTGAACCCGGGAAGAGAAGTCCAGCGTCTGACCCTTGCAGGGCCAATGGTTCGTCTTCAAGGATAGGCTCAGACTCCACCACAGAATCAAGCGGGGCAGTAGCCGCTTTCTTCCGCCGTTTAGACCCAGAGCCGGTCGCTGAGGATGACCGCTTCCTCCCTCGCGAAGCCTTAGGGCGGCGCTGGCCCACATCGCCCTCGGCGCCCTCATTCCTGTTACTCTCGCTCGGTGCCACAACCGAGGATGACATAGCCATTGTCAACGCCACAGGAGGCGGCGCCGCCACCGGCAGGGGTGCTACTACTGGGGCCCGTTTACCCCGTGATCGGGAACCCAAGGGCATACCAGCCGTTGGAGTAAGGTCTACCCCTGACTCCCCCGGGATGAGCGCGGTGCCGACTTCCCTCAAAGGGAAGCGGACCGGAGCCCTCGGCCGTAGCTTAGCCCCAGGAACCAGAGGAGGGGCATCGTGGCCAAGAAGCACCCTCCTTTCCTCGAGAATGATTGGGCTGACCCGATGAAGATACCAACCCGTAAACGCGCCCACGCATTGGGGCATGTACTCAGCTTCAGGGACCATGAAATAAGAGCCGGTGTTCAGCCTCATGAAATGATGAGCGGCATCGCGAACAGCATCAAGCGAAGGGATCGGGGCGACTATAAAAGCCTCAAAAGGAACACCCTGGTCGTATCCAAGCTGCCGGGCAAATCGATGCGGATTGTACCGCATAAAAAGAGCCGCACTGTCTTGGCGAAACACCAAGTAGCCCGGTCTAATTGCATACAAATGCGTGGCCTCCCGGGGCTTTAGAGAAGGTGCGTTGTCTTTCGACTGGTCCCAGAGTTGTTGAACGGGACCCGAAGGAGTAGACAAAACCCGATCATTAAAAACCAACCCGCCAGCGGTGGCATGAGGAGAAATCAGCACCCGAATGGCCCCAAATTGAGTCGGGTCGGCAGCAGAAGCACCCACCAGCCGTATAAGTCGTGGGAAGGGATAGGCGTCGTAAAAGGCGGGCCTCTGATGCATAGCAAAAGACCCCAGCACATGCATTTCGATCCACGACGTGAAATAATGAAGCGAAAAGTTCACTACGTCCATGCCAGGAGTAGAGGTATTAGCCGCGGTGCCCAATCCATTATAGAGGTGCGCCAAGGCCGGGATGCCGATGGCCAACCGCATCCCCTCAGCGATACGATGAGCCGGGTAGATGACCGAGGCTCTCATGAAGCGGCGATGCATGGGGATAACGAACCAACTAAGCCAGACGCTAACAAACCCCATAAAGAACGTCTCCTCGTCCATGCCCGGGACAGCAATGGATTCAAAAGATATCGGCGATATAATAGGGATGTAATATTGAGGTAAATCTGACTCGTTGGTCGGCAACCTCTTCGGACCGAACCCAAAGGGGTCCCCAATGTTGGCAAACTTCGGGGCTGTCTTCGATAAGGCGTCCTTACGAAGGAAACAAGCAATGAAGCTCTTGAAAGTGACACCCTGCTCCTCGGACTCGGTGAATAATCGGTCGAAGATGCCTAGGGCTTTAATTAAACTGGGGCGCTTATGGCGAACAGCATTCTCAGCGGACAGGCCGTCAACCGGTGCAGACTCAGGCTCGAAGACATACTCGTCAGGAGGCAATAACTCCTCATACAGTGCGCCCCTGATTGGCAATCCCGAGATTTCATAAAATTCTGCAAGAGAGATCGAGACCTCACGATCTCCTAGAATGAAAGTGTTGGTGGGAAGATTCCATTGGTTCAAAAACGCCTTAACCCACCAGGCATGCGGGGACTTATAGTGGAATAGTGACGCGTATATGGCCTGATAAAGCCCGACTTTCTGCAACCGCGCACGATGGGCAGAAAGGATGTAGCGAGCCCAGAGAAGATAGCCCGTAGGATGCCGGGGAGTGAGCCTTATCTTATAAATTTGCCCCCACGGGTGGGCCTCACCCTGGCAGATACGCCGCCCCAAGATGTCTATGGCCGGAATCGGATGGTTCGGAATACCGGTCGTCGAAGGCTCAAGCCTCCCCGTTGGAGTCCAGTTGGGCATTTCCACAGCAAAAGCTGTCCTTGGAGGATCCATCGGTAAAAAGGGGAAAGTGGGCTCCGTTGGCACCGCGCAGAGAAAACTCCGACGACCCTGAATAATCTGACTATACCAAGACCCCCACTGAAGAAGGTCGGTGCAGTTCGGGTCATGGGCCCGAATCATCGCCATCGCTTCCTCATCAGACGGTGACTGAGGAAAAGCCGCCTCCGAGCGAGAAAAGGGAAAGCGTGGAGCAGAAGCCATCGCACCTAAAATCCAATAAAAGAAGACCGTTAAAAGGAAAGTCAGCGATATATATTCATGCATGAACATGAAGACTAGTGGGAGAAAGCAACAGCAAAGTTTCCTGGGACCATTGGCTACAAAACACATGGGCCCCACAGAATCCGGATGACGGCTCATTAATAATGAGGCCAAACAGTTACAATAAAACAAAAGGGAATATCCTCATTTAATAAAAAATGATGGCCATGCACATTCCCCCAACGGGATCTGTCTCAGGCTCTACAGTGGATCCAATAAAATCAAAGGAATTAAATTCACACAAAAAAAAAACATCATTACAAAGCCCCCATTGCATTAATTGCAGAAGAACAACCTCGGGCCAAGAGACCCCAGGAAGCCTCTGTGTGAAGAAATCGAGTTCTTCGTTGGAATTAAATTCCTTATTAAGAAAAGGGAATTAAATTCCCAGAAACATTTTGGATGGAATTAAATTCCATGGATTTGAACCGCCATCATCATCTCCCCAAAGATCATCTAAACCCTAAGAGATCTAAAGGTGAAAGATTAAACAGTTTCATGTTCTTATGGAAAATATGAAGAAAAAAGGGTAAAACCCTTGTTTTGGATTTAAAATCAAGAGAAATGTGAAGGTCCATCGTTGTCCAAGAACATTACCTGAGGAAAAAGGATTCCTTTCGAACAGAGTTAAACTCTGAAGATTGTTTCAAGACAGAGAACTAAGCTCTGAAAGCGAGAATTAAATTCTCAAAGAAGAAGTTCTCAGAAGAAGAAGATGAACAAAGTGAAGGCTCCTATGAAGAGACAGAGGTATTTATAGAAGACAATGAAAACGTTTCATCTCCCCAGATCCCTAGAGGAATCCAACGGTCGCAAGAGGTGACAGCGTTGCACTCACGTGCAGACACGTGAGAACAACGCTGTGGGGGCATTTGTTTCCTGATTTAAAATCAGGAAAGCTTCTGGGAAAAGCTTCAGAAGAGGGTCACGTGCTTACACGTGACTAGCGGTCACGTGTTGGCACGTGACACCTAAAAACATCATCAAGGCAAGTTCAGTTTCCTGACTACGTTGAAGAAAAGGGGGCTTCAGAAAGAGTCACGTGCTCCCACGTGACCCTGGTCACGTGGCGACACGTGACATTTAAATGCAAGAGTCAAAAGGCACACCAGTTCCCTGATCAAGTCAAGGAAAAGGCTTCAGAAGAGGTCACGTGCTTCCACGTGACCAGGGTCACGTGTTGCCACGTGACGTTCAAGACAGCAGACTCGTTCTCCAGTTGAACCAAGGAAAGAGAGAGTTCAAACAAGGGTCACGTGCTCACACGTGACAGGGGTCACGTGGCAGCACGTGACGTTTAAGCAGCAATAAGAAGACAGAGCGCAAAAGAAAGGAAAAGGCTCATTCCAAAGGGGGTCACGTGCCCACACGTGACCATGAGTCACGTGGTCACACGTGACCGGCTTTCAAAGCCCACTATGTTAACAGAATTAAATTCTGAGAGAAATTCAAATCTTTCCAAAGGAAAGCAACTATCTGGAACCAATCGAATTAAAGATTCAGAGGTGATCTATCTATGGGAAAATCTCGGGTTTGGAAAGATTTCCCCTTTAAATCTAACCAAAATAACAAAAGAGAATCTCTGGATTTAAAATCCAATGGTGAATAAAATTCACCTAATAATCCAAAGGTCCAAAATGAATGATGGATGCAAATCAAATCTTTCACGAAGATTCGTCAAAAACTGATTGATTCGGCTGCTTCTCCTATAAATAGGAGCCAAGAGACATACATGCAGATACATACGCAGAGAAAAAAAAAAGAGAAAGAAAGAGAGCTTCGATACTTGGAGAACTTGGATCTTCTGCAAAAACCCTAGGTAAGAAAGGGAGAAGCTCCTTGAAAGAAAAAGGGAATTTAATTCTCAACGGAGTTTAACTCTGATAATGTAAAAACAGAAGAACATATTTCTTCTCTCTTTGATAGAGGATCTGCAAAGTGCACATCTCCCCTTAAGGTTGATTCTCAATGGGTTGAGATCCTGCCATGCAGATTCAAAACATAGAGAAGGAATGTAAGCACGAGAATTTAATTCTCACAGAACTATAGGAATTTAATTCCTTTAAAATAAAATTAGGACTTGCCTCTGTATCATGGGAATTTAATTCCTTCAGAATAAAAAGAAACAGGGTTTAACCCCAATTAAGAACCTAGTTCTGTGGCAGCAGCGGGAATTTAATTCCCTTAATCATAATTTAACAGAGGATGGAAGTTTAAACTCCTTAAAAAAGCTTTGTTATGGTTTAACCCTATTTGGTTCTCCACATATATGAGGAATTTAATTCCTACATAAAATTCAGAGTTAAACTCTATTCCAGAATATAAGTCCTCGAAAAGAAGTAGGAATTTAATTCCTCTGAAATTTACAGCTCGAGGAATTTAATTCCTGGAAAAAAAAAAGATTAACAAAGCCTCTAAACAAAATACATGGAGGCAGGGTCACGTGTCATCACGTGACCCCCCCAAGAGATCTACAGAAAGCCCCTTTGAAGCAGCACCCCACGTAACCCACGTGACCCTCGGCAGAAGCTTTAATACATAGGCATTTGAATGCCCATCACGTGATGGCACGTGACGCTCTGAAAGACACGATAATCTCAGAATAAATGAAGGGAGGGCGCTCTCACGTGCTGCCACGTGACCCCTCTTGCCTTAGTGTTTAACACTAAATTGAAACTCTCGAACCCGGTGTTAAAATACTGTTGGGCCTTAGTGTTCAACACTAATTAAAAAGCTTTATCTGCAGTGTTCAACACTGATTACCTTAGTGTTTAACACTAATCTGAGATCTTCATTTGCAGTGTTCAACACTGATCTGTTTTAGTGTTTAACACTAATTTGAAAAGCCTTGTTGCTGGTGTTTAACACCAATTATCTCTTAGTGTTAAACACTAACCTGTCAACCTCATTCCCAGTGTTCAACACTGACTGCTCTGTAGTGTTTAACACTAGGCTTTGGCCCAATTGGCTTAAATGGATGGAGGCAAAGCCTCTCCTGATTGTACTTAGCCCAAGATGGCCATAAGTCCTCAATTTGTGATTAACTGGGCCAATGGACTCATAACATAATTAATTCGTCTTGATCCCAAATTGGGCCAAGGACTATTTAATCCACTCCGGTTCTAGGGTACATCTCTTCACTCCTTTGATACTTGGCATTGTAATCCCTCAATGTCTCCAAAGAGGTGACGGGTCCCGACGACCACACATTGATACGGACTGCGGGGTCCTTAAACCCGTGTTTAATGCAAATTCCTGGTTACGTGGAACGCGGATAATGTCACTCTTTGACCCCATGGAAAACGTCCAGAGCAGAGCCTGGTCCTCGCAGAACACGGCAGTGAACCCGTGTGAAGCATCCAGAGCACATAACGGACTGTGGAGTCCTTAAATCCATGGACTACGACGTCCTTAACCTTGACCGAGATGTCTTAAAACTAACAACGGACTGTGGGGTCCTTAAACCCATGGACCGCAATGTCCTTAAACTACCCATGGACCGCAATGTCCTTAAACTAGAACAATAGAGCCCCGCATGCTCTTTTGTCGGATCTAAACGGTCCCGTTTAAGTTGATCTTAGCCTCAAAGATGGCTAACGTATCCTTAAACCTTCAAACAGAGTGGACTATAAATCCCCCCAATTAACTCTGGCTCAAGGGTACATCTCTGAACTCCTCTGACATCCGTCGTTGTAATTCTTCAACGTCGTCAGAGAGGTGACGGGTCCCGACGGCCATATATATGATGGACCACTATGTCCCTAAACTGGAACAATGGAGCCAAAAGCTCCTTTGTCGGATCTAAACGATCCCGTTAAGTTGATCTTAGTCTCAAAGTTAGACTAACGTATCCTTAACAAATGTTTGAGTTGATCTTAGCCTCAAGTATGGATGATGTATCCTCAAACCAAACCCCCAAACCCAAATCTAAGATAATACGGATTTGGACTAGTCCACGCCCTACGGGCGACGACATAACTCAGTCTCCGTAAACAATCCACGGGCAACAAAACACAAAACAAACACCCACGACACGAAGTGACCAGCTGGAGAAGGAGAAAGTTGTTACCGCAATGCGGTAGCGTAATTAACTGCAGGGGCTTGCGCCTGCAGGGAAGAGCGTCCCCACAATCAAAAACCCCTCAAGCGAGGGGGAATCTGACGAAGTCTGCTACATCGGACGCATCCGTTTAAACCTTCGATACATGGTGCCATAAATCAACTTGGCATCTTCGGAGAGGTGAACGGATAGCACCAATTAGCATCTGCCCCGAATCTCAGTGCCAAGACACCGCAGTCTCGTGCGCCGTCTTTCGGAGGGGAACAGTCGCATTTCAAATACGAACTCTGTCATATCGCCGAATCACACGGCCTCAAATCCCGTATATGAACACATAGTCCCATACCCATGTGTAGATATACACACCTCCAAATGCGCACAGATAAAAGAAAGAATGTATGCAAGTATATGTGTACGTGTATGTGTGGGTGCAACCACTACTCTAGGGTTTCTCACTATACTAAACCAATACATCCTTATCATCAATAATCCATTATTACTATCAATAAACTTAAACAACACATAATAAATATATGTATGTATACGTATTCGTATACATCACCACGGACTGCGGGGGTGCTATACGCCATCCACCCGACTTCTCCCCGTAGATATAAATCTACTCACCTTGCTTCTCGTGTGCCGATGCCGATGTCGCCATTTTCATCTTCTTCGCCTGAACATCACGTAGGGTACCTACAAGTATATCACAACGCTAAAGCACGTGAAAATCACATCGGAAACCAAAACAGCACACGCTACTCGCATAGGTAAAAACCTATCGTCTCGCATGTAAACACGATCAATATCCACTTGTCGTTGACGTCCAAACGCCACCCGACAGAAACGAATCACCAAATACCAAAATCTATTCTAAAACAAGTCGTAATTCATGCGCCAATATAGGAAAATCAACCCAGATTTTACCCTAGATGGAACCAGACAAAATTGTACATGCCATGGGTCAAGACTACTGGAAATAGGGCCATGCAACAAAAACGAGGCCAAACCCCCCTGCTCTGGCCGCAATTTGCGGCCAGATGGGATTTATCTGCGGCCGGGAACAGGAGTTAGGGGCTAGGGTTTGGTGTGGTGGTTCCAGGGTGTCTGCACATCTCACTGTCAACTCAGTTTTATTTTTGGGGTCTCGGGGTGATAGCAGATTCCTAAATACGATCACAGATTCACAGTTTTTCCCCGATATCGACTCATCAATCCGTATTCTGGGTTCATGTTCCAGGTATTGTCCAATACCACATCACAACAGGGGTTCTAAGGTCACTACAAGCCTCAATTTCACTTTTGATTTCAGGTCTAACCCTAAACCCTAACTAGAATTCTCCAAAGTCCACAAAACGACACCATATCGATATGAAACTAGAATGGATGCAATAAGAATTGAAATACTAAACTAGGGGTGCAGAAATTACCTTCTTTGGCAACTCAAGAAAATTCTTGAGTTGCTCAAAGTCCTCCAAATCCATTCTTGCTAGGTTCAATGTGTAGCTAGTGAGCTCGGGAACACTTTTTGTGAAATGGGAATAGGGTTTTGGGGTGGATTTCATGGTGGATCTAGTTTGAAGATGGAGGAGGAAGAAGAGGGAGCAGGAGCAGCAGCAACTCATGTTTGAAGAGGGGAGAGAAAATGAGAAGGGAAATGATGGGAGTATGGTTTAAAAAGTGAGGGTTGACTTAGTCTCTCTCTCTCTCTCATGAAACCTTTATCTTTTCTTTTTCTTTTCCTTCCCACTCCATTGCAAACCCTAAGCAACCATATCCCCAAAACATGTAACAAGGGTGGAAAATGATATGTGCACATTTTTGCACAAAAAAGCCAAAAATCTGATTAGCGATTTTTAATCGCGATTAGCATTAAATTAGCACATAACTAATCATAAAAACTTTAAAATGGTATAATTCCATAAAATACCCTATTTTAGAATTTTCCATAATTTTTCCCCATTTATTTGTATTTAATTAAACCGGAATATTAAAATATTCATTAAAATAATATTAAATTATAAAAATTCCCAAAAATAATATTTTAATATTTTGAAACGTTACAATTACTATCTGCGACCGTGAATGTCATTAGAGCGGTACAACTCGTTTAATTGCTATATGTTCTTTTAGACGGGTTTGCGAACGTGATATTCACGTTGATGTTCTGTGTTGTGCTGTGTTGTGGTTGGATCATTGTGTTGGATATCTTGGGTGCAATATTAGTAATGTTTAGATTCAATTGTACATTTGATATTGTAGGGCGAGCGTCCGACATATGGACTGCCGTCACTGCCAGTTTGTATATTATTTGTTTGAGGCACGACGAGGTTGTGGTCGATGTCACCCTTGTACATATTTTTTTCTTTTCTGTACTAGGATTACCCCACAGTACAGTGCACGAATAGACGGGTTCTAGAAGGAAGCGGGTCCGCATCTCATGGCGTTGAGACGGAGGGGACCTTACTCTAGAGTTGGCAGATTATTCGCCGCACTCATTGGGGATTATAGGTTGACCCACGGAGGGACGCTCAAGTTACCAGATTCCGTGATGTGCCGGGTGGCCCATTCACTTTGATGAAGGGGGTTGCCTCACTTCTGGTTTTGGCGGGTAACCTGCAGTGCTCGTAAGGGTCTAGGTTTTCATTGAACACGCTATCCACACGACCCGGGGAACGTCGGGTTTCATTTGCGGCTCAAAAGTAACCCGGAGCTCCTAGATTATCCGTTATTCTGTGATGTTTCTGTGATGTTGCTTATATCATGCCTGGGACGAATGTTATATATATATTTACATATACTAGTAGATGTTGTATATGTTTTGCACCCGCGCTAGTCCAGTCCCCGCTCTGTCGTTAGTTAAGTAACCTAACGGGTGATGACGGGACCCAGTGGCGAATACTGATGGCATATACGCACATCATATATTTTCGTTCTTTTCTGATGTGATTAATTGATGGGACTGTGTTGATTCTGATCAATGCAAGGATAAAATATACATATATATGATGTTGGAACCAAATATTTAAAACTGACATTACAGACGTTTTCTTTTTCTTTTCACAGTGGTATTCGGTTATGAATATCCTGCACCTTATTCGATGAAGTAAGGGCCGAGATCGCTTCGTCGGAAGTGACCCCTTGAGCAAAAGTTTACGTCAGCGTAATAACTTCACTATAGTCAATTCATTTGCTTTGCATCTTGGTTTTCAGTTTGGAATATCCTGCACCTCATTTTATGAGGAAAGAGCCGAGATCCCTTCACCGGGAGTGACCTCTTTAGCAAAAGTTTGCGCCACTATATATTTATGAAACAATCGGTTCCTTCAACGATATCAAGTTCATTACATTAAAGGTTTTTCGCCAAAAACCAGCCGTAGCCCTCCGTCATTTCGGATTGGTAGTGTTTAGTATTCGTACAACGCATTTCGATCTTTAGTCGAGGCGTAGTGTTCGGTAGCTATGTAATGCTTTTCTGTTACATGGATATGCGATTGATTAGGACAGTCGTGCGATCATTTTGATTTTTAGCCAAGGCTCGTACGGGTGGGTCTAATGCAATCAAGATAATGACGGGTAGAACTTGACTAGTACCTTTTAACATTTTGACCTTTAGTCAAGGTCACTTGGGTCCTAGGGGTAAAAATCACATCGGGAGTTTCAAACATACAGGAAACTTGCCAAGCTTGCGCATACCTTCTGGAGTATGATAACTTGAGTGGATTCCATGAAGTTATCATTTGATGATAGTTGGATCCCGATTCCTACTGATGAGTAGGTTTACTCCTCGGGTGATTTTAGATGATCCCGACTAATTCTTCTTTTGGGTTTGGAGGAGAATTCGAGGAAACAGTGGGAGACATCCTGATTAGATAAAGTGATTAACCATTCTGATAAAGGTTAGAGTGCACGCTGAGTGTTTCTTTTCTCTCTCTCTCTCTTTGGCAGTGATCATGGCCCGACCCTTAACTAAAACTCAAACCAAGTTAACCGAACCTTCTTAAAACACCTTATCTTTTGGATTTTCATTTAGTCTCATAAATCATTGTCGCTCCTTCTTTCCCTTTGCATTTCTCCAGAACATCACGTGTCACTACGAACATCTACTCCTATTAGATAAATCCATCGTATAATTACATATGAACTCGAAGGAACTTGTTCTAGATTAGAGGATGGATTCTGGTTCTGGAGATATTGAATAGGATTACTCAGTTGTCTTTTCTCTTTACCTTCTCTCAGGTTGTGAGGGCTCATAGGATTAGGAGAGGGTACACCTATTGAGCTTATTGGATAGTCTTCCTCCAGACCATAGGCAGGTGCCGAAAGGTGGGGAAGGAAGAAAACCAATTAGCCTAAAGGCGGTGTACAGAAGGTAATAAGTAAAGACATATAAAGGGATTAGAATAACGGCAAAGAAAATTGCGACTACTATCATTCACGACAAAACCGTGTATACCCCTGTGACTCCCACACCCACTTTAGATTTCTCTAGAACACTTCGTATCATTACGAACGTCCACAATACTTAGACATGCTATCGTATAGTTACATACGAACTCGAAGGAATTCGTTCCAGATTTGAGGATGGTTTCCGGTTCAGGAGAAATAGAATAGGATTATTCAGATGTCTTTTTCCATTACCTTATCTCAGGTTGCGAGGGCTCCTGGCATAAGGAGTGTACACCTATTACACTTATTGGACAGTCTTCTTCCAAACCTTAGGCTGGTGCCGAATGGTAGGGAAGGAACAAAACCAATTAACCTAAAGAAGGTGTACAGAAGCTAATAAGTAAAGACATAATAAAGGGATTGAACTAAGGGCATGTAAGTATACGGTTACTGTCATGAATCAGGATAGTGGAAGAGGCGTTACTAGGAATAGCAGGTTAACCCCTTCGAAACATTTTCATGTTTCAGTCCAACTGTGCGACGTTAATTGAAAACTGTTTTCCCAATTGGAATCTAACTCCAGGGTATGTATTTACCAGATCAGTTTCTCACATCTGTATGGTGTTACAGATGGTGAGTGGGAGTAAGATATTGGGAATTGGGTGATTAGATCCTCATTATATCGGAATTCGTTCTAATTGGTGATATTTGAGGAAATCATCTGGTTTTTGCCGAATGGCAAATATTTAGTTTTGAATATCCGTTGTTATGCACCAATTTCAAGCTGATATATCTGTACGTTTATTTTATAAAGTGAGATATAATTTTTAAAATTATGTCTATGACATTTACCTATATCTGTTGATGGTTAAGTAAGGAAAATTCAACAACGGTGTAATTCTTCTTAACCATAGTACAGTTTTTCAACCCACGACACACTGGGTTTGAGTTATTAAACTCATAGAACTTATACAAAGTATTGTATGTTGTCCGATGTCTTTTAGGACAGAGGGGTTGGAACTCGAACTATATTCTGTTTACTCATAAGTTCTCTAGTTTTAGACAAATATTTCGTTGAAATATAAGGTCCAGATTTTAAGAAGTTATAGGTATAAGAATAAAGTAGAGAACCATTTGTTGGAAGTATCAAGATTCTTCGAAGTAGTCGAAGATGTAGATACTTGTGTTCGGTATTCCGTTGATAGTAATGGTTTTTGAGAACTTTCTTCTCTTTCAGGTTACTCATATATGGATCCACTCCTTGATGAGTAATGCCGATATGCCTCATTCCATTTGGTTCATATGCACTGGAGACAGCTGCAAGATTTTGAATCTGATTCCAATAAAATTAGTGCTTTTGTTTCTATATTGGATATATATAGAATCAATTTATATCTTAACGATGTTAAGGTATAGGGAGTTGTCCGGCTGATACTTAAAACCAGAATCCAGATAAACTTGAGGCACGTTTCAGTAGTGGCAGTTTGTGGGTTATCCCGGGCTTTGACAAGGGTTAACTTTCTACCATCAGGAAGATCAACAGTGATATTGTTTTTGACTCGCCACAATTTTAGTAAAATGGATTTTTTTAGAAAACAAAATTGGGAGTATGGTAGAACTGGAAGTGATTCCAGAACCACAAACAATTACTGAAGATTTAATAGAACATGAGGATTCAATTGGATTTGACATTCCATTAGCCACTCCGCAGATTTGGTGGGTAACCTCAGGCACCCGAGGGGTACTTCGGTCTTCTCAGAGACGGTGACAGGGAGGTTGTTGTTTACCCAGACTTGCCATTGCTGCTGTTCTAGACTATGAGACCCGGCAAGAGGATGAGTATAGCGTCGTTCTAAACTAGTGTTAGAAGTGCACGTATATATGACTCTGCCAGAGGGTTGTTGTATTCAGTGGGAGCAGCGGAAGTATAGTGGGCAAGTAGCTTATGTCTATTTATAGACTAATGCAGGTATAGCGGAAATAGATCATCTACTTTTGATGTGACAGTTATAGGCTTTGACTTCATCAGAATAGGAGATGAATCTGGTAAGAAGGTAGTAGGGTGTGATGTCCTGGTATTTGGGATGACATGCACTTTATAGGAAGTGAGATTCCTATACTACGATCGGTTATACTGTGGTTGTCACACAGTTATTTCTCCACAAAGGACATGGATATAATATCAAGATTTCTGGTTACTAGATCTATGGTTTTAGATCTAGCTTAGGGAAGTGACCCAATTTGGGTACTTGACATTATTCTAAAGTGTTTTAGAATGGACGACTCCTGGCATGGTGGTGTACTTGCAGGTGATGGAGTCACCCTCTCTAAAGGTGTCTTACAGACTAAAGGGGAGAGGGATCTGCATGATTAGCATATCGCTTGCTTAGGCAATTGAGTTAATAATGAAATGTCAAGTACAACACCAGATGTTGTTTTCGCACAAGCTGCAATAAACATATATTAATCCAATCCTGGAGAAATGTAGGGAAGCAATTTATGAACATAAATGGATGTTCCAGGGATATGGTAACGGCAGCCTCCTTCAGGAGACAGTTATCATTTCAGGCTTCGAAGGTGACTGGATGAAAGAGTGGCTGTCTGAGTTATAGTTTTTCCCTCTTCTGAGGGACAATATGTTGGACAGGTGGTCCAAGCGGATACTGAGGCAGGCATGGTACAGGATACTGGTTAAATTCAGTGGATGATACAGTCTAAGAAATTTGCTGGATTTGGAGTTCATTTGTGAACTGGGTCCCATCAGATATCCAGACAAATTCTAAGACAAAGTATTGCTCATTTTAGAAGATGGTTATTCTCCGCGAAGTTGAGATATAGAGAGATAAAGATAGAAACACTGGAGCGGATCTACTCACTGAGGCTATTTCTCGAACACAATAGTTTCATAAACGAGTTTTGCGAAACTGCTTAGTAGAGAAGTTGGGTGTCGGTATCATACAAGCAGTGAGTATGCGATACCGCAATAATTGGCCTTAAGTGCAAGTGGGAGATTGTTGGCTATAGTGCCCTCAAGGCAATTATCGTAGTCGCAGGCAGGTGATTATGATGATTGAGGGAGGAACTATACCGGTAGAACAGTCTTACTCGAGATGATAGTATGCTATCTGGTTTGTCTTTATCACCACTATTACATGTTGATAGAGCCCATAAAATTCTTGCTTGACTACCAGCATTACGATGGCGATCATATACGTGAGAGCTGGATGGTCTATAAGCACATCCTTAAATGTCCCTAGTCATGGGAGTTTCAAGACTGGGCATCGATACTTTAGAGTAGACTAGTGTATACTGATCGAGACCCCGATGAGGGGCGGTGGCCAGGTCTCACAAGCCATTGGTATTAGTTTGTTCAGCTAAGATAGTATACCGGTGCTTATTGGATTATAAGTACACTGGACGGACTCGCCGGGAACCTGCTAGTTGGTATTATACATATTATCAAATAGCAGTTCCCAAGTGACATGTGTACAGGTTAGTCTGTCGACCTAAGATCGTCATTTGTCTCGTGTGAGTTCCTACTGTGCTTTTATTACCGCCCTACCACAGCTCAAAGGAGTCGTGCAAACAGGTTTTAGTTGGGTACAGTCCCGAGCCACATGGAGGCAGTGAGCGGATCGTAGGGGATTCGTCTCTCCCGGTATTGGGGGTTGATGTCGCGTTGTGCACGGATGACCGTCACCAGAAATCCTCGGCCGGGGTGGACGAGAATTACCGATCTAGCATCGATAGTTTCTTAGGAGGTGACGGGTTTCATACAGACACTAATTATCGCGTTATTAGGGGTCTGACTTTATCCACCCTCTAGACTCGATATGCGATACTCTTAGACAAACAGACCGGACTGTACGGATATTGTTACTGTCAGGCTCATTAGGGATTTGGATGAGTTTGCTCGACAGCCTTCCTTTCTCTCAATACCTGGGTAGCCCTTACGTACAGCTAGTGCCGCTGACGTGCTTGTGGTTAAACCCACTGCCAGCGTATTGACGAGTCTTTAGAGTCCCACACAGAGGGTTTTCACGGTTCAGGCGATATGGTGTAAATGACGTATGTTGGTACATACAGGTGTCCGATTAAATATGTGTACAGACTGCACAGACTTTAATCGGACGGTTGATAATACTAGCAGCTTAGGATTAAGTCGGATTATTAAATCAGGTTTTGATTTAATAATTTGTATATATGTATTTCTATATATGTATTCTAGTATTAATGTTCACTATTCATTTTCTCTCATGGCTATTCGCATTTTTATACGAATACGCATATATGTATTTCGATACGTGTACCGGGTTGTATTCCGTATTTATGCGGAATAAATTCTAGAAGATTTAACAACTCATTATTTGATTTTTCTTTTTGGAAAATCATTTTGGGAAATGAGGTGGAGGGGGTGAGGTGGCATGAACATTGTCTCGTATGTAGAGAGGTATGGCATGGACTTGTTTATTGCAAAAATGAGTGGAGATATTTTTGTGTGCATGATTGAGAGAGAGAGGGGGGCAACCACTTCTCTAATGCCTTGCTCATTTTTCTTTTCTTCACTTGCTTCATTATTCTTATTCTCATGCCACATGTTTCCTCACCACCTCTTCATCTTCTTGAGTTGCTCATAGAGCATTTGAGATGAGAGAAAAATTATAGTGACACATTCCTACACCTCCACTCTCCATTGCTAGCAACCTTGGAGCGTCGGTTGCCTCGCTAGGCGAGGCTGGAGCTTGCGTCGTTTCCCTCGGGTGGATCATCGTAGATGGAGGAAGACCGGCAACCAAATTCGATCTGCGACCACTAGGAGCTTGGGATGATGGTTGAAGACCCGAAAGACTTGGTTCATTCGGTATAACCATATAACTCCTATTTATATGCTTGCTAGTATAGGGTTTTGGGTAGATCCGGGCATCGGGTTGTGGTAGCGCCAGTTTAGAAAATTTTTGTTCCGCATTTGGTCACGGTTTAATGGTCGGGGCGCTGCCGTAACCCAACAAGAAGAAGACCTAGACTAAAAAGGATCTGATCAATTTTTAGCTGGACCAGGGATCCGAGGAGAATCCTCCATCAGTTTGGTGCTAGCTAGCCCGGGACAAGCTGGAAACAATGATGGATGGCGCAAATCTCGGGTGAAAAGGGTAGATGCATCTCTGTTCGGAATGCTTCCAAGTACAGGGCAATCTCATACCTGGTTTTCCCATTCACCTTCCTGGCCAAAAGGAGTGAGTAGCCAGAGGGAATGTGTAAACGAGCCCGGATATCGAAAAGCTTGTCTGACATGTTCAGCATCGTGGAAGCGTCATGAGTATTCTCGATACGCACCTTGGGGGCCTCCCCCCCCTCGACGATGAGGAACATAGGAATTGCCACTCCTCAAGGGAGAACCCGACGCAGAGGAAGAAGAACTTTCTCGGCTATCAGAAGCCGAGGAAGATGAAGATGGCCCGCTAGACTCGGCTTCGGAGGTTGAAACCTCATCGCCTGACTCTACCCTAACTACATCTACTAAAGGATTAGAGGAATACATCTGACCTGATTCAAGGAAAGAGTAGTTGAAGAAGGATTTGGTCTGGGGATCCGACCTAAGAGCGGGAGCGCCAAGCAATCCACAGACGACGGAAGGTAAATGAAGCATAGGTGTTTCCTAGGAATAAGCCTCCCCTATTTATGAACTCAGCAAAGGCCATCTGACGGCCCAAATATTCTCCTGCCAGAACAATGTGCCGCGCCCCATGGTCCCGGTGGCCTCACACGGTACTCAACCATTAGGTGCTTCCCCTCATGCGTATCCAACCGACGGAAGCGACGTCTCATGATCTGGCATCCAATTACGGCCACGTGGTGCGAAATCGACAATCCGAACAGGCGAAGAAATGACTCCTTATAGCGCTGCCCTCTCAATGATCCGCTGGTGTCATCGGGGATATGCGCAGAAATTAAGGCGCACGGTAAAACGATACGTAGACTCGGAGATTGAAGAGACACAGCCGCCAGACGCCATGTCGTTCCCTGACAATCCACCGCACAAAATCCTTGACGCCAAGCTAAATAGAAGAAAAAAACGAGCGTACTCTCAACCCGAGACATAATTAAATCGAAACAAGAGTGGGGGGCTAATGAAGATGCTCATAAGTGGGAATTCCCCAGATCATGACATGTAGCAAATAACGTGTCGTCCACGTAAGTCTACTAGATTCCTGGGGGCTACAGAGCTGGAATAAGTATAATGTGGTAGGGACATTCCTCGGAGCCTTACCTCCGAGTTGCACCCGACTTTTTGGAGACCTCCCCGGAGTACGTTCCCTCTTCGGCTAACCGCCAACCTAGTTCGCCTCCGAGCTATCCTACAGCTAAGATTCCTCATCCCACTCACTCGCCTCCGAGCTATCCTATAGCTGAGATTCCTCAGCATCCCTGTTTGGCCGGGAGTACGGAGCCCGAGCACCCCCATAACGGCTCCATGCATCTCGGACGACGAGATCTCCACCACTCTACGTCCCGCGTCCCACACTAGCGTATCTCGCCATTAATGACCTTATCTCTCCATTTATGGATGTATCCCTCCATCAACGCGAACGTAATGTAGAGATGTAACGGACGGCGAGAATCTAATATCGGCGCACTCCATGCGACCGCTATATAAACCCCCCTTCCAGATGACTCAGG
The DNA here is from genome assembly GCA_030015575.1 of Agapanthus africanus. Classification (NCBI taxonomy): domain Eukaryota; kingdom Viridiplantae; phylum Streptophyta; class Magnoliopsida; order Asparagales; family Amaryllidaceae; genus Agapanthus; species Agapanthus africanus. The sequence goes on from CM057350.1 coordinate 462,209,275, forward strand.
TAAGTCAATTTGATTCCAATATGTCGCTACTCTGCCCAGGTAATCCTCAGTACTTACTTGATCGTCGAAGGGTCCTACGGTGGTTTTCCAACCCGAGACTTCCTTTGCAGGTAGCTCGGCGACAACGGCGACAACAGCGACCCATTGAAATCCACACCTAACCTCCACCACAAATCTCAACCGTTCAGCCCGCTCGCCACAAAATCGACGGAAGACAACTGAGGGAGATACCGACCTCTATCACTTGTACAAAACTTACATAGTGGATTGTTGATATTTCTTTATCAATTAGGGCTCTTAGTTTCTTACCCAACTAAAGATGGTCTGCAGTGTTCCTAACTATTTCTCTTATTACAAGATGCTTGTTTAAGCAACACTTTGATCCGTCTTCAAACAAACTTTTTTTTATTGATCCCAACATTACCTACTTTTCCAATTGTTGTTAAGCGGTTGTTGGATATCAAACGACCCTTTCCGGATGATAATTTTAAGGTACCTGATTAACCCTCTTTTCCAATCAGCTTCGCTATAAAAATTTTATGACATTTACTCCAACTTTTAAAGCAAGTTACATTTACTTGGAAAAGTAATCATTTAAGTGAATCATAAGCAAATTTTCATATATTTCTTTTGCTTATTTACTGAAAACTCCGAACAGATTTAGGCCATTTTAACAAAACTATAAATACCTTTGAAACTATTAACAAACTACCAAATTTAATGGTGCCACGTCAGCACCGTCTGTGACAAGTCAGCGCCACGTCAACATAAAAATTGTAAAATACCCTTTAAACCCTAACCCTAATTTCCAAAAAATTTAGACCTGCTTCCTCCCCTCGCCGGTAGTGGCTCTGGCGCTGGTACACCATCCCTGACCTTTCCTCTCCTCTTCCATCTGCGGCCTGTTTACAACATAAAATTGCATTTTAATGCCATCCATTCTTTATAATATTGCCTATAAAATTGGTGCTTCTAATCCAAGTTTGCTACATAATTGCAGGAAATAGGTTTGGAGTGGACGACGGACATTTAAGATAAAACTGGACCGATCCAGTTAAAGTCAAGTCAACATAGTCAACCCTGCAATTTTCAGTGTCAGCAAAATCAAGATATTATATGCTAAAAGGCCTTATAAAATAGAAGGATGCAACACAAAAAGTTTTGAAGTCCAAATCCAACATTGGACCGCGGAACCGCCGCCAAAACCAACAAAAGACCGCGGATCCACCGTCGTTTCAGCGCCGCACAAGTTAGGGTTTCGGGGGCAGTTTGGTCTTTTCGAATACAACGACTTCGACGCTAAAGTTTCAGATTTTAAGGCCTATAAATAGCACCAAGAGCACTCAACATAGAGGCGTCTAGGGTTTTAAGTTTTTAGGGTTTTTTTATTTTGTTTAGAATTGTAGCCTCTTTCTCATCAGCCATTAAAAATTGTAATGAAGCTCAAGTTTGATCAATAAAAGATAGAGTGGTTCATTTTATTTTTGTCTCTTTTTCATTTATGCAATTTTATTCTCTACATTTATTTATTGCACTTGAAATTTTACTATATAGATGTTGTTTTCTGAATTCTTTTCCATCTCTTAATGTTTTCAAAGCAATGATGCCGAAAAGAATCTTCTCGCAATAGTGAGCGATCTAAGGGCAAGTTTTCTCAAAATAAACTCTTCTTTTTTTTTCTTTGATCTGCATTTTACTCCGCAATGATACCCAATAGTTGTTTCTTGCTTTTGTGAGAACCCTAGTGGTTAGCGTTTAGTATTTTCTTCAAATCCCTTTCCATATCCTTTTACCATTTTATTTCAATGAGCGAGTAAATTCTCGCTTATTAGGGTTGTAGGAAAAGGTAGTATAAGGGATTGTAAATCCTTTATATTCTTCTTATATTTTAATTTTTATAAACTTCAACAAAGCGAGTATTAACCCCCTATTTGGGCGCACTATCAATTCATAATAGTTGCAAACCCGATTTAAGAATGAGTTAATACTTATTTTATTGGAGGCTTGAGTTTAATACAGATCAATAGAAAGACATGGGTCAATAGAGGGAATCCCTAGTAACCCTTTAAGAACTCTAATCCACATTCTTTCCTATTCCTCTAGCAATGAATAATTAAAAGATAAAAAGAATCATTTTTTAATCACTATCCCTTAACTACCTAATCCTAAAACCCTAATAAGTCTCTTTTCTCAATGTTATTTTTATCTCCCTTTTAGAATTGTAACGGCTCTATTTATAATTTACAAAAAAAATTTAAAATTAATGTACTAAATGGAGTATCTACAATCCTGAGTATGCTATAAATATTTGATTTATTTTAGAACAGTAAGAAAACACTTGTAGCTCATTGCGAAAGCTTTGCACTGCTATGATATAGCCCCTGTGTTTAAATACCCTCAGCCACATATTATTTTATTGAATTTTCTTTTAAAACTTTTTAGAAGCCCAAAGGTTTTCATGGGCAATACACGTAAAAATGAAAAGTCACTAAAATCTAACATGTGGAAATTGTTATTTGAACAGACCCTGATACGTGGCACCAATCCCACGCCCAACCTCCCTTGATGGACCAGTGAGATTACCGCAACGGCCGGCACCGCCGGGCCCCTCTATGGGGAATGCTCCAATTTTTTCACCCTAACACCCTTAGCCTCCCCCCACTACTCCTCTTCTGTTTGATTTTTCTGCATATTAACAGAGAATTAAAATAAGCTTTAAAACTAAATTTTAATGCAATTTAATTCTCATTTTAATACCCTAAACCCTAATTCTATCCTATAAATACCACCTTACACCCTAGCCCTCTCCATTCTAAAATCCATTATCAAAACTCCAAAAATTTTCCAAGTCCAAAAGGTCGTACAAGTGGAGTTAGCCCAAGGTTGAGTCCCGGCGATGATTCGAGACAAATCCGGCGACACCGCGACTCCACGACGCCTTAAAAACTTTCCTCCTCCTCTTCTCTCTCTTCTTAATCAGCAAGTTCCCTCTCATCTCATCTCTTTCTATTCTAAAACGATCTTTTATTAAAACTCATCGAAAGCGGAGTTATTCCGACTTCCGATTCTAATTTGATTAAAAACCCAAATTTTCTTAACAACAAATCAATCATTTCTTTATATCTTGTTTAGCAACCATAAAACAACATTTTGAACAAGTTTCAATTCAAAATAAAATGCTATGCAACATATATTGCACTTTTTCGTTTAAATACCACAAAGTTTACCTACGACATTACTTCATCATATTGCTCATATTAACTTTAGAAAACTCACGAGGTAATAGCCTACCTCATCACAACACTCATCATGACATAGCACAATGGCTTGAAAACAATATTTTTGTGGCTAAGACGAATTTACAGTTAAATACGATAAACTATCAAAATCGTATTTCTTTTAATTGTTTTAATCAAATTCAATACGATTATGTCCTTACAACCTATTTTGGGGAATCCGATTAGTTGGTGCGGGTTATCGCACATCCATCGGACTAGTTGGGCAAGATGCAGACCTCCTCACGGAGCATACGATCTCGATGGAAGTTTTAAGAAAACATGATTTCTATTAATAAATAAATTCTATTTTTAATATATGTGTGTGTGTGTGTGTGTGTGTAAATATTATCAAAATATCTATTTTAAATATATAATATATTCCATGTTTTCTAAATCAAAAGAAAAGAACCACAAAAGTTCATGAAAATACCATCAAGAAATCAATACAAGTCTATTTACATGAAAATACCATATATTATTCAATTTAGATTTATATCCACTCGAATATATCATCTTATAAAAATTACATCTATGAAAACCCTAAAGACAATAAATAAATACTTGAGACTTATTTTGAAAATATATCAAAACTATTTTTCATAAATCCCCCTCAATTTATATTAACACTACTACAATAATGGGTTGCCCCTAATGATTTAGCCGTAGGGGAAAACTACTTCCCCTATGGATATAGCCGTTGGGACACGAAATTAACCCGTAGGTGCAAAGGCCGCAGGTGCAAGTCTTCGTCCTGAACATGCCTCTACGGAGTAATAATTGCCTCTACGCCTTACTCCGTAGGGACAGTTACCCCTACGGATTACTCCGTAGGGACATAATATTTATTTAATTTATTGTTTTATAAAATAAATTACTTTCCCCTACGGTATTATCCGTAGGGCCTACTAAATGCCCCTACGGATAAATCCGTAGGTCCGGATGAATGCCCCTATGGATAATTGCGTAGGGGTAAGTTTTACCCCCTGAAACTGAGTCAATATGGACAAAATATTAGGTATCTTGATATTTTATCCCTACGGCGAACTGTGCAGGGGAAAACTTTGCACCTACGGGTTAATCTGTAGGTGCAACAAATGTCCATACAGATTAATCCGTAGGAACAAAATATCAGGATTTTTTTTATAAAAAAAAGGCCTTCCTGTTTTTTCCCCGCCCTATGCACAATAATATATACTTCAGATAACCAAATACATAAATATTCATAACCAATATCTCACGCATAATATATAAAAGAAATAAACAAACAGAATACGATATCAAACTAAATCATCGTGTACAAACAAACAACCACCAATATCGTCCAAAATTTATACAATATATATCAGATAAGTACATACATCCTCAAAAATATAAATAAAGCTACCCTAGTTCGGTCCAGCTCCTCTACCTCTGATAATCGCCGTAATCTGGCGCATCTGATCCTCGGTGCAGCCCTGAGTCGTCAAAAACTCGACTAATTAAGGAGCGGACTGTGTGGGAGTCTGAGCAGGCTGTGGAGCTGCAGGAGTGGTCTGCGCAACCGCAACCGATGTAGTGGCTTAAGGAGCCGCAGCCAAAGGAGATGCATGTGGAGCCGCAGCCAAAGTAGCCTGTCGCATCTGTTAAATTTTGTGTGTAATAAACGAGTAAGAACGGTGTATTAGATTTTAGTCGAGTTCGTATAATTATCAGGTTATTGCGAAATCCCAATCTAAGAATACTTAGGGACTTAGGCCTCGTTTGGGTATCTAGTTTGGAAAGCCATAGTTTATTTTAATTAGATAGTTTTATGTAAGTATGATTAATCAAAGCTAAGTCTACAACCAAATAAGCTTAGGCTACTAATATTCCATATGTTACTATCTATAATGTGATATAATATTTTCCTATTAAGTAGTATAGGTGCCATCTCCTTCAACTTCTCGACGGTGGTCTTCAAAGCGGTAACATCATGCTCTAGACGTAGCTCACGGGGGTAGGGGAAGTAACTACCGGAGTGGAGTTCAACCTCATATGGGCCCTCCTAAGACCCATTCCCAAGCCTCTCTCCCAACCTCCATGGTGCCCTCCGTTTGCGACGTCTAGGACTGAGGTCAGCAGCATCGGATCGGTCTGTCCAGTAAAATCGATCCCCGATGACTCTGCCTACTCCACCACTCACTCCTACACCCATATTAACCATTAAAATATAAGTATATCATTTAAATTTGAACTTTTCAAAACAAAAATTTCAAACTTGTTGGAATAAATATTAAAACTTATGCAATACTCCTGGGTAGCGGTGTCGGGGAATCGAAGCTCGCCCGTGGCGGGATCTGTCGAAGTGCTCTAGACGGCAAGATACGCGATTAGTACGCTCAGCGTACTACACTGCGCCAGGGTCTGAGCTCTCTACAATTCACAAAAAAATTACATATACTATAAAATAACTCTTAATATTACATTATATCAAAATAGATCTATTGTAATTTACCGATGTCTCTATGGCATGAGTAATGTTCCTTGAGCCACCTGTATAGGTGGGGCAACCCCTCTTCGCCGACTTCCTATTCTCTTTATTTTGATCGGCGTGTTTCTACACAACACATTCAGATTTAGTTTTCTAATTAAGCAACACAAAAAAATAAATTATATACTAAATAATGAATTACATTTAAATTACAAACCTGTTTGCGCCGAGAGTCGAAATATTAGCACAAGAGAGGCCATGTATCTACGTCGACTCTCGCAATGGCCGGATTATGTAGGAGAGCCGCTCTCTCTGCCTCGAGGGTCACCATCCACAAGGAATAGCAGTCGATCTTCAGCTCGTTCCTATTGTATCGGACCTTTGATTGCATGTTCTTCATCAAGCCATTATACAGAGCGTGAAGATCGAGCACTCTCTCAGGGTGATCAGAGTCGGGTACAGGCTGAAAGTCGTAATCCAACTGCAAATACAAAAAACAATGTATTTAAATTGAAAGTGTTAAATAATAATAAATATATTGGATAAGTCAAATAAAAATATATATTAATACCCGAGCCTGATCCCAGAAGAGGGCAAATGAGCGTCGGTGTTGATCGCCCCACTCAACGTGAAGTGGATACTTCTTCATAAGGCGGCTTTCATCCCCCATATACCGGCCGAACCTCTCGGCATAATCGCCGGTATAGAGATAATCAGGAGTAAAGAAGAGGGGGAATGCTGCCTCCCCTAGCTCTGTCGGGCCAAAGCCTGTGGGACTGATTCGGCTCTCGAGTCCCCCTCTCGAGATGCGGCTGCCCTGCATCTACAAGAAATATCAAGAAAATCAATATTAAGACAAAGTGGTATTAAGAAATAAAGCTTTAATGAAAATTGAAGTGCGATATATACCTCCGGCGACAGCAGTACGAGCCTGGGCCCGGACAGCAGCACGAGCGGGACGATAGTTCCTCCGGTGAGGAACAGCCGGTGACCCGGATGTGGACGTATCCCCTCCAACTAGAAAATAAACATTGACACTAAATTTCCATGAAGTTCATGTTTATTCTTAAAGGATATGTAAAATGAATAAATATTTTATATTTATTCATACTAACCTGCAGACAGAGCAGAGGGTACGGAAGTGGCGGGAGTGGCCCATGCGCCAGATGTGGATGCACCAACTATAATTAAACAATTAAAAGTAGATTATATAAGAAATTGCAAAAATAATGTGTAGATCAATAATATAACATTCTAAATCAATATGCATGTACTATAGGATATATAAACATACCCGCAGGTGCGATGGTGGCCTTTGTCCGAGATGTGGAGGCACGACCTACAGTTAGACAATAAAAAGATGATTATCTTAGTAAGAGAAAAAAGAATGTGTGTATATTTATAATATAACATTCTAAATTAATATGCATGAACTATAGGATATATAAACATACCTGGAGGTGCGGGAGTGGCCTCTGCCTCTGATGTGGACGCACCACCAACAACTAGACAATCAAACATTGACTGTGTAAGCAATTTTGAAATAAATATGCATGTATATCTATAATATTAAATTCAAAATGAATATGCGTGCAATATACCTGGAAGTGTGGCAAAGTCTACACGGAAGGAGTCATCCGAAGGGGTCCCCGATCGATGTGCAAAACCGGCACTCTGAAGCTCCCTACGTAGCTCTCCGGGAGGCAGAACCGCTCTTCCTCTGCTTCTGCCTCTGCCGCGATTGGTTCTCCCGCCGCCCCTCGCTGCTCCGGTCGTCGTCATCAAATCTAGACAAGAGTACAATCATTATATATGCTTGTTATAAATGTATAAATCGTAAAAATATGAAGTAATAATATAACATTACTGATGACATTTTTCGTTTCGTGGACGCATTAGACATATCTACTTGGATTTCATCATCGATATCATTTCTAACCTACGTAACTTCACGATCGGGCGAAAAAAACCCGTCTTTTGAAACAGACGGTCGAAGCACTCTAAGTCTTCTCTTTTCTTCGTCCTCGTCGATGTCCTCCATACGATCCTCGAATTCTGGGACATTGTAAACATCCTTGAATTTCCAATGGCATACGACACTCTATCCCAGATGTTTCAAGCACTGTGAGTAGTATACTTGGAATGCTTGGTTTGGAAAGATATATGGATCGTCCTGACCGTAAAATCGAAATGTTTTCACACTAGTCAATCCATATTCATCTTTCCAAATCCTGAGATAGTTTCTCCACTTATCCGTATCGGTTCATGTATCATACCAAGTACACTGAAATATATAAAATGATTCTGATCGTCCGGGATATTGGATGCCAAGTATGCAATTTAAGTATCCATAATAAATCACACCATCCAATCCTACCGTCGTAATCCCACTATTTTGAGTGGTTCGAGATATTTCTATGTCCATAACTTCAAATTTGTATCCAAGGACACCGAATCCTTTATAATATGCAACCTCCATACTAGGAAACTTGGCTAAACATCTTGAATCACTCTCTAATGATGCAGACAAGTTCGGATCGTGGATGTGACAAAACAAATTTTATGACAAATACATAACGATATAAGTTTAGATTAGGACTGGTAGCAATAACATATTATTCGAACAACTTACATGATCTGCAAACCAATCGCAAAAATTATCCTGATAATATTTTTCCAATCGTTCATCATTCCAATCAGGATGCCCCTCACGTACCTCGTTAAAATGATTTTTGTTCTTAATAATAAATTATGACAATATTATTATATCATTTCATACACACAAATACAAATATAACAATTAATCCAAAAAAAATTACTCTTTAATTTCTTCAAAACATGCGCTATTGAGGAGGATAAACCGATATATCTTGTTGATAAATATAGTGTCTACTCTCTTATAATCAACTTTACCATAGGAGGAATTAAATTCCCATATGTTCCTGTTATTTCTTTTTGTTCGTTTGAAGCACTCACGTAGGAAACACGTGAGGCTTCAAAATATTGCTAAGCACTAACAAGTCGCCAAGCTATTATTGTGTTTTCTTAAAGATATTGATCTCCTGTTAATGACAATTTTAGTCATTGATGTTCATCAAGATTTCGGTTTTAAGGATCTTGGATCATCATCATTTTTTTAAAGAACTAAGTTTTTTATATAGGGTTAAACCCTAATTTTTGGAGGAATTAAATTCCCATATGTTCCTATTATTTCTTTTTAAGTTAGTTCTTTTCTCCTAAATTTTGAATCTGCAGAATAAAATCTCCCCGATGAGAATTAAATTCTCAACTTGTGGGGAGATTTGCTTCTGCAAATCTCAACCAGAGGAAGATCTAAATTCTTATATGTAGGGTTAAGTTTACGGTAAAATTATACGTTTACGTTATCATCGAGTATCTTACTGAAGGAACTAGTACACCCTAAACCCTAACCCTAATTTTTGGAGAAATTCAATTTCCATATATTCCTGTTATTTCTTTTTAAGTTAGTTCTTTTCCACTAAGTTTTGAATCTGCAGAAAAAAATCTCCCCGATGAGAATTAAATTATCAACTTGTGGGGAGATTTGCTTCTGCAAATATCAACCAGAGGAAGAACTAAGTTCTTATACGAAGGGTTAAGTTTATGGTAAAGTTGTGCGTTTACGTTATCATCGAGTATCCTACTGAAGAAACTAGAACACCCTAAACCCTAACCCTAATTTTTGGAGGAATTAAATTCCCATATGTCCCTGTTATTTCTTTTTAACTTAGTTCTTTTCCCCTAACTTTTGAATCTGCAGAACAAAATCTCCCCTATGAGAATTAAATTCTCAACTTATGGGGAGATTTACTTCTACAAATCTCAACCAGAGGAAGAACTAAGTTCTTATATGAAAGGTTAATTTTACGGTAAAGTTGTGCGTTTACGTTATCGTCGAGTATCCTACTGAAGGAACTAATGCACCCTAAACCCTAACCCTAATTTTTGGAGGAATTAAATTCCCATATGTTCCTTTTATTTCTTTTTAACTTAGTTCTTTACCCTAAAGTTTTGAATCTGCAAAACAAAATCTCCCCGATGAGAATTAAATTCTCAACTTGTGCGAAAATTTGCTTCTACAAATCTCAACCAGAGGAAGAACTAAGTTCTTATATGAAAGGTTAAGTTTACGAAAAAATTGTGCGTTTACGTTATCATCGAGTATCCTACTGAAAGGACTAGTGCACCCTAAACCCTAACTCTAATTTTTGGAGGAATTAAATTTCCATATGTTCCTGTTATTTCTTTTTAAGTTAGTTCTTTTCCCCTAAGTTTTGAATCTGCAGAACAAAATCTCTCCGATGAGAATTAAATTCTCAACTTGTGGGGAGATTTACTTATGCAAATCTCAACCAGAGGAAGAACTAAGTTCTTATATGAAGGGTTAAGTTTATGGTAAACTTGTGCGTTTACGTTATCATCGAGTATCCTACTGAAGGAACTAGTGCACCCTAAACCCTAACCCTAATTAACCCAAAATTAAACCCTAATCATCACCCTAACTCAAATTATCCTTAATTAACCCAAAATTAACCTAAATTAACCTAATTAACCAAAATTAACCCAATAAACGCTAATCAACCCAAAATTAACCCATATAAACCCTGATCAACACTCTGACACAAATACAATCTATTTTACCTAATTAACCCAAATTAACCCTAGCCCAAACCCTAACCCAAATCAACCTAATCCTAATCATCACCCAAACCCCAACCCAAATTAACTCTAGCCCAAACCATAATTAACCCTAATTAATCTAATTAACCCTAACCCTAATCATCACCAACCCAACTCTACCTAATTAACCCTAACTAACCCTAACCCTAACCCAAAACCAAACCCTAACCCTAACCCTAAACCGAACCCTAACAATGACCCTAACCCTAACCCCAAAGCGAACCCTAACCCTAACCTACCTAATTAACCATAACCCTCACCCTCACCCTAATCCTAATTAACCCCAACCCAGAACTAACCCTAACCCTAACCCTAAAATCAACAATAGCACAAAAATTCAAAATGGAAATCAATTCACCTCACTTGTAGTTTTGCCGGCGGTTGGAGCTCGACGAGATGGTGGCGGCAAGATGGCGACGAGCGGGAAATTTTGGCGAGATTATAGCGAGACTGAGGTGGAGGAGCTTGACGAGGTGGTGGCGGAGACTGAGGTGACAACGATGGCGGGAATTTTTGGCGACGAGAAGTGGGTTCAGTGGGTGACGAGACTGAGGTGATGATATGCAGGGAAGTTGGTGGAAAATTGGGGGTAAGGAATTCTGGGCTTTATTTTTTATATAAATGACCCTTAGTTTCCCCTACGGATTAATCTGTAAGGTCTTCTTTTTAAATTAATCCATAGGGCACCGTAGGGACAACCGGATAGCCCTACAGATTAATCCGTAGGGGCAATAAAAAATTGCCCCTATAGATTCCTATAGCCGTAGGGCCAAACCCTTATTGTAGTAGTGTAATTTATAATAAGGATCCTAGTAAATATAGGTTTAAACGGGACCAATTCTCTTGAGCCTCAGAGAGCCGGAGAAAGACAATTAAAAACGGGGTTATCAAAAGGGTAATTGTCTTGGAAAAAGACAAAAATCCTGCCGTCCATGTGCAGAAGTCACCGATAACTCCAAAACTAATTCAGGACTTCAATTCTGTTTAAAGAATCTCACTTAATCTGAGTCTTAGTCAAATCTAAAAACAATCCATACTTGGAAACAATTCAATTATAACTCCAATACAACATGAATCCATTTATACCAGATTACTATCTATATCAACAAGATTTGATTTGATCGAACCATAGATATACATTGACTTGTCTACATGAATATCCGTTTATATCCTTATCCAATTACATGAACAATTGATATCATGCTTTCGGAAAGTCTTATATTTACAAATCACTACAAAACAATACAAATGTATTAAAGTGACCGTCTTGTTCCATTTTTAACACATTCGGAAAGTCTTATATTTACAAGTCACAGGTTTTGTTGGCAGCCCATGCATGTCAGTTCTGCATGGAACCCTACCCTGCAGGGTCAGTTCTGCATGAAGTCCTAAGCAATATAACACAAGAATTATAAGACTCAGCAACTAAACATTCTTTACATTTCATATTTTTTGAATCTATCCTAACCCTTCTTTTCTTTCAAGGTTATGGATTCCCAGAACAATACGAGCACGAACGCCAATGGCAACACCACACCACCTCCTCTTCTACTTACACCTATTGTTGTAGCTCCGACCAACGAGCAGACGATACTGCTCGAGGCAATTAAGAGCCTTCTGGAGGGACAGCAGCAACAGACTGCCATACTAATGAACCACCCAGAAGCAGAAGCACTTGGAGTGAAGCAATTCCGGGCACTGCATCCAAAGCAATTTTCTGGAAAAGAGGGCCCTTTGGAAGCTGAAGAATAGGCTCAATCTATTAAGAACGATCTGGCAGCTGCATAAGTGCCAGACATTTCTTGGTTAAGGGTCGCGAAGCTACAACTTACTAATAACGCCCGAGTATGGTGGAAGGCGGAAGAAAGCCATCTTGCTCAGCCGATCGAATGGAGGATTTTTCATGAGATGTTCGACACGAAATATTTTCTCGAGACTGCCCGATTTGATATAGAGCAGAAATTCATCCACTTGCAACAAGGTTCGATGTGGACCAAATCTGTGGATGAGTATGATGCTGAGTTCACTATATTGAGCAGGTAAGATATGTCTCAAATATTCGATTTTTCTAATATCACCTATTACACAGCTAACGGAAGACTGTAACAAGTTTGCATCTCATCTCATACCGACTGCTGAGATCAGGGCTAAAAGATTTCGGCAAGGGTTGGACCAGAAGATCCAAGCTGAATTAGCTACATGGGATTTCCCAACCCATGATTTGGCTTTGAAGGCTGCCCGTCGATATGAGGTGGTGGTGAAGAAGAAGAGAAGGCCTCAATATGCCGGTGTGAAGTGCCCTGCTGCCCAGATGGCAGGAGGAGCCTCTTCCAGGCCACCTTTTGTTCCCAGAAGACCGGGAGTACCTTTCAACCGGCCCAGTCCAGACTTTTGTTTTTACTACAAAAGAAATGGACACCTGGTGAAGGATTGCAGGCATTCTAATCGCCTCTGCTTAGTCTGTGGCTCAACCATACATGATATTGGGTCTTTTCCTCACAGACTCAATCAGAATCAGGCACCCAGTCCAGCAATCACCTATCCGCAGCGGCCATCTATCCAGGCACATGCTCATCGACTTGCTCTCCCAGCTCCGCCTCCTTATGGACCTACTGCACCTCCTCCTCATCAGTTCCATCAAGCACAAAGGAACTTACCTCAAGGACAAAGGAACGGACAGAGGAATGCGCCTCCAGCAAGGAGGAATGTACCGAGGCGACATGCTTTCATAATGATTGTTGAAGAAGCTGAAGCCACTGGCCAAGTCATCTCTGGTAACTTTCCATCTTTCAAATCTGTTCAATACATGTTTATATCCATATATCTTTTTCTATACCTAAACATATCCCGCATAACTTAGGTACGATCTTAGTAGCCTCACTTCCTGCACTAGCACTCTTCAATACTGGAGCATCTCATTGCTTTTATGTCACAACGGTTCGTCCGAACTCATATGATTCCAGTCAAACCGCTCGTATCCAGTTGGAATGTCAGTTCAGGGAATGACGTTCTAAAGGAAACAATAGGATACGACCTGTATCCAGTGGCCGTGTGCAGCAGAGAATTTTAAGCCGACTTCAAGGTGCTGTACATACCGAATTTCGATGTTATTTTGGGTATGGATTGGTTAGGAACTTTCTACGCTACCATCGACTGTCGTCAGAGGAGGGTAGTGTTCGAGATTCCAGATCATCCGGTCTTTTATTTCAAAAGTGGAGACCGTACCCTGGAGCCTAGCACATACAAAGAAAAACCGAAAAAGGCAGTGATTGCAACTCTATAGATGGAAGAAGATAAGACAGATGTAGTTTGAGAGTTCGACAACGTATTTCCTGAAGACATCTCAGGTTTTCCTCCTGATCGAGCTCTTGAATTTGGAATTGACTTAGTACCTGGTGCACAACCGGTAATCAAACTACCGTATCGATTAAGCCTTGAAGGCTAGAAGGAGATTTGTACCTAATTGGACGAACTTCTGAAGAAAGTATGGATTCGTCCCAGCACTTCAAGTTGGAGATCTTCAGTTCTACTTATGAAGAAGAAGGAAGGTTCATACCGAATGTGAGTTGATTATAGAGCTCTGAATGAAGTAACGATAAAGAACAAGTATCCATTTCCGCGCATCGATGATCTTTTATATTGGCTAAGTAGGTCTTGCTTTTTCTCAAAGTTAGATCTTCGTTCGGGTTATCATCAGGTGAAGGTCAGAGAGTCTGATATTCCAAAGACGGCATTCATGACTCGCTATGGACATTATGAGTTTCTCATGATACCATTTGGAGTGACCAATGCACCAGCCATATTCATGAATCCGATGAATCAAGTTTTCCGAGAGTACCTAGACAGGTTCGTTGTCATATTCATCGACGATATCTTAGTATATTCAAAGAATCGGAAAGAGCACGCTGAACATTTATAAATTGTCCTGGAGACATTAAGACAGCATCAACTCTATGCCGAGTACAGCAAGTGTGAGTTTTGGCTAGAACAAGTCGGATTTCTCAAACATATCGTTTCAGGTGAAGGAATCTCTGTGGATCCAGCTAAAATATCAGCAGTAAGTGAATAACCGACACCTAAGACAGTGAAGGACATTCGAAGTTTCTTGGATTTAGCAGAATACTACCGAAGATTTATTAAAGGATTTTCGAAGATTGCAACACCCCTGACCAAGCACACACGTAAAGATGAAGAATTCGTGTGGTCAGAAGCATGCGAACAAGATTTCGTAGAACTCTAGTCAAGGTTGACAACAATGCCTATTCTCATAATACCGAACCAATCTGGAGGTTTCGTAGTGCATTGCGATGCATCTGGTAAGGGATTAGGATGTGTTCTACACCAGCACAGTAAAATTGTAGCTTATGCATCAAGACAACTAAAAGTTCATGAGCGCAACTATCCGATGCATGATCTGGAGTTGGAAGCCGTTATCTTTGCACTCAAGATTTGGCATCATTATCTTCTTGTAGAATGGGTAGATATCTACACAGACCACAAAAGTCTAAAGTATGTATTTACTCAGAAAGAGTTGAATATGCGGCGGAGAAGATGGTTAGAACTCATGGCCGACTTTGACATCAGTCTACAATATCATCCAGGGAAGGTGAATGTAGTACCGATGCACTTAGTCGCCAACCACTATCAATGAATCTTATCGCACAGTAGAAACTACAACAAGATTTGCATCAGATGGAGATAGAAGTGATCATGCCAGGTAACACTTCAATTTTGATGAACTTACAAGTTCAGTCTACAATTGTCAATCAGATTAAAGAAGCTCAAGCAAGTGATGCCAACCTGCAAAAGATAAGAGAACAAGTAGAAAGTGGACATCGAACAGACTTCATCATTCACGAAGACGAATCTTTGAGATACGGCAGTAGATTGTGTGTACCACAAGGTCCTATTCGGAAAGAGTTGATGAAAGAAGCTTATAGCTCCCCAAACTCAGTACACCCTGGCAGTAAAAAGATGTACAAAGATATGCGGCAACATTACTGGTGGCATGGAATGAAGCGTGAAGTAGCCAGAAGGATAGAAAAATGTCTGGTGTGTCAGCAAGTGAAAGCTGAATATCACAGGACTGCTGGTTTACTTCAACCGTTAGCTATCCCATAATGGAAGTGGTAACACATCACCATGGATTTCGTGACTACTCTTCCTCTCAGCACGAAATGGAACGATGTTGTAAGGGTTATTATGAATCGACTCACAAAGTCGGCTTATTTCATCCCATTTCAAGTTGGTCAATCTACAAGACACTAGCAAAGAAGTACATAGAAGTAAGTATGAATCTACGTAAGATTTAACTCTTCATGGTATACTATCTCTGATACCCATGAACTCATGCACGAGATCGTGAGATTACATGGAGTACCGATTTGCATTGTCTCCAATCGTGACGCCAAATTCCGATCGCAATTTTGGCAGAGTCTGCAAGCTAGCTTGGGAATGAGTCTGAACTTTAGCACATCTTACCATCCACAAACAGATGGACAGTCTGAGCGAACGATTCAGATACTTGAAGATATGCTAAGAGCGTGTATGTTAGATTTCGGAGGATTGTGGGAAGACCACCTATACCATGTAGAGTTTTCATACAATAACAGCTACCAAGCGAGTATTGGAATGGCACAATTTGCAGCTCTATATGGAAGGAAGTGTCGTTCACCATTAAGTTAGGACGACATCGGAGATAGAGAACTCCTTGGACCTGAGATGATAGTGGTGACTGTACATGTAGTTTGCACTATCAGAGAACAAATGCGCATAGCCCAAGACCGACAGAAGCGCTAGGTTGATGCAAAGCGCCTGTTAGTTATATGTATGCCCTAGAAGCCATTACTATACATAGGATGTATATTGTAGTGGATGCTTGGACATATATAGGGAGGACTTTCTTGCTCGACATGATAGTATGCTATCTGGTTACTCTTTACCTTAACGTGTACACTGATTGTCTCTCTGTTACATGTTGGTAAAGCCCTTAGGATGTGTACTTGACTACCTGGACTGTGATGCGGATCATACTAGTGGGGACATGGTAGTCCATAAGTACATCCTTCAAGGTCCCTAGTCGTGGGTGTATCGAGACGGGGCATCGATATACCAGAGTAAACTAGCGTATACCTTCTCGACCCATACAGATGGGCGATGGATGATCCCATATCCATTGGTGTTTGACATCAGAGATGATATACGGGTGCTCAGTGGAGACTGGGTACACTGGACGGACTCGCCGAGAACTCCCAGATGGTATTATACCTTACGTCAGATGGCGGTTCTCTGGTGACACTGGTACAGAGTAGTCTGTTGACCCGAGATCGTCATAGAGTCTTGTGTGGTTCCCACTGTGCTTTGATTTCCATCTTACCACGTCCAAGAGGGCGTGCAAAACGGTGGTTTTTGGATACAGTCCCGAGTCACATGGAGGCAATGAGCGATAGGAGGGGATTCGTCTCTCCCGGTATAGGGAGTTGATGTTGCGCTGTGTTCGATTGGCTATAACCGGAAATCCCTGGCCAGGGTTGCTGAGATTTACTGGTAAGTGTTACCAGTAGTTTCTCGAATTGTTATAGACCTCATATCGACACGACTTATCGAGCTATTGGGGTCTGACGTTTACCACCCCTAGGCGAGATATGCGACATATCAGACGATCAGACCGGACTGTACGGTAAGTGTTACTGGTTGGATTCACAGGAGTGTGAGCGGGCTTCCTCGTCGATCTTCTGATCACTCAATACCCGGGTGGCCGTTACGTTTAGCAGACCACTTGCGGCTTGTGGGTGGTTGATATGATCATCACCTGCTGCCGGCGTATTGACGAGTCTTTAGAGTCCTACACAGAGGTTTCCTGGCTCAAGCGAAACGAAATAGGAGCGCATATGAGATATGTGCGGGACCGAGAATAATGTGTGTATGTGATACCGTATTCTATTCTCGCGATAAATGTATCGATTGATTGTATGCGATATAACCTAGTTATCGAATCAAGGTTTGATTCGATAAGCCGATACATTGGATATTAGTCGGTTATATGCGATATGACCGGATCGTTAAATCAAGTGTTGATTTAATGATTTAATGTATAATTATATATTTGATATATTACTTTGCATTAACTAATATTGGTTCACTTTAAATGGTTTTTCTCACTTGGTTGTGCACATTGTATATGTGATATATTTTTGTGCACAAGTTTGTATCATGTTTGATGATACATTATTACTTGGGTTTGTGTAAGACTTTAAACCATGTTTAAGTGAAAGGTTAGGGTTTTTATCCTTTCTTAACTATTTATTTAGTTTATTTCCATTTAAGGCAAGTAAAGAGAAAAATGGTTGCTTTATGAGATGAAGCTTGTTGAAGCTTCATGAAGCATTGACCAAGTGACCATTTTTGTCTAATACCTAACCTAACCATTCACCTAACCTTAGTTTAGTCTCTACACTTGACCATGGTTGGTTTATGATAAGTATTCTTTCATTTTCTATTTGGAAAATAACTTATCATAACATTTTTCATCTTCTTCTTCTTCTTCTTCAAGAAGAAGCTTGCCTCCATCAATGGCAACTTGGGAAAATGAGTGAGAAATCCAATTCTAAAGTGAACCCACTTCCTATTTCTTCATCCTCTACCTCTTGCCAAGTAGTAAAGGGTGTTTTCTTCACAAGTTTCATGACTTGGTGAAGTGGGAGCTTGATCTAGTGATGCCTCGACGTAGATCATCTTCGGCACGAAGCCGACGACCTTGCCCGCCCATTTCTCCGATGAAGCCGACGCTAGAGCCCGGGTTTCCATTTGGACAGCGAGGAGACTTCATTGTGGAGCTATGGAGGTGGAGGACCGGATCTACAAAGGTTGTATTTCCGTTCACTTAGAGTAAAGATGTTAACTAGTTTCCTTTTCGCCTAGACATCTAGTTAACGATCCGTATTAGGGTTTCTCGGCACTTGTAAAATTTTGAAATTGGCATGGTTGATGCCTTGTGAGACCTCATTAGAGTGCCTAGGAACCCTACAGTGGTATCAGAGCCTAGCTAGAGCCTTAGGCGATGCGTAGACGGAGTTAGAAGTCCGATCGAACCGAAACCCTAACCCAAAAATTGCTCTCTGTACTTTTTTGAAAATTGTGGATTTTTGAGAATTAAAAATATGCAGAAATATCAGCAGGAATATCTAAGAGTTACTGTAAAATTCTATGCCCTAATTCCATCAAGCCGCCGCGGTTCCGCGGCACGAGCATGGCTCGTGCGGCGGTTCCGCAGCCAATTTGTCTTATGATGCATTGAATTTTGCACAGTAACTCCTACTTTGCAGTGCTGGTTTTCCTGGGAATTTTTAATATTTATTCAAGAGTTGAAATTTCTGGGTTGTATTGGGGACTCGGTGCTTCGATCGGATTGTCTAATTTTGTCTGTATGTTTTTCCGGATAATTTTAGAATATGTTAAAAAGTTCGACCGGATATAAATACCCAATCTTTCCCCTGCCGGAAAATTTCCAAGTGTTGGATTTTTCCGAGGTTTAAAGACGTTCTAAGTAGTGCAAGTAACACAATGGTCCCTCTAGAAGACAACAAACCTTAACTCGATTATGCGACCGTCTTGAACTGCCCTTTGAACCTTCGGGTTTAGGGCAGAACGGCGTGCCACATGTGAGGCGTTGACTTGACCCTTCTACGGCTGGACCGTTGGTACTGAGGCACGAAGTGAATGTTTTTAAACTTATTTCATGTGTTGAGCTGTATCGGGAAAACTTGGGTGTTCGAATGTTCGATCGGAAAGTTTAACATTTTCTGCTTATCCGGAATGGGATACAATAATTGGAATTCACAAGAAGTTATGAGATAACTGAATGAATGTTATAAACATAGCAGTTTAGTCTCACTTGATCGGTTGCTATGGAATTTTGATGTGATCAAAAGTCCGTCGCAATCACGTAGCGTACGCGGATACTCGCCTGGTAAACTTAATAGACAGCCTCGCCCCATAGCCCCGACCAAGTGACTGTAGGAGAACCCCGTCGCCGAAAGCATCCGTTCGGGTGCTCACGGCAGCGGTGTTCCGCCTTGGTGCACTTTGTCGACGGCGTCGGGGGCGCGGCCGTCCACTAAAGTTTGCGACGAGCATTCGATCAGGATGTCGGGAATCTTGTTGAATTGCCCGACTTGATATTGAAAAGAGTTTTCGATTTTGAGACTAAAATGCGGGGTTTATAATTGTTAGGCATGCGATGTCTAAGTAATTCATTTGATTAGGCATGCGATGTCTATGGAGGTTGCGGATTCCAACTGTTGTAGTTTTACACTTTCTTTTCTGTGACCGTAAGTGTAATATGTGATATCGCCGGTTTTGTTACTATATGTCAACGACAATTGGGATACGCATGTTTACTTACGTTGATGACATGTGATGTTATGTTTTGCTGGATATGTTATATTGGATCGTCGTGTTTGAATAGCCGGGGGTTTTTATGTGAGATGAGTGTTTTTCATTTTCATTCATGTAAAAACTTGTA
This sequence comes from Agapanthus africanus, assembly GCA_030015575.1. Lineage (NCBI taxonomy): Eukaryota > Viridiplantae > Streptophyta > Magnoliopsida > Asparagales > Amaryllidaceae > Agapanthus > Agapanthus africanus. Next base: position 462,229,226 of record CM057350.1, read on the forward strand.
TGTAATATTCTTTTATTGGGGCACTTCCAGGTTGCGGAAGATGTCACCCTCTGTATATTATTTACTTTTCCGCACTAGGATAGACCCAAAGAGGGGAGCACAAGTAACCGGGTTCTGGAGTCCAGTGGGAGACCAACTCGAGGAGTCGAGTCCAGATCTCCTAACCCTAGAATTGGTAGGGTTGCTTGCCGCTCTCGTAGGGGTCTAGGGGTGTGGGTTTGGCTATTCATCGCGACCGTGGAATCCGTGTTTTATACTGGCTCGTATTTAAAACACGGACGTCCTAGTATATCCAATATTTCATATGATTCTTCTGCTGCGATATTTGTGATGTGATCATGTGATATGTTCTGTGATAAATACTATATATAGTATATATGATATATTATATAAACGTTACTTATGTTTTACACCCGCGCTAGCCCTACCCGCTCTGTCGTTAGTTACCTAACCTAACGGTGCACGAGGGGACATCGAGGCGAATGCGGATGGCATAAGTGTACGTCGTATTTATCTGTGATGTTTAGGTATTTAAATGATGGGACTTCATTAATGAGATTAATGATATAAAAGAAACCTAAGATGTTGTAGAATCGAATTTCAAAAATAAAATAGGTAGCTACAGTTCTTGCTTTGCACAGAGATATATGTGATATATCCTGCACCTTATTCGATGGGGAAAGGACCGAGATCCCTTCACCGGGAGTGACTCCTTTAGCAATAACTGGCAGATGCTACACACTCGGTTTGTCTTTTGATTGCTTTTAAGAGTTTTTGCTTTGCACAGTGATATATATGATATATCCCGCACCTCATTCGACGAGGAAAGGACCGACGATCCCTTCACCAGGAGTGACTCCTTTAGCAAAACTAGAAAAGCCTAAAAAACACTCCATTTTAAAATTATTTGATTCTACAACGATATAAAGTTCATTACGCAAAAGGTTTTCTTAAAAACCTGTCGTAGCCCTCCTTCATTTCAGATAAGTAATAGTTAGTATTCGTGCTACGTTTGTTGACTCAGTCAAGGCTTAGTGTGCGGTAGCTGATTAGTGCTTATCTGCAAAGCATATGATGCGATTGGATTAGGGTAGTCGTGCGGCCTTGTTGACTCAGTCAAGGGTCGTGCGGGTGGGTTTAATTCAATCGAGAAATGACGGGTTGAACTTTACTTGCGGTCTATGGTTTGTTGACTCAGTCAAGGTCATAGATCGCTTGGGGCAAAATATTATCGGGAATTTCAAGTGTTGAAATTTGCAATGAGATTGCATACCTTCTATGAGATAGTTGGATCCCGATACCCGCTGCGAGTAAGAGTTACTCCTGGGAGAGTTTTACACATTACAATTAGCCGATCAAGTAGGTGTCTAGAAAGGTGTCAACGGGGTTATGCCTCTCGGAAAACGAGGTTTACATTAATTAGGTTCGTGCGAAAGCACGGGGGACCTCCCTCAAAGTACCGACACTGGCCTGGCTGAAAGATTGGCGAACTTGTAGCGTGTAATTAATCCCGGCTAGTCTTTCCTTTTAGGGTTTGAAGGAAGATTTGATAAAAACAGTGGGAGCCATCCTGATTAGATAAAATAATAACCAATCTATTCTTGAAAGAGCGCACGCTGAGTGTTTTCTTCTCTCTCTCTCCAGGTAGCGACCATATCATGCCTTAATCAAGATAATAATACGGATGTATTGACCGAACCCGCTTGTTATACTGAGCTGGGAACGTTGGTCCCGCTCCAACTTATAATTGTTATAAGACAGAGCAGGAAATTGGGGATTACCAGAATTCCCGTGCCGCCCAAACGAAGAGAGTGCATACTGATGCATCATCTTCGGGTGTGTTCATTACAAAGAACTGTTTCTCAGTATCCTCTGCATCCTGGGTATTTGATACCGGATCAAGATCCCAGATATGTAATCTGTTACATAGGGCTACAAAAGGGTAGAAAAACTGAGAACGGATGATAAGTTTCATGAGGCAGAAAACGGGGCAAGAGTTGCAGCCAAGTCTGTTGGTCACTGTCACCCTGTATTACCAATACATTGATTCTGAACGAATGTTATTAGATACCGAACCTGATATACAAAATCATATCAGTCTCTTTATCAGTAAAGAAATGATAAAATTTTTTATTGTTGGATAATGTTTTGAACATTTCCTATATCAAAAGTTGATCGGTTCAGGCACGTTATCTAAAAGCATTGATGTTCTAAATCAAACTACAGTTCTTTAGTATACTGAACACACACAAGAGGAAGAGTTCAGAAATGAACGAATCCTTCTTGATGCATTGTAGACTAGGTCATATCAATGCGACCTGACTGGCTAAAGTTACATTTAGATGCATATTTAAATCAGTTTGAATTTACATCTTATGAAACTTGCCAGTCATGTCACAAAGATAAGATGGCCATAGCTCTGTTTATTGGAAACAGAGAAAGAGTTAGTGAACTCTTGGGACTGATACATGATGATGTATGTAAGGTCCCCTGTCTGCATATGCCAGGACCGGTTCTTTTTTCTTCATTACATTCTTTGATGATCTCTCGAGACTCAGACATATGTTCCTGTTGAAACACAAGTCTGAACCTTTTGAGATATTCACAGAATATAAGTTAGAAGTAGAGAACCAATACGGGTATAAGTATTATGTCCTTTGATGTGATCAAGGAGGAGAATACTTGAGCACGAAAATCCTGGATTATTCTAAAGGAGAATGAGATTCTCTCTCAGTATTACTCCTCCGTATACACCATAGCACGATGGTATATCGGGGCGGAGCAATAGCACCTTATTCGATATGGTGTGCTCTATGATGAGTACTACTGAGTTTCCTATTTCCTTTTTGGGAGTTATGCACTTGTGAAGCTGCATACCTATTGAATTGGATTCGAATCAAATCTATGCCTACCGCTTCATATGTGATATGGAAAGGGAAGAGCCCATATCTTAAGTTGGTTAAGATTTGGGGTTGTCCGGGCTATGTTTAAAAGCATAATCCGGACAAGCTCGAGGCAAGGTCTGTTATGTACAACTGGAAATGTTCCAACTATACAAACAACAGCAGATGATTTGGTAGAACCAAAGGATTCAGTAGATACCAACGAACCTCAGCCTCTCCACCGATTTAGTAGGGTTCCTCACCCACCTGAGAGATACTTCGGTTTCTCTATGACAGTGGGAGCGAGGATTGCATCATGAGATGATGACCCAACTAGTTTCGAGCTGGCCATCAGGAGTAGGACTCTGTAAGAATGGCTGGATGCTTAGTGATCTAAGATGGAATCCTTATACACCAACAAAGTATGGACTTTGGTTGCTTTATCTGAAGGGTTAAATCCCCATCAGGAGCAAGTATATCTTGAGAAGATTACTTGGTGTACATGGAAAAGTTGAGACTTTCAAAGCTAGACTTGTTAAAGGTTTGCATCATTAACCAGGTATAGATTATGTTGAAACCTTTTTCTAATGAACTATGCTTAAGTCCATCCAGATCCTACTTGCCACGGCTACATACCATGACTACGATATTTGGTGGTTGGGTGTCATGACTGCTTTTCTAAATGATGTTTTGGAAGAGAACGTCTATCAGTACACAGCCAGAGGGCTTCATAGACAGTGGGAGCAGCGGAAACGTGTGCAAGATGTTTTATGTGATAAAGCAGGCATCGCGGAGTTGGAACATCTGTTTTGATGTGGTAGTCAAAGAGTTTGACTTCATCAAAATGGTAGATGAACCTTGTATATACGAAAAGGTAGTAGGGAGTATGGTGATGATCTTCATAGAGTACGTGGATGACATACTCATGATAGGGAAGGAGTTTCCTATGCTACGCTCGGTCAAATCTCCTCTTATCACAAGGATTCTCCATATAGGATCAAAAGTGATACCTCCTTAATCCTGAGTTTTGGATCTATGAGATAGATCTAATTGGTTGTTAGGATACTCACTAGCTGTAGTGAGATGGTATTAATAGATCCTGGGGAGAATCACTGGAAGTGTTCCAGGGTGATAAAGACGACTGAAAGTCAGTCACAGGCATTGTCTTTACCCTCAGTAAAGGGACGGTATGATGGAAGAGTTCCAAGCTAGATACCGTGGCATACTAGACGATAAAGGCATGATACATCGCTACTTAAGATGCTACCAAAGAGGCTGTTTGGGTGTATATTGGTTCATGAGATGAACTACGTTCCTACCATTGTGAGACAATGGAGTTGTGGCTTATTCCAAGGAACAACCGTCCCATAAGTGATCCAGACATATTCTAAGGCAGTATTACCTGATCATGGAGATAGTTGATCTCCAGGTTGATCGAGGTTAGGAGAGTAGACTCAGAGGACAACACGGCGGATCCACTCACAAAAGGCCTTTTCCCAGAGAGAGACTTTTATGGGATGGTTGAGTATGAGATACTACAACCACTGCTATCAGATGGCCCTAGTGCAAGTGGGAGATTGTTAGTTATATGTATGCCCTAGAGGCCATTACTATACATAGGATGTATATTGTAGTGGATGCTTGGACATATATAGGGAGGACTTTCTTGCTCGACATGATAGTATGCTATCTGGTTACTCTTTACCTTAACGTGTACACTGATTGTCTCTCTGTTACATGTTGGTAAAGCCCTTAGGATGTGTACTTGACTACCTGGACTGTGATGCGGATCATACTAGTGGGGACATGGTAGTCCATAAGTATATCCTTCAAGGTCCCTAGTCGTGGGTGTATCGAGACGGGGCATCGATATACCAGAGTAGACTAGCGTATACCTTCTCGACCCATACAGATGGGCGATGGAATGATCCCATATCCATTGGTGTTTGACATCAGAGATGATATACGGGTGCTCAGTGGAGACTGGGTACACTGGACGGACTCGCCGAGAACTCCCAGATGGTATTATACCTTACGTCAGATGGCGGTTCTCTGGTGATACTGGTACAGAGTAGTCTGTTGACCCGAGATCGTCATAGAGTCTTGTGTGGTTCCCACTGTGCTTTGATTTCCACCTTACCACGTCCAAGAGGGCGTGCAAAACGGTGGTTTTTGGGTACAGTCCTGAGTCACATGGAGGCAATGAGCGATAGGAGGGGATTCGTCTCTCCCGGTATAGGGAGTTGATGTTGCGCTGTGTTCGATTGGCTATAACCGGAAATCCCTGGCCAGGGTTGCTGAGATTTACTGGTAAGTGTTACCAGTAGTTTCTCAAATTGTTATAGACCTCATATCGACACGACTTATCGAGCTATTGGGGTCTGACGTTTACCACCCCTAGGCGAGATATGCGACATATCAGACGATCAGACCGGACTGTACGGTAAGTGTTACTGGTTGGATTCACAGGAGTGTGAGCGGGCTTCCTCGTCGATCTTCTGATCGCTCAATACCCGGGTGGCCGTTACGTTTAGCAGACCGCTTGCGGCTTGTGGGTGGTTGATATGATCATCACCTGCTGCCGGCGTATTGACGAGTCTTTAGAGTCCTACACAGAGGTTTCCTGGCTCAAGCGAAATGAAATAGGAGCGCATATGAGATATGTGCGGGACCGAGAATAATGCGTGTATGTGATACCGTATTCTATTCTCGCGATAAATGTATCGATTGGTTGTATGCGATATAACCTAGTTATCGAATCAAGGATTGATTCGATAAGCCGATACATTGGATATTAGTCGGTTATATACGATATGACCGGATCGTTAAATCAAGTGTTGATTTAATGATTTAATGTATAATTATATAGTTGATATATTACTTTGCATTAACTAATATTGGTTCACTTTAAATGGTTTTTCTCACTTGGTTGTGCATATTGTATATGTGATATATTTTTGTGCACAAGTTTGTATCATGTTTGATGATACATTATTACTTGGGTTTGTGTAAGACTTTAAACCATGTTTAAGTGAATGGTTAGGGTTTTTATCCTTTCTTAACTATTTATTTAGTTTATTTCCATTTAAGGCAAGTAAAGAGAAAAATGGTTGCTTTATGAGATGAAGCTTGTTGAAGCTTCATGAAGCATTGACCAAGTGACCATTTTTGTCTTCATACCTAACCTAACCATTCACCTAATCTTAGTTTTGTCTCTACACTTGACCATGGTTGGTTTATGATAAGTATTCTTTCATTTTCTATTTGGAAAATAACTTATCATAACATTTTTCATCATCTTCTTCTTCTTCTTCTTCAAGAAGAAGCTTGCCTCCATCAATGGCAACTTGGGAAAATGAGTGAGAAATCCAATTCTAAAGTGAACCCACTTCCTATTTCTTCATCCTCTACCTCTTGCCAAGTAGTAAAGGGTGTTTTCTTCAGAAGTTTCATGACTTGGTGAAGTGGGAGCTTGATCTAGTGATGCCTCGACGTAGATCATCTTCGGCACGAAGCCGACGACCTTGCCCGCCCATTTCTCCGATGAAGCCGACGCTAGAGCTCGGGTTTCCATTTGGACAGCGAGGAGACTTCATTGCGGAGCTATGGAGGTGGAGGACCGGATCTACAAAGGTTGTATTTCCGTTCACTTAGAGTAAAGTCGTTTACTTGTTTTTGTCGCCTATATATCTAGCCAACGATCCGTATTAGGGTTTCTCGGCACCCGTAAAATTTGAAATTGGCATGGTTGATGCCTTGTGAGACCTCCTTAGTGTGCCTAGGAACCCTACAGCGCCGACACTTGGAGTTCCAACTGGGAGATCATGTATTTCTGAAGATTTCTCCAAAACGGGGAGTGATTCGTTTTGGAAAAAAGGGTAAGTTAAGTCCGAGGTATATTGGACCGTTCGACATACTTGAACGATTCGGAGAAATGGCATATCGCTTGGCACTTCCACCCTCATTGGAAGGAGTGCACAACATGTTCCACATATCACAGCTCAAAAGGTATGTAAGCGACCCCAGCCATATTCTTTATCACTCCGAGCTCACTGTATAGACCGATCTATTTTATGAGCAACAACCCGTTGAAATCCTGGACAGAAAGGTAAAGTCACTTAGGAATAAGGAAGTAAACTTGGTTCGAGTGATATGGAGGAAACACTCACTAGGAGAATCAACATGGAAAAGAGAAGACAACATACGTACAAGATACCCTTTCTTATTTGTAAATTAGTCCTTAAATATTTGTAAATTTCGAGGACGAAATTTTTGTAAGGAGGGTAGAATGTAATGACTCTGTTTATAATATACAAAATTTGTTTAAAGTTAAAATACTAAATGGAGTATTTGCAACCCTGAGTATGCTATAAGTATTTGATTTGTTTTAGAACAGCAAGAAAACACTTGTAACTCATTGGTAAAGCCTTGCACAGCTGTGACATTCCCCCTGTGTTCAAATCCCCTCATCCATATATTATTTTATTGATTTTTCTTTTAAAACTTTTTGGAGGCCCAAAAGTTTGCACGTGCAATACACATAAATATGAAAAGTTACTAAAATCAAACATGTGGAAATTGTTATTTGAAAAGATCCTAACACGTGGCACCGATCCCACACCCCACCTCCCTTGATGGATCGACGAGATTGCCCCAAGGGCCAGCGCCGCCGGGCACCCCGTGGGGAATGCTCCAATATTCTCACCCTAACACCCCTTGGCCTCCCCCCACGACTCATCTTCTGTTTGATTTTCCTGCACATTAACAGAGAATTAAAATGAGCTTTAAGACCAAGTTTTAATGCATTTTAATTCTCATTTTAATACCCTAAACCCTAATTCTATCCTATAAATACCACCCTACACCCTACCCCTATCTATTCTGAAATATATTGTCAAAACTCTTAAATTCTTCCACGTCCAAAAAGTTGTACAAGTGGAGTTAGCCCAAGGTCGATTCCCGGCGACGATTCGGGACAAATCCGGCGACACTGGGACTCCACGACGCCTTCAAACCTTCCTCCACCTCTTCTCTCTCTTCTTAATAAGTAAGTTCCCTCTTCTCTCCTCTCTTTCTATTCTAAAACGATCTTTTTTTAAAACTCATCGAAAGCGGAGTTATTCTGACTTCTGATTCTAATTTCATTAAAAACCCAATTTTTCTTAACAAAAAATCAACCATTTATTTATATCTTGTTTAGCAACCATAAAACAACATTTAGAACAAGTTTCAATTCAGAATAAAATGCTATGCAACTTATATTACACTTTTTCGTTTAAATACCACAAAATTTACCTACGACATTACTTCATCATATTGCTCATATTAGCTTTAGAAAACTCACGAGGTAATGACCTACCTCATTACAACACTCATCATGACATAGCACAATGGCTTGAAAACAATATTTTGGTGGCTAAGACGAATTTACAGTTAGATACCATAAACTATCAAAACCGTATTTCTTTTAATTGTTTTAATCAAATTTCATATGATTATGTCCTTACAACCCATTTTAGGGAATCCGATTTGGTTGGTGCGGGTTATCGCACATTGATCAGTCGAAAATATTGCATATTTTAACCGGCAATTTCCATATCATTTGCATACATATAGAAGTGTACGGGATTCATATTCTACATATTAGCAAATCGGTCGCAAAATATCAGATTACATGTATTCGACCTTAAAACCGGCATTTCTAGGGAAATTGACTGCATTGCATTACATAGCATATTTTCTATATCTTGCAACCCGTGTTTCGAAGTCTATGCAGGAAAAGAGAAGCTTGCTCGATCATTACATTGCTCGACCATTACAATTGCTCGTAAACTCACTTAACTCAAATCTGGTATCAACACAGAAGGGGAACTGCAAATCTAAATATCAGAAGAAGCCACAAACAGCAGTACCAAGCAACAGAAGAAAGCCCAAGGCCCAAGCCTATCAATGCGCAGCGGAAGAGCGGCCTAAAGGTACCTCTTGCGGCGGTTGCGCGGCGGGTCCAGGACATCAGCTCCTCAAATTTCACCACAACTCCTGTTTCAGTGGCTACAGCTCAGAAATGCGTTCCAAGTTCCAGAATACTCCAGATACTTCCACCAGATCAGCAAACACCTAAACTAGCCTAATCATTCTAGAACTTTCCCTAAACCCCAGCTTAAACCCTAAGCTAACTCCTAACAAACTCCTTCTAGAAACTCTTCAACAAACTTTGGGATGGAAAGTTCTAATTCAAACCTAAACCTAGGGTTTGAGAGTTCTATAAATAAGACCCTAGGCTCACTCATTTCACATGTTGGCAACCTTGGGAAAGCTTAGAAAAATCAATCCCTTTCTTCATCCCCTCTTCCTCAAGTTTAGTGAGAGAGCTTGTAGGAAACCCTAACCCTAAATCCAACCACAATTCAAGATCTTGAGTGCAAGCCAAGCAAGATGCCTTCAACCCTTTTATGAGCCGAGCCGATCTTCAATCGGGCAAGAGATCAAAGTAGATCCACGATCCACGGAGACGAGCGAAGCCGAGTCAACGATCAATTTCTTCTTCTTGTAGATTCTTGAAAGAATGTATTGAAATTGTTGATTAAATAAAAGGTGATATTCTTTTATCTTGTTTTCTTTAAATTCCGCATCATGTTATCTTTACAATTCTTGAATATTATCTGTGTGGTGATGTGTGAATAAAACTCCGCTCGTCGAGGAGTCGAGACGATCTTTAGTATGATGATGTAACAAATTTGTAATCGATTCTTGAATCCCATGAGTTTGTAAACCCTAGCAAGTTCAAGAATCGACGACCCAATTCGTTGCGATGCTTTCTTGATCGACATCGCTTGAGATTGGGGAGTTCCGATCGTTTCTTGAAATTGCTAGAGGCTAGAATATAAATGGTATCCTCGAAAGAACAAGGGTTAAGAGATGAAACCTTAATTTCATCAAGAAAGCCCTAACTCTCGTCGATCACTATTGATCTAGTATCAATTCTTCGAAGGACAAGAACACGAAACCCTTTAGATTACATCACGTCTAAAGATCCGATCGATTCCTACGAGCCTCACTTATATTCTTGATTGTTGATTGGAAATATTATCAAAACTACCGATTCTTGATTGTTTATAGTTTCTTGATTCTTGAGTAAAGAATAGTGAAACTCGAATACAAATCACATCTTGAATCATGTTTTCGTTTATTGTTGCTTAACATTTCATTTCAAACGTATCAAAATACAATTGAATTGTGCAATCCCTGTGGACGATCCGCACTCATTCATTAACTACATCCGACACCGTAGTTTGATTGCGGTCAATATAATTTTTTGATTGTCGTTACTTTTTACATATACACGTCAGAAAATGTTTCAATCAAAATGGCGCCGTTGCCGGGGATCGCGCTAATTCATTTGCAATTTTAGTTTGAAGTGAAAGAATTATTACGTTTTACTTCTTGAAATCAAAATTCGTACAAACTCTTACACGTGTGTTGTGATTGACTGCAAGGTGATCTGGAGCATTCTGTGCTGTGGAAAAATTATTTGGGATATACCAGAGAGCTGGAGATAGAAACAGAAAGCAGCTGAAGAAGTTTGGTACACTGTTCCCAATACCTAACCGCGGAAGCGCGGCTTATACACAGGAATAGCGGCGGATCCGCGGCTTGAAGGAAGGATCACTGAAAATTTTTCAGTGCAGGTGATTTCTGTCTCTCTCCCCTCTCTCTTTTTATCTCCAATTAACCCTTTGCTGCAGGATTCTTTGCAAATAAATCGCAGCGCCGCAAAGCAAAAATAAAATTGTGTGTGATTTTGATTTCTTGGTTGTTTGCATTCTAATACGGAAATTTAAGGGGCACGGCCAAATCCAAATTAGGTGGGGATTTCATTACCCTTCCTAGGCCCCGAAAATCGTCAAACTTGCATCCGCATTACCTCCATTAACTAAAAGAAATCTAGAGAAGACTCTAAGGACTGTCGCGCTCAATAGGACAAGAGAAGGTCGTGGGTAATTCATTGCTTATCCGCGTTTTCTTGTGGTGCCTAAGGCGAGTGTGTCTAAGGCTAGTGGTTATTAATTAGGTCCACTGTAGTGGTGGTTCCTTCCTACTTACCTGGCACTTATCCGGCCACAGGGGGACAAAGAGGCAGTGGAGGATTCTATCCTGCGACTTGTCTTTTGGCAGTTAGGAGCGGTCTAGAGATCGGACCTAGGTGACCATTAGATTCTAGGGTTTGTGTGCTGCATTTGTTTTGTCGCATCATTTTTTCAAAATCCGTCCCTTTTTCAAAGCAAGCACCGCATTCATTCATCCCTAATTATAAGTCAACGCTGCCACTTGTACTAACCCTTTTTAGTACAAGATAGGCTGGACACGGGATTCTAGTGCCCGTTTAGTCCGCGTACCTTTTATCGACTCCGAAGTCGATAATTCTCCATTTACCTTTTCTTTACCCATTACCACACCCACACCGATGGATCTGAATCCATCAAACTTCTTTAACCCTAATCTGCCACCGTCCGTTGGTGCGCAGAATCCTACTCCACCCCACATTTCTCTCCAGGAAAGATGCTATCCACATAGAGGTCCTCTTTCGACCTGCTTATCCACACCACCAGCCAATGGGGATAACTTTGAGATTAAGCCCCAGTATATCAATCTTTTACCCAAATACCACGGACTCGAGACCGAGGACGCTTACGTTTTCATTACCAAATTTGAAAACGTATGCGCAATGATGGGTACGTCTCAACTTTCAGTGGATGCGATGCGTCTACGACTTCTTCCATTTACATTGTGCGATATAGCCGAGAAGTGGCTATATAACATCACCGCACACTCTATTACAAATTGGGAAGAATTCGTCGCTGCATTCCTTAAGAAATTTTACCCAGTCCAAAAGACGGCTCAAATCCGTAGCGAACTGAACCAATTTGCCCAGCTCCCTGCCGAACCATTTTCAAAATACTTTGAACGTTTCAAGGATCTATTGGTTCAATGTCCTCATCACGGCATCCCGAGATGGGAACTTTGCCGAATCATATATGAGGGCAGTAACCCTAACACTAAACAGAGCCTTGAAAACATGTGTCAAGGTACATTTATGACTAAAGATGACGGGGAAGCCTGGCGATACTTAGAAGAGTTCGCTGAAAAATCACTAATTTGGGAGAGTGGAACACAACCATTGAATAGGGGTGGCGTACACCAAATAGATGTGTCCATAGGTGTTCGAGCTGAAATGGCAGCAATGCAAAAGAAGCTCGACGCTATGGAACACAAATTTGCAGCAGCCTCCCTAAACCCAATGTCGCTCCCCAAAACTGTTTGTGGGTGCTGTTCTGATCCGTCACATTTAACGGAAGAATGTCCATTAAACTCTGCGTTTCAAGGTCACGAGCATTCTAATGCCGCATTTCAAAGACCTCGAAACGATCCATATTTTTCCACGTACAATCAGGGTTGGAGGAACCACCCGAATTTTGCTTGGAACCAAAACCAATCTCAAAACACGGTTCCAAACACGAATCAATTTCAAAGGGCTCTTCCTCCACCACAACAGCAACCCCTACAACTCACTCAGCACCCCTATCAGTCACAAAATTTCCAAAACCAGGGCAACACTCCTGCACAGTCTAATCCTATGCAGCCCTGTTCTGACGAGTTCTCTCAATTCACTCAAACCATGAAATCACTTTTATCAAATTTCATGGATGTTTCGACTGAAGTTAGATCTTCCGTCAGTGAAATAAAGAAAAACTCAGCGTCCCAAGCTGAGAGTATTCGCACGATGGAAGCTGAAATCGCACGCTTAAAAGCCGAAATGAGTGCGAGAGAAAAAGGGAAACTTCCCTCTCAACCCCTACAGAATCCTGGGCATTACAATGTAAATGCCATTACCACGTTGAGATCGGGAAGAGTGCTGAACAATCATGTCGGGGAAGGTATTGATAATACTGAAAATCATATCAACACCCCGGCTAAGTCTTTCCCACATACACACACTTCACCTTCTGATCCTTCTACCAAACCACCTTCGCACGAGCCTATTCTCCATTTCCCTTTAGGCTCAACGCCACTACAGCCCACCTCTTTTACCCCTCCACGGACGATCCCCACTTCTATACCGGGATCGGTTCCACACACACTTTCTTCTCCTGTGATGGACCCCGCGCTTATTGCGAAAGCACCTTACCCGAATCGGCTAAGGGCTAATAGAACGAGTCCTCATATGGAGAAAATTTTAGAGATGTTCAAACAGGTTAACATCAATATCCCTCTCCTAGATGCGATTCAGCAAGTCCCCGCTTATGCGAAGATTCTTAAGGACTTGTGCACTAGGAAGAGGAAGACCCAAGTGCCGAAGAAGGTCTTTATGTCTAACAATATCAGCACTGCTTTTATACCCCAGCTTCCAAAGAAAAGAAAGGACCCAGGTTGTCCTACAATTTCGATTTCGATTGGGGGTAAAAACATAAATCGTGCTCTTTTAGACCTTGGCGCGAGTGTTAACCTGTTACCTTATTCTGTCTATGAGCAATTAGGGATTGGAGAGCTGAAACCAGCTCATTGCACTCTCCAGATGGCAGACCGATCTATCACCAAACCAAGGGGTGAATTAGAGGATGTGTTAATAAAGGTCGGGGAATTTGTTTTCCCTGTAGACTTCATAGTACTCGACACACATCCTGTAGCAAACCCCCGGGGCCAAATTCCGGTGATTCTAGGTCGTCCTTTCCTTGCCACTTCCAACGCTGTTATAAACTGTAGAAATGGTTCAATGAATTTATCATTTGGAAATATGACCATTGAACTAAATATCTATAAAGTTGGAAGTCAGCCATCAGAACCCTCGGCTCATATTTTAGATGTGTGCTCTGTCCATGAGATCGCTCCCGATAGTTGTGGAGCTGAGGATCTTTGCTTTACTGATCTCGATGACATTAGCACATCTCTGTTTAACTTTGCACTAGATCTTAGTGAGGACACTTTAGCTACACATGAGTCCTGCACTTCTGACTTTTCTCCACCCGAGTCTGTATCTTTCACAGGCTCTGAGCTTCGTTGTAGATCCAAAAATCAATCTATGACCCTTCCTTCTATCATTTCTCCGCCTGAGTTAGATCTCAAAATTTTACCTTCTCACCTGAAATATGCATATCTTGGTGAGAACGAGTCATTACCGGTTATCATTTCCGCTTCTCTTGCATCAGAGCAAGAGAATGCCCTTTTATCGGTATTGAGATCTAACAAAGAGGCGTTTGGTTGGAGTATGGCGGACATCAAAGGGATTAGTCCCTTGATAGTTGAACATCATATACATGTGATGGATGATGCCAGACCGACCCGAGAACCACAGAGACGGTTGAATCCCGTCATGAAGGAAGCTGTCATGAAAGAAATCGTCAAGTGCTTAGATAATGGTATTATCTACCCCATCTCCGATAGCCAGTGGGTGAGTCCTATACATGTCGTTCCTAAGAAATCCGGCATCACAGTTATCACAAATGAAGCGAATGAGTTGATTCAAACACGCGCCCAAACTGGGTGGCGTGTATGCATCGATTATAGAAAACTCAACGCTGCTACGAGGAAAGATCATTTTCCTCTACCATTTATTGATCAGATGCTGGAACGCTTAGCGGGACGAGAGTTCTATTGTTTTATGGACGGATACTCAGGCTATAATCAGGTCCCCATCGCCAAAAAGGATCAAGATAAAACCACTTTTACTTGTCCTTTTGGTACCTTTGCTTACAGTCGCATGCCCTTTGGGTTATGCAATGCTCCCGCTACCTTTCAGCGGTGTATGATGGGGATATTCTCTGATATGGTAGAGAATTTTTTGGAGATCTTTATGGACGACTTCTCGATTTTTGGAGACTCTTTTTCTGATTGCCTAGCGAATCTAGACGCTGTTCTTACTCGTTGCAAAGAGAAGAACTTGACATTAAACTGGGAAAAATGCCACTTTATGGTCCAAGAAGGAATAGTCCTTGGACATGTCATTTCACAGAAAGGCATTGAGGTTGACAGAGCTAAAGTAGATGTCATTCAAAACCTGCCTCATCCCAAAAGCGTCAAAGATATTCGCTCTTTCCTTGGCCATGCGGGCTTTTATAGGAGATTCATTAAGGATTTTAGCAAAATTGCTAGACCTTTAACACTACTCCTGGCCAAGGATACGACCTTCCATTTTGACTCGGATTGCGAGAAAGCTTTCGACTCACTTAAACACTCACTCACCACAGCCCCCGTTTTATCATCACCAAATTGGGACTACCCCTTTGAGCTGATGTGTGACGCATCTGATTTTGCAGTAGGTGCAGTCTTAGGACAGCACATCGAAAAGATGCCACACGTGATTTACTATGCTAGTAAGACCCTGAATGATGCGCAAATCAATTATACAACCACCGAGAAAGAGCTTTTAGCGGTTGTATTTGCGTTAGAAAAATTCAGGCCTTACTTAATCGGCTCACCTATAGTTGTATATACTGACCATTCCGCTTTAAAACATCTTCTGGCGAAGAAAGATGCAAAAGGTCGACTAATACGTTGGATCCTACTGTTACAAGAATTTGATCTTGTTATCAAAGATAAGAAAGGATGTGAAAACGTAGTAGCTGACCACCTTTCACGCATCGTTTCTTCCCCTGTGACCCTGCCGATTAATGACTCATTCCCTGATGAACAACTCTTGAGCATATCCGCTGAACCATGGTTCAGGGATATTGTGAACTATCATGCCACGGGACTTATACCGAGCGATTGGTCAAAACAGGACAAATATCGTTTTCTTTCCCAAGTAAAACACTTTTACTGGGACGAGCCCTATTTGTTTAAATATTGTCCTGATCAGATCATTCGCCGGTGCGTCCCAAATGAAGAGTTCAAGAGTGTTCTTTCATTTTGTCATGATCAGGCCTGTGGGGGTCACTTTGGTCCTAGAAAGACAGCGGAAAAGGTTTTGCAATGTGGATTTTATTGGCCGACCTTATTCAAGGACGCATTTGAGTATTGCAAAACCTATACACAATGTCAGTATACGGGTAGAATATCCCAGAGGAATGAAATGCCTCAGCAACCCATTCTGGTTGTTGAAATGTTTGATGTTTGGGGCATAGATTTTATGGGTCCTTTTCCCAACTCCTTTGGGAATCTGTACATATTGCTGGCGGTTGATTATGTCTCAAAGTGGGTAGAAGCCATTCCATGTCGCACTAATGACAGGAAAGTTGTCATTAAGTTCTTAAAAGAGAATATCTTTTCGCGATTTGGACACCCACGCGCTATCATTAGCGATAATGGGACACATTTCTGCAACAGGTCTTTCAAGACTCTGATGCGAAAATACTCAATCAACCACCGTCTTTCTACACCCTATCATCCCCAAACAAGCGGGCAGGCTGAGATCTCAAACAGAAAAATCAAACTTATCCTGGAGAAAACTGTTACTAAGAATAGAAAAGACTGGTCGACCAAATTGACGGATGCTCTTTGGGCATTCAGGACTGCATATAAGACCGACCTAGGAATGTCTCCATATAGGATAGTGTTTGGAAAAGCATGTCATTTACCTGTCGAGATAGAGCATAAAGCATTGTGGGCTATAAAGAAAATAAATTTTAATCTAAACCTTGCTTGCACCTTTCGGAAGCTGCAACTTAACGAGCTAAGCGAACTCCGCGATGAAGCTTATGATAATGCTGTAATCACAAAGAATAGGACTAAGGTTTTTCACGATAAAAGCATTTTAAGGAAAACATTTTTACCTGGTCAACAAGTCCTTCTTTATGATTCACGATTACACCTTCACGCGGGTAAGCTCCGATCTCGTTGGAAGGGACCTTTTGTTGTGCGGTCTGTATACCCGTACGGGGCAGTAGAAGTAGAAAATGTTAAAAACGGCACTGTTTTCAAAGTAAATGGACATAGATTAAAGCCGTATTTTTCCACTGACCCCACGGAGGAGCTCTTGTTCTTACAAGAGCCAGTTTATTTGGATTAAAATTCCTCCGTCTCACCTTCATATCCTGTATATCATTGCATCATCTTTTGAATGAAGGTGAGTGAAAGATAAGTTTGGGGGAAGTTCTTCACTTATATATTTTGCCCCCACTAATAATTCCCCCCAGATTTACAGGTTTTGTAGATATAACTGTCGGCAACAGTGAGGACACTGTTGAAAACAAGTTTGGGGGAGGTTTGTGCTTATTTTTGCATCATTTGCATATCATCTGCATAAGCACAAAACATTTCTTTTAAAAATCTATAAAAATTGAAAAAATTTCAAAACCCATAAAAATTTAAAAAATTTCAAATATAAAAATAATTTTAATTTACACTTTTTGTATATAAATAAGATAATGAAAGTTTAGATAGTGAAAAATTGCATCCATGAGATTAGAAAAATTTTAGAAAACTAAGAAAATTAGAAGTTTTCTTATACGAACTAGTAATAAGTAGTTATGAGCCGTTGTCCCAAGGGTTAGTAAGATGAAGGACGTCACTAATCTGAGGATAAAAATAAGTCTGAAAAATAGTTTCTATTCTGGAAGCCAAATATTTTGAACGTTGCTACCCTGCTATTCGCACTTACACACGTCTTGAAGCCTGGGATAGTAGAAGATACCTTGAAATGCTCTTGTCTTAAAGCCAAAAGTATGGAAAAAAAAAATATGTGTTTTAAAGTGGTGAGAAAAACGGATACTGGTTTTGTTATCACCGAGGGCAATAAAAATATATAGCAAAAAGGGTGCTTCTTCACCTAGTGCCCCAAGGTCAACTGGTCTGGGAGTCACTGCTATGCCTGAGGTGGTGCAAGACGAGGAAAATACACCAAGCATGCAAGCACATTAGTAATCGGTCGGTTAGTACCTCAAGAAGTATTAACGGTCGCATGAAAGTGTGTAAGCAATCTCGTTTGCCAAGAAGTACTGAGGCCGATGGGCAAGGGTATGATAGCTTGAATTGAATTCTCCGGGTGTAGGGATGTCTTTACACACACGCAGGGTGATATGATCGATGTTTGGAATAAAGATAGGAATGAAGAATAAGACGATGTTTTATTGAGGGAGGACGTGATTTCTGACATCTTTTCATGACCATTAAGATAGGGCTCATGACAACCGAAAAGCTAGCTTAGTTGGAAACCCTAATTTTCAAAGCTTTTCTTTTACGATTCTCTTCTTTAAATGTAATATTCATGATCTTGCTTTTATTATTGGATTTTGTGGGTGCAATCCGCTGAAAACCCTCAGGAGACAACACTCCTCCTACTAGGGACACCTAGAGGTTTAAAGGCTTGTTGCACGTGCTCAGTGCAATCGTGTTGCCTACGAAAGTGTGCTAGTTAGTTTTTTCTCTTTCTTTATTTTCTCCTTCTCTTTTTAATAAAACATTCGCTCGAGACGATCGAAATTAAGTTTGGGGGTATTTGATCAGTCGAAAATATTGCATATTTTAACCGGCAATTTCCATATCATTTGCATACATATAGAAGTGTACGGTATTCATATTCTACATATTAGCAAATCGGTCGCAAAATATCAGATTACATGTATTCGACCTTAAAACCGGCATTTCTAGGGAAATTGACTGCATTGCATTACATAGCATATTTTCTATATCTTGCAACCCGTATTTCGAAGTCTATGCAGGAAAAGAGAAGCTTGCTCGATCATTACATTGCTCGACCATTACAATTGCTCGTAAACTCACTTAACTCAAATCTGGTATCAACACAGAAGGGGAACTGCAAATCTAAATATCAGAAGAAGCCACAAACAGCAGTACCAAGCAACAGAAGAAAGCCCAAGGCCCAAGCCTATCAATGCGCAGCGGAAGAGCGGCCTAAAGGTACCTCTTGCGGCGGTTGCGCGGCGGGTCCAGGACATCAGCTCCTCAAATTTCACCACAACTCCTGTTTCAGTGGCTACAGCTCAGAAATGCGTTCCAAGTTCTAGAATACTCCAGATACTTCCACCAGATCAGCAAACACCTAAACTAGCCTAATCATTCTAGAACTTTCCCTAAACCCCAGCTTAAACCCTAAGCTAACTCCTAACAAACTCCTTCTAGAAACTCTTCAACAAACTTTGGGAGGGAAAGTTCTAATTCAAACCTAAACCTAGGGTTTGAGAGTTCTATAAATAAGACCCTAGGCTCACTCATTTCACATGTTGGCAACCTTGGGAAAGCTTAGAAAAATCAATCCCTTTCTTCATCCCCTCTTCCTCAAGTTTAGTGAGAGAGCTTGTAGGAAACCCTAACCCTAAATCCAACCACAATTCAAGATCTTGAGTGCAAGCCAAGCAAGATGCCTTCAACCCTTTTATGAGCCGAGCCGATCTTCAATCGGGCAAGAGATCAAAGTAGATCCACGATCCACGGAGACGAGCGAAGCCGAGTCAACGATCAATTTCTTCTTCTTGTAGATTCTTGAAAGAATGTATTGAAATTGTTGATTAAATAAAAGGTGATATTCTTTTATCTTGTTTTCTTTAAATTCCGCATCATGTTATCTTTACAATTCTTGAATATTATCTGTGTGGTGATGTGTGAATAAAACTCCGCTCGTCGAGGAGTCGAGACGATCTTTAGTATGATGATGTAACAAATTTGTAATCGATTCTTGAATCCCATGAGTTTGTAAACCCTAGCAAGTTCAAGAATCGACGACCCAATTCGTTGCGATGCTTTCTTGATCGACATCGCTTGAGATTGGGGAGTTCCGATCGTTTCTTGAAATTGCTAGAGGCTAGAATATAAATGGTATCCTCGAAAGAACAAGGGTTAAGAGATGAAACCTTAATTTCATCAAGAAAGCCCTAACTCTCGTCGATCACTATTGATCTAGTATCAATTCTTCGAAGGACAAGAACACGAAACCCTTTAGATTACATCACGTCTAAAGATCCGATCGATTCCTACGAGCCTCACTTATATTCTTGATTGTTGATTGGAAATATTATCAAAACTACCGATTCTTGATTGTTTATAGTTTCTTGATTCTTGAGTAAAGAATAGTGAAACTCGAATACAAATCACATCTTGAATCATGTTTTCGTTTATTGTTGCTTAACATTTCATTTCAAACGTATCAAAATACAATTGAATTGTGCAATCCCTGTGGACGATCCGCACTCATTCATTAACTACATCCGACACCGTAGTTTGATTGCGGTCAATATAATTTTTTGATTGTCGTTACTTTTTACATATACACGTCAGAAAATGTTTCAATCACACATCCATCGGACTAGTAGGGCGAGATACAGACCTCCTCACAGAGAATACAATCTCGATGGAATTTTTATTATTACAATATTTAAGAAAACGTGATTTCTATTAATAAATAAATTCTATTTTTTAATAAATATATATATATAAGTAAATATTATCAAAATATCTATTTTAAATAAATAATATATTCCATGTTTTCTAAATCAAAAGAAAAGAACCACAAAAGTTCATGAAAGTACCATCAAGAAATCAATACAAGTCAATTTACATGAAAATACCATATACTATTTAATTTAGGTTTATATCCACCAGAATCTCTAATCTTTTAAAAATTACATCTATGAAAACCCTAAATACGATAAATAAATACTTGAGCTTTATTTTGAAAATATATCATAACTATTTTTCATAAAACCCCATCAAGTTATATTAATTTACAATAATGACCCTAGTAAATATAGATTTAAGCGGGACCAATTCTCTTGAGCTTCAGGGAGACGGAGAAAGTGAGTGCTTGCCTATTTAAGATAGACAACTAAAACGAGATTATCAATACGGTAATTGTCTTGGAAAAAGACACAAATCTTGCCATCCATGTGCAGTAGTTACCGATAACTCCAAAACTAATTCAGGACATCAATTCTGTTTAAAGAGTCTGACTCAATCTGAGTCTCAGTCAAATCTGAAAACAATCCATACTTGGAAACAATTCAAATATAACTCTAATACAACATGAATCCATTTATAGCAGAATACTATCTATTTCAACAAGATTTGATTTGACCGAACCATGGATACATTGACTTGTCTACATGACTATCCGTTTATATCCTTATCCGTTTACATGAACAATTAATTTCATGGTTTCAGAAAGTCTTATATTTAAAAATCACTACAAAATAATACAATATGCATTACGGGGTTTTTAAGAGGTAGATTGGTACGGAATGTGTTAAAAGTGGCACGAGACGCTCACTTTAATACACCTAACATGAATATCCGTTGCCGTTGTCTCGTGGGTTTTGACGGGGCCTTGTAATCCATGTACCATAGTCTACGGGGTAAGCTGGACTTCTCTCGTATACACTGGCATATTCTGTACCAACCTATAAATACCTGCGTTAACATAACTATCAAACATTATACCAGATATATTCTCTTTACTTGTTCAGTCTATTTCTATCTCTCTTTGAGACTTA
The DNA here is from genome assembly GCA_030015575.1 of Agapanthus africanus. NCBI lineage: Eukaryota > Viridiplantae > Streptophyta > Magnoliopsida > Asparagales > Amaryllidaceae > Agapanthus > Agapanthus africanus. Next base: position 462,250,545 of record CM057350.1, read on the forward strand.
CCGAGCGATTTTTCGCTGACGACGTTTCTTTTCTATTCTTTCTTTGGAATGTTGTCAAGAGGACCCAACTCTCTGGAGATCGAGCCCAGCTCAGACGACTTGGAGCAGTTCACTAAAAAACCCCGATCTTTAGTCACTTGTATATACTTTTATTTTCAGTTCATGCCATTGTTTAGGCATTGCTTTTCCAGTCTTGTATTTACTTTTCAGTTGCATTATAAAGAATGTTTAATAAATGAAAGAATGTTGTTCATTTACATCACATGTCTCTCTTGTGTACATTTACATTATATTGCTTATTTACGATTAGTATGTTTACTTCTACGTAAATACGTAGCGGACCGTATCACGTTTCCTTATCCGTACACCGGGAAGTGGGGCGTGACAAGAACAAAAACAAAATCCAACATTTTCTTAATCAACTCGTATAAAACACTAAAAATAAGGTTATAGTCTCCCTGTGGATGACCCGTACTCACCGCGGCTAGCAAATGTAACACCGTGTTGATTGTAGTATTTAAAACGATAAAAGGAACACTATTTCACATCAATCAAATGGTGCCGCTGCCGGGGAGACAATAGTATTGTTTTTCTTGTTATTCAGGTTGATTTCATTAAATATATATATCTATATATATATATATATATATATTAATAAAAAAATTAAAACCGCATTTTGATATGACATATGATATTTGTTCGAGTTGTGCAGAAAATCTAGAGTATCTGAGTGAGCCTACAGTAAATATAATTGCTTGAACTTGGAGAACAGAGGATAAGGAGGTTAGTGCCAAATAATTGGTTGGTTCGGCCTAAAGGAGGCGGTGTGAAAGTTTCTAGTGCCATCACCGCTAACCCGAGGCCAATGCGGAATCCGAATACAAAAATTTTCATGGCACTAAAAATTTGTAACCAAGAATCTAAACCAAACACCTAAACTAGCACTACAAAAAGATAGAAATTACAACATTTGTAGCGTCTTCATTTGGTACAATTGGGTTGGACTCTAGCATGCTCTCAAAAGCTCCGGATCCTGCTTACAAATCGACCTTCCTTCTCCGAAGATGATCCACCCGAGGAAACCAAGTTCAAGCTTCAACTTCATCAATGAAGTAACTAGAGATTCTAGGTTGCTAATCTAGGATGCTTAGTTATGTGTGCGAGTGTTCTAACATTTTCTCTCTCTTTATCTTCATGATTCTCAGCTCATGAGAGGGTTGAAGAAGAAGAAGAAGAAGAAGAAGAAGCCAAGGAAGAGAGAGAAGCAAGAGTGGTGGAATGAATAAAATCCTTCACAAATTCAAGCATTATGCTTCAACAATTTTGTAAAAAGAATTTTTTCATTTTAAAACTACAACCATGCTTGAATAGTATTTGCAAATGAATTATGAATTCATTTGCCCATACCCTCCACCATTTCTCTTTTCCATCTCATTTCTTAATTTCTTAAAAAGAAAAACCTTAAAATGAGTTGTCCTTCTTCTTAAAGTATTCTTGTATAAATACAAGAATACGTCCCCACAAATACATGTCTGTATTCGTATCAAAATACGAATACCAAAATGATAAAAAATATAATGAACATAATACTAGAATATACATATCAAAATATGTGTGTGTGTGTGTGTGTAAATTATTAAATCAAAACTTAATTTAATAATCTGGCTTAATCTTAAGCCGACTGGTATTATCATCCACCCGATTGAAGTCCGCGTGGGTAGCACACATACCTAATCGAAACCCTGCACGTATCAATATACAGCCACTAGGTCATTTTGCCTGAACCAGGAAAAACCTTCTGTATCGGACTCTAAAGACTCGTCAATACGCCGGCAGTGGGTTTAACCATAAGCACGTCAGCGACATTAGCTGTACGTAACGGCTACCTAGGCATTGAACGAAAGGAAGGCCAATGAGAAACTCATATGTACCCCTACTGAGAATGTCTGCGACAATCTCCATATAGTCAGGTCTCTTCATCTGAAATAATCACATACTGGGTCTATGGGGTGGATAACGTCAGACCCTTACTAACCTGATAAGTCATGCCGATCTGAAACCCATCAGCCACTAAGAAACTACTAACATCACATCAGTAAATCTCATCCATCTTGGCCAAGGATTTCTGGTGATGGCTGACCCAACACAACGCGACATCGACTCCCAATACCAGGAAAGACGAATCCCTGACGATTGTTCACTGCCTCCATGTGGCTCGGGACTGTACCCAGCTAAAACATGTTTGCACAACTCCTTTAAGCTATGGTAGGGTAATAATCTAAGTACAGTAGAAACTCACACGAGACAAATGAAAACCTCAGGTCAAAGGACTAACATGTACTCATGCCATAAGAGAACCTTCATCTGAGGATAAGTATAATACCATCTAGAAGTTCTCGGTGAGTCCGTCCGGTGTACTCACCTCCAGTGAGCACTTGTATTCTATCTTAGGTGACTCAACACCAATGGCTTGTGAGACTGGCCACCGTCACTCGTCGGGATCTCGAAAATATACACTAGTCTACTACGGAGTATCGATACCCGTTCTTGATACTCCCACAACAAGGGACATTTAAGGATGTGCTTATGGACCACCCAGCTCCCACATATATAATCGCCATTATAATGCTAGTAGTTAAGCAATAATCATACGGGCTTTATCAAAATGTATACACATAAAGATAAAGACAAACCAGACAACATGCTATCTCCTCGAGTAAGATGGTTCTACATGTATAGGTCCTCGTTCAATTATCATAATCGCCTACTTGCAATTACAACAATTACCTTGAGGGTACTATATCCAACACGGTGGAACCATGGCCAAAGAGGGCATTTGGCAGCAAATCCGTGGCGGTTTGGTGGTATCTCTTCTTCAAATTTTTCTGGTATCTTTCTTTCTTCTTTTCACCCCTCTGAAGCTCCAATAAACTGTTTCTACCTGCAGCATTCTTTGCAAACAGTGCCGCCAATAAAAATATATCTTTTTGCGTGTTTTGTTGTCTTTTTGCTTTGCATTATTTAAACGGATATTAAGAGGTAAGAAACCCAAAATTAGATTAGGTGGGGAGTTCATTACCCTTCCTAAGCCCTAAAAATCACAAACGAGCATATGCATCACCCGACATTAATAAAAAAAATCTAGACCAAGCATCTAAGGACAATCACGCTCAATTAGGACGGAGGAAGGTCGTGGGTAATCTGTTACTTATCCGCATCTTTTTTGTAGTGTCTAAGGCAAGTGTGTCTAATCTAAGTGGTTTATTTAATTTGGCCCGCTATTTTGGTGATTCGTATAGCGGATACCTTCCAATTACTTGACACTTACCTGGATGTAAGAAAGATAAGGAGGTTATAGAGGATTTATTCTACGTCTTGTCTTTTGGAAGTCTAGGAGCGGTCTAGTGATTTGACCTAGGTGACCCTAGCTCTACGGACTATTTGTGCATCTTTTTGTAATTGGTTGAGTCGAGTCATGGATCCGTTATTTTGCCAAAGAAAAGCATTCTAAAAATATTTCCCCCGACTTCTCCACACGCTGCCACGTGCACTAAACTCGCTTAGTACATGTTCGGTTGGATATGGGATTCTAGCGCCCATTTAGTCGCGTTTTCACTATCGACTCCGAAGTCGATACTTCTTCACCTTTTTCTTCTCCTTCACCTACCACGTCTCCCGAGATGGATGGACCTCCACCAGGTTTTAATGTAAACAACCCCACGATGCCACCACCTCTTGGTGCGCAAATTCTACCTCCTACACAAACACCACCACATATCGCTCTCAAAGACCGATGCTGCCCCACACGCGGACCCCTTCCTACGTGCCTGTCTCTGCCACCAGATAATGGGGATAACTTCGAAATTAAACCCCACTTCATCAGCTTGTTGCCCAAATTTCATGAGCTTGAATCTAAGAATGCCTATGTTTTTATCACCAAATTTCAAAATGTATGTGCAATGATGAGCGACATCCAACTGTCAGGGGATGCTATGAGATTATGTATTCTCCCTTTTACCCTGTGTGATCTTGCAGAGAAGTGGCTTTATAGCACCTCCTCACATTCCATCACCAGTTGGGATGAATTTGTTAAGGTATTCCTTAAAAAATTCTATCATAATCATAAAACTGCTCACATTAGGAGCGAGATCAACCAGTTTGCCTAGCTTCCCAACGAACCCTTTTGGAAATGCTTTGAAAGGTTTAAAGATCTCTTTGTCTAATGCCCTCATCACGGATTCGAAAAATGGAAACTTTGCCAAATTATGTATGAGGGCGTTAATACAGCGACAAAACAACTGCTAGAAACCATTTGTCAATGTCATTTCATGTTAAAATCCGGCGAGGAGGCGTGGAAATTTCTTGAAGATATCGCTGAGCAAACACAACAGTGGGAGAGCACATGACCGACGACATCATCTTCATTTTCATCTAGGGTAGGTATCCATCAGATCGACGCTTCCATCGTAATGAAAGCCGAAATGGATGCGATGCAAAAGAAACTCGAAGTTATTGAGAGCAAATTCTCTTCAGCCTCCCTAAACAAAGTTTCTCTCTCCAAAATCATGTGTGGTTGTTGTTTTAACCCTTCACATTTGACTGAAGAATGTCCTTTGAATTCACCGTCTTAAGGTCAAGAACAAACTAATGTTGTTTTTCAGAAACGACCTAGAAACAATCCCTATTCTTCCATATATAACCTGGGATGGTGGAATCATTCTGATTTTGCTTAGAACCAAAACCAAACTCAAAACCAAAATCAGTTCCAAAATCAAAACAACTGTTAAAGGCTTCCTCAACAACAAATTCAGCAGCCCTTTCAACCGCAACAATTTCAAAATCCAACCAACAACTTTGCTCATTATACCAATTCTTTCCAACCACAAAACAACGTTCCTCCTGCCGGCACCGACAAAGTCTCTGCACTCGAGAGAAGCTTAGAAGCTTCATTAAACAATCCGCTCAAACGTCGGCTAATCGAACTTCTTCTATCGAATTGTTAGTACAACACACTGTGTCCCACGGTGAAAGCATCAAATCAATCGAAGCACAAATGCAAAGTTGAACGCAGCAATGAGTGAAAGAGAGAAAGGGAAATTTCCATTTCAACCTCTACCAAATCCCGACCACCCACAAAACGTTAACGCTATTCTTAACCAACAAAATCATAATGTGAGTGTCGTAACTACGTTGAGATCGGAAAGAATGTTAAACAACTATGTTGGAGAACAAGTTGATGACATTGATGATACCCGGACTACTACACTTTCTACTTCTTCTAATCAATCATCTTCTTCCAAGCCCATTCTCCGTTCTCCACTGGGCTCAAACTCTCTGTCCACTTCCTTGAATAGATTCCCCTCTCATATTACCCCCAACTCCAGTTTTGGGATCTATTCCATCTCCACAAACATCTCCCCAAGTGTTGGACCCAATTCCTTTTAATAAAGCTCCTTTTCCAAACCGGTTGAGGCCCAACAAACCAAGTCCACAAATAGAGAAACTTGTGAAAATGTTTATACAAGTTAATATTAATATTCCTCTTTTAGATGCTATCCAACAAGTCCCGTCCTATGCAAAAATTCTCAAGGACTTGTGCACTAAGAAAAGGAAAACTGAAGTACCTAAAAAAGTTTTCATAGCGAGTAATATGAGTGATACTCTTACCCAAAATTTGCCCAAGAAACATAAGGATCTCGGTTGTCTTACAATTTCTATAACTATTGTGGAGTAAAAACATCAATCGTGCTCTTCTCAATCTTGGTGCTAGTGTTAACTTTCTCCCATGTTCTGTTTATGAGCAATTAGGTATAGGAGAGTTGAAACCCACACACTGTATTCTCCAAATAGCCGATCGATCTATCAACCACTTTAGGGGTGAGCTAGAAGACATGTTAATTAAAGTCGAGGAATTTATATTCACCGTGGACTTCATAGTTTTAGATACACGGCCTGTAGTGAATCCACGGAACCAAATTCCGGTGGTTCTCGATCGACCATTTCTCGCAACCTCAAATACGGTGATCAATTGTCAAAATGGTTCCATGAACTAATCCTTTGGAAAAATGACAATTGAACTTAATATTTTCAAGTTGGGGAGTCAACCCTCCAAACCATCTGCTCATATGATAGATATTTGTTCCGTCCATGTGATAGCTCCCGACAAGTGTGAATTTGAGGAGTTTTTGTTCAACGACAATGATCTTGATGCCACTAGTGAGTTATTGTTTGATCTCGCCGCTTCTTACACGGATAGGGAATACGAAGGGTTCACTTTCCTTGACAATCTTGATTCATGTGATCTTTCTGTCATTGAGTCATCTCCCAAATTCAAATCCTTTGACTTTTCGGATGAGTTAGTTGAGCCATCCGAGTCAGTCTGTTACACTAGCTACGAACCCCTCATGGAGTCCGTCGAGTTCGAGCATCGGGCCCCTACCCTATCTTCTATAATCTCTCCGCTGACACTTGAACATAAGATTTTGCCGTCTCATCTTAAATATGCATACTTAGGGAAAAATGAGACTTTGCCCGTTATCATTTCAACTTCTCTAATTTTAGAGCAAGAGAAAGCCCTTCTTCCTGTCTTGAAATCAAATTGGAAAGTTTTCGATTGGACAATGGCAGACATCAAAGGAATTAGTCCCTTAATTGTTGAACATCATATACATATGATGGATGATGCCAAACTAGCCCATGACCTATAAAGACGGTTGAATCCCGTCATGAAAGAGGGGGTGAAAAAGGAAATGGTCAAATACTTAGATAGTGATATCATTTACCCAATATCTGATAGCCAGTGGGTAAGTCCTATTCACATTTTCCCTAAGAAGTCTGGCATCAAGGTCATAACTAATAAGGCAAATGAGTTGATTCCGACTCGCATCCAAATCGGGTGGCGGGTGTGTATTGATTATCGTAAACTCAATGCCGTAACAAGAAAAGACCACTTACTTCTATCTTTCATTTATTAGATGTTAGAACGCTTAGCTGGGCATGAGTACTACTATTTCTTGGATGGATACATAGGCTATAACCAGGTTCCCATAGCCGATAAGGATCAAGATAAGATAACTTTTACTTTTCATTTCGGCACTTTCACCTATAGACGCATGCCCTTTGGGATATGCAATGCTCCCACTACTTTTCAGCGGTGTATGATGGGGATATTCCATGGTCGAGAATTTTCTTGAGATATTCATGAACAATTTCTCCATCTTTGAAGACTCCTTCGAGGAGTGTTTACATCATCTTGACGCTATTCTTACCCGTTGTAAGGACAAGAATCTAACTTTAAATTGGGAGAAATATCATTTCATGGTTCAAGAAGGTATTTTCTTAGGACATATCATTTCACGGAATGGAATTGAGGTTGAAAAAGCTATAATAGATGTCATTTCCAATCATCCTCCTCCCAAATGCGTCAAAGATATACGGTCATTTCTTGGCCATACCGGTTTTTATAGGCGAATTATCAAGGACTTTAGTAAGATTGCTATCCCTTGACTCATCTCTTGGCCAAGAATACAAATTTTCACTTCGACTCGGATTGCTTGGCTGCTTTTGAATCGCTTGAACGTTCACTCATTACCACCCCCGTTCTATCATATCTCCCGGCTGGAACCACCCTTTTGAGTTCATGTGTGATGCATCCGACTTTGCTATCGGTGTAGTCTTAGGACACCACATCGATAAGATGCCACATGTAATTTATTGTGCGAGTAAGATCTTTAATGATGTCCAAATGAACTATACAACCACCAAGAATGAACTCTTGGTCGTTGTCTTTGCATTAGAAAAATCCAGGCCCTACCTAATCGGCTCACTAGTCATGGTCTACACCGATCATTCTGCCATGAGCCATCTTTTCGCAAAGAAGGCTTCTAAATCTAGGCTAATATGTTGGATCCTCTTAGTGCAAGAATTTGACCTTGTCATTAAGGACAAAAGTGGATGTGAAAATATTGTAGCCGGTCATCTTTCATGACTTTCTTCTTCGCCGACATTGAACTTGCCAATAGATGACTCTTTTCCGGATAAACACCTCTTAATCATATCTTGCGAACCTTGGTTTTCTAATATTGTGAACTATTTAGTGACGGGACTTTACCCAGCGAATGGTCAAATCAGAACAATCATAGATTTTTATCCTAGGTAAACACTTTTACTGGGACGAACCTAATTTGTTCAAGTATTGCCCTGCTCAGATCATTCGCCGTGTGTCCCTAATAATGAGTTCAAAAGTGTGTTTTCCTTCTACCATGATCATGCATGTAACGGTCACTTCGGCCCTAGAAAAATTGCAGAAAAAGTTTTGCAATGCGGATTTTGTTGGCCAACACTATTTAAAGATGCACATGATTATTGCAAAACTTGTTCATGTTGTCAACACATGGGCCGAATTTCACGGAGGAATGAGATGTGGCTCCAACCAATTTTGGTTGTTAAGATATTTGATGTTTGGGAGATTGATTTTATAGGCCCGTTTCCTAACTCTTTGGGAACTTATATATTCTCTTGGCGGTTGATTACGTTTCTAAATGGGTTGAGGTAATACCGAGCCAAACTAATGACAACAAGGTTGTCGTTAAGTTCTTTAAAGAAAATAACTTTTCTTGGTTCGGGCACCCTCACACTATCATTAGGAACAATGGGATGCATTTCTGCAATCAGTCTTCCGAAACTTTGATGTGGAAATATTCAATCAACCACAAGCTTTCTACACCATATCACCTCCAAACGAGTAGGTAAGCCGAGGTTTTTAATCGACAAATAAAGCAAATCTTGGAGAAATCGGTTTCTAAGAACCATAAAGATTGGTCTTCTAAACTAACTGATGCTCTTTGGGCATTTCGTACTGTATATAAGACCGATCTTGGCATGTCTCCTTATCGGCTTATGTTTGGAAAGGCTTGCCACCTCCCTGTCGAGATCGAACATAAGTCGATACGGTCAATTAAAGAGCTTGACAGCGATCTTGACCAAGCGAGCAGCTTTTGGAAGTTGCAATTAAACGAGCTGAATGAGCTTCGGGATGAAACTTACGGTAACGTGGTTGTAGTAAAGAACCAGACGAAGGTGTTTCACAACAAACACCTTTTTCGCAAAACATTCACACCGGGATAACAAGTCCTTCTTTACGATACTCGTCTTCATCTTCATCCGGATAAGCTAAGTCATTGGACGAGATCTTTTGTGGTGCGGTGTGTATACTCACACGGTGCAATGGATTTGGAAAATCCAAAAGACGGTTCACTCTTTAAAGTAAACGGACATAGATTAAAATCGTACATTTCTGCTGAACCATTGGAGGAGCTCTTGTTATTACAGGAGCCGCTTTATCACAACTAACTTTTCTCCACTTCTCCTCCATGCTTCGGTTTTACGGCCATAAACAGTGGCAACACTGTTTCAAATAAAAATGGGGGTGTGTATATTAGTGTAAAATAATTTGCTAAGAATAACTTTGGGAAAGGATTTTCAGTTGACTAACTTTTGCCTCAATGTGCACCGTCCTTTTCCACTTCCAGATTTTTGAGCTCGAACGACAGCATCAGTGAGGACATTGCTGCAAAACAGATTTAAGGGGAGTTTTGTATTTTGTATCATATGTACATTTTGCGCTGCATATATAAAAAGGAAAAGAAATCATAAAAATTGAAAAAAATTCCAAAATATAAAAAAAATCTGTAATCAAGTTAGCTAGTGGGAAACGTAAACTCAAAATCCGACAGTTCAGATTGATAGGTTAGAAGTAACTAAATCGTAAAACTAGAAGTTGAAAACCCGAAAAATAACCTTTCTTGAGTTTCACTGTAGCAAATATACGTCTTTACACCACACTACACGTGTCGTAATGTTTTGAGAACTAGATGAAAATTTTGATATGTCTAAGTTAAAACTTTGTGAATTTTCTTATGATCAAACAAGCTTGTTTGGAAATAAGCAATTTTGAGCATGATTCATGAGTGAAATTAATATAAAGGGAAATTATTGAATCTTTAATGAAAACTAAATCTGAAAAATAACAAATCTTAAGCTTGATTGGAGTGATTATACACCTTTTCCACACTTACACGTCTTTAATTTTAGGTTAAAAAGCATAACTTGAAGTATTTCCGTTGGTTTTCTTTCTAAGAATTCTTATGCATAAAGGAAGCTTTTGTTTTGTAGCCTTGGTGACTTGGGCAATTAAGTCCTTGGGGTGTCTTTACACCTAATATCCTAAAACCATCTGGTTTGTGAGTCATTGACCCAAAACTCGTTAAAAAACCTTGAAAGCCTAATAAAATAAGCCAAGCAAGTGTTCTCTCCAATTTAAAAGTTCTCGCGGTTCTTTGAGGGAGAATAATCTTGGTTAAGGACGAATTTCAAGTACAAGATATAAAACCTTAAAAGGGAATTTAACGGGGATATGAAAGTTTAAAATGAAATTACAAGATTAAAAACTATTACATATTTACAAAGGTGTGTATGAACGAAAACAGGTGAGGGATGGAGGGAAGAATAAGACCAAGTCTTTGTTAAAGAAGATAAAAATCTCATATTTGAGACCAAACTGTAGAATAAAAACTCAAGAAAACTTAGGACTTTATAAGTTTTTGAGATACTTTTGAAACTTATTCCTGGTTTTTATTGAAGGCATTAAGACTTTTCATCGAAAATTTTGAAACAAAACGATACTATTTGCACAAACACATAAAGATGTATATGAGCTTAACTTAAATGAGAAGTGAGGTATGGAAATTAAGGGTTGAAGGTTTCTAACTGAGAATGATAGAATTTCTAACTTGGAACTAAACCTTAAGATTAGAGTTGAAGTTAACCAACGAAACTAGCTTGACGAGATTTTATCGGTGTAATCCGCTGAAAACCCTTACGAGACAACACTCCTCCTATTAGGGACACCTAAAAGTTGAAAGGCTTGTTGCACGAGCTAAGTGCAATCCTGATGTCTACGAAAGTGAGCTAGAATTTCTTTTTTCTTTAAAATAAAATATTTTGTTCGGGACGAGCAAAAACTAAGTTTAGGGGTATTTGTTTACATCATAAAATTGCATTTTAATATCATCCATTCTTTATAATATTACCTATAAAATTGGTGATTTTAATCCAAGTTTGCTACATAAACGCAAAAAACAGGTTTGGAGCGAACGATAGAATTTTAAGATAAAACTAGACCTATCCAGTTAAAGTCAAGTCAACATAGTCAACCCTGCAATTTTCAATGTCAGCAAAATCAACATATTATGTATTAAAAGACCTTATAAAATAGCGAGTATGCAACACAAAAAGTTTTGAAGTCCAAATCTAACATTATATTGTGGAACCACCGCCAAAACCAACAAAAGACCACGGATCCGCAGCAGCTTCAGCGCCGCACGAGTTAGGGTTTTGGGGGCAGGTTGGTCTTTTCGTGTACAGCGACTTCAATGCTAGGTTTTTAGATTTCAAAACCTATAAATGCACCGAGAGAACCTAACAGAGAGGCATCTAGGGTTTTAAGTTTTTAGGGTTTTTTATTTTGTTTAGAATTGTAGCCTCTTTCTCATCAGACATTAAAAATTGTAATGAAGCTCAAGTTTGATTAATAAAATGTAGAGTGGTTCATTTTATTTTTGTCTCCTTTTCATTTATGCAATTTTATTCTCAACATTTATTTACTACAATTAAAATTTTATTATATAGATGTTTTTTTCTGAATTCTTTTCCATCTCTTAATGTTTTCAAAGCGATAATACCAAAAAGAATCTCTTCGCAATAGTGAGGGATTTAAAGGCTAACTTTCTCAAAATAAACTCTTCTCTTTTTTTCCCTTTGATCTGTGTTTTACTACGCAATGACACCCAATGGTTGTTTCATGCTTTTGTGAGAACCCTTGTAGTTAGCGTTTTGTATTTTTTCATATCCCTTTACATATCCTTTTACCATTTTATTTCAATGAGCGAGTAAATTCTCGCTTGTTAGGGTTGTAGGAAAGGGCAGTATAAGGGATGGTAAATCCCTTATATTTTTCTTATATTTTAATTTTTATAAATTTCAACAAAGGGAGTATTAACCCTCTATTTGGACGCACTATCAATTCATGATAGTTGCGACCCTGATTTGATAATGAGTTAATATTTTTTTTATTGGAGACTTGAGTTTAATATAGATCAATGTAAGGACATGGGTCGATAGAGAGAATTCTTAGTACCCCTCTAAATACCTTAATCCACATTCATTCATATTTCTCTAGCAATAAATAATTAAAAAATAAAAAGAATCATTTTTTTAATCACCATCCCTTGACTATTTAATCCTAAAATCCTAATAAGCCTCTTTTCTTATTGTTATTTTTATCTCGCTTTTAGAATAAAAATAAAATCCAACCTTTTCTTAATCAACTCGTTTAAAACACTAAAAATAAGGTTACAGTCTCCCTGTGTAAGACCCATACTCACTGCGGCTCGCAAATGCGGCATCGTGTTGATTGCGGTATTTAAAAAGATAAAAGACACACTATTTCACATTAATCACGGCCCCACCACCACCAACACCACAATCATCATCATCATCATCATGTTCCTCCTCATCATCATCTTCTTTTCTTCTTTTTTTTCTTCCTTCTCCTCATCCTTCCAACACCGCCCCCTCCACTAATTTCACTCCCTACACCTGATCTCCCACTTTCCATCCACCGTCTCCTCACCCTGCCCTCGACTCCCAATCCTCCGCCTCCACCCCACCCGAACACCCATCCCTGCCCATGATTATCATCATCGTCATCTGCTTCTTCTTCTTCATCATCTTCTCTCCGCCCTCTCCTTCCAGGACTTCGTCCCTTCCTCCTCACTGCCTTCACCCCTCATCTCCTCCTCTTCCTCCTCGTCATCTTCTTCTTTTCTTATTCTTCTTCTTCAATTTCTTCATCTTCTCCACCCATCGTCTCCTCCCCCGACACCGCCCTTTTCCTCCTCCTCCGACGACCCATCCCCACCCCTCCTCCGACGACCCATCCCCACCCCTCCTCCGACGACCCCCACCCCGACCGCCTCCTGGCTGCCCAAACAAAATAATTAATTATTTAGTTAATATTACTAATTATTTAAATTATTTAAAATTTAGTTTATAATTAATTTATTATATTATGAAAACTGTAAAATGATTATTTGACACGAACAGTAATGTTGACCAACGTTGACAGTCAAGCCATGATAGTTTTTTGATAGTTTCAAAGGTATTGGTAATTTTGTTACAACGACCAAAATCTGCTGAGAGTTTTCAGTAAATAAGCCTATTTCTTTTCCTAAAAAAAATAACTTTGCACATTTTTGTAAAAACGAAATAATCTGGAATATTTTTAAGAAAACCAATGCATGATAATGAACTATTTTTTAAAGGGATTTTTTGATACACAACTACTATCGATACAGTGTTTTGAAAAACCCCTAAAAAAATTATTTTGAAAAACAGCCCTTACAACCAAACCGTTAATAAAAAAACAGCATTCAGATAGGTTAATCTACATTGGGCATGGTTAACTGAGAGAGCAATGGTTAAATGAGAAGGTTTTTGACCTATACCCTGACCACCTTACTCTTTTCTTTTTCTTCCTCCTTTTCAAGCATGAAAATTTCTAAATCCTAAAAAATCAACCCATCAAATCTCCTCTTATTCTCTCGTTCTCCTCCTCTTTCCTCTCTCGTTCTCCTCTCCTCTCTACTCAGATGCGATGAAGATCGCCAAGGTTTGATAATGTAGATTGAAGGTAAAGATTCCAACTTTATTGGTAGTTTTAAATTTTTTTGGACAAAATACTTTATGTTTAATGCATCATGTACCATTAGAGAAACTTCACCTAATTTTTATACTTTGCCCTAATTTAGAGATTGAGGGTAGAAATTGGGATTTTTGAGTTATTCGAAGACATGCCCAGGTTTTTAAAGAGGGATTATAGTCTTTGGATGGGTAAAATAGTAATTTTGTCCTCTCCGACGGATATATGTAACAAAGTTACCCCTTAACTTTTTTTTGAATTAAAATGAAGGATAAATTCCCCCATGTTTCATTAAACAAAGATTTTACGAAACAACATAAAATTCTCCCAATAAGAAAAAACAAAAAGAAAAAAAAGCAAAATCATATGTTTTATTAATTTTAATTTTTTAATAAATTACTTTAACAAATTTTATATAATTCGAAAAGTTATTTATGACTTCTTTTAATGTATTTTCTTAAAATTATGATAATTTTTCATGTGATGTAAATCTAATAATCAATTAGCAATTTAAATTTGGATAGCTCTCTCTTTGACATTAAAACAGTAGGGATTAAGTGATTTTGTTTTTACAAAACAGCAATACATACTTTATTCTTATATCACAAAGGTTTGAGAATCTAAATACATCATAATCTAATTAAAACAATTTGCATAAAATTTTAACAAAATGATTTTTTTATCTATTTATCTTAATCTTTTTTCTCCTAATCACCCCAAGTTTTAGTCTTCGAACCGAATTTCTTTGTTTATTTAGATTCTTAATAACAATCAATGACCTTTTCTTTTTTTTATTTCACATAACTTTTTGTCGCCGTTCTCCAAAAGTTGAGAAAGTAAAATATTGGTAAAACAAAGAAAAATTCTGATATTTTTCGAATTTCACGACTTTTTTTGTGCTATATAGCATGCTTTAATGAAAAATGGAAGAATACAATTTATTTTAATATTTTTAAAAAAAATCGATTTTGATGTGGTTTATAATGCAAAATATTGAAAAGGTGATACGAATTTTTTATATGTTTTAAAATTTTTCAATTTTCTTTTGTTATACCAAACAAAATGTTGGAAAATTGAAGAAAAAAATACGCTATTTTAGGATTTTCGAAAATATTGCAATTTTCATGCACTATGTAGCAAGAAAAATAACAAAAATCAGAAAAACGGAAAATTTTGAGATATTTTGAAAATTTAATGATTTTCGTGTGCTACACGGCATAAAAAGTTTTAAAGTGGAGAAAACAAAAATAAATTGAGATTTAAACTATAAAAAGCAAAATCTTGAAAGAAAATAAAAAAAAGTGTTATTTTTGAAGTTCGCAACCTTTGTGTATATATAACAAGAAAAATATTGAAAAACTGAATAAAACAGAAAAAATTAGGATTTTTTGTGATTTTCGTTTATTATATCTAATTCATTTTCCTAGGTTAAGATGTTAGATATATGTATGCCCTACAGGCCATTATTTGATAGTGGATGTATTGACGTGTGTATATATATTCAGAGGACTTTCTTTCTCGACATGATAGTATGCTATCTGGTTACTCTTTATCTTAACATGTCCACTTGATTCTGTATACTGTTCATTTGTTGCATGTTGATAAAGCCGTTAGGATATTTTCTTGACTACTGGTATTATAATGCAGATCATACTAGTGGGACATGTGTAGTTTATAAGCATATCCTCAAATGTTCCTAGTCGTGGGTGTATCGAAACGAGGTATCGATATTCCAGAGTAGACTAGCATATACGTTTCTTGACCAATTTGATGGGCGATGGATGATCCCATATCCATTGATGTTTGATATCAAAGATTGTATACGGATGCTCAGTGGAGACTGGGTACACTTAACGGACTCTCCGAGAACTCCTATATGGTATTATATCTATCGTCGGATAGCAGTTCTCAGATGACACTTGTACAGGTTAGTCTATAGACCCGATATCGTCATACAGACTTGTGTGTTCTCCCACTAAACTTTGATTTCCACGCTACCATGGCTCTACTAAGTCATGCAAACAGGTGACTTTTGGGTACAGTGCCGAGACACATGAAGGCAATGAGCGATAGGAGGGGTTTCGTCTCTCCCAGTATTGGGGGTAGATGTTGTGCTGTGCTCGATTGGCTATAACTGGAAGTCCTTGTCCAGGGCTGATAAGATTTACTGATAAGAGTTATCAGTAGTTTCTCGATATGTTATAGGCCATATATCGGCATGACTTATTAAGTTATTGGGATCGATGATACCAACCCTAGACTCAATAAGCATATCTAACGAAGAGATCGGACTGTACGGTAAGTGTTGCTGGTTGACACTATGGGAGTTTTGACAGGTTCGCTTGTTGTTCTTCTGTTCGCTCAATACCTGGGAGTCGTTACGTGCAGCTAGTACCGCTGACAATTTGTGGGTATGTGATATGATCACTACCTACTGATAGCGTATTGACGAGTCTTAGAGTCCTACAAAAGGGTTTCCGATCTCAGGTGAAACGAAGTGGGGCACATATGGGGATATGTGCAGGAGCTTGATTAAATACATGTATTTGATACCATATTTTAATCTGGCGTTTTCTATTTGTCGATTCGTATGAGATATGACCGGATTATTAAATCAAGTATTGATTTAATATCAATTGACTATTAGCTCATTTATTAATTCCTTTCTTTAGTTGTATGCATGTATGTATGTATGTTTATATTTGATATGTACGCACGCATTCATGTATACATGTGCCATAGTTGATGATATATTGGGAATGGCTTTGCTAGACTCACATGGAAACATTTTTGATATTTTTATTTTTGAATTAATGGAAATTAGGAATAAATATATGGTTGATATTTTGTTTCCAAACACGTCAATATCTTAAGTAACCATGGTTTCATTTCTAATCCTCCACTAACTCAATTACTAAAATATCTAGATATTTTTCATGCCATGGTTTAAGAGTGAGTGTGACCCCCCCCCTCTCTCTCTCTCTCTCATATATTGTTGTTTTTCTTGTGCTTATCTCTCATATAAGCTCAAGCTTAGCCATTTCCATCTCCTTCTTCCTCCAAGCTCTCTACTACTGTAAAAGAGAGAAAAGAAAGGTTTAGTAGTAAGAAAAATTACCCACTTCATCAATCTACACTTGTCTAGCACACTAGTGTAGGTTGTTTGCCTTGCACTTAGTTCAAGTAAAGCAAGGAGCTTGAGTCAAGGAACTCCATGGTGGATCATCGTGGACTTCGAAGACTTCAAGCGGACCTGTTCAAGTTTCGAGTAGGGCCCAGGAGTTAAGGACATCTACACGGAGCTTTTGAAGAGAAAGAAAGGTCTACAAAGGTTTTATCTCTTTCCTCTTAGTATTAAAAACTTACTAGTATTTGATACTTGTAGCTTTACGCCTAATTTTCTAGTTCGATTCTAGGTTCGGCTTGGTTAGCACCCTAGATTTTTAAAGTTGCATACTTGATGCTTGTTAAAACCTAGTGAGGGTGCTAAGCAACCCCAGCGGTGGTATCAGAGCTAAGGCTAGAGAATTAGATGATTTTAGTTGAATTAAGTAAACGAAATAACTCCGAAAACTGGAATCCGAAACCTTAGTTTCTATCGGATTTTTTAAGTCCTCTAAAAAAATTTTAAACAAGTGCAGAAAGCTAGTTATGATGTATCCAAAACACCAGAAAATTTGAGGCAAAACCATAAAAATTTGGCCGGCCACATTGCCTTTAAAACTGGCCTCACCTTTTTTCTGTGGCAAAAAATCTTGAATTTTTTTTGGTGTTCTGATCTCTTGGTTTAGGGTTTCAGGTTATGTTTGTTTTTGCCAAGATTGCATGTGATGTTATATTTTTGTAGTGGCAATACGGAGTGTTTCGTAGTCGTATTTTAACATCGTTTCGGGTTTGATATTGAAATATGATACAATATTTAGAATCCACGATAATTAGTTTTGTGAAAACTAGTTAGTGTTCTGTAAATCTAGAAATTTAGTCTCTTTTAATAGATTTACACTGTAACAACCCTAAACTTTATGTAAAAAAAATTCAAAAATACAGAAAGGGGTACTTTTGCCTGAGCACAAGTTATAAATTTGTTTTGCTATTTAATAGAAAGAAGGAGCCTTTAGCTCATTGGTAAGACCTTGCATTGCTGAACCAAAGCACCAGAGTTCAAATCACATTAGCCACATTATTTTTTATATTGATTTCTTTTAATCTTTTTAGAAGCCCAAGAGTCTACACGTGCATAACCAGTAAACCCAAAGGTCACACTAAAAACAAATGAGTCCAGGAGATAGACCAAACGACGAGAGACACGTGACGGCGAAGCGGACCCCGACTCGGCCCGACTCGGATCCAACTCTGATTTTTCTTTACTCCACCTGTGTCTTTTAGCCTCCCCATAACCCATGTTCTATTTATTTTCCCTGCACATTAACAGAGCCAATTAAAACCCAATTTATATCTTTTTAATGCATATTTTAATACATTTTTTTTATCAACCCTAACCCTAATTTTCCCTGTAAATACCACTCCTTTTCACACACCCTCATTCAAAAACTCTGCCCAAACTCTCAAGAAAAATTCAAGAACTTTTGTGTACAAGTGGAGTTAGCGAAGACCGAAGCTCCGACGAACTTCCGACGACGACCCTAGGAGCTCCCGGCGATAAAACGACGCACCGGCACCTCCTACCACTCCCTCTTCCTCTTCTTTAATCTAAAATCCAGTAATTCCTTCCTCTCTCTTCTCTTTTCTATTCTGAAAACTCATAATTCTAAAACCCGACGGAAGCGGAGTTAATCCGACTTCCGATTCGGTTTTTCTTTAAAAATTTCCATTTTTCTTAAAAACAACAAAACCAAACTCTCACAACATGACTACTAATCATTAAAAAAACATATTGAACAAGTTACATATCAAAAGAATGTATATTGTAATTTTTATCGCATTTTTTCAGAAAAATACCATATAGTTTAGCTTCGACATAAAAACATTATTACCATTGCTATACCTTTAGATAGTTCACGAGATAATGACCTAGCTCTTCACAACACTCATAAGTAACATAGCACGATGATATTGGAAAACATAGATTTGGGAAATTACGGTTTTACATAAAACTACCTCCGACTTATGTAAAAACCTTTTTCTACAATATTATGTATTTTAAACAAATCTTTGTAAAACGCCGATACAACCTATTTCGGAGAACCCGTTTGGGATGGAGAGGATTATCGCACATCCTCGGGCTTAGAAGTGCGAGATGCAGACCTCCGCAAGGAGTATACGGTCTCGAAAGATTTAAAAATACAAATATCTTAAGAAAATGAGATTTCTAGAAAAATAATAAATTTAATTATTTTATAAATATATATATGTATTATCAAAATATCTATTTTTAATATTTATAAAATTCGACATTACCAAAATTCAAGAAAAACATTCCATTAACAAGAAAATACCAAACAATTCCAATATTACAAATAAATACCATATATTATGAAAAATAGGTTTTATTCACTACAAATATCACAATGATAAAATATACATCAATGAAAACTTTAAAGACGATAATAAAATACTTGAGGTGTATTTTGAAAATCATACAAGATTATTTTACATAAAACCCCCTCAAGTTATATAAATTACAATAAGGACTCTAGTAAATATAGGTTTAAGCGGGATCAGTCTCTTAGCCTTAGGGAGCCGGAGATATGGGTGCTTGCCTATTTAAGGTAGACAACTTAACAAACGGTGTTATCAACACGGTAATCGTCTTTGAAAAAGACACAAATCCTGCCGTCCATGTGCAGCGGTTACCGATAACACCAAAACCTAATTCAGGATTCAATTTCCTTTCAAATTATCTGACTCAAACTGAGTCTCAATATAATCAATCTGACTTGAATGGGATTCAAGTATATATAATAATTCAATATGAATCCATATATTCAATCTGTTCAATCTATTCAATCTGTATTGACTGAACTAAACCATGGATATACATCCATCTACATGATTCTCCAGTTACATCCATTTACTGATATCAAGGTTTCGGCAAGTCATCCATCTATAAAATTCAATTTACAAGACAATACTATACCAACAATACAAACAAGAAATCGCAGGGTTTATAAAGGGTAGACTGGTACGGAATATGTTAAAGGTGGCACGAGGTAGACACTTAAGAAGTAATTACATCCATACCGTTGTTTCGTGGTATTATCTACGAAATCTTGTATTACGGGTTACCAAAGTCCCCGGTGTAAGTGGGACTCCTCTCGTATACACTGGCATCTTCTGTACCAAGCTACAAACAACAGCGTTAACACTAAATACAACATTATGACAATATAATACAACTTTAAAAGTCACACACACTCTCTCTCTCTATTCTACTTCTCCCTTATCTATGGGACCTACCGAGCGATTTGTTCGCTGACAACATTCTCTTTCTTCTTCTTCTTTGGAATGTCGTCAAGTGATTTGGACCCTCTGGAGATCGAGCCTACCAACGAGAACTTGGATCTGCTAGCCTTCGCTCCGGAGCTCCAGTTACTTGTACATTTCATTTCAGTACTTTCCATTTCTGTTATGCCACTTTTTAGTCATTGCTTTTCATTCAATGTATTTACTTTTCAGATTTATTGTAAAAAGAATATGAATAAATAAAGTTGCTGTTCATTTACATCCTGTCTCTTATGTATATTTCTTTTATATTACTTATTTACACATAGCGTGTTTACTTCAGAGTAAATACGTAGTGTCCTCATCACGTCCTCTGCCCGTATACTGAGAAGCGGGGCGTGACAGGTTTTGTTGGTGGCTCATGCAGGTCAGAGCTGTATGGAACTCTACCATGCAGTTCAGCCCTGTGTGGAGAACCTAAGCAATATAACACAAGAACCAGCAACTGAAAATACTCTTTAAAATTCATACTTCTTGAATCTTATCATTTCATATATTTTGAATCTGTCCTAACCCAAAATTTTTCATTCAAGGTTATGGATTCCCCAAACAACACCAGCACCAATGTCAACAACACACCTCCACTACTACCACTCACACCTGCCGTCCCTGCTCTGATCAACGAGAAGATGGTTCTGCTTGAGGCAATCCGCAGCCTCCTGGAAGGACAGCAGCAGCAAACTGCTATTCTCTTGAACCGCTTAGAAGCAGAAGCACACGGAGTGAAGCAATTCCGAGCACTGCACCCCAAGAACTTTTCGGGAAAAGAGAGCCCTCTGGAAGCGGTGGAATAGGCTCAAAGCATTGAAGATGACCTGGCTGCAGCACAAGTGCCAGAAATTGCTTGGGTTCGAGTTGCAAAGCTGCAGCTCACTGATAATGCACGGGTTTGGTGGAAGGCGGAAGAAATCCGTCTTGACCAACCTATCGAATGGAATACTTTCCGTGACATGTTCGATGCAATGTACTTCCCTGAGACTGCCCGCTTTGATATGGAACAGCAGTTCATCCATCTGCAACAAGGTTTAATGTGGACCAAATCAGTAGATGAGTATGATGCTGAATTTACCATGCTCAGCAGATAAGATATGTCTCAATGTTCGATTTTATATCATATACTACACAGCTAACACAAGACCGTAACAGGTTTGCGGCCCATCTCATACCGATTGCTGTGATCAGAGCTAGAAGATTTCAGCAAGGGTTGGACCCGGAAATCCAAGCTGCATTAGCTATAGGGGATTTCCCAACCCATGATATGGTTTTGAAAGCTACTCGAAGATATGGGGCAGTGGTGAAGAGAAAGGGCAGATCTCAAACTGCCGGAGTGAAGCGCCTTGCTACTTAAATGGTAGGAGGAGCCTCTACAAGGCCAACTGTTGAACCCAGAAGACCGGAAGAACCTAATAACCAGCCAAGTCCTGACTTTTGCTTCTATTGTAATAGGGAAAGACACTTGTGGAAGGACTGTAGGCACGCAAAAGGTCTATGCTTAGTTTGTGGCGCATCCAATCACGGAATTGGAAACCGTCCTTATAGACGCAATCCAGCTCACACACCCATCAACTACCCGCAGCGGCCAGCTATCCAGGCTCATGCACCTCGTCATACACTCCCTGCTCCACCACCTGCACAACCTACTCACTAATTCCAACAAGCAGTGAGGGACATGCCTCGAGGGCAGAGAGACATGCCCCAAGGACAGAATGTGCCTCCACCTAGGAGGAATGTACTACGGCATCAAACATTCATATTAGCAGCCGTAGAAGCCGAAGCTGTAGATCAAGGTAACACTGGTAATTCTCTTTCACATTCTTAAATTCTTGTATCGCTTTGTTATTCTTCATACACTACCAAATTTTTCTTGAATCCGTTACACTTTCTTTTTACAAATTTCGAGGACGAAATTTTTTTAAAGAGGGTAGAATGCAACAACCCTAAATTTTCTGTACAATTTTTTTCAAAAATACAGAAAGGGTACTTTTGCCCGAGCGCAACTTATAAATTTGTCTTGCTATATAATAGCAAGAAGGAGCTTGTAGCTCATTGGTAAGAACTTGCACTGCTGAACCAAAGCACCAGAGTTCAAATCCCATCAGCCATATTATTTTTTATATTGATTTCTTTTAATCTTTTTAGAAGCCCAAGAGTCTACACGTGCATAACCCATAAACCCAAAGGTCACACTAAAAACAAATGAGTCCATGAGGTAGACCAAACGACGAGGGATACGTAGCGGCGAGGCGAACCCCGACTCAGCCCGACTCGGCAGGCGAGAGGGGTGAATCGGCCGGTGCCACCAGCCGAACCGGATCCAACTCCGATTTTTCTTCACTCCACCTGTGTCTTTTGGCCTCCCCATAAACCCTGTTCTACTTATTTTCCCTGCACATTAACAGAGCCAATTAAAACCCAATTTAAATCTTTTTAATGCATATTTTAATGAATTTTTTTTATCAAACCCAAACTCTAATTTTCCCTATAAATACCACTCTTTTTCACACACCCCTCACTCACAAACTCTGCCCAAACTCTCAAGAAAAATCCTAAGAACTTTTGTGTACAAGTGGAGTTAGCGAAGGGCGAAGCTCCGACGAACTTCCGACGACGACCCTAGGAGCTCTCGGTAACGAAACGACGCACCGGCACCTCCTACCACTCCCTCTTCCTCTTCTCTAATCTAAAATCTAGTAAGTCCCCCTTCCTCTTCTCTTTTCTATTCTGAAAACTACTGATTATAAAACCCGACGGAAGCAAAGTTAATCCGACTTCCAATTCGGTTTTTCTTTAAAAAGTTTCATTTTTCTTAAAAACAACAATACTAAACCCTCACAACATGACTATTAATCATTAACAAAACATATTGAACAAGTTCCATATCAAAACAATGTATATTGTAATTTTTATCGCATTTTTTCAGAAAAATACCATATAGTTTAGCTTCGACATAAAAACATCATTACCCTTGCTATACTTTTAGATAGTTCATGAGGTAACGACCTACCTCTTCACAACACTCATATGTCATATAGCACGATAACATTTGGAAACATAGATTTGGGAAAATACGGTTTTACATAAAACTACCTCTAACTTATATAAAAACCTTTTTTACAAGATTATGTATTTTAAACAAATCTTTGCAAAGCGCCGCTATAACTCATTTCGGGAACTCGTTCGGGATGGTGTGGATTATCGCATATCCTCGGGTTTAGTAGTGCGAGATGCAGACTTCCGCAAAGAGCATACGGTCTCGAAAGATTTAAAAATACAAATATCTTAAGAAAATGAGATTTCTAGAAAAAAAATAAATTTAATTATTTTATAAATATATATATATATGTATTATCAAAATATCTATTTTTAATATTTATAAAATTCCACAATTCCAAAACTCAAGAAAAACATTCCATTTATAAGAAAATACCAAACAATTCCAATATTACAAATAAATACCATATATTATGGAAAAATAGGTTTTATTCACTAGAAATATCACAATGATAAAATATACATCAATGAAAACTTTAAAGATGATAATAAAATACTTGAGGTGCATTTTGAAAATTATACAAAATTATTTTTACATAAAATTCTCTCAAGTTATATAAATTACAATAAGGACCCTAGTAAATATAGCTTTAAACGGGACCGGTCTCTTGAGCCTCTCGGAGTCGGAGATATGGGTGCTTGCCTATTTAAGGTAGACAACTTAACAAACGGTGTTATCAACACGGTAATCGTCTTTGAAAAAGATACAAATCCTGTCGTCCATGTGCAGCGGTTACCGATAACACCAAAACCTAATTCAGGATTCAATTTCATTTCAAATTGTCTGACTCAGACTGAGTCTCAATATAATCAGTCTAACTTAGATGAGACTCAAGTATATATAACAATTCAATATGAATCCATATATTCAATCTGTTCAATCTATTCAATCTGTATTGACCGAACCGAACCATAAATATACATCCATCTACATGATTCTCCAGTTACATCCATTTACTGATATCATGGTTTCGGCAAGTCATCCATCTATACAATTTAATTTACAAGACAATACTATACCAACAATACAAACAAGATATCGTGGGGTTTATAAGGGGTAGACTGGTACGGAATATGTTAAAGGTGGCACGAGGTGGACACTTAAGACGTAATTACATCCATGTCGTTGTTCCGTGGTATTATCGACGAAGCCTTGTAATACGGGTTACAAAATTCCCCGGTGTAAGTGGGACTCCTCTCGTATACACTGGCATCTTCTGTACCAAGCTACAAACAACAGCGTTAACACTAGATACAATATTATAACAATATAATATAACTTTAAAAGTCACACTCTCTCTGTGTGTCTATTCTACTTCTCCTTTATCTTTGGGACTTACCGAACGATTTGTTCGCTGACGACATTCTCTTTCTTCTTCTTCTTTAGAACGTCGTCAGGTGATTTAGACTCTCTGGAGATCGAGCCCACCAGCGAGGACTTGGATCAGCTAGCCTACGAGCCGGACCTCTAGTTACTTGTACATTTCATTTCAGTACTTTCCATTTCTGTTATGCCACTGTTTAAGCATTACTTTTCATTCCATGTATTTACTTTTCAGATGTATTGTAAAAAGAATGCGAATATATAAAGTTGTTGTTCATTTACGTCCTGTCTCTTGTGTATATTTATTTTATATTGCTTAGTTACGCTTAGCGTGTTTACTTCAGAGTAAATACGTAGCGGCCTCGTCGCGTTCTCTGCCCGTATACTGGGAAGCAGGGCGTGACAGACATGGAGTTTCGATTTGGATCAAAACTCCATCGCAATCTCGTATAGTACATGAATATTCGCCCGGTAACACTACTAGATAGCCATACTCCATAGTCCCGACCAAGTGACTATAGGAGAACCCCGTTGCCAAAAGCATCCCCTCGAGTTCTCGCGGCTACGGTGTTCCGCCTAAGTGCACTTCATCAATGGCATCGGGGGTATGACCATCTACTAATGTTTTCGACGAATACTCGATCAAGTAGTCGGGAATCTTGTTGAATTATCCGACTAGGTTATTGAAAAGGTGTTTTCAATATGAGACTAAAATACAAGGTTTATATGTTAGGCATGAAATTCGGGGTATGAGATATTCCGGATTTATGATGTCTAAGGATGTTGCAGATTCTAATTATTGTAGTTTTCGTTTTCTTTTCTGCGACCGTAAGTTTAATATGTGGTGTATCTCCGGTTTCGTTGCTATACGTCAACGACAATTATGATACGCATATTTACTTACGTTGATAACATGTGATATTATGTGTTGCTGTGATATGATGTATAGCATCGTCGTGAATGGATAGCCGAGGGTTTTATGTGAGATGAGAGTTTTTCTTTTCATTCATGTAATATTCATTGTATGTAATATTCTTTTATTGGGGAACTTCCGGGTTGAGGACGATGTCACCATTGATGTATATTATTTACTTTTCCGTATTAGGATAGACCTAAGGTGGGGAGCACAAGTGACCGGATTCTAGAGTCCAGTGGGAGGCCATCTCGAGGAGTCGAGACCAGGTCTCCTAACTCTAGAATTGGCGGGGTCGCTTTTCTCTCTCATAGGGGTCTAGGGGTATGGGCTTAGCTGTTCATCATGACCATGGGATCCGTATTTTCTATCGTTGGCTAAATACAAAATACGGACCTCCTAGTATATCCTATATTTTCATATATATGCTTCTGCTGTTGTTATTCTGTGATATGATCACTTTATATGTTGAGACGAATGGTATATTATATATATGATATATAATAAACGTTACTTATGTTTTGCATCCACGCTAGTCCTGCCCCCGCTCCGCCGTTAGTTAAATAACCAAACGGTGCATGAAGAGACCCCATGGCGAATGCAGATCGCATGAGCGTACGTTCTATTTTCGTTTCTTTTCTGTGATGGTTTAAGGACTTAAATGATAGGACTACATTAATGAGATTAATGTAAAGAAAAAGAAACCTAAAAGATGTTGCAGAATCGAATCTGAAACTCACTCGGCCTTTTTATGAAAAAGAAAGTTTCAAAAATGCGGAGCTTAAGCCACTCCTTTTAAAACTATTTGATTCTACAACGAGATCAAGTTCAAAGCGTTAAAGGTTTTCTTAAAAACCATCCGCAACCCTCCGTCATTTTAGAAAGTAGAGTACTTAGTATTCGTGCTACGTATGTTGATCATAGTTAAGGCATTGTGTACGGTAGCTAAGTGATGTCTTCCTACACAGCATATGATGCGATTAGTTAGGACATTCATGTGATTATGTTGATCATAGTCAAGGGCCATATGAATGAGTCTAATTAATCATGAAATGATGGGTAGAACTTTACTAGTGCTTATGATAAGTTGACCATAGCCAAGGTCATAAGCTGCCAGGGGTAAAAACCATATCGAGAGTTTCAAGAGTTAAAATTTGTAATGAGATTGCATACCTTCTATATGATAGTTGGATCCCGATCCCACCGTGAGTAAGAGTTACTGCCAGGAGAGTTTTGCATTTTATAATTAGCTAACCCATTAGGTGTGTATAAATGTTTCAACGGGGTTATGCCACTGGGAAAACAAGGTTTACTTTAATTAGGTCCGTGCGAAAGCACGGGGAACCACCCTCAAAGTACCGATACTGGCCTGACTGACCAGTTAGCAAACTTGTAGAATGTAATTAATCCTGGATAATTTTTCTTTTTTAAGGTTTGAAAGGAAAATTTGATAAAAGCAGTGGGAGATATCGATTAGATAAGATAATTAACCAATCTAATCTTTGCAAGAGCTTTCGCTAAGTGTATTCTTTTCACTCTCCTAATAGCAGATACCCATGACTGGACTTAAACTTCTGTTAGAGAAAAATAAACTGATGGGGTCCAATTATAAAGGATGGATGAGGAACATAAACATTGCCCTTACATATGATAAGATATCATATGTCCTCACTGCCTCAGCCCCTCCCAGCCCAGGCCCTACATCTTCTGTTGCAGATAGGGAGATCCGCAAGATATGGGATATTAATTGTGCCACTGCCAAATGCCTCACGTTAGTCTCGATGGATAACATACATCAAGAGCAGCATGAGAAGATAGACGTTCAATCCATCTTTCTCCATACAAAGGAGTTGTATGGGGAGCAATCTCATACCCTGTGCAACGAGGCATCTAGAAAGCTGTTTCAGATGAGGATGGCTCCTGGCACACCAGTGGGTGATCATGTCTTAAAGATGATAGCTCTTATTGAAGAACTTGAGGGCCTCGGATGGACTATGGATAACGAACAGTATATTGATATTGTTCTACAGTCTCTCTGTAACAACTAGGATTATATTAGCAATTAATTATATTTTAATTAGTGAAATTTATTTTTGGTAAAAAGTTTACCAAATCGGGTTCCTGATAATTTATCGGGTTTTATGGATATTTTATCAGATTTTTATCTTGACCGCACACACTTGTGCATGTTAATGTGGGTTAGACCTAGGGTTGCCAAGTTAGGTGTGCATGGCGGGTTAACCAAGTTTTGCCAACCATGATGGGGTAGGCCCTTGATTAGGGTAATTATGTTATTTATGGGCTTATTAGTTTTAATTAAGGGTGATTAGGGTTTAAGGTTGACTTGGGTTGAGGAGAGAGAGAGCATGATGGGTGTCTTGTTGGCATTAAATGAGAAAGAGAAAGAGGTGACTCTAGGATTGTCACACCCTATCCCTTTCAAAACTTTTCACTTACATTTCAAACCCTTATCACTTCCACCCTTCTCACTCACTCACCTCCAATGCAACAGTAGCTGCTGTTTTCAGCAGTGGTCACATCCTTACAACAGCCATTTCTTCATTTGTGAAACATCAGCTGCTGATCTGCTTCATCTCCAAGCACATCAGCTCAAACCATAACATCAGCACCAGCTGCATCAGCAACAGCAGCACTCTCTTAACCAACAGCCCCAACTCCATATACAACACCCATGCAACCCTTACACACACACATCAGCCTCTTTCAGCCCCAAAACCAGCTGTTGTTGCATCAGCAGCACAACACCAGCCCAATGTCATCATTATAGCTACATAACCAATAGCATCAGCCACCTAGCAATTTCAGCTACAAAAAACTACCCCAATACAAAGTAGCTGCTGCTACAACCATTCACAAAAACAAAACAAAAACACAATATCAAACATCAGCCACAGCCACAGCTTCATGTAGCAGCAGCAGTTCAGCCCAGCAACAGCAACAGTTTAGGAGCACTCCAGCAACTCCAGCAGCTCCAAAACCTCTTCTTCTTCCACTTCTACTTGTTGTGAGGATCCTAAAGGGTAAAACTTCTAAACTTCTTCCTTGTTGGCTCAGTGGTGTCGTTATATGTCAACTAGTGTATAAGTGTTAGATTTTGGGCTGTTTTGGTGATTTGTGTGGAACTTTGTTAAGTGCTGTTAGTATTGGGTAGACTAGCCTAAGTGAGTGTTTTTGGGATCAAGTTGACCTAAGAATACCCCAGATCACACTAAAATACCTCCAGTTACCAATTTGTGCAAACTTTAAACGTTTTATAAACTTTTTAGCCTTCCTGGAATCTGCTTTTGACCCGAGACATACAGGTGAAATTTGGGAAGACTGTGGTACAGTGACCATGCCATGATCACACACAAAAAGAATGGGGACCCAACTCCCACCTCCGGCCGCCCATTTATTCAATCTGGCAGCAAATTGCGGCCAGAGCAAAGGCTGGGGTGCTGGGGTTTTTCCTATATGTGTCTGTGGGGTAGCTTAGGATCTTGGTACATGTAACTTTTTGTGTAGAAACCAGAGTCAAATTCGGGAGCCTGAAACCTGTTTTTGACATTTCTTTTTAGGCAAAACGTAGCTATTTGAATCTGCTGTTACCCCAGTGATCTCAGAATAAATCTGAGTGGACTGTAGCCTATTTAGAAGACCCTGACCTCACTACCAGAGCCCGACCCTAACCTCTTCACCCCAGGCCGCCGAAATAATCCTTCTGGCCGCAAATTGCGGCCAGACTTGAGAGATAGGAGCTAGGGCTTTTAGGGTGGGTGTCTGCTGCATTTTGTAGGTCTCTGGTATACTTAGAATCGTAACATTCTAATCAGGGTAAAATCTGGGAAGGTATATCATTTCCTGGTATTTGTGGTTTGCGCGATACGCGAGTGGTTCTGTGATTCAGCGTATCGCGGCATATCGGATTAAGCGTTTGGCACTTTCACGCACGTTTCAGCGTATCGCACACACGCACGTCAATTCACGACACGAGTTCTCGTTTTGTTTTATCGCGTATGCGAGATTTTGATTATATTTGGATTCTTGTGTAAATTCCAGGTTCGCAGGCGGGTACGTCAGACGCCGCCAGGAAAGGGAAGCAGGTGGTCGGTTATACTTAGCACGCGACCAGGTGAGTAGATTTAACATCTACGGGGAAATCGCCCGTATGGCGTTAAGCGTCAGGGCGTAGTAGGATGTTTAGTTTTATATGTTCATGCAAACATACTAGAGTAGCATACCCTTGTTACATACATAGAACTGGTAGTATAGAACATTGCACTATCGCTAACGGTACAAGCTGCACGAGCACGATTTATATGCTACACTCACACCGTTAGTGATTGCCATGACACTCACAGTATAGGATTGCTAGAAATCATATATTATATTGATTCCATTTCACTGATGTTGTCATGACTTGCCATATCCGCATATGTTATATTTTTACCATGTACACCTTGTATTTACGGTTGTGCATACCTTCATTGATATATCACTACCTGTGCACATGTACCCTTGTATTTCATCATAGTGCTTATATATATATCTTGACATGTTTACCCTTGTGCCCCTACACTGCATACATTCAGACATAGATACACATACATCATGTAGGGTTCCTAGGAACACTAATGAGGTCTCACAAGGCATCAACCATGCCAAATTATAATTTTTCATGTGCCAAAGAAACCCTATACTAGATCGTTAACTAGAGATTAGGCGATGCAAGCAAGTAAACCACTTTATTGCTAAAGGAAAGTGACTACAACCTTTGTAGATCCGGTCCTCCACTTCCTTGGCTCCGTGATGACGTCCCCTCGCTGCGATCATCGGATCCCGGGCTCTAGCGTCGGCTTCATCGGAGAAATGGGCGGGCTAGGTCGTCGACTTTGATGCCGAAGATGATCTACGTCGAGGCAACACAAGATCAAGCTCCAACTTCACCAAGCCATGAAACTTGTGAAGAAAACACCCTATACTACTTGGCAAGTGGTAGAGGATGAAGAAATAGGAAGTGGGTTCACTTTAGAATTGGATTTCTCACTCTTTTTCTCAAGTCACCATTGAAGCTAGCAAGCTTCATTCTTCTTGAAGAAGAAGAAGAAGAAAAAGAATATCATGATCATTATAAAATCACTTGATTAATTATATTAAATCAAGTGATCTTATCATATAGCAACCATGGTTAAGTGTAGAGAATAAACTAGGGTTAGGTGAATAGTTAGGTTTAGGAAAGAAACAAAATGGTCAAGCTTTCAACACTTCATGAAGTTTCAACAAAAGAACAAAATAAGCCACCATTCTATTTATCTTTCCAAAATGAATAAATAAATAAATGAATAAGTAAATAAACAAAACCCTAACCATTAACATAACCATGGTTTAATCATACACACAAACTTTCATGTATCATCAAACATGATACAATCAAGTGCACAAAAGTATATCACATATACAATGTGCACATCAAGTGAGAAAATCCTTTTTAAGTGAAAAAATATTAGTTAATGTAAAGTAATATATCTAATATATAATTATACATTAAATCATTAAATCTATACTTGATTTAACGATCCGGTCATATCGCATATAACCGACTAATATCAATAGTAACAACTTATCAAATCAACACTTGATCCGATAACCTGGCTATATCGCATATAACCGATCAATGTCACAAATCGCGAGAATCGAATATAGTATCACATACTAGTATTATTCTCGGTCCCGCACATATCTCATATGCACTCCTATTTCATTTCGCTTGAGCCAGGAAACCTCTGTGTAGGACTCTAAAGACTCGTCAATACGCCGGCAGCAGGTGATGATCATATCAAACACCCACAAGACGCAAGCGGTCTGCTAAACGTAACGGCCACCCGGGTATTGAACGATCAGAAGATCGACGAGCAAGCCCGCTCACACTCCTGTGAATCCAACCAGTAACACTTACCGTACAGTCCGATCTGTTCGTCTGATATGTCGCATATCTCGCCTAGGGGTGGTAAACGTCAGACCCCAATAGCTCGATAAGTCATGCCGACGTGAGGTCCATAATATTCGTGAAACTACTGATAACTCTTACCAGTATATCACTGCAACCCTGGCCAGGGATTTCCTGTTATGGCTAGTCGAGCATAGCGCAACATCAACCCCAAATACCGGGAGAGACGAATCCCCTCCTATCGCTCATTGCCTCCATGTGAATCAGGACTGTACCCAAAAACCACCTGTTTGCATGACTCGGTAGAGCCGTGGTAGGGTGGAAATCAAAGCACAGTGGGAGACACACAAGACTCTATGACGATCTCGGGTCAACAGACTAAGCTGTACCAGTGTCACCACAGAACTGCCATCTGACGTGAGGTATAATACCATCTGGGAGTTCTCAGCGAGTCCGTTCAGTGTACCCAGTCTCCACTGAGCACCCGCATACCATCTCTGATGTCAAACACCAATGGATATGGGATCATCCATCGCCCATCACATGGGTCGAGAAGATATACGCTAGTCTACTCTGGAATATCGATGCCCCGTCTCGATATTCCCACGACTAGGAATATTGAAGGATGTACTCATTGACTACCCAGGCCCCACTAGTATGATCTGCATCATAGTCCTGGAAGTCGAGTACACATCCTAAGGGCTTTATCAACATGTAATCAGAGAGACAGAAAGTATACATGTTAAGATAAAGAGCAACCAGATAGCGTACTATCATGTCGAGCAAGAAAGTCCTACCTATATATGTCCCAGCATCTACTACAATATACATCCAATGTACAGTAATGGCCTCTAGGGCATACATATAGCTAACAATCTCCCACTTGCACTAGGGCCATCTGTAGTAGTGGTTGCAGTATCACATACTTAACCATCCCATAAAAGTCTCTCTTTGGGAAAAGGCCTTTGTGAGTGGATCCGCCGTGTTGTCCTCTGAGTCTACTCTCCTGACCTCGATTTTTCTGGAGATCATCTATCTCCATGATCAGGTGATGCTGCCTCAGAATATGTCTGGGTCACTGATGGGAACATGGTTCCTTGGCCAAAGCCACACTTCCATTGTCATACAATGGTAGGAACCTAGTTCATCTTATGAACCAATATACACCCAAACTGCCTCTTTGGTAGTATCTTAAGTAGCGATGCATCTAGCCTTTATCGTCTAGTAAGTCACGGTATTTAGCTTGGAACTCTTCCAACATACCGTCCCTCCACTGAGGGTAAAGACAATGCCTGTGACTGACATTCAGTCGTCCTTATCACCCTGGAACACTTCCAGTGATTCTCCCCAGGATCGATTGATACCATCTTACTACAACTAGTGAGAATCCTAACATCCAATTAGATCTATCTCATAGGTCCAAAACCCAGGATTTAGGAGGTATCACTTTGATCCTATATGGAGAATCCTTGTGATAAGCGGAGATTGACTGAGCGTAGCATAGGAAACACCTTCCCTATCAAGGGTATGTCATCCACGTACTCTATGAGGATCACCACCATACTCCCTACTACCCCTTTTTGTTTATACAAGGTTCATCTACCATTTTGATGATGTCAAACTCTTTGATTAATACATCAAAACAGATGTTCCAACTCCGCGATGCATGCTTTATCACATAAAACATCTTGCACACGTTTCCGCTGCTCCCACTGTCTACGAAGCCCTCTAACTGTGTACTTACAGACTCTCTTTTCTGAAACATCGTTTTAGAAAAGCAGTCTTGACACCCAACCGCCAGATATCGTTGTCATGGTATGTAGCCGTGGCAAGTAGGATCTGGATGGACTTAAGCATAGATCCTTAGAAAAGGTTTCAACATAATCCATACCTGGTCAATGATACAAACCTTTAACAAGTCTAGCTTTGAAAGTCTCAACTTTTCCATGTACACCAAGTAATCTTCTCAAGATATACTTGCTCCTGATGGGGATTTAACCCTTCAGATATAGCAACCAAAGTCCATACTTTGTTGGTGTACATGGATTCCATCTCAGATCGCTAAGCATCCAGCCATTCTTACAGAGTCCCTACTCTCGATGGCCTGCTCGAAACTAGTTGGGTCATCATCTCATGATGCAATCCTCGCTTCCACTGTCATAGTGAAACCGAAGTATCTCTCAGATGGGTGAGGAACCCTACTAGATCGGCGGAGAGGCTGAGGTTCGTTGGTTACTATTGAATCCTTTGGTTCTATCAAATCATCTGCTGTAGTTTGTAGAGCTGGAACCTTTCCAGTTCTACATAACATACCTGGCGTCGAGCTTGTCCGGATTTTTCTTTTAGACATAGGCTGGACAACCCCAAATCTTAACCAACTTAAGATATAGGCTCTTCCGTTTCCATATCACATATGAAGTGGTAGGTAACTGATTTGATTTGAACCCTATTCAATAGGTATGCAGCTTCTCAAGTGCATAACTCCCAAAAGAAAATAGGAAACTCAGTAGTACTCATCATAGAGCACACCATATCACATAGGGTGCTATTGCTCCGCCCCGATATACCATCGTGCTTTGGTGTATACGGAGGAGTAATGCTGAGAGAGAATCTCATTCTCCTTTAGAATAGTCTAGGATTTCTATGCTCAAGTATTCTCTTCCCTGATCTTATCATAGGACATAATACTTATACCCGTTTTGGTTCTCTACTTCTTACTTATATTCTGTGAATATCTCAAAAGGTTCGGACTTGTGTTTCAATAGGAACATATGACTGAATCTTGAGAGATCATCAGAGAATGTAATGAAATACAAAGAACCGGTCTTGGCATGTGTAGACAGGGGACCTTCATACATCAGCATGTATCAATCCCAAGAGTTCACTAACTCTTTCTCTGTTTCCAATAAACAGAGCTATGGTCATCATATCTCTGTGACATGACTGGCAAGTTTCACAAGATGTATATTCAAACTTATTTAAATATGCATCTTAATGTAACTTTAGCCAGTCGGGTCGCATTGATATGACCTAGTCTACAATGCCTCAAGAGGGGTTCATTCATTTCTGAACTCTTCCTCTTATGTGTGTTCTGTATACTAAGAACTGTAGTTTGATTTAGAACATTAATGCTTTTAGATAACGTGCCTGAACCGATCAACTTTTGATATAGGAAATGTTCAAAACATTATCCAACAATACAAAATTTTATCATTTCTTTACTAATAAAGAGACCGACATGATTTTGTATATCAGGTTCGGTATCTAATAACATTCGTTCAGAATCAATGTAATTGGAATACAGGGTGACAGTGACCAACAGACTAGGCTGCAACACTTGCCCCATTTTCTGTCTCATGAAACTTATCACCCGTTCTCAGTTCTCTACCTTTCTGTAGCCCTATGTAACAGATTACATATCTGGGATCCTGATCTGGTATCAACTACTCAGGACGTAGAAGATACAGATAAACAGTTCTTTTTAATGAACACACCCGAAGGAGATGCATCATATGCACTTTCTTCGTTTGGGTGGCACGGGAATTCTGGTAATCCCCAATTTCCTGCTCTGTCTTATAACAATTATAAGTTGGAGCGGGACCAACGTTCCCCAGCTCAGTATAACAAGCGGGTTCGGTCAATATTCCGTATTATTATCTTGATTAAGGCGTGATATGGTCGCTACCTGGAGAGAGAGAGAAGAAAACACTCAGCGTGCGCTCTTGCTAGAATAGATTGGTTATTATTTTATCTAATCAGGATGGCTCCCACTGTTTTTATCAAATCTTCCTTCAAACCCTAAAAGGAAAGACTAGCCGGGATTAATTACACACTACAAGTTCGCCAATCTTTCAGCCAGGCCAGTGTTGGTACTTTGAGGGAGGTCCCTCGTGCTTTCGCACGAACCTAATTAATGTAAACCTCGTTTTCCCAGGGGCGTAACCTCGTTAACACCTTTCTAGACACCTACTTGATCGGCTAATTGTAATGTGTAAAACTCTCCCAGGAGTAACTCTTACTCGCAGTGGGTATCGGGATCCAACTATCTCAAAGAAGGTATGCAATCTCATTGCAAATTTCAACACTTGAAATTCCCGATAATATTTTGCCCCAAACGATCTATGACCTTGACAAGGTCAACAAACCATAAACCGTAAGTCAAGTTCAACCCGTCATTTCTTGATTGAATCAAACCCACCCGCACGACCCTTGACAAGGTCAACAAGGCCGTACGACTACCCTAACCCAATCTGCATCATATGCATAAGCAGATAAATACTAGTTAGCTACCGCACACTGCGCCTTGACAAGGTCAACAAACGCAGCACGAATACTAAACATGACTTATCTGAAATGACGGAGGGCTACAACAGGTTTTTCTGAAAACCTATTGCGTAATGAACTTGATATCGTTGTAGAATCAAATGATTTTAAAATGGAGTGTTTTTTTGGTTTTTCTAGTTTTGCTAAAGGGGTCACTCCCGGTGAAGGGATCGTCGGCCCTTTCCTCGTCGAATGAGGTGCTGGATATATCATATATATCACTGTGCAAAGCAAAAACTCTTAAAAGCAATCAAAAGACAAACCGAGTGTGTAGCATCTGCCAGTTATTGCTAAAGGAGTCACTCCCGGTGAAGGGATCTCGGTCCTTTCCTTATCGAATAAGGTGCAGGATATATCATATATACCGCTGTGCAAAGCAAGAACTGTAGCTACCTGTTTTATTTTTTGAAATTCGATTCTACAACATCTTTAGGTTTCTTTTACTTTCATTAATCATATTAATGAAGTTCCATCATTTAAGTCACCTAAACATCACAGATAAATACGACGTACACTTATGCCATCCGTGTTCGCCTCGATGTCCCCTCGTGCACCGTTAGGTTAGGTGACTAACGGCAGAGCGGGGCAGGGCTAGCGCGGATGTAAAACATAAGTAACGTCTATATAATATATCATATATACTATATATAATATCTATCACAGAACATCAAATGATCACATCACAGATATCGCAGCAGAAGAATCATATATGAAATATTGGATACACTAGGACATCCGTGTTTTCAATACGAGCCAGTATAAAACACGGATTCCACGGTCGCGATGAATAGCCAAACCCACACTCTTAGACCCCTACGAGAGCGGCAAGCAACCCTACCAATTCTAGAGTTAGGAGACCCGGACTCAACTCCTCGAGTTGGTCTCCCACTGGACCCTAGAACCCGGTTACTTGTGCCCTCCTCCTTGGGTCTATCCTAGTGCGGAAAAGTAATTAATATACAAAGGGTGACATCTTCCGCAACCTGGAAGTGCCCCAATAAAAGAATATTACATACAAGTTTTTTACATGAATGAAAATGAAAAACACTCATCTCACATAAAAAAAAACCCCGGCTATTCAAAACGCGACGATCCAATATAACATATCCTGCAACACATAACATCACATGTCATCAATGTAAGTAAATATGCCCATCCCAATTGTCGTTGACATATAGCAACGAAACCGGCGATATCATATATTACACTTACGGTCGCAGAAAAGAAAATGTAAAAGTACAACAGTTGGAATCCGCAAACACTTTAGACATAGCATGCCTAATCAAATGAATTCCTTAGACATCACATGCCTAACAATTATAAACCCCGCATTTTAGTCTCATTTATCGAAAACTCTTTTCAATATCTAGTTGGGCAATTCAACAAGATTCCCGGCATCCTGACCGAATGCTCGTCGCAAACTTTAGTAGACGGCCGCACCCCCGATACCGTCGACGAAGTGCACTAAGGCGGAACACCGCTGCCGCGAGCACCCGAACGGATGCTTTCGGCGATGGAGTTCTCCTACAGTTACTTGGTCGGGGCTATGGGGCGTAGCTATCTATTAAGTTTACCGGTGAGTATCCGCGTACGCTACGCGATTGCGACGTACTTTTGATCGCATCAAAATTCCGTGGCAACCGATCAAGTGAGACTAAACTGCTATGTATATAACATTCATTCAGTTATCTCATAACTACTTGTGAATTCCAATTATTATATCACCTTCCAGATAAATAGAAAATGTTAAACTTTCCGATCGAACAATCAAACACCCAAGTTTTCCCGAAACAGATCAACACATGAAATAAGTTTAAAAACATTCACTTCATGCCTCAGTACCAACGGTCCAGCCGTAGAAGGGTCAAACCAACGCCTCACATGTGGCACGCCGTACTGCCCCAAACCCTATGGTTCAAAGGGCAGTTCAAGACGGTCACATAATCGAGTTAAGATTTGCTGTCTTCTAGAGGGACCATCGCGTTACTTGCACTACTTAGAACGTGATTAAACTACAGAAATATCCAACAATTGAAAATTTTCCGGCAGGGGAAAAAAGTGGGTATTTATATCCGGCCGAACTTTTTAACATATTCTAAAATTACCCCGAAAAACACACAAACAAAATTAGACAATCCGATCGAAACATCGAGTCCCCAATACAACCCAGAAAACTCAACTCTTGAGTTCAGATTAAAAATTCCCAGGAAAACCAGCACTGCAAAATAAGAATTACTGTGCAAAATTCAATGCAAGAGGAGACTAAACGGCCGCGGAACCGCCGCATTAGCCATGCTAATGCCGCGGTTCCGCCGCGCTTTGATGGACTCAGGAGTACGGGCTTCTCAGTAATTCTTAGAATCTCCTGCTGGTTTTTCTGCATATTTTTAATACTCAAAAATCCCCGATTTCAAAAAATGTACAGAGAGCATATTTGTGTTAGGGTTTCGGTTCGATCGGACTTCTAACTCCGTCTACGCATCGCCTAAGGCTCTACCTAGGCTCTGATACCACTGTAGGGTTCCTAGGCATACTAATAAGGTCTCACAAGGCATCAACCATGCTAAATTATAATTTTTCATGTGCCAAAGAAACCCTATACTAGATCGTTAACTAGAGATTAGGCGATGCAAGCAAGTAAACAACTTTATTGCTAAAGGAAAGTGACTACAACCTTTTTAGATCCGGTCCTCCACTTCCTTGGCTCCGTGATGAAGTCCCCTCACTGCGATCATCGGATCCCGGGCTCTAGCGTTGGCTTCATCGGAGAAATGGGCGGGCTAGGTCGTCGACTTCGATGCCGAAGATGATCTACGTCGAGGCAACACAAGATCAAGCTCCAACTTCACCAAGCCATGAAACTTGTGAAGAAAACACCCTATACTACTTGGCAAGTGGTAGAGGATGAAGAAATAGGAAGTGGGTTCACTTTAGAATTGGATTTCTCACTCTTTTTCTCAAGTCACCATTGAAGCTAGCAAGCTTCATTCTTCTTGAAGAAGAAGAAGAAGAAAAAGAATATCATGATCATTATAAAATCACTTGATTAATTATATTAAATCAAGTGATCTTATCATATAGCAACCATGGTTAAGTGTAGAGAATAAACTAGGGTTAGGTGAATGGTTAGGTTTAGGAAAGAAACAAAATGGTCAAGCTTTCAACACTTCATGAAGTTTCAACAAAAGAACAAAATAAGCCACCATTCTATTTATCTTTCCAAAATGAATAAATAAATAAATGAATAAGTAAATAAACAAAACCCTAACCATTAACAAAACCATGGTTTAATCATACACACAAACTTTCATGTATCATCAAACATGATACAATCAAGTGCACAAAAGTATATCACATATACAATGTGCACATCAAGTGAGAAAATCCTTTTTAAGTGAACAAATATTAGTTAATGTAAATTAATATATCTAATATATAATTATACATTAAATCATTAAATCAATACTTGATTTAACGATCCGGTCATATCGCATATAACCGACTAATATCAATAGTAACAACTTATCGAATCAACACTTGATCCGATAACCCGGCTATATCGCATATAACCGGTCAATGTCACAAATCGTGAGAATCAAATACAGTATCACATACTAGTATTATTCTCGGTCCCGCACATA
The DNA here is from genome assembly GCA_030015575.1 of Agapanthus africanus. NCBI lineage: Eukaryota > Viridiplantae > Streptophyta > Magnoliopsida > Asparagales > Amaryllidaceae > Agapanthus > Agapanthus africanus. Next base: position 462,289,965 of record CM057350.1, read on the forward strand.
TCTCATATGCGCTCCTATTTCATTTCGCTTGAGCCAGGAAACCTCTGTGTAGGACTCTAAAGACTCGTCAATACGCCGGCAGCAGGTGATGATCATATCAAACAACCACAAGCCGCAAGCGGTCTGCTAAACGTAACGGCCACCCGGGTATTGAGCGATCAGAAGATCGACGAGCAAGCCAGCTCACACTCCTGTGAATCCAACCAGTAACACTTACCGTACAGTCCGGTCTGTTCGTCTGATATGTCGCATATCTCGCCTAGGGGTGGTAAACGTCAGACCCCAATAGCTCGATAAGTCATGCCGACGTGAGGTCCATAATATTCATGAAACTACTGATAACTCTTACCAGTATATCACTGCAACCCTGGCCAGGGATTTCCTGTTATGACCAGTCGAGCATAGCGCAACATCAACCCCAAATACCGGGAGAGACGAATCCCCTCCTATCGCTCATTGCCTTCATGTGAATCGGGACTGTACCCAAAAACCACCTGTTTGCACGACTCAGTAGAGCTGTGGTAGGGTGGAAATCAAAGTACAGTGGGATATACATAAGACTCTATGACGATCTCGGGTCAACAGACTAAGCTGTACCAGTGTCACCACAGAACTACCATCTGACGTGAGGTATAATACCATCTGGGAGTTCTCGGCGAGTCCGTTCAATGTACCCAGTCTCCACTGAGCACCCGCATACCATCTCTGATGTCAAACACCAATGGATATAGGATCATCCATCGCCCATCACATGGGTCGAGAAGATATACGCTGGTCTACTCTGGAATATCGATGCCCCGTCTCGATATTCCCACGACTAGGAACATTGAAGGATGTACTCATTGACTACCCAGGCCCTATTAGTATGATCTGAATCATAGTCCTGGAAGTCGAGTACACATCCTAAGGGCTTTATCAATATGTAATCAGAGAGACAGAAAGTATACATGTTAAGATAAAGAGCAACCAGATAGCGTACTATCATGTCGAGCAAGAAAGTCCTACCTATATATGTCCCAGCATCTACTACAATATACATCCAATGTACAGTAATGGCCTCTAGGGCATACATATAGCTAACACCTCACCTGCTCATACTTGTGCCTTGTACGTCACATACATTCATGCTTGGCACAGATACATCACAGATCCATGCCTGAGCCACATATATATTATCTATTCGTACTTGGACACATATTGTCACGTCCCGCAATTACGGAATATGACCGGCACTTAAACTACGAACGTCTCGAAGCGTACGTAATCTAAGTAAGCCGAAAACCCAGAAATCCAAACCAAGAAAAGTAGTAGAGTGAAGGAAAACCAATTTAAATCAAGTAGTTTTAATAGCATAAGCCGAATTATGCCTTTTTTAAAAACATTAAATATTTCCTGAAAATTTCGGCAGAGTCTCCTTTGTAAATACTGGCTCCCAAACGGGATACAACATGAATAGTATATGAAATCAATAAAAAGGCTTCCCCAAGCGGGAGCTAGCTCTTCGTCAATCGACGGTCATAACCACACAAGCAATATAATATACAACGCCAACGGCGAGGATCAAAATTAAAAAGGAAACTCAAAACCACAAGAAAACCACAGAAATATAACGCGCGACTCTAAAGTCGAAGGAATAACATCACTGGTCTCTATCTCAAAATAAATACATGTTTGGTTGATGGAACTTCTAGATACAACAGAGTAATAATATACAAGTTATATAATGGGGGGTACGATACAGGTAAACCCACCTACTAGCAAATCACCCGAAGGAAACTATGCTCGCAAGCCGTAATGAAACCTGTACGGCAAACCTGCAAGAAACTGGGGCACAATAGGGGTGAGTTGCCAACTCGTGAATAGAAAAACATCTACGCACAGAAATCGCATAAATAACGCAACCTAGGTCAATGATCATAATATATCCTCAAATATATGAATAACATGCAGCCTATAACAATGGCTAGGGTAATATCTAACCCGAGTGTGATCTCATGTGCCCGTGTCAGTGCCTCAGGTAGCAATATATCATATGAATGAGGTATGAATGCATGGAACAGAATGCATGTACTGACGAAAACTGCTTTCATAAATCAATGAGATTTCTGTATTTTAAAAGTGAGGTAGCATAAATGAAATCAGCATAAAACAGTGCCCAGCATCGACACAAAACAAGTGTCCAAATATCTCGATATCTCTGTATCACAATATCTGTACCTCAATATCTCAAAATCTCAATATCTCAATCACAATATCTAGGGCGCCGTCAATCCAGACCGGCCCCTACCATCCATCTCAAGACCACGACGGTATCCTCCGGATATCCGACGCGTCGGGTAATATCACCGGTCGGTAGTGCTCCCCTGCCAGGCTCAACGTCAACAACACGATCCTCTTGCCCCGGGGTACCGCACCGGGCCCACCATGTACCCGAAACGGTTCCTCCACTCCTCGAATCGGGTCTCGAAATCCATCAGCAAACTCATGGTGGACGACTCATACATCATGGGAAAACCGCACTTTTTATTTTAAAAGAGAGAAAAGGTTTATTTATATTTTTGCGGTTTTCCTCCAAATCTAGAAAATCTCATGGAAATCTGAATCCAAAACCTCAATAACACGTAAAATAGTGAATATATGCATGAGAATCCATGAATGCGGCATAACAATGAATAACAGTATGCATGAAGTAGCAAGTAATAACTACAATGTCTAAACTAACATATAATGCATGTATGCTAATATCATGTCTAAACTATTAGCTAACAGGCTATGTCAAGCAATAATATTTTCTAAGGTGTACGTGACATGGCAATTACCGATGAAGATGTGTGTGAGCCGGCAAGTAAGTGTACGTGGTACATACGCATCATCGGTAATGTTGCGGGTGTCCTAACAGCATGATATCAATAATGGAATATGAAACATAATATAAGCATGCGATGCGAAGTGAACCACAATAATGAGCGGGAGCTGAATACTAGACGCAACTATAACTAATCTGCATTAATCTAATATAAGTCCTACAAATGGTGCTTTTTGAAATAACACGAATCATGGGGTTTTGAAAATAGGGGCTACGGTGTTTTTATGAAAAGATACGTCTTTTGAAATAAGCGTAGGATGACCCTTGGTTGATAGAATAGGTGACTAAAGTAGAGTGACGTACCGTGGGTAGGTTCCGCGGCATACTTACGATACGCTACTCCACTTAAGGAGCCTTAGGATATACATTTCTTTGCTCAGTATCATATTCATTCCTGATCTAGCCTCATCGGTACCAGTTGCGGTTTGCTGCCACGATTACGGGCAAGGAGATCTACAGCTAGAGTTGCGGTCAGAGGGTGAGTGTGAGAGACTTTACAAAAAAATTCTATGCAAAAAGACCCCCCACAATACCATATTTGCAAGTTTTAGTTCAAAATAACTATATTTTTGTTTTCCATAAAATAAATCAATTAAGACTTGAAATAAAATACTAAAAAATTATATTACAACTAGATTTTAATTAACATGATTTTAAAGATTAAAATTAGCCCATTTAAATTTGTATTTATCTCTAATTTAATGTATTTTCTTACCGGCTTAAAATAATATTAAAATAATTAATTTCGGAAAAAATTTCAGAAAATTTGAAATTTCAGCAGTGGATCAATAAACACCAAATACTAGCAATTACATAGCTAGAATATGTATATTTAATTTTATAATAAAGATATTTGCATTTTGACTTTTTACAGAAAACCCCCTTATTTTACCGTTTTTTCGAAATTTCACCGAAACGATTTTCAAAACGTTACAATCTTCCCCCCTTAAAGAAATTCGGTCCCCGAATTTAAATTAAAACTCCCCCCAAATACTAAAACATCTAAGCAAAACCATCAAGTCGTCGGGGCTCCGAAATCGTAAATACATAAAACAAATCATAGCGCAGCGCATGCGCATGAAAAATGAGCATATAACTCAAATCAAAACTCCGTCAAGCATCCCGCAATTATCGAAGTCATGGGGAAGACATCAATGCCAAATCCAAAGCAAAACCAATATGTTATAACTCGAAACTATACATGTAAATATCGAATCTATATATGTAAGTATCTGAAGGAAATGCATGCCAAATCTCTTTAAGGCGCTGTGCAACGCGTATAACACTGCACAGTGGCGGACGTCTATCATAAAAAAATAACTATATACATATATACCTTTGTTTGAAATGTACGTTCCGCCGTTTTGGAAACAATTTAGAAGGGTCTCCTTATTTTAAACATTTCGTGTAATATCAGAGACGTAGGTAAATACTGAGGCTATAGCTCGCTTTTTGGAAATCCCTTCAATAACTATCAATGCATGCAAAATATATTCAGGTACTGTCCCCTGAATAGTCATGCTTAGTACGAAAACACATCGCAATTATCATAAAAAAAACGTACTGCTCTATAAGAAATCAATCCCAAAATACGCGTCTGAATACTACGTGCGTCTGGTGCGCATGATAATCAAAATCCATATACGTGCCATATAAGTGCATAGAAACAAGATCTAAGTGCATCGGGTGTGCACAAAGCATCTGTCGTAGGCAACGTGTGTGCCTGACAGCAAAATCAGGTGCATCTGACATGCACGAAAAAATCTCGATTTAGTGCATCTGGTGTGCACCAAAATCGCATCTCAAGACATGCGCTCAACATGCGCGAAAACCCAAAACCAGGGGCATACATCATGCACGAAATCATGAAATTCAATATCAAGCGCCGAACATGCGCAAAATCAAATCAGGTGCACAAGGTGCACAAAACAAATATCGAGTATTACAATCGAAATCGAAGTCCAGTGCATCTAAGTGCACAAAAGGCGTATCACTGCACTGCAAGCATATATAAACTATACAGAGCACAGGAACCAAATTGTGTGCGTGCATACGCACAAAATCAACTCAAATGTCTAAAACCGTAAAATCACAAACATGTGAAACCAAAGCACGAAAACGATATCAAGTGCAACGACTGTGCGAAAATCGTAAATCCTCAATCATAAAAACCAAATCATGCGAATAATTCACCCAAAACATCGAAATCTAGTATGGCGGAATAGTCCCGCTCAAGCACATACTCAAGAATCTCTGGCCAGCTGTCGTGGTCACTCATAGCATGCCTTGTCGATGATCCTGAACTCTGGCCTACCGGTGTGCATAACATGACCACTACTGGGTCCAAGTCTTCTCATAATTTATTCCAGAAAGGTCCTATCGAGATCTCTCCCAAATCTCGTCTCTGCCGAACTGTCCGGAAGTCATCGTCCCTTACTAGATCTGTTCTCGTTCTGGAACGGCTGCATACTCAACGCGACTCCTTCTGGAAAGTATATCCAAGTACAATGCCTCGGCATACGTATCGCATCTCTGATGTCGGCGGAGTGGAACGTCGTTTCATCTAGATCTGGTACGAACCTCTTACTTCACCTTTCTCTAATGTCGACCGCTTCGGACTCGTCTCGTCGTGGCTGCATGGACTGAGCTCCAACGGCTATCCTCGTATCGGGAGTCTCCCAAGAAATGCATCTCGCCACCTAGCATCAGAATGAAGTCGAACCATTCGATCGATTCGTCAGAACCTCATAATCCCCCAAGAGCTCAACATCTTGGGCACAGTTTAATAGTATCGAATACATACCACAGCATCGGTGGTCCAGCCGTAGAAGGGCAAACCCAAGCCTCACTAATGGCGCCGCGGAACTGCCGCAAACCCTAAGGTTCAAAGGCTTTCACACGGTCATTAAGTCGAGTTAGGGTTTCATTCTTCTAGAGGGACCATAGAATTGCCTGCATGTCCTTCCGACTACTTTAAACTTGGAATAATAGATTTCTGACATTCGATCGCCTCTGTCGACTCCCAACGTCTCCGCGTGAAGTCGTCTCTAGCTGGAATCAATCTATCTGATGACCTCTCATCGGGTAGGCGAACGAACCACATGTCTCAGTCATTCATCCGTGGGTGACTAGCGACCTTCTATCATTGGCTCAATCCTCTAGTGTCGATCAGCACATCCGAGTAACCTCATAAAGGCGATCCGCCAAACGCTCGTGGCGCGGAAACACAGTAAAAAGACACATCTCCGCAATCGTGTGTCACCGGAATTTTGCCCTGGTCAGTCCTCGTTCGTGACGAGCTCGTGCTGACCGCAACTCTAGTTGTAGATCTCCCTGCCCGCAATCGTGGCAGCAAACCGCAACTGGTACCGATGAGGCTAGATCAGGAATGAATATGATACTGAGCAAAGAAATGTATATCCTAAGGCTCCTTAAGTGGAGTAGCGTATCGTAAGTATGCCGCGGAACATACCCACGGTACGTCACTCTACTTTAGTCACCTATTCCATCAACCAAGTGTCATCCTACGCTCCGAAGGTAAAACCTAACGCTCTGATACCAACTTTGTCACGTCCCGCAATTACGGAATATGACCGGCACTTAAACTACGAACGTCTCGAGGCGTACGTAATCTAAGTAAGCCGAAAACCCAGAAATCCAAACCAAGAAAAGTAGTAGAGTGAAGGAAAACCAATTTAAATCAAGTAGTTTTAATAGCATAAGCCGAATTATGCCTTTTTTAAAAACATTAAATATTTCCTGAAAATTTCGGCAGAGTCTCCTTTGTAAATACTGGCTTCCAAACGGGATACAACATGAATAGTATACGAAATCAATAAAAAGGCTTCCCCAAGCAGGAGCTAGCTCTTCGTCAATCGACGGTCACAACCACACAAGCAATATAATATACAACGCCAACGGCGAGGATCAAAATTAAAAAGGAAACTCAAAACCACAAGAAAACCACAGAAATATAACGCGCGACTCTAAAGTCGAAGGAATAACATCACTGGTCTCTATCTCAAAATAAATACATGTTTGGTTGATGGAACTTCTAGATACAACAGAGTAATAATATACAAATTATATAATGGAGGGTACGATACAAGTAAACCCACCTACTAGCAAATCACCCGAAGGAAACTATGCCCGCAAGCCGTAATGAAACCTGTACGGCAAACCTGCAAGAAACTGGGGCACAACGGGGGTGAGTTGCCAACTCGTGAATAGAAAAACATCTACGCACAGAAATCGCATAAATAACGCAACCTAGGTCAATGATCATAATATATCCTCAAATATATGAATAACATGCAGCCTATAACAATGGCTAGGGTAATATCTAACCCGAGTGTGATCTCATGTGCCCGTGTCAGTGCCTCAGGTAGCAATATATCATATGAATGAGGTATGAATGCATGGAACAGAATGCATGTACTGACGAAAACTGCTTTCATAAATCAATGAGATTTCTGTATTTTAAAAGTGAAGTACCATAAATGAAATCAGCATAAAACAGTGCCCAGCATCGACACAAAACAAGTGTCCAAATATCTCGATATCTCTGTATCACAATCTCTGTACCTCAATATCTCAAAATCTCAATATCTCAATCACAATATCTAGGGCGCCGTCAATCCAGACCGGCCCCTACCATCCATCTCAAGACTACGACGGTATCCTCCGGATATCCGACGCGTCGGGTAATATCACCGGTCGGTAGTGCTCCCCTGCCAGGCTCAACGTCAACAACACGATCCTCTTGCCCCGGGGTACCGCACCGGGCCCACCATGTACCCGAAACGGTTCCTCCACTCCTCGAATCGGGTCTCGAAATCCATCAGCAAACTCATGGTGGACGACTCATACATCATGGAAAAACCGCACTTTTTATTTTAAAAGAGAGAAAAGGTTTATTTATGTTTTTGCGGTTTTCCTCCAAATCCAGAAAATCTCATGGAAATCCGAATCCAAAACCTCAATAACACGTAAAATAGTGAATATATGCATGAGAATCCATGAATGCGGCATAACAATGAATAACAGTATGCATGAAGTAGCAAGTAATAACTACAATATCTAAACTAACATATAAGGCAAGTACGCTAATATCATATCTAAACTATTAGCTAACAGGCTATGTCAAGCAATAATATTTTCTAAGGTGTACGTGACATGGCAATTACCGATGAAGATGTGTGTGAGCCGGCAAGTAAGTGTACGTGGTACATACGCATCATCGGTAATGGTGCTGGTGTCCTAACAGCATGATATCAATAATGGAATATGAAACATAATATAAGCATGCGATGCGAAGCGAACCACAATAATGAGCGGGAGCTGAATACTAGATGCAACTATAACTAATCTGCATTAATATAATATAAGTCCTACAAATGGTGCCTTTTGAAATAACACGAATCATGGGGTTTTGAAAATAGGGGTGTAACGCTTTGAAAATCGTTTCGGTGAAATTTCGAAAAAATCGGTAAAATAAGGGGGTTTTCTGTAAAAAGTCAAAATACAAATATCTTATTATAAAAATTAAATATACATATTCTAACTATGTAATTGCTATTATTTGGTGTTTATTGAGCCGCTGGTGAAATTTCAAATTTTCTGAAAAAATATTATTTTATTATTATTTTAAGCCGTCACTAATACATTTAATTAGGGAAAATTACAAATTGGAATGAGTTGAAACAAATTTTGTGCATCATAAAACATTAAATAAAATTTTATCATATTGTTTTTGGAACGAAATCATTTGCCAAAACGGTTTAGAAATTATTGAAGAAAAAAGGCTTTTTTTTAGCGTAAATGGATGTTTGGGGTATTGTATTTATCATTTTTCATCACCCCACACCCGTACCCACACCCACACACCCCCATTTTGTTTTCTCCTTGGCTGAATTTTCAGCAGCCACATCCCCATGTCCCCACACTTCTTGCACAAAGAAAAGAAATGAAAAGAAATGAAAAGAAAGAGAATATATATATATAGGTTTGGGCTTGGTTGACTTGTCAATTCTTGACCTCACAACACCATATCCCACTCACCTCTCCCCTCCTCTTTTTCTGGCCGAATCCCTCCCCAAAATTCAGCAGCCCCTCATCTTTTCTCACCTCATTCTCCTCACAAAAATTCATCAAAAAATCATCAAAAATCCATACAAAAATCACACAAACCCCAAATCTAATCCTTACCCATTTTTCATTGGACTATCAAGCATGGATCTTAGTGAAAGGTTAGCATATTGGAGGTCAAGATTTTCACACTAGATCTCAAATCTTGTGAGGTATAATCTCATACTGTTGTTAAATTTGTTGTTTAGTTGCTTTAATCAAACTTATTTAGTGAGTATTATGGTTCCAATTTCATGTTTAGAAATTCAAGAGAAGGATTTGGATCATGTTAGGGTTGTGATAAATTGTTGATGGTTGTGATATGTATTTTAGCATCTTATGATATGCAAATCTAGTCTAGTAGTTGATTTGTATATGGTCACTTAAAATTTGTTAAATTGGAGTTTTAACAAACTAGGTTTTGGTAATTAATTGAAAAATCGAGAATTTAAAATATGCTTAGGGTTTTTATCACCTCATTAGCAACATAATGTGTAGTTTAACACTTTAGGGCTATGCAAAACCTAGCTAGTTGTTGAATTGAGAATTTTGTTTTAAAAATGTTAAAAGAATTGATATCTTTGCAAACTTGAAACTTTGTTTAAATACTAATTGATGAGAGAAAAATATGGAGGTGATTTGTGTGACCTAATTATATTATTAAGTGAGCATTTTGGCCATTAGAATCGCTAAAATATTTATTTTGGGTAAAACATCAAGTTTTGAACCGAAATGGGAATTTGTGCTAACTAGGTTTTTGGGAAATAAAACGATTTGTGTACTTTTATGGTTTTGATGAATTAAAACCTATTTCTTATATAATTAGTGAGTTTTGAAACCACGATTGGTGCGTTTGACTTTTTCGCGATCACTCGGCGTTGGTACGCCGATGTCGAGAGTTTTGGGGTTGTTTTGTGAAAGCAACCGTAGGCTTTGACCTACGTGAGATTCAGGTGTCGTTTTGGTTTTAAATTGGATTTTAATGCGATACGGTGCGTTGTAATATGTAGGTACCCCATGTGGACTTCGAGACGACAAGCAAGCGCGTGGCGACGTCGGCACCGGCGGGCAAGGACCAGGTGAGTAGATTTATATCTATGGGGAGAAGTCGGGTGGATGGCGTATAGCACCCCCGCAGTTCGTGGTGATGTATACGGACACGTATACACACATATATATTGTTTATATATTGTTTGAGTTATTGATGATAAATATGGATATTTGGTGTTCTTGGGCGATTGAGTGTCGCGAAACCCTAGAGTAGCGGTCGCACCACACTTGCACACACCCACCCATACTTGCATACTTTCTTCTTTCTTTTGTGCTTGTTCGGGAATATATAGTTATGTGTTCACATAGGTATGGGACTGTGTGTTCACATACGGATTTGAGGATAGTACTTGGGATTTATGATGAGTCGATGAGATTTGATTTGAGGCCGTGAGATCGGTGATATAGCAGGGTTCGTATTTGAGATACGACATGACGTTGTAGCGGGTCCTTGACGTAGTGTTTTACATACGTGCATGCATACTTAGGCGATATCAGTATTGTACTAGACGTAGATCAGTACCCGATCATGATATTTGATAAAGAGGATACCAGGTGAATAGTATGATGAATGTGATATTGACCCGTACCCAGAATTGGGGATGCCGTACGACGGATTTACGTACGAGCTATATCTTGATGATTGATCCGCACTTTTGACTTGGGATGTCTGATTATAGATATGGTATCGGATATGATATTATTGAGGCGGGATCACCGACTAATATATATACAGGTATGTATATGTATCGACTCAGATGTTAGGCGGTTTCCTTACCTGTAGTCCAGCTTGTTAGCTTAGCCCTTTAGTTTAGTTTAGTTGTTAGATTAGATTCGATTCTTACCTATTTCAAAGCTTACGAATCATGCGTATTTTAAAAGACAGGTCAAGGGATTCTACGGATATTTCAAAAACGTATCTTTTCTTAAAAACACCGTAGCCCCTATTTTCAAAACCCCATGATTCGTGTTATTTCAAAAGCCACCATTTGTCGGACTTATATTAGATTAGTGCAGATTAGTTATACTTGCGTCTAGTATTCAGCTCCCGCTCATTTTTACTGTTCGCTCCGCATCGCATACTTATATTATAATTTCTTATTGCATTATTAATATCATGCTGTTAGGACACCAGCACCATTACCGATGACGCGTATGTACGACGTACACTTACTTGCCGGCTCACACACATCTTCATCGGTAATTGCCATGTCACGAACACTTTAGAAAGTACTATTTCATTTGACATAGGTTGTTAGCTAATAGTTTAGACATGTTATTAGTGTACTTGCCTTATATGCTAGTTAGACATTGTAGTTATTGCCTACTACTTCATGCATGTTATTATTCACTGTTGTGTCGCATTCATGGATTCTCATGCCTATATTCACTGTTTACATGCTATTGATGACTTGGATTCGGATTTCATGAGATTTCTTGGATTTGGAGGAAAACCGCAAAAACATAAATAAACCTTTTCTCTCTTTTAAAATAAAAAGTGCGGTTTTCCCATGATGTATGAGTCGTCCACCATGAGTTTGCTGATGGATTTCGAGACCCGATTCGAGGAGTGGAGGAACCGTTTCGGGTACATGGTGGGCCCGGTGCGGTACCCCGAGGCAAGAGGAATGTGGTGTTGACGTTGAGCCCGGCAGGGGAGCACTACCGACCGGTGATATTACCCGACGCTGTTGGAGATAGTGCCCTCAGAGTCAATTATTGGGTCATAGGCACGTGATTGCAATGATTGAGGGGAGGACCTATCCCGGTAGGACAGTCTTACTCGAGATGATAGTATGCTATCTGGTTTATCTTTATCATCGTGTACTGCTTTAGGTGACCTTACGAGTCGCTATTACACGTTGATAAAGCCCCTAGGATTCTTGCTTGACTTCCAGCAGTATGAGGGCGATCATATAAGTGGGAGCTGGGGTCTACAAGCACATCCTTAAAAGGTCCCTAGTCGTGGGAGATTCGAGACAGGGCATCGTTTCTCCAGAGTAGACTAGTGTATACAGTCGAGACCCCGACGAGGGACGGTGGCCGGTCTCACAAGCCACTGGTGTCAGTTGGTTCACCTAAGATGTATACAGATGCTCATTGGGTTATGAGTACACCGGACAGGACTCGCCGGGAACCTGCTAGTTGGGATATACCAGACGTCAGATAGCAGTTCCCAGGTGACATGTGTACAGGTTAGTTCATCGACCTGGGATCGTCATTTGTCTCGTGTGAGTTCCCACTGTACTTTGATTACTACCCTACCACGGATCAAAGGAGTCGTGCAAACAGGTTTTAGTTGGGTACAGTCCCGAGCCACATGGAGACAGTGAGCGGATCTGCAGGGGTTCGTCTCTCCCGGTATTGGGGGTGAGGTCGTGCTGTGTCTAGGAGAGCCAGAACATGAAAAGTCCTTGGCCAAGGCAGGAGATTTGCTGGTAGGTATTCCAGTAGTATCTCAGGGTGTTCTGGGCTACACTCCGACACGACTTGTACCGCTTTTGGGGGTCTGACTTTTACCAACCCCCTAGGCCCGCCATGCGATGCTCATAGACGAACGGACCGGACTGTACGGATATTGTCACTGACAGGCTCAGTAGGGTGTCAGGATGAGTTCGCTCATCGACGTCCCTTTTGGTCAATACCTGGTGGCCCGTCACGTATTGGCTTATACCTCTGACGTGCTAGTGGTTAAATCCACAGCCACAGTATTGACGAGTCTTTAGAGTCCACCACACAGACAGTTACTCAAGTTTCGGGCGAAACGCTGTAGAGGCCGTATGGAGATATGGCAGGGTTCGATCAGATACGTGCGGTATTGCACGGATTGTGATCGGACGGTTTTTACTAGACGGCTTTGGCTTAAGCCGGATCCTAGTATAAGATAGTGTAGTTTTGTCTCTTTGCATTTGTGTTCAGTGCGAATACAAATGCGGGCATGTATTTGCAGTAGTGGGTTTTTCCTGTAATTTATTACGGGATCAGTTTTCTGCGGTTGCTAGTTTGCATTCCGTTCCGGCCGGTTTTCCTTCATTCCTTCTCGGTCGGACTTTCTTGTTGGAGGGTGTTAATTGCAAGTTTGCAATTAACATTTTGTGAGGGGTTTCTTTGCATGAGTGTGGCTTCATAATCATGATATTCTATTATGGTCATTTCATTTGCTTATCTTGTGAGTGGACTTTGATATGAATGGAGGGTGACCATTTTTCCATGCTTATCTCTCATTTCCTTTTTAATTAATTGATTCCTTTTTCCACCCACTAAAATGGGGGGGCCGGCCACTGTTGATTGAATGTGAGGGGTGAGGTTTGATTTTCTTGTGTGCTTTATTTCTTTCATGCTATTTCGTGGGCCCCCTCCCCTTTTTGTGTGAGTGTGCTGGTGATTTTTGCTTGGGGTGGAAAATTTCTTTTGGATTAAATGGTTAATTCCTACACTTCACACATTAGGAATTTTTTCCAGTGAGGAAAGTGGCTTGGCCGAGCTCATTTTGATGTATGCTCCATTTCTTGATCAAGCTTTGATCCATGATATTCTTGTGTGCAAAAATTCCTCCAACATGGCAACCTCTTAAACCCCAAAGAGACAACTATTCTACACTATTCTATAGCAAGTCTTGGACGCGTCGGCTAGCCAACTTCGCGCCCGAGTTGCCTCGGTCAAAGAGGTGGGAGCCCGTTAAAGATTCCGGCTACGTGGTGCCCTTTCCGACGAGACGATGATGGACGGAGATTCCGCGGGAGATCGGAGCGGAGACGAAGACCGAAGGACACGGATCGCTTGGTATAGCTTCTCTACTCTTTTCTTATTTGCTAGCTAGCTAGGTTAATGGTCCGATCCGGGTAAAAAGTCCGCGGTGGTGCCGTTTTGCAAAGTTCGCAAAGTTTTTGTTTTCCGCGTTTCCGGCGTCGGATCGACGGCCGGGGCGCCCCCGCGGGCTTACAATGGTATCAGAGCCACGCCGTTAACCTACCTAGCTTGCTCTAGTATGTTTAGTGCTCGATCGAACGAAAATCCCCAAAAACCGTATTTTCCCATGCTTCAGGTTTCTGTCGATTTTATTTTGTCTCAGAAAATTTTTCAGTACATTGCAGAAACATGAGAATGAAATTCTAAGGACTCTGGAAAAATTTGGTTTTGTGATGCTTCAGGACGACCGCGGAAGGGCGGCCAAACCCCTGGTTTGGCCGCGGTTCCGCGGTGGAAAGAAGTCCTTGCTGTGCGAAATTTTTCCAGTGGGCTTTTGGCTTGGAAATAGGGGTTTTGGGATATTCTTCTTGGGCCCAGTTTTTCTGTAAGTGCTACAGTAGTGTATGGGGCCCACTTGATAATATTTGTTCGATCGGATATTTTAAACATGCCAGTTCACAGTTTTTACATTATATCTGCGACCGTGAATGTCACTTGATCGGTAAATCCCGTCTAACTGCTATAGTCCGGTTAGACGGATTTGCGAACGTGACTTTCACGTTGATGTTCTGTGATTGTACTGTGTTGTTGCGGATCGGTCGTGGGGATAGCCTGGTTGCAGTGGTAGTACAGTTTTGTTTTATATGTACATTTGATATTGCGTGGCGAGCGTCCGACATGTGGACTGCCGTCACTGCCTGTTTGTATTATTATTTTGGGGCACGACCAGGTTGCGGTCGATATACCCGTTGTATGTATATTTTACTTTCTGTACTAGGTTTACCCCGCGGAGGGGTGTACGGATAGCCGGATTCTAGAGGGCAACAAGCCCGCATCTCATGGCATTGAGACGGAGGGGGCTTCACTCTAGAATTGGCGGGCTATTCGCCGCACTCGTAGGGGGTATAGGGTTGACCCAGGAGGGGTGCCCAAGTTACCGGATTCCGTGAAGTGTTGGGTGGTCCATTCACGTAGATGAAAGGGGCTGCCTCGCTTCAGGTTTTGGCGGGTAACTTGCCGCACCCGTAGGGGTCTAGGATTTCATTGCACAGGCTATCCACACGACCAGGGGAACGTCGGGTTTCAGTAGCGGCTCTGTGAAACCCGGGGATCCCAGATATCTGTATTGATCTGTGTTGCTATACATTTATGTGTTGCATTTTATCGCGCCTTGAGCGAATACTATATATTGGTATATATATTAGTAGATGTTGTATATGTTTTGCATCCGCGCTAGTCCAGTCCCCGCTCTGTCGTTAGTTAGCTAACCTAACGGGTGATGACGGGACCCAGTGGCGAATGCGGATGGCATATACGTACGTCAGTATATTTTCGTTCTTTGTGGTGTGATCAATTGATGGGACTGCATTGATTCGGATCAATGCAAGTTAAACAAACCTAATCTGATGTTGTTGGAACACTTTTTCAAAAAGCTGTTATTGCAAGGGCGTTCTCTTTTGTTTTGCACAGTGGCATTCAGTTGGAATGTCCTGCTCCTCAGTCGACGAGGCAAGGGCCGAGATCCCTTCACCGGGAGTGACCCCTTGGACAGAAGTTTGCGTCAGGGCAATAACTTCACTATAGCCGATTACTTTTGCTTTGCATCGTGGTATTCAGTTGGAATATCCTGCACCTCATTCTACGGGGAAAGAGCCGAGATCCCTTCACCGGGAGTGACCTCTTTAGCAAAGGTTTTCGTCACTATATTTTTAAAAGCTATCAGTTCCTTCAACGATATCAAGTTCACTACGTTAAAGGTTTTCGCCAGAAACCATTCGTAGCCCTCCGTCGTTTCAGACGGGTAGCACGTAGTATTCATGCTATGTTTGTTGGCCTTCGTCAAGGCATAGTGTATGGTAGCTGCTTGTTACCTTTCTGCTGCATAGATAGATGCGTTGGTTTGGGACAGTCGTATAGCCTTGTTGGCCTTCATCAAGGGCTTGTACGGGTGGGTTCAAATCAACCTGGACAATGACGGGTAGAACTTGACATGTGACTTATGATTTGTTGGCCTTCGTCAAGGTCATAAGAGCATGGGGCAAAAATCCACATCGGGAGTTTCAAAAGAACTGAAACTTGCCAGATATGCGCATACCTTCTGGAGTGTGATAACGTGAGCGGATTCCGTCACGTTATCATGCGATGAGAGTTGGATCCCGATTCCCACTGATGAGTTGGTTTACTCCTCGGGTTATCCCGGCTAATTCTTCTTTCAGGTTTGGGGAAGAATTTGACGTTACAGTGGGAGGTTTCCAGATTAGATAAATTGGTAACCATTCTGATCTAGGTTAGAGTGCACGCTGAGTGTTTCTTTTCTCTCTCTCTCTGGCAGCGACCATTGACCCGACCCTAGACTATGACTCAGTGACCAAGTTGACCGAACCTTCTTAACACTGGCTTTTGGATTGTCAGAGTTGCAGACCTCTTTGCCACTCCTACTTTTACTCTTTTCTCCGTGACACCCCGTATTACTACGAACGTCCACTTCCATTGGACAAAACCATCGTATGGTTATATACGAACTCGAATGACTTCGAGGATGGTTTCCGGTTCTGGAGAAAACGAATAGGACTATTCAGTTGTCTTTACCTTTTACCTTCTCTCAGGTTGTGAGTACTCCTTGGTTTAGGAGAGTACACCTATTACGCAAATTGGATAGTCTTCTTCCAGATCCTAGGCTGGTGCCGACCGGTAGGGAATGAAGAAAGCCAATTAGCCTAAATGGTGTACAGAAGGTATTAAGTTCAGACAAAGCAAGGGATTAGTAAGAGGGCAAAGTAAATTGCGACTGCTATTCACGACCAAACCATGTACTTCTTTGTCAATCCTAAATCATCTATGAATTAAGTACATTCGGTTGTCTTTTATTCTCACCTTCTCTCGCATTGCGAGTGCTCCTCGGATTAGGACAGTACACCCATTATGCTTTTTGGATAGTTTTCTTCCAAACCATAGGCTGGTGCCGAACGGAAGGGAAGGAAGAAAACCATTTGGCCTAAAGGGGTGTACAGAAGGTAATGACTAAAGACATGTAAAGGGATTTGGAAAGATGGCAATGAATTATACGGTTATAGTTGTGAATCTGGATAATGGAAGAGGCATTACTAAGAATACCAGGATACCCCATCGAAACATCTCAATGTTTCAGTTTCACTGTGTACTGTTAAATGAAAACTGATTTCCCGATTAGATACTTACTCCAGGGTATGTATTTACCAGGTATGACTCTCACATCTGTATGGTTTTACAGATGATGAGGGGGAGTAAGTTATTGGGAATTAGGTGACCATCCTCATTATATCGGGATTCGTTAGAATTGGTGATATTTGAGGAAGCCACCTGGGTTGTTTGCCGGTCGGCAAATATTTGGTTTTGAATATCCGTTGTTATGCACCAATTTCAAATTGATATATCTGTACGTCTATTTTTATAGAGTGAGACATACCTTTTTGAAATTATGTCTATGACATTTACCTATACCAGTGGATGGTTAGGTAAGGAGCATTGAACAGCGGTGTAATTCTTCTTAACCATAAGTACAGTTTTCAACCTACGACACACAGTGAATGAGTTATCAGACTCAAGGGACTTATACAGAGTATTGTATGTTGTCCAGGGTCAATCAGGACAGAGGGGTTGGTCCTCGTACTATATTCGGTTTACTTATGACTTCTCTAGTTTTTAGACAGGTGTTTCGTGGAAACACAGGGTCCGAATTTTGAGAAGTTATAGGTATTTGAATAGAGTAGAGAACCAGGTATAGCAAGTATCGGGATTCTTCAAAGAGATCGAAGATGTAGATACTTGTGTATGGTATTCAGTTGATAGTAATGATAAAGAGATCTTGCTTCTCTTTTTTTTTCAGGTTACTCATAATTGGAAGTATTCCTAAGTTGAGTAACACTGATCGGCCTCCTTCCATTTAGTTGACATGCGCTGGGGACAGCTGCATGATTTGAATCTGGTTCAATTAAATCAGTGCCTCTGTTTCTTGGATATAGAACAGTTCATATCTTGACATTGTTAAGATACGGGGAGTTGTCCGGCTTATACTTAAAACCAGACTCCGGATAACTCAAGGCACGTTTCAGTAGTGGCTGCTTGTGGGTTGACCCGGGCTATGACGAGGGTTGACTTTCTACCATCTGGAAGATCAATAGTGATATTGTTCTTGACTCGCCACAGTTTTATCAAAAATGGATTTTTTCAGAAAACAGTAGTGGGAGTATGGTAGAACTGGAAGTGATTCCAGAACCACAAACGATTACTGAAGATTTCATAAGAACCTAAAGATTCAATCTGGTTTGACATTCCATTGGCCACTCCGCAGATATGGTGGGTAACCTCAGGCACTCGAGAGGTACTTCGGTATGCTCAAGGACGGTGGCAGGGAGGTTCTTGTTTACCCAGACTTGCCATTGCTGTTGTTCCAGACTGCGAGACCCGGCGGGAGGATGAGTATAGCGTCGTTCTAAACTGGCTTTAGAAGTGCACGTCTATATGACTCTGCCAGAGGGTTGTCGTAGTCAGTGGGAGCAGCGGAAGCATTGGTGGATATCAGGCTTATGTCTATTTATAGACTAAAGCAGATATAGCGGAGATAGATCATCTATTTCTGATGTGACAGTCATAGGTTTGACTTCATCAGAATAGGGGATGGATCTGTTGAGAAGGTAGTAGGGTGTGATGTCCTGGTGTTTGATGACATACACAGAGTAGGAAGTGATATTCCTATACTACGATCGGTTATACTTTGGTCGTCACACGGTGGTTTCTCCACATAGGACTTGGATATTATATCAGACATTCTGGTTACTAGATTTATGGTTTTAGATCTAGATTTGGGTGGTTTCCCAATCTGGGTACTTTGACCGCATTCTATGAGTATTTAGAATGGACGACTCCTAGCACGGTAGTGTACCTGCAGGTAATGGAGTCACCCTCTCTAAAGGTGTCTTACAGACTAAAGCGGAGAGGGATACGCATGATTGACAGATCACTTGCTTAGGCAATTGATTCAATCATGAGATGTCAAGTACCACACCAGATGTTGTTCTTGCAGTAGGTGCAATAAGTTGATATTGATCCAATCCTGGAGAAACAGTCGGAAGCAGTTTTAGAACATAAGTGAATGTTCTAGGGATATGATAATGGCAGTCTTCTTCGGGAGACAGTTATCATTCCAGGCTTCCAAGGTGACCTGGATGGCAGAGTGGCTGTCAGAGTTATATTTTTCCCTCTGACGAGGGGCAGTATTTTGGACTGGTGGTCCAGGTGGATACTGAGGGAAGGCATGGCGCAGGACACTGATTAAGTTCAGTTGTCGATACAGTCTAAGAAGTTTGGATTTGGAGTTCACTTATGAGCTAGGTCCCATCAGACATCCAGACATTCTAGGACAGGTATTGCTCATTTCGGGAGATAGTTTTCTCTGCGAACATGAGATATAGAGAGACATAGAAAGAAACATCAAGGCGGATCCACTCACTGAGGCTATTCCTCGAACGCAATAGTTTCGCAAACGAGCTTTGTGAGACTGACTAGTAGAGGAGTTGGGTGTTCGGTATCACACGGGCTGTGAGTATGCGACATCGCAATAATTAGCCTCGAGTGCAAGTGGGAGATTGTTGGAGATAGTGCCCTCAGAGTCAATTATTGGGTCACAGGCACGTGATTGCAATGATTGAGGGGAGGACCTATCCCGGTAGGACAGTCTTACTCGAGATGATAGTATGCTATCTGGTTTATCTTTATCATCGTGTACTGCTTTAGGTGACCTTACGAGTCGCTATTACACGTTGATAAAGCCCCTAGGATTCTTGCTTGACTTCCAGCAGTATGAGGGCGATCATATAAGTGGGAGCTGGGGTCTACAAGCACATCCTTAATAGGTCCCTAGTCGTGGGAGATTCGAGACAGGGCATCGTTTCTCCAGAGTAGACTAGTGTATACAGTCGAGACCCCGACGAGGGGCGGTGGCCGGTCTCACAAGCCACTGGTGTCAGTTGGTTCACCTAAGATGTATACAGATGCTCATTGGGTTATGAGTACACCGGACAGGACTCGCCGGGAACCTGCTAGTTGGGATATACCAGACGTCAGATAGCAGTTCCCAGGTGACATGTGTACAGGTTAGTTCATCGACCTGGGATCGTCATTTGTCTCGTGTGAGTTCCCACTGTACTTTGATTACTACCCTACCACGGCTCAAAGGAGTCGTGCAAACAGGTTTTAGTTGGGTACAGTCCCGAGCCACATGGAGACAGTGAGCGGATCTGCAGGGGTTCGTCTCTCCCGGTATTGGGGGTGAGGTCGTGCTGTGTCTAGGAGAGCCAGAACATGAAAAGTCCTTGGCCAAGGCAGGAGATTTGCTGGTAGGTATTCCAGTAGTATCTCAGGGTGTTCTGGGCTACACTCCGACACGACTTGTACCGCTTTTGGGGGTCTGACTTTTACCAACCCCCTAGGCCCGCCATGCGATGCTCATAGACGAACGGACCGGACTGTACGGATATTGTCACTGACAGGCTCAGTAGGGTGTCAGGATGAGTTCGCTCATCGACGTCCCTTTTGGTCAATACCTGGTGGCCCGTCACGTATTGGCTTATACCTCTGACGTGCTAGTGGTTAAATCCACAGCCACAGTATTGACGAGTCTTTAGAGTCCACCACACAGACAGTTACTCAAGTTTCGGGCGAAACGCTGTAGAGGCCGTATGGAGATATGGCAGGGTTCGATCAGATACGTGCGGTATTGCACGGATTGTGATCGGACGGTTTTTACTAGACGGCTTTGGCTTAAGCCGGATCCTAGTATAAGATAGTGTAGTTTTGTCTCTTTGCATTTGTGTTCAGTGCGAATACAAATGCGGGCATGTATTTGCAGTAGTGGGGTTTTCCTGTAATTTATTACGGGATCAGTTTTCTGCGGTTGCTAGTTTGCATTCCGTTCCGGCCGGTTTTCCTTCATTCCTTCTCGGTCGGACTTTCTTGTTGGAGGGTGTTAATTGCAAGTTTGCAATTAACATTTTGTGAGGGGTTTCTTTGCATGAGTGTGGCTTCATAATCATGATATTCTATTATGGTCATTTCATTTGCTTATCTTGTGAGTGGACTTTGATATGAATGGAGGGTGACCATTTTTCCATGCTTATCTCTCATTTCCTTTTTAATTAATTGATTCCTTTTTCCACCCACTAAAATGGGGGGGCCGGCCACTGTTGATTGAATGTGAGGGGTGAGGTTTGATTTTCTTGTGTGCTTTATTTCTTTCATGCTATTTCGTGGGCCCCCTCCCCTTTTTGTGTGAGTGTGCTGGTGATTTTTGCTTGGGGTGGAAAATTTCTTTTGGATTAAATGGTTAATTCCTACACTTCACACATTAGGAATTTTTTCCAGTGAGGAAAGTGGCTTGGCCGAGCTCATTTTGATGTATGCTCCATTTCTTGATCAAGCTTTGATCCATGATATTCTTGTGTGCAAAAATTCCTCCAACATGGCAACCTCTTAAACCCCAAAGAGACAACTATTCTACACTATTCTATAGCAAGTCTTGGACGTGTCGGCTAGCCAACTTCGCGCCCGAGTTGCCTCGGTCAAAGAGGTGGGAGCCCGTTAAAGATTCCGGCTACGTGGTGCCCTTTCCGACGAGACGATGCTGGACGGAGATTCCGCGGGAGATCGGAGCGGAGACGAAGACCGAAGGACACGGATCGCTTGGTATAGCTTCTCTACTCTTTTCTTATTTGCTAGCTAGCTAGGTTAATGGTCCGATCCGGGTAAAAAGTCCGCGGTGGTGCCGTTTTGCAAAGTTCGCAAAGTTTTTGTTTTCCGCGTTTCCGGCGTCGGATCGACGGCCGGGGCGCCCCCGCGGGCTTACAGACGCGTCGGATATCCGGAGGATACCGTCGTGGTCTTGAGATGGATGGTAGGGGCCGGTCTGGACTGACGGCGCCCTAGATATTGAGATTGAGATATTGATATTTCGAGACAGTGAGATTTATGTTTTGTGTCGATGCTAGACACTGTTGATACTGATTTCATTCATGATACCTCAGTTTAAAAATATGAAGGAAATCTCACTAATTTATGAAAACAGTTTCTTCATTTACATGTATTCTGTTTCATGCATGCATACCTCGTTCATATGATATATTGCTACCTGAGGCACTGACACGGGCACATGAGATTACACTCGGGTTAGATATTTACCCTAGCCCTATTATAGGCTACATGTTATATACATTTTTGAGGCTATATTATGATCATTGACCTAGGATTGCGTTATTTATGCGATTTCTGTGCGTAGATGTTTTTTTATTCACGAGTTGGCAACTCACCCCCGTTGTGCCCCAGTTTCTTGCAGGTTTGCCGTACAGGTTTCATTACGGCTTTGCGGGCTCAGTTTCATTCGGGTGACTTGCTAGTAGGTGGGTTTTTTCTTGTATCGTACCCATCATATTACCTTGTATAATATTATTCCGTTGTATCTAGTAAATTCCATCAACCAAACATGTATTTTCTGAGATAGCGACCAGTGTTGTTTATTCTTTCGACCTTAGAGTCGCTCGTTATATTTCTGGTGGTTTTGAGTTTCCTTTTGAGTTTTGATCCTCGCCGTTGGCGTTGTATATTATATTGCTTGTGTGGTTGTGACCGTCGATAGACGAAGAGCTAGCTCCCGCTTGGGGATGCCTTTTTCTTGATTTCGTATACTATTCATGTTGTATCCCATTTGGAGGCCAGTATTTACAAAGGAGACTCTGCCGAAATTTTCAGTAAATTTTTTATGTTTTTAAAAAAACCGCATAATTCGGCTTATGCTATTGAAACTACTTGCTTTAAGTTGGTTTTCCTGCACTCTACTACTTTTCTTGGTTTGGATTTCTGGGTTTTCGGTTACTTAGATTACGTACGCCTCGAGACGTTCGTAGTTTAAGTGCCGGTCATGTTCCGTACTTTCGGGTCGTGACAAAGTTGGTATCAGAGCGTTAGGTTTTAACCTTCGGAGCGTAGGATGACCCTTGGTTGATGGAATAGGTGACTAAAGTAGAGTGACGTACCGTTGGTATGTTCCGCGGCATATTTACGACACGCCACTCCACTTATGAAGCCTTAGGATGTACATTTCCTTGTTCAGTATTATATTCATTCCGATCTAGTCTCATCGGTAC
The DNA here is from genome assembly GCA_030015575.1 of Agapanthus africanus. Classification (NCBI taxonomy): domain Eukaryota; kingdom Viridiplantae; phylum Streptophyta; class Magnoliopsida; order Asparagales; family Amaryllidaceae; genus Agapanthus; species Agapanthus africanus. Next base: position 462,313,089 of record CM057350.1, read on the forward strand.
CAGTTTGGTTTTGCTGCTACGGTTACGGCAGGGAGAGCTACGGCTAGAGTTGCGGTCAGCACAAGCTCGTCACGAACGAGGACTAACCAGGGCGAAATTCCGGCGACACACGATTGCAGAGATGTGTCTTCTTACTGTGTTTCCGCGCCACGAGCGTTTGGCGGATCGTCTTTATGAGGTTACTCGGAGATGCTGATCGACACTGGAGAATTGAGCCAATGATGGAGGCCAGCCAGATTTTGATGACCGTTGGTGTGTTGCTTACTCCTGATGATCGAGGCACTGTTCAGCGTGCAAACGAGCGAGCCAGTTATTGCCGCGAATGACGAGGTATTGCCCCAGATGCTGGAGTTAGTGCAGAACGAGTTGTACTAAGAGATGATAGAAGGTCGCTAGTCATCGTGGATGAATGACTAGGACATGTGGATCGTTCGCCTAACCCGATGAGAGGTCATCAGATAGATTGATTCCAGTAAGAGACGACTTCACGCGGAGACGTTGAGAGTCGACAGAGACGATCGAATGTCAGAAACCTATTATTCCATGTTTAAAGTAGTCGGAAAGACATGCAGGCAATTCTATGGTCCCTCTAGAAGAATGAAACCCTAACTCGACTTAATGACCGTGTGAAAGCCTTTGAACCTTCGGGTTTGCGGCAGTTCTACGGCGCCATTAGTGAAGCTTGGGTTTGCCCTTCTACGGCTGGACCATCGATGCTGTGGTATGTACTCGATGCTATTAAACTGTGCCCAAGAGGTTGAGCTCTTGGGGGATTATGGGGTTTTGACGACTCGATCGGATGGCTCGACTTAATTCGGATGCTAGGTGGTGAGATGCATTCTTGGGAGACTCCAGATACGAGGATAGTAGTTGGAGCTCAGTCCATGCAGCCGCGACGAGACGAGTCCAAAGCAGACGACATTAGAGAAAAGTGAAGTAAGTGGTTCGTACCAGATCTAGATGAGATGACGTTCCCCTCCGCCGACATCAGAGATGCGATGCGCATGCCGAGGCAGAGTACTGGATATACCTTCCAGAAGGAGTCGCGATGGGTATGCAGCCGTTACAGAGCAAGATGCAGATATAGGAAAGGACAATGACTTCCGGACAGTTTGCAGAGACGAGACATGGAAGAGACCTTGAGCAGGATTCCTTCCAGGACACTGCTGCAATGATACTTGCACCCAGGATCAGATGTGTCACGTACATTCAGAGAGCCAGAGGCCGACGCCAGTAATATGCTGTCTTACGAGTGGTCGCAATGATTGACCAAGAGATGACCAGAGAAGTGCCAGAACGGAATCGTCCCCGTTAGCACACCTGACAGGGCCGATGAGCCGATGGACCGAAAGATTGGTAATTCACAGTGAAGACCTTGACCCAGGAGTGGTCATGGTTACGCACGCCAGCAGGACAGAGTTCATGATCATCGACGAGACGTCCCACTAGTGACCGCGACAGTTGACCGAGATTCTTAGAGGATGCGCTTGAGCGGTACTATTCCGCCATTATTGATTACGATGTTTTGGGTGATTTATTTGTATGATCTGATTTTGATGATTGAGGATTTACGATCTTTGCACAGTGTTGCACTTGATATCGTTTTCGTGCTTTGGTTTCACATGTTTGTGATTTTACAGTTTTAGACATTGAGTTGCGCACACGATTTGGTTTTTGCACTCGGTATGATTCACATATGCTTGCAGTGCAGTGATACACATTTTGTGCACTTAGATGCATTGGACTTTGATTTCGATGGTGTTGTTCGATATTTGTTTTGTGCACCTTGTGCACCTGATTTGATTTTGCGCATGTTCGGCACTTGATATTGGATTTCATGATTTCGTGCACGATGGATGCACCTGATTTGGATTTTCGCGCATGTTGGGCGCATGTTTTGAAGTGTGATTTTGGTGCACACCAGATTCACTAAATCGAGATTTTTCGTGCATGTCAGATGCACCTGATTTTGCTGTCAGGCACACATGTTGCCTACGACAGATGTTTCATGCACACCCGATGCACTTAGATGTTGTTTCTGTGCATATGTATGGCACATATTTGGATTTTGGTTTCCGGGCGCACCAGACGCACGTAGTATGCATACGCGTATTTTGAGGTTGATTTTTCTTATAGAGCAGTACGTTTTTATGATATTGCTATGTGTTTTCGTACTAATCAGGACTAGTCAGAGGACAGTACCTGAGTATATTTTACATGTATAGTTTCGAGTTATATCATATTGATTTTCATTTTGGATTTGGACATTGTGTCTTCACCATGACTCCGATGATTGCGGGATGCTGGATGGAGTTTTGATTTGAGTTATATGCTCATTTTTCATGCGCATGCGCTGCACTATGATTGTTTTATGTATTTACGATTTCGGAGCCCCGACGACTTGATGGTTTTGCTTAGATGTTTTAGTATTTGGGGGGAGTTTTAATTTAAATTCGGGGACCGAATTTCTTTAAGGGGGGAAGATTGTAACGCTTTGAAAATCGTTTCGGTGAAATTTCGAAAAAATCGGTAAAATAAGGAGGTTTTCTGTAAAAAGTCAAAATACAAATATCTTATTATAAAAATTAAATATACATATTCCAACTATGTAATTGCTATTATTTGGTGTTTATTGAGCCGCTGGTGAAATTTCAAATTTTCTGAAAAAAATATTATTTTATTATTATTTTAAGCCGTCACTAATACATTTAATTAGGGAAAATTACAAATTGGAATGAGTTGAAACAAATTTTGTGCATCATAAAACATTAAATAAAATTTTATCATATGGTTTTTGGAACGAAATCATTTGCCAAAACGGTTTAGAAATTATTGAAGAAAAAAGGCTTTTTTTTAGCGTAAATGGATGTTTGGGGTATTGTATTTATCATTTTTCATCACCCCACACCCGTACCCACACCCACACACCCCCATTTTGTTTTCTCCTTGGCTGAATTTTCAGCAGCCACATCCCCATGTCCCCACACTTCTTGCACAAAGAAAAGAAATGAAAGAAATGAAAAGAAAGAGAATATATATATATAGGTTTGGGCTTGGTTGACTTGTCAATTCTTGACCTCACAACACCATATCCCACTCACCTCTCCCCTCCTCTTTTTCTGGCCGAATCCCTCCCCAAAATTCAGCAGCCCCTCATCTTTTCTCACCTCATTCTCCTCACAAAAATTCATCAAAAAATCATCAAAAATCCATACAAAAATCACACAAACCCCAAATCTAATCCTTACCCATTTTTCATTGGACTATCAAGCATGGATCTTAGTGAAAGGTTAGCATATTGGAGGTCAAGATTTTCACACTAGATCTCAAATCTTGTGAGGTATAATCTCATACTTTTGTTAAATTTGTTGTTTAGTTGCTTTAATCAAACTTATTTAGTGAGTATTATGGTTCCAATTTCATGTTTAGAAATTCAAGAGAAGGATTTGGATCATGTTAGGGTTGTGATAAATTGTTGATGGTTGTGATATGTATTTTAGCATCTTATGATATGCAAATCTAGTCTAGTAGTTGATTTGTATATGGTCACTTAAAATTTGTTAAATTGGAGTTTTAACAAACTAGGTTTTGGTAATTAATTGAAAAATCGAGAATTTAAAATATGCTTAGGGTTTTTATCACCTCATTAGCAACATAATGTGTAGTTTAACACTTTAGGGCTATGCAAAACCTAGCTAGTTGTTGAATTGAGAATTTTGTTTTAAAAATGTTAAAAGAATTGTTATCTTTGCAAATTTGAAACTTTGTTTAAATACTAATTGATGAGAGAAAAACATGGAGGTGATTTGTGTGACCTAATTATATTATTAAGTGAGCATTTTGGCCATTAGAATCGCTAAAATATTTATTTTGGGTAAAACATCAAGTTTTGAACCGAAATGGGAATTTGTGCTAACTAGGTTTTTGGGAAATAAAACGATTTGTGTACTTTTATGGTTTTGATGAATTAAAACCTATTTCTTATATAATTAGTGAGTTTTGAAACCACGATTGGTGCGTTTGACTTTTTCGCGATCACTCGGCGTTGGTACGCCGATGTCGAGAGTTTTGGGGTTGTTTTGTGAAAGCAACCGTAGGCTTTGACCTACGTGAGATTCAGGTGTCGTTTTGGTTTTAAATTGGATTTTAATGCGATACGGTGCGTTGTAATATGTAGGTACCCCATGTGGACTTCGAGACGACAAGCAAGCGCGTGGCGACGTCGGCACCGGCGGGCAAGGACCAGGTGAGTAGATTTATATCTATGGGGAGAAGTCGGGTGGATGGCGTATAGCACCCCCGCAGTTCGTGGTGATGTATACGGACACGTATACACACATATATATTGTTTATATATTGTTTGAGTTATTGATGATAAATATGGATATTTGGTGTTCTTGGGCGATTGAGTGTCGCGAAACCCTAGAGTAGCGGTCGCACCACACTTGCACACACCCACCCATACTTGCATACTTTCTTCTTTCTTTTGTGCTTGTTCGGGAATATATAGTTATGTGTTCACATAGGTATGGGACTGTGTGTTCACATACGGATTTGAGGATAGTACTTGGGATTTATGATGAGTCGATGAGATTTGATTTGAGGCCGTGAGATCGGTGATATAGCAGGGTTCGTATTTGAGATACGACATGACGTTGTAGCGGGTCCTTGACGTAGTGTTTTACATACGTGCATGCATACTTAGGCGATATCAGTATTGTACTAGACGTAGATCAGTACCCGATCATGATATTTGATAAAGAGGATACCAGGTGAATAGTATGATGAATGTGATATTGACCCGTACCCAGAATTGGGGATGCCGTACGACGGATTTACGTACGAGCTATATCTTGATGATTGATCCGCACTTTTGACTTGGGATGTCTGATTATAGATATGGTATCGGATATGATATTATTGAGGCGGGATCACCGACTAATATATATACAGGTATGTATATGTATCGACTCAGATGTTAGGCGGTTTCCTTACCTGTAGTCCAGCTTGTTAGCTTAGCCCTTTAGTTTAGTTTAGTTGTTAGATTAGATTCGATTCTTACCTATTTCAAAGCTTACGAATCATGCGTATTTTAAAAGACAGGTCAAGGGATTCTACGGATATTTCAAAAACGTATCTTTTCTTAAAAACACCGTAGCCCCTATTTTCAAAACCCCATGATTCGTGTTATTTCAAAAGCCACCATTTGTCGGACTTATATTAGATTAGTGCAGATTAGTTATACTTGCATCTAGTATTCAGCTCCCGCTCATTTTTACTGTTCGCTCCGCATCGCATACTTATATTATAATTTCTTATTGCATTATTAATATCATGCTGTTAGGACACCAGCACCATTACCGATGACGCGTATGTACGACGTACACTTACTTACCGGCTCACACACATCTTCATCGGTAATTGCCATGTCACGAACACTTTAGAAAGTACTATTTCATTTGACATAGGTTGTTAGCTAATAGTTTAGACATGTTATTAGTGTACTTGCCTTATATGCTAGTTAGACATTGTAGTTATTGCCTACTACTTCATGCATGTTATTATTCACTGTTGTGTCGCATTCATGGATTCTCATGCCTATATTCACTGTTTACATGCTATTGATGACTTGGATTCGGATTTCATGAGATTTCTTGGATTTGGAGGAAACCGCAAAAACATAAATAAACCTTTTCTCTCTTTTAAAATAAAAAGTGCGGTTTTCCCATGATGTATGAGTCGTCCACCATGAGTTTGCTGATGGATTTCGAGACCCGATTCGAGGAGTGGAGGAACCGTTTCGGGTACATGGTGGGCCCGGTGCGGTACCCCGAGGCAAGAGGAATGTGGTGTTGACATTGAGCCCGGCAGGGGAGCACTACCGACCGGTGATATTACCCGACGCGTCAGATATCCGGAGGATACCGTCGTGGTCTTGAGATGGATGGTAGGGGCCGGTCTGGACTGACGGCGCCCTAGATATTGAGATTGAGATATTGATATTTCGAGACAGTGAGATTTATGTTTTGTGTCGATGCTAGACACTGTTGATACTGATTTCATTCATGATACCTCAGTTTAAAAATATGAAGGAAATCTCACTAATTTATGAAAACAGTTTCTTCATTTACATGTATTCTGTTTCATGCATGCATACCTCGTTCATATGATATATTGCTACCTGAGGCACTGACACGGGCACATGAGATTACACTCGGGTTAGATATTTACCCTAGCCCTATTATAGGCTACATGTTATATACATTTTTGAGGCTATATTATGATCATTGACCTAGGATTGCGTTATTTATGCGATTTCTGTGCGTAGATGTTTTTTTATTCACGAGTTGGCAACTCACCCCCGTTGTGCCCCAGTTTCTTGCAGGTTTGCCGTACAGGTTTCATTACGGCTTTGCGGGCTCAGTTTCATTCGGGTGACTTGCTAGTAGGTGGGTTTTTTCTTGTATCGTACCCATCATATTACCTTGTATAATATTATTCCGTTGTATCTAGTAAATTCCATCAACCAAACATGTATTTTCTGAGATAGCGACCAGTGTTGTTTATTCTTTCGACCTTAGAGTCGCTCGTTATATTTCTGGTGGTTTTGAGTTTCCTTTTGAGTTTTGATCCTCGCCGTTGGCGTTGTATATTATATTGCTTGTGTGGTTGTGACCGTCGATAGACGAAGAGCTAGCTCCCGCTTGGGGATGCCTTTTTCTTGATTTCGTATACTATTCATGTTGTATCCCATTTGGAGGCCAGTATTTACAAAGGAGACTCTGCCGAAATTTTCAGTAAATTTTTTATGTTTTTAAAAAAACCGCATAATTCGGCTTATGCTATTGAAACTACTTGCTTTAAGTTGGTTTTCCTGCACTCTACTACTTTTCTTGGTTTGGATTTCTGGGTTTTCGGTTACTTAGATTACGTACGCCTCGAGACGTTCGTAGTTTAAGTGCCGGTCATGTTCCGTACTTTCGGGTCGTGACAAAGTTGGTATCAGAGCGTTAGGTTTTAACCTTCGGAGCGTAGGATGACCCTTGGTTGATGGAATAGGTGACTAAAGTAGAGTGACGTACCGTTGGTATGTTCCGCGGCATATTTACGACACGCCACTCCACTTATGAAGCCTTAGGATGTACATTTCCTTGTTCAGTATTATATTCATTCCTATCTAGTCTCATCGGTACCAGTTTGGTTTTGCTGCTACGGTTACGGCAGGGAGAGCTACGGCTAGAGTTGCGGTCAGCACAAGCTCGTCACGAACGAGGACTAACCAGGGCGAAATTCCGGCGACACACGATTGCAGAGATGTGTCTTCTTACTGTGTTTCCGCGCCACGAGCGTTTGGCGGATCGTCTTTATGAGGTTACTCGGAGATGCTGATCGACACTAGAGAATTGAGCCAATGATGGAGGCCAGCCAGATTTTGATGACCGTTGGTGTGTTGCTTACTCCTGATGATCGAGGCACTGTTCAGCGTGCAAACGAGCGAGCCAGTTATTGCCGCGAATGACGAGGTATTGCCCCAGATGCTGGAGTTAGTGCAGAACGAGTTGTACTAAGAGATGATAGAAGGTCGCTAGTCATCGTGGATGAATGACTAGGACATGTGGATCGTTCGCCTAACCCGATGAGAGGTCATCAGATAGATTGATTCCAGTAAGAGACGACTTCACGCGGAGACGTTGAGAGTCGACAGAGACGATCGAATGTCAGAAACCTATTATTCCATGTTTAAAGTAGTCGGAAAGACATGCAGGCAATTCTATGGTCCCTCTAGAAGAATGAAACCCTAACTCGACTTAATGACCGTGTGAAAGCCTTTGAACCTTCGGGTTTGCGGCAGTTCTACGGCGCCATTAGTGAAGCTTGGGTTTGCCCTTCTACGGCTGGACCATCGATGCTGTGGTATGTACTCGATGCTATTAAACTGTGCCCAAGAGGTTGAGCTCTTGGGGGATTATGGGGTTTTGACGACTCGATCGGATGGCTCGACTTAATTCGGATGCTAGGTGGTGAGATGCATTCTTGGGAGACTCCAGATACGAGGATAGTCGTTGGAGCTCAGTCCATGCAGCCGCGACGAGACGAGTCCAAAGCAGACGACATTAGAGAAAAGTGAAGTAAGTGGTTCGTACCAGATCTAGATGAGATGACGTTCCCCTCCGCCGACATCAGAGATGCGATGCGCATGCCGAGGCAGAGTACTGGATATACCTTCCAGAAGGAGTCGCGATGGGTATGCAGCCGTTACAGAGCAAGATGCAGATATAGGAAAGGACAATGACTTCCGGACAGTTTGCAGAGACGAGACATGGAAGAGACCTTGAGCAGGATTCCTTCCAGGACACTGCTGCAATGATACTTGCACCCAGGATCAGATGTGTCACGTACATTCAGAGAGCCAGAGGCCGACGCCAGTAATATGCTGTCTTACGAGTGGTCGCAATGATTGACCAAGAGATGACCAGAGAAGTGCCAGAACGGAATCGTCCCCGTTAGCACACCTGACAGGGCCGATGAGCCGATGGACCGAAAGATTGGTAATTCACAGTGAAGACCTTGACCCAGGAGTGGTCATGGTTACGCACGCCAGCAGGACAGAGTTCATGATCATCGACGAGACGTCCCACTAGTGACCGCGACAGTTGACCGAGATTCTTAGAGGATGCGCTTGAGCGGTACTATTCCGCCATTATTGATTACGATGTTTTGGGTGATTTATTTGTATGATCTGATTTTGATGATTGAGGATTTACGATCTTTGCACAGTGTTGCACTTGATATCGTTTTCGTGCTTTGGTTTCACATGTTTGTGATTTTACAGTTTTAGACATTGAGTTGCGCACACGATTTGGTTTTTGCACTCGGTATGATTCACATATGCTTGCAGTGCAGTGATACGCATTTTGTGCACTTAGATGCATTGGACTTTGATTTCGATGGTGTTGTTCGATATTTGTTTTGTGCACCTTGTGCACCTGATTTGATTTTGCGCATGTTCGGCACTTGATATTGGATTTCATGATTTCGTGCACGATGGATGCACCTGATTTGGATTTTCGCGCATGTTGGGCGCATGTTTTGAAGTGTGATTTTGGTGCACACCAGATTCACTAAATCGAGATTTTTCGTGCATGTCAGATGCACCTGATTTTGCTGTCAGGCACACATGTTGCCTACGACAGATGTTTCGTGCACACCCGATGCACTTAGATGTTGTTTCTGTGCATATGTATGGCACATATTTGGATTTTGGTTTCCGGGCGCACCAGACGCACGTAGTATGCATACGCGTATTTTGAGGTTGATTTTTCTTATAGAGCAGTACGTTTTTATGATATTGCTATGTGTTTTCGTACTAAGCAGGACTAGTCAGAGGACAGTACCTGAGTATATTTTACATGTATAGTTTCGAGTTATATCATATTGATTTTCATTTTGGATTTGGACATTGTGTCTTCACCATGACTCCGATGATTGCGGGATGCTGGATGGAGTTTTGATTTGAGTTATATGCTCATTTTTCATGCGCATGCGCTGCACTATGATTGTTGTATGTATTTACGATTTCGGAGCCCCGACGACTTGATGGTTTTGCTTAGATGTTTTAGTATTTGGGGGGAGTTTTAATTTAAATTCGGGGACTGAATTTCTTTAAGGGGGGAAGATTGTAACGCTTTGAAAATCGTTTCGGTGAAATTTCGAAAAAAATCGGTAAAATAAGGGGGTTTTCTGTAAAAAGTCAAAATACAAATATCTTATTATAAAAATTAAATATACATATTCCAACTATGTAATTGCTATTATTTGGTGTTTATTGAGCCGCTGGTGAAATTTCAAATTTTCTGAAAAAAATATTATTTTATTATTATTTTAAGCCGTCACTAATACATTTAATTAGGGAAAATTACAAATTGGAATGAGTTGAAACAAATTTTGTGCAACATAAAACATTAAATAAAATTTTATCATATGGTTTTTGGAACGAAATCATTTGCCAAAACGGTTTAGAAATTATTGAAGAAAAAAGGCTTTTTTTAGCGTAAATGGATGTTTGGGGTATTGTATTTATCATTTTTCATCAGCCCATACCCGTACCCACACCCACACACCCCCATTTTGTTTTCTCCTTGGCTGAATTTTCAGCAGTCACATCCCCATGTCCCCACACTTCTTGCACAAAGAAAAGAAATGAAAGAAATGAAAAGAAAGAGAATATATATATATAGGTTTGGGCTTGGTTGACTTGTCAATTCTTGACCTCACAACACCATATCCCACTCACCTCTCCCCTCCTCTTTTTCTGGCCGAATCCCTCCCCAAAATTCTGCAGCCCCTCATCTTTTCTCACCTCATTCTCCTCACAAAAATTCATCAAAAAATCATCAAAAATCCATACAAAAATCACACAAACCCCAAATCTAATCCTTACCCATTTTTCATTGGACTATCAAGCATGGATCTTAGTGAAAGGTTAGCATATTGGAGGTCAAGATTTTCACACTAGATCTCAAATCTTGTGAGGTATAATCTCATACTTTTGTTAAATTTGTTGTTTAGTTGCTTTAATCAAACTTATTTAGTGAGTATTATGGTTCCAATTTCATGTTTAGAAATTCAAGAGAAGGATTTGGATCATGTTAGGGTTGTGATAAATTGTTGATAGTTGTGATATGTATTTTAGCATCTTATGATATGCAAATCTAGTCTAGTAGTTGATTTGTATATGGTCACTTAAAATTTGTTAAATTGGAGTTTTAACAAACTAGGTTTTGGTAATTAATTGAAAAATCGAGAATTTAAAATATGCTTAGGGTTTTTATCACCTCATTAGCAACATAATGTGTAGTTTAACACTTTAGGGCTTTGCAAAACCTAGCTAGTTGTTGAATTGAGAATTTTGTTTTAAAAATGTTAAAAGAATTGATATCTTTGCAAACTTGAAACTTTGTTTAAATACTAATTGATGAGAGAAAAATATGGAGGTGATTTGTGTGACCTAATTATATTATTAAGTGAGCATTTTGGCCATTAGAATCGCTAAAATATTTATTTTGGGTAAAACATCAAGTTTTGAACCGAAATGGGAATTTGTGCTAACTAGGTTTTTGGGAAATAAAACGATTTGTGTACTTTTATGGTTTTGATGAATTAAAACCTATTTCTTATATAATTAGTGAGTTTTGAAACCACGATTGGTGCGTTTGAGTTTTTCGCGATCACTCGGCGTTGGTACGCCGATGTCGAGAGTTTTGGGGTTGTTTTGTGAAAGCAACTGTAGGCTTTGACCTACGTGAGATTCAGGTGTCGTTTTGGTTTTAAATTGGATTTTAATGCGATACGGTGCGTTGTAATATGTAGGTACCCCATGTGGACTTCGAGACGACAAGCAACCGCGTGGCGACGTCGGCACCGGCGGGCAAGGACCAGGTGAGTAGATTTATATCTATGGGGAGAAGTCGGGTGGATGGCGTATAGCACCCCCGCAGTTCGTGGTGATGTATACGGACACGTATACACACATATATATTGTTTATATATTTTTTGAGTTATTGATGATAAATATGGATATTTGGTGTTCTTGGATGATTGAGTGTCGCGAAACCCTAGAGTAGCGGTCGCACCACACTTGCACACACCCACCCATACTTGCATACTTTCTTCTTTCTTTTGTGCTTATTCGGGAATATATAGTTATGTGTTCACATAGGTATGGGACTGTGTGTTCACATACGGATTTGAGGATAGTACTTGGGATTTATGATGAGTCGATGAGATTTGATTTGAGGCCGTGAGATCGGTGATATAGCAGGGTTCGTATTTGAGATACGACATGACGTTGTAGCGGGTCCTTGACGTAGTGTTTTACATACGTGCATGCATACTTAGGCGATATCAGTATTGTACTAGACGTAGATCAGTACCCGATCATGATATTTGATAAAGAGGATACCAGGTGAATAGTATAATGAATGTGATATTGACCCGTACCCAGAATTGGGGATGCCGTACGACGGATTTACGTACGAGCTATATCTTGATGATTGATCCGCACTCTTGACTTGGGATGTCTGATTATAGATATGGTATCGGATATGATATTAGTGAGGCGGGATCACCGACTAATATATATACAGGTATGTATATGTATCGACTCAGATGTTAGGCGGTTTCCTTACCTGTAGTCCAGCTTGTTAGCTTAGCCCTTTAGTTTAGTTTAGTTGTTAGATTAGATTCGATTCTTACCTATTTCAAAGCTTACAAATCATGCGTATTTTAAAAGACAGGTCAAGGGATTCTACGGATATTTCAAAAACGTATCTTTTCTTAAAAACACCGTAGCCCCTATTTTCAAAACCCCATGATTCGTGTTATTTCAAAAGGCACCATTTGTAGGACTTATATTAGATTAGTGCAGATTAGTTATACTTGCGTCTAGTATTCAGCTCCCGCTCATTTTTACTGTTCGCTCCGCATCGCATACTTATATTATAATTTCTTATTGCATTATTAATATCATGCTGTTAGGACACCAGCACCATTACCGATGACGCGTATGTACCACGTACACTTACTTGCCGGCTCACACACATCTTCATCGGTAATTGCCATGTCACGAACACTTTAGAAAGTACTATTTCATTTGACATAGGTTGTTAGCTAATAGTTTAGACATGTTATTAGTGTACTTGCCTTATATGCTAGTTAGACATTGTAGTTATTGCCTACTACTTCATGCATGTTATTATTCACTGTTGTGTCGCATTCATGGATTCTCATGCCTATATTCACTGTTTACATGCTATTGATGACTTGGATTCGGATTTCATGAGATTTCTTGGATTTGGAGGAAAACCGCAAAAACATAAATAAACCTTTTCTCTCTTTTAAAATAAAAAGTGCGGTTTTCCCATGATGTATGAGTCGTCCACCATGAGTTTGCTGATGGATTTCGAGACCCGATTCGAGGAGTGGAGGAACCGTTTCGGGTACATGGTGGGCCCGGTGCGGTACCCCGGGGCAAGAGGAATCTGGTGTTGACGTTGAGCCCGGCAGGGGAGCACTACCGACCGGTGATATTACCCGACGCGTCGGATATCCGGAGGATACCGTCGTGGTCTTGAGATGGATGGTAGGGGCCGGTCTGGACTGACGGCGCCCTAGATATTGAGATTGAGACATTGATATTTCGAGACAGTGAGATTTATGTTTTGTGTCGATGCTAGACACTGTTGATACTGATTTCATTCATGATACCTCAGTTTAAAAATACGAAGGAAATCTCACTAATTTATGAAAACAGTTTCTTCATTTACATGTATTCTGTTTCATGCATGCATACCTCGTTCATATGATATATTGCTACCTGAGGCACTGACACGGGCACATGAGATTACACTCGGGTTAGATATTTACCCTAGCCCTATTATAGGCTACATGTTATATACATTTTTGAGGCTATATTATGATCATTGACCTAGGATTGCGTTATTTATGCGATTTCTGTGCGTAGATGTTTTTCTATTCACGAGTTGGCAACTCACCCCCGTTGTGCCCCAGTTTCTTGCAGGTTTGCCGTACAAGTTTCATTACGGCTTTGCGGGCTCAGTTTCATTCGGGTGACTTGCTAGTAGGTCGGTTTTTTCTTGTATCGTACCCATCATATTACCTTGTATAATATTATTCCGTTGTATCTAGTAAATTCCATCAACCAAACATGTATTTTCTGAGATAGCGACCAGTGTTGTTTATTCTTTCGACCTTAGAGTCGCTCGTTATATTTCTGGTGGTTTTGAGTTTCCTTTTGAGTTTTGATCCTCGCCGTTGGCGTTGTATATTATATTGCTTGTGTGGTTGTGACCGTCGATAGACGAAGAGCTAGCTCCCGCTTGGGGATGCCTTTTTCTTGATTTCGTATACTATTCATGTTGTATCCCATTTGGGGGCCAGTATTTACAAAGGAGACTCTGCCGAAATTTTCAATAAATTTTTGATGTTTTTAAAAAAACCGCATAATTCGGCTTATGCTATTGAAACTACTTGCTTTAAGTTGGTTTTCCTGCACTCTACTACTTTTCTTGGTTTGGATTTCTGGGTTTTCGGTTACTTAGATTACGTACGCCTCGAGATGTTCGTAGTTTAAGTGCCGGTCATGTTCCGTACTTTCGGGTCGTGACAAGGGGCTACGGTGTTTTTATGAAAAGATACGTCTTTTGAAATATCCGTAGGATCCCTTGGGCTGTCTTTTAAAATACCCACGATTCGTTACTTTTGAAATAGGTAAGAATCGAATCTAATCTAATAACTAAACTAAACTAAAGGGCTAAGCTAACAAGCTAGACTACAGGTAAGGAAACCGCCTAACATCTGAGTCGATCCATATACATACCTGTATATATATTAGTCGGTGATCCCGCCTCAATAATATCATATCCGATACCATATCTATAATCAGACATCCCAAGTCAAGAGTGCGGATCGATCATCAAGATATAGCTCGTACGTAAATCCGTCGTACGGCATCCCCAAATCTGGGTACGGGTCAATATCATATTCCTCACACTATTCCTATGGTATCCTCTTTATCCAAGATGATAGTCTAGGGTACTGACCTATTTCTAGTACAATACTGATATCATCAATATAGACATGATTTGGCTACTGATCGACAGTCTCGTACAAACTGATATCATCAGCACATATCATCATCAAGGGGTATACATCGCCCAATACAACCTAGGATCAATATCCTAGCATATCATATCTCATATCACGATCACATGTCGACCACTTTATTTATAACACTATTCACCTATATCGTCGGCCCAAGATCCGCTATAACACCAGGACGTACCTCAAGTACGAATCCTGCCATATCACCGATATCACAATCTCAACAAAAATCTCATCGACTCATCTCAATCCGTATGTGAACACATAGTCCCATACCCATGTGAACACATAACAATATATTCCCGTAAGCACAAATGAAAGAAGAAAGTATGCAAGTATGGGTGGGTGTGTGCAAGTGTGATGCGACCGCTACTCTAGGGTTTCGCGACACTATAACATCCAAGAACACCAAATATCCATATTTATCATCAATAACTCAACAAAATAAACAATATATATATGTGTGTATACGTATTCGTATACATCACCACGAACTGTGGGGGTGCTATACGCCATCCACCCGACTTCTCCCCGTAGATATAAGTCTACTCACCTGGTCCTCGCTCGCCGGTGCCGACGTCGCCACACGCTTGCTTGTCGTCTCGAAGTCCACTTGGGTACCTACATATCATAACGCACCGTATCGCATTAAAATCCGACTCATGATCAAAACGACACACGAATCCAACATAAGTCAATACCTATGGTTTCTTTCACAAATCAACTCAAAACCCTCGACGTCGGCGTATAAACGCCAAACCATTGAGAAAAAAACCCAAACACACTCATTTACACATTCACAAACACTAATTATAATATGAAATAGGTTGCAATTCACAAAAACCTCAAACTCACTTTAAAAGCTATTTTTCCGAAAATCTAGCAAGCATAATTAGTCGTTTTAGTACAAAACTCGATGTTTAAATAAATATAGCGGCCATAATACTTATTAAACATCTTAATTAAATCATCTAAACCATTTCTATAATTTATTCCTAATAAATTTCATTAACCCCAAAATTCTAGTTACAAAATACCTAAATTTTAACAATTTTATAGCAAAAATGCGCAAACTACAATCTAGCTTGGATTTTCATGAACTAAAGTATTAAACTACACTTTAAAATGTTAATAATGCCATGAATACCCTAATTAGATTTTTATCTCCATTATTTAATCAAATTCCAAAAACCTAGTTTACAATTTATATAATTATCACAATTTAAATCAACAAATATGCAAACTAGCAACTTAAATTGGATTTAGCATAACCTAATACGTCAAATACATCACACAACCCTAAACTCACAACACAAAACCCCAATTTGAATTCAAATCCCACTCTTGAATTTCAAATCATGCACTTAAAACTAAAATAAAAACCTATTTAAACATATAATTAAGCTAACCTAAAGCAATTAACAACAATTTAAGAAAAATGTTAGAATTATACCTCATGATCAAGAGATCAATTATGGAAATCAAAGCCTCTAAAATGCCAACTTGTTCCCTAGATCCATGTAAGTTTGGCTAATGAGAAATGGGTAGGAGTTGGATTTGGATTTTGGGATTTATTTGATGGATTTTAAGGCAATTTTTGAAGCAAAAGAGATGGAAAATGGGCGAAAAAGATGGGGGCTGTTGTAGCAGAATTTCGGCCAGTAGAGGGGATGGAATGAGGTGAGGAAATTGGGGTGGAAATTCTAAGGTCAAAGCCCCTCCCAATTACCATAATACCCCCACCTACTTTACTATATATAAAAACCTTATTTTAACCCATTTCTTACATGATTTAAGGTCAAAAAGAGGGAAATAAAATTCTTGGGCTACTACAATAGTGTGAGGCCAACCAAGGGGAGTGAGGGTGAGTGTGAGAGACTTTACAAAAAAATTCTATGCAAAAAGACCCCCCACAATACCATATTTGCAAGTTTTAGTTCAAAATAACTATATTTTTGTTTTCCATAAAATAAATCAATTAAAACTTGAAATAAAATACTAAAAAATTATATTACAACTAGATTTTAATTAACATGATTTTAAAGATTAAAATTAGCCCATTTAAATTTGTATTTATCGCTAATTTAATGTATTTTCTTACCGGCTTAAAATAATATTAAAATAATTAATTTCGGAAAAATTTTCAGAAAATTTGAAATTTCAGCAGTGGCTCAATAAACACCAAATACTAGCAATTACATAACTAGAATATTTATATTTAATTTTATAATAAAGATATTTACATTTTGACTTTTTACAGAAAACCCCCTTATTTTACCGTTTTTTCGAAATTTCACCGAAACGATTTTCAAAACGTTACACATATACATCATTTCCACATTAGTGTACGTGTATATTGCTACATTCACTTAGCATACTTATCTTCTCGCACATCCATACCTATACTCATTTTCATATGATATATACATGGATGATATTGACTTGACTTAAAAACTAAGGGACCGCATATGATATTTTCCAAACTGGGTATTTTTAGAAAAAGAGCGGCTTTCCCCTTTTCTTCCATACGACGCCTGGCATGGATTTACGCATTAGATTGATTTATGTGATTTCTGGATTTGAGAACCGGAATACTATTTTAAGAAAATACGCACTGTTTAAAAACCCGGTTTTCCTTGATTTGATATTTTAGTGCGTCCACCATGTGTTTTCTCGGTGCTAGAGCGATACATGGAAACCTGAGTCGAGGAGCTGGAAGAGACCGATTGCGGGTACATGGTGGACCCGGTATGGTACCCCGGGGCGAGAACGGATCGCTGTGCAGTAGACGGTGAGCCTGGCAGAGGGACTACAACCTACCGGTGATTGGTTGGACCTAGCGGTTGTCCGAAGGATACTGACCAGAGTCGAGAGATGGATACGGGACGACTCGTACTGCCGGGGCCGAGGGCCGATACCGCAGACAGAGCCCGTGGGCTAACCCGGATTGACGGATGCCCGAGATATGAGGTTTTGCGTGTCGTTGCTGGACACGAGTTTTCTTGATATTTGGGTGCCGATGTTGGGCACTCACGATTTTATGAGATTACAGGATTTGAGGGCCGATATGGATGACGACGCCTGAGTTGTATTAGGTTTGGGGTGTATTGCAGACCCCAGTTATATTTTCCACGCTGACATTCCATGTAGACATTATTTCTCCCCATACTCAGCATTTAGCACTTGACATCTCATCCTGTAGCTAGCATACCTGATAGAGTACACATGCTTGCATATCATCGCATACCCTGCTCATCATATATAGGGTTGTTAGATTATATTGCCATGTCTGATTTTCACATATCTGCTCATTACATAGAAATGCCATTAGATCATACCTGTCGCATGATATTGAGCATCCAGTTCATCATATAGATGTTACCTGTTGGCATAGTTTAGAGTATCGCAGCACGTGTATACTCGCGATTACCTTTATATGTTATCTGCTACTCACGAGTTGGCAACTCACCCCCGTTGTGCCACAGTGCTTGCAGGTTGCCCTTTTGGAGTAGTCGCGGCTGGCTGTTTACTGCACCTTTTGACACAGATACTATTGCTAGTTGGTGGGTTTTTGTACGGTATCTGTTTACTTTCGGTTGTATATTGATGTATCTAGTATTCTCCATCTACTTTCATGTATTGACTTAGAGACAGTTGTGAGGATGACATATGTTATTTTGTACTCTGGTGTCGAGCTCGTTGTGAGCCGACTTCATTTATGCAGTCTTACTTTTCTTGCTATCTTCATTTCATTTTTACTCAGCCATTGAGATGCTCTATTTATTCCACATGTCATTTTACTTATATCTTGGCTTCACCCGATTTCCGGGACAAACTCTTGTATAAAAAAAATGTTGCAAATAAAATTATTAAATAACACATGAACTCAAAAAGGATTTCTACTCAATTAACTAAAAAGGTTTTCTAAACATTTGAAACCGTTTTTACAAAAATGTCTCAACACTCTACATTTAAATGGTTTTGATTTCTGGGTTGTCGGCTTATTTAGTCATGTTACGCCTTTAGACGTTACGTGGTTAAGTGCCGGTCACGGGCCGAACTTTAGGTCGTGACAAAGTTGGTATCAGAGCCAGGTTTTACCTTCGGAGTGTAGGATGACCCTGGTATGATGGAGTAGATAGCTGCGGCAGGGTGGCGTGGCGTGTGTATGTTCCGCGGCATACTCACGACGCGACATTCCGCCTAAGCGACCTTAGGACCTATTGATTGAACTTCCTTCTTGATATACATTCTTGTGATTCGAATTCCGTATCCTCATCAAATCCTACTTTCTTTTCAGCCATTATGCCGCCAAAGACTACGAGGGCATAGAGAGCGGCCGCGAGGGCCGAGATGCGAGTTGACTCGTCCGAGATGAGGACTGATCCGGGCAGCACACCTGTTGCACCCGAGCAGACTGTCCCTCCTATGACAGATCAGATCGCCACACTAGGGGCTGGTGTGCAGGAGATGCGCCAGACGATGGGATCCAGCATGCAGGAGATGCGTCAGATGATAGGGTCGCTAGTTGAGACGCTTCGAGCGCAGCGACCAGAGGTAGCTCCACCAGTCACGGGGACCGCGATGGTACCGACAGCACAGGCAGTTGCCCCTGCAGCCACGGAGGTGATTACGGTGTCGTTAGCAGAATTCATGAGGCTAAAGCCTCCGGTCTTCACAGGCACCGATCCAGCCGAGGACCCGCAGTCGTTCATTGACAGGATGGCCCGGATATGCCGTTCCCTCAGATGTTCAGATACGCGATGGGTAGAGTTCGTGAGCTTTCGCCTGGAAGGACTTGCGCAGAAATGGTGTGAATCAGTTGAGAAGGGCAGGGCAGCAGGTCTTCCTCCTATGACCTGAACGGAGTTCGTGACAATGTTCCTTGCTCGCTTCCTTCCCCAGAGTGTTAGGGATGCCCGAGCACGCAGATTTGAGTCCTTGCGCCAGACGCCAGAGATGACCGTGGCAGAGTACGATGTGCTATTCACCGAGCTATCGGTCTATGCTCCGTACCTAGTGGCCACTGAGGAGTTGCGAGTCAAGAGATTTGTTCGAGGCTTGCTTACGCCACTGTTCCTTGCGATCAGCGCACAGCATTACGAGACATATGCAGCAGCCGTAGACGCAGCCCTATTAGTCGAGGCGCACCTTGCAGAGACTTCGGAAGTCCCAGAGCCGAAGAGGGTTCATACTAATACATCGGCACGGAGGCGGCCATTCAGACGCCGTGACAGACACCTTGCAGGTGGCAGAGACTCGAGACGAGGTCAGCTTTTCAGCTCTTATCCCCAGGAGGGTCAGCCAGTATCATCCGGATGTTACCGATGCGGGAGTTCCTATCATCGTGTTCGAGAGTGTCCTAAGATACCCCGTAGAGAGGCAGCCGCACCACATGTCACACTTCCCCCTTCTCCACCCCAGTGGGTGTTGCCCATTGTACCTACAGTTGCCCCGCGTCAGACTCAGGCACAGAGAGGCCATGGTCGCGGAGGGTTTGTTCCTAGAGGGCGAGGCGGTCGAGGCAGAGGACAGCCAGCCACCGGCAGAGTACAGCCAGTTGCTAGTAGGGGACCGCCAGTTGCAGGTGGAGGACAGGCACGGGTCTTCGCGTTGACACATAAGGACGCGCAGGCGTCCAATGCGGTGGTCTCAGGTACCTTATCTGTATGTTCTGTTGATGCACACGTATTATTCGATCCCGGATCCACGCACTCGTACGTTTCCACGCATTTTGTGCCGAGCTTGGGTAGAGAGTCTGGGTTGCTTGATCAGCCGCTTGTTGTGACCACTCCCATGGGAGAGTCATTTGTGGCTAGGCACGTGTTCCGATCCTGCGTTGTCCGTATTGGCGAGAGAGATTTGCCTGTCGATTTGATCCTTCTTGAGATGTTGGACTTCGACGTCCTCTTGGGCATGGATTGGTTAGCCACGTGCTATGCGTCAGTGGACTGCCGCGAGAAGACAGTTAGATTTTGTTTTCCCGGCGAGTCGGCTTTTGTTGTGCTGGGGGACCGTAGTGCCGCCCCTCACAGATTGATTTCTTCTCTTCACGCATGACAGCTTTTGAGGAAAGGATGTCAGGGGTTTCTAGCCTACATTTGCGATACAGGAGCCACAGAGATTCCATTGGACCAGGTTCCGATTGCATGTGAGCTCCCCGACGTATTCCCTGACGAGCTCCCTGGGCTGCCGCCTGAGCGTGATGTTGTGTTCTGTATTGATTTGATTCCCGGCTCGGGGCCTATTTCTATACCGCCTTATCGGATGGCCCCGGCGGAGCTTAGTGAGTTGAAGAGTCAGTTGCAAGATTTGTTGGACAAGGGACTTATTCGACCCAGTGTTTCTCCTTGGGGTGCTCCGGTCCTGTTTGTTAAGAAGAAGGACGACAGTTTGCGTCTGTGTATCGACTACCGGCAGCTGAACCGGGTGACCGTGCGGAACAGATATCCGTTGCCACGCATCGACGACTTGTTCGACCAGCTTCAAGGGGCAGGATATTTTTCGAGGATCGATTTGCGATCAGGCTATCATCAGCTGCGAGTTCGGCAGGAGGACATTCCGAAGACAGCTTTCCGTACGCGTTATGGCCATTATGAGTTTTTGGTGATGTCGTTCGGACTCACCAATGCGCCGGCAGCCTTCATGGACTTGATGAACCGTATATTCAGGCCGTATCTGGACTTGTTCATCATCGTATTTATTGACGATATATTGGTGTATTCCCGGAGCAGAGAGGAGCACGAGCAGCACCTGCGTATCACACTACAGACTTTGAGGGAGCACCGGCTTTATGCAAAATTCTCTAAGTACGCGTTCTGGCTGGATAGCGTTGACTTCTTGGGTCATGTGATTACACGGGATGGTATATGTGTAGACCCGAGGAAGGTCGAGGCCGTTCGGAGTTGGCCCAGACCTACGTCTGTTACTGAGATTCGCAGCTTTCTGGGACTGGCCGGCTACTATAGGCGTTTTGTACAGGATTTCTCCTGTATTGCTGCACCCTTGACCGGATTGACCCGGAAGGGAGTTCCTTTCGTTTGGACGGAGGAGTGCGAGCGCAGCTTCCAGCAGCTACGGACTTGCTTGACTACGGCGCCAGTGTTATCATTGCCTTCAGGATCGGGCAGATTTGTAGTCTATTGTGACGCTTCACGAGTGGGGCTAGGATGCGTACTGATGCAGCATGGCAAGGTGATCGCATATGCTTCCCGGCAATTGAAGAAACATGAACGAAACTACCCCACTCACGATTTGGAGATGGCCGCAGTGGACTTTGCACTTAAGATCTGGCGACATTACCTTTATGGCGAGTCGTGCCAGATATTCACTGATCACAAAAGCCTCAAGTACATATTTCAGCAGCGGGACCTGAATCTCCGACAGCGCCGTTGGATGGAATTGGTGAAAGACTACGACTGCGAGATCTTATATCACCCGGGCAAGGCTAACGTAGTAGCAGATGCTTTGAGTAGGAGACCCGAGGGTAGTCTAGCGTGTTTGAGTGCAGTACAGAGGCAGTCGTCGGCAGATTGGTAGATATTATGCGACAGCCGAGTGCAGTTCGAGTTCACGCAGATCGGGGAACAGCTTGCGCATGTTCGTGCACGCCCACAGTTGCTTGACCGTATATATGAGGCACAGCGCAGGGATGACCGTTGCTCAGAGATCATGACACATATTGGACAGGGCAGATTCTCCGAGTTCGTGATTGATAATCAGGGGATATTACGATTTGGGTCTAGACTGTGCATACCAGATGCTGAGGGATTGCGGCGCGATATTCTTGAGGAGGCACATCGATCGGTGTACAGTGTCCATCCCGGTTCCACCAAGATGTACCACGATATGAGAGAGACCTACTGGTAGGACGGAATGAAGAGGGACATCGCAGAGTTCGTATCGAGATGCTTGACTTGTCAGCAAGTCAAGGCCGAGCACCAGAGGCCCGCAGGAGAGCTACAGCCGTTACCCATTTCGGAGTGGAAATGGGAACAGATTTCGATGGATTTCGTGGTAGGTCTACCCAGGACCAGGCGAGGGTATGACTCCATTTGGGTGATTATGGATCGTTTAACAAAAGCGGCTCACTTCCTGCCGGTGAAGACGACTTTCGGATTTGCGCAGTACGCCCAGATTTATATCGACGAGATTGTACGACTACATGGGGTTCCAACGTGTATTGTGTCCGACCGAGGCACCCAGTTTACCAGCAGATTATGGCAGAGACTTCAGGAGGCTTTGGGCACTCGTTTGAGTTTCAGCACGGCATTTCATCCGTAGACCGACGGACAGTCAGAGCGGACCATCCGGACTCTCGAGGACATGCTCCGAGCTTGCATTTTAGACTTTGGTGGTAGCTGGGATCATCATTTACCCTTGATAGAGTTCTCCTACAACAATAGCTTCCAGGACACTATTCAGATGGCACCTTTCGAGGCTTTGTATGGGAGGAGATATAGATCGCCCGTCTGTTGGACAGAGCTGAGCGAGAGCGGTATTTTGGGGCCACAGATCGTACAGGAGACGACCGAGAAGATACAGCTGATTCGGGACAGGATGAGGACAGCTCAGAGCAGGCAGAAATCGTATGCTGATAGACACCGCCGCAGATTAGAGTTCGCAGTTGGCGATCACGTTTTTTTGAGGGTCTCTCCAATGAAGGGAGTGATGAGGTTTGGACGAAAGGGGAAGCTTAGCCCCAGGTTCATAGGTCCTTTCGAGATCCTCGAGCGGGCAGGCGCAGTCGCATATCGTTTGGCTCTCCCACCCAGTCTTTCGGATGTTCACCCCGTCTTCCACGTATCGATGCTACGCAGATATCTTCATGACCCTTCCCACACGATCCAGCATCAGACAGTTTAGCTTGAGCCAGATCTTTCGTTCACCGTGCAGCCAGTTGAGATATTGGATCGGCAGGTGAAGAAACTTCGATCTAGGATCCTGCCGTCGGTGAAGGTTCTTTGGCGCAGCCCGAATGGTGAGGAGATCACTTGGGAGGCTGAGGGAGAGATGCGAAAGAAATTCCCTCACCTCTTTGAAGGTACACGTAGTCTTATATTTTAAATTCGGGGACGAATTCTCTTAAGGGAGGGAGACTGTAACAACTAGGATTATATTAGTAATTAATTATATTTTAATTAGTGAAATTTATTTTTGGTAAAAAGTTTACCAAATCGGGTTCCTGATAATTTATCGGGTTTTATGGATATTTTATCAGATTTTTATCTTGACCGCACACACTTGTGCATGTTAATGTGGGTTAGACCTAGGGTTGCCAAGTTAGGTGTGCATGGTGGGTTAACCATGTTTTGCCAACCATGATGGGGTAGGCCCTTGATTAGGGTAATTATGTTATTTATGGGCTTATTAGTTTTAATTAAGGGTGATTAGGGTTTAAGGTTGACTTGGGTTGAGGAGAGAGAGAGCATGATGGGTGTCTTGTTGGCATTAAATGAGAAAGAGAGAGAGGTGACTCTAGGATTGTCACACCCTATCCCTTTCAAAACTTTTCACTTACATTTCAAACCCTTATCACTCCCACCCTTCTCACTCACTCACCTCCAATGCAACAGTAGCTGCTGTTTTCAGCAGTGGTCACATCCTTACAACAGCCATTTCTTCATTTGTGAAACATCAGCTGCTGATCTGCTTCAGCTCCAAGCACATCAGCTCAAACCATAACATCAGCACCAGCTGCATCAGCAACAGCAGCACTCTCTTAACCAACAGCCCCAACTCTATATACAACACCCATGCAACCCTTACACACACACATCGGCCTCTTTCAGCCCTAAAACCAGCTGTTGTTGCATCAGCAGCACAACACCAGCCCAATGTCATCATTATAGCTACATAACCAATAGCATTAGCCACCTAGCAATTTCAGCTACAAAAAACTACCCCAATACAAAAGTAGCTGCTGCTACAACCATTCACAAAAACAAAACAAAAACAAAATATCAAACATCAGCCACAGCCACAGCTTCATGTAGCAGCAGCAGTTCAGCCCAGCAACAGCAACAGTTTAGGAGCACTCCAGCAACTCCAGCAGCTCCATCACCTCCTCTTCTTCCACTTCTACTTGTTGTGAGGATCCTAGAGGGTAAAACTTCTAAACTTCTTCCGTGTTGGTTCAGTGGTGTCGTTATATGTCAACTAGTGTATAAGTGTTAGATTTTGGGCTGTTTTGGTGATTTGTGTGGAACTTTGTTAAGTGCTGTTAGTATTGGATAGACTAGCCTAAGTGAGTGTTTTTGGGACCAAGTTGACCTAAGAATACCCCAGGTCACACTAAAATACCTCCAGTTACCAATTTGTGCAAACTTTAAACGTTTTATAAACTTTTTAGCCTTCCTGGAATCTTCTTTTGACCCGAGACATACAGGTGAAATTTGGGTAGACTGTGGTATAGTGACCATGCCATGATCACACATAAAAAGAATGGGGACCCAACTCCCACCTCCTGCCGCCCATTTATTCAATCTGGCCGCAAATTACGGCCAGAGCAGGGGCTGGGGTGCTGGGGTTTTGCCTATAGGTGTCTATGGGGTAGCTTAGGATCTTGGTACATGTAACTTTTTGTGTAGAAACCAGAGTCAAATTCTGGAGCCTGAAACCTGTTTTTGACATTTCTTTTTAGGCAAAACGTAGCTATTTGAATCTGTTGTTACCCCAGTGATCTCAAAATAAATCTGAGTGGACTGTAGCCTATTTAGAAGACACTGACCTCACTACCAGAGCCCGACCCTAACCTTTTCACCCCAGGCCGCCGAAATAATCCTTCTGGCCGCAAATTGCGGCCAGACTTGAGAGATAGGAGCTAGGGCTTTTAGGGTGGGTGTCTGCTGCATTTTGTAGGTCTCTGGTATACTTAGAATCGTAACATTCTAATCAGGGTAAAATCTGGGAAGGTATATCATTTCCTGGTATTTGTGGTTTGCGCGATACGCGCGATACGCGAGTGGTTCTGTGATTCAGCGTATCGCGGCGTATTGGATTAAGCGTTTGGCACTTTCACGCACGTTTCAGCGTATCGTACACACGCACGTCAATTCGCGACACGAGTTCTCGTTTTGTTTTATCGCGTATCCGAGATTTTGATTATATTTGGATTCTTGTGTAAATTCCAGGTTCGCAGGCGGGTACGTCAGACGCCGCCAGGAAAGGGAAGTAGGTGGTCGGTTATACTTTAACACGCGACCAGGTGAGTAGATTTAACATCTACGGGGAAATCGCCCGTATGGCGTTAAGCGTCAGGGCATAGTAGGATGTTTAGTTTTATATGTTCATGCAAACATACTAGAGTAGCATACCCTTGTTACATACATAGAACTGGTAGTATAGAACACTGCACTATCGCTAACGGTACAAGCTGCACGAGCACGATTTATATGCTACACTCACACCGTTAGTGATTGCCATGACACTCACAGTATAGGATTGTTAGAAATCATATATTATATTGATTCCATTTCACTGATGTTGTCATGACTTGCCATATCCGCATATGTTATATTTTTACCATGTACACCTTGTATTTACGGTTGTGCATACCTTCATTGATATATCACTACCTGTGCACATGTACCCTTGAATTTCATCATAGTGCTTATATATATATCTTGACATGTTTACCCTTGTGCCCCTACACTGCAAACATTCAGACTTAGATACACATACCTCACCTGCTCATACTTGTGCCTTGTACGTCACATACATTCATGCTTGGCACAGATACATCACAGATTATGCCTGAGCCACATATATATTATCTATTCGTACTTGGACACATAGACATCATTTCCACATTAGTGTACGTGTATATTTCTACATTCACTTTGCATACTTATCTTCTCGCACATCCATACCTATACTCATTTTCATATGATACATACATGGATGATATTGACTTGACTTAAAAACTAAGGGACCGCATATGATATTTTCCAAACTGGGTATTTTTAGAAAAAGAGCGGCTTTCCCCTTTTCTTCCATACGTCGCCTGGCATGGATTTACGCATTAGATTGATTTACGTGATTTCTGGATTTGGGAACCGGAGTACTGTTTTAAGAAAATACGCACTGTTTAAAAACCCGGTTTCCCTTGATTTGATATTTTAGTGCGTCCACCATGTGTTTTCTCGGTGCTAGAGCGATACATGGAAACCCGAGTCGAGGAGCTGGACGAGGCCGATTGCGGGTACATGGTGGACCCGGTATGGTACCCCGGGGCGAGAACGGATCGCTGTGCAGTAGACGGGGAGCCTGGCAAAGGGACTACTACCTACCGATGATTGGTTGGACCTGGCGATTGTCCGAAGGATACTGACCAGAGTCGAGAGATGGATACGGGACGACTCGTACTGCCGGGGCCGAGGGCCGATACCGCAGACAGAGCCCGTGGGCTAACCCGGATTGACGGATGCCCGAGATATGAAGTTTTGCGTGTCGTTGCTGGACACGAGTTTTCTTGATATTTGGGTGCCGATGTTGGGCACTCACGATTTTATGAGATTACAGGATTTGAGGGCCGATATGGATGACGGAGCCTGAGTTGTATTGGGTTTGGGGTGTATTGACAGACCCCAGTTATGTTTTCCACGCTGACATTCCATGTAGACATTATTTCTCCCCATACTCAGCATTTAGCACTTGACATCTCATCCTGTAGCTAGCATACCTGATAGAGTACACATGCTTGCATATCATCGCATACCCTGCTCATCATATATAGGGTTGTTAGATTATATTGCCATGTCTGATTTTCACATATCTGCTCATTACATAGAAATGCCATTAGATCATACCTGTCGCATGATATTGAGCATCCAGTTCATCATATAGATGTTACCTGTTGGCATAGTTTAGAGTATCGCAGCATGTGCATACTCGCGATTACCTTTATATGTTATCTGCTACTCACGAGTTGGCAACTCACCCCCGTTGTGCCACAGTGCTTGCAGGTTGCCCTTTTGGAGTAGTCGCGGCTGGCTGTTTACCGCACCTTTTGACACAGATACTATTGCTAGTTGGTGGGTTTTTGTACGGTATCTGTTTACTTTCAGTTGTATATTGATGTATCTAGTATTCTCCATCTACTTTCATGTATTGACTTAGAGACAGTTGTGAGGACGACATATGTTATTTTGTACTCTGGTGTCGAGCTCGTTGTGAGCCGACTTCATTTATGCAGTCTTACTTTTCTTGCTATCTTCATTTCATTTTTACTCAGCCATTGAGATGCTCTATTTATTCCACATGTCATTTTACTTATATCTTGGCTTCACCCTATTTCCGGGACAAACTCTTGTATAAAAAAAATGTTGCAAATAAAATTATTAAATAACACATGAACTCAAAAAGGATTTCTACTCAATTAACTAAAAAGGTTTTCTAAACATTTGAAACCATTTTTACAAAAATGTCTCAACACTCTACATTTAAATGGTTTTGATTTCTGGGTTGTCGGCTTACTTAGTCATGTTACGCCTTTAGACGTTACGTGGTTAAGTGCCGGTCATGGGCCGAACTTTGGATCGTGACACTCTCCCTCCTGCCTTTGCTCAGTTCATAGTAAATTTCAACATGCACAACATGGAGAAGTCACTACCTGAACTTCTCAATATATTGAGAAGTGCAGAAAGCACGCTCAAGTCAGTGAAAACTCCCGCTCTTCTTGATGGTCCATCTTCCTCTTCTCTCCAAAAAGCTCTGGCTAAGGGAAAGGTGAAGAAGAAACCCACCAAACCGAGAGATGGAGTGAAAAAGACAAAAGGGAAAGACAAATCCAGGGCTGAGAAATAAGGAAAAGGAGAATGTTACTACTGCAACAAATCAGGAAACTGGAAGCGAAATTATGTTGAGTATCTTGCTGATCTCAAGAAGAAGAAGCATGGTGATGCTTCCGCTTCAGGTGTGTCCGTGACTGAAAACTATTTTTCTATAAACTCTGCTTCCTGGGTATTGGATACCGGTTTGGGTTCTCACATCTGCAATTGTATGCAGGGATTGAGAAGTAACAAAGTTTTGAAGACTGGTGATCACACTCTCCGGGTTGGAAATGGTTCTAATGTACATGCAATGTCAGTGGGAGAGTATTATCTGGGTTGCCATCGAGATGTATATTAGTTTTGAACACGTGTTATTATGTACCATGCATGCTATGCAATATAATATCCATTTCTTTGTTAGACAATGAAGGATATAATTTTGTGTTGCAAAATAATGTTATAAATATTAACCTGAATCAAGAGTTGATTGGGTATGGTACACTAAATAATGGGATATACGTTCTAAATCAACACACAGTTTTCAACATACAACACATAAATAAAAGAAAATTTTCAAATATAAATAAAGCTTTTCTTTGGTATTGTAGACTTGGTCATATTAACGAAACAAGACTAAACAAGCTACATAAAGATGGATATTTAAATCCTTTTGAATATAAATCTTATGCGACTTGTCAGTCTTGTATCAAAGCTAAAATGACCAAAACTCCGTTTACTGGACACGGAAAGAGAGCTATAGAACTCTTAAGTCTAATATATAGTGATGTATGCAAACCAATGTCTACACAAGCAAGAGGCGGTTTTTCTTACTTCGTAACTTTTACTGATGATTTCTCAAGGTTCGGGCATGTGTTTTAATTGACGCATAAGTCTAAAGGTTTCGAGAAATTCAAAGAGTATAAACTTGAAGTAGAAAAGCAAACCAGATTGAGCATCAAGAAACTTCGATCGGATCGAGGTGGAGAGTACTTAAGCACGGAATTTTCGGACTTCCTAAAAAAGAATGGGATTCTCTCTTAGCTCACTCCCCCTTACACACCACAGCACAACGGTGTGTCAGAGCGACGGAATCGTATCTTATTAGATATAGTGCGTTCCATGATGAGTGATACTGAGTTATCTCTCTCTTTTTGGGTGCATGCATTGGAGACTGCAACATTTCTATTAAATAGGGTTCCCACCAAAACCATGTCTATCACTCCATATGAGATATGGTATGGGAAGAGACCATCTCTTGAGCGAGTTAGGATATGGGGTTGTCCTGCTTTTGTGTAAAAGCATATTCCAGACAAGCTCGAGACACGGTCAGTCATGTGTACATTTGTGGGATATCCAAAACACTCGTATGGATATCTTTTCTACCACAAGGAGGAACAAAAAGTGTTTGTTTCTCAACATGCCACATTTTTAGAAAATGAAGTTTTTACGAATAATACCGATGGCAATACGGTAGAACTAGAAGAAGTTCTAGAGACACAAGTTACAAATAACGAAGTGGTTGACCTGGTGTTGCAATAGAATCTTATGAACCTCAGCCACTCCGTAGATCTAGTAGGACTTCTTGCCAACCGGAGAGATACTATGGTTTCCTCATTGATGGTGATAGAGAAGATTGCATCATGGATGATGATGACCCTACTAGTTTTCAGTAAGCTATAATGATTGGTGACTCTGTGAAATGGCTGGATGCCATGAGATCCGAAATGGAGTCTATGTACACCAACAAACTATGGACTTTGGAAGTTGTACTTTCTGGGGTAAAATCCGTAGGGTGCAAATGGATTTTTAAGAGAAAGATCGGTGTAGATGGGCAGGTGGAGACCTATAAGGCAAGGCTTGTAGAGAAAGGATTTTGTCAAAGATCAGGTCTGGACTATAACGAAACTTTCTCTCCTGTAGCAATGCTTAAATCCATTCGGATCCTACTTGCTATTGTTGCTCACTACGATTATGAAATCTGGCAGATGAACATTAAAACTGCATTTCTAAATGGTGATTTAGAAGAGTGCGTTTATATGGATCAGCCAGAGGGCTTCGTTGATAGTAGGAGCAGCGGGAAAACATGTAGATTGCTTAAATCTATTTATGGATTAAAGCAGGCATCACGGGGTTGGAACATCTGTTTTGATGATGCGATCAAAGGGTTTGATTTCGTCAAAAATCCAGATGAGCCTTGTATTTATAATAAGATTATAGGGAGTACTTTCGCGTTCCTCGTATTGTACGTGGATGACATTCTCCTGATAGGAAACAATGTTCCTATGCTATAATCGGTCAAACTGTTCTTATCACAAAAGTTCTCCATAATGGACCTGGGTAGTGCCTCGTACATTTTAGACATTAAGATCTATAGAGATAGATCTAAAAGGTTGTTGGGATTGTCCCAATCCAGGTACATTAACACCATCCTAAAGAGATTTAGTATGGAAGATTCCAAGCGGGATGCCTTACCCACTTGTCACGGAATCACTCTCTCCAAGGACTTTTGCCCAAAGTCTGATGAAGAGAGAGCTCGCATGAGCATTATACCCTACGCTTCAGCCGTAGGATCTATAATGTATGCGATGTTATGTACTCGCCCAAATGGAGGCTTATGTACTAGGTGTAGTAAGAAGGTATCAATCCAACCCAGGGGAGAAACACTGGAAAGCTGTGAAGAACATTCTTAAGTTCTTGCGAAGGACTAAAGAAATGTTCTTGGAGTATGGTAACGAAGATCTCCAAATGGAGGCCTTTACCGGTTCGAGCTTCCAGAGTGATAAGGATGACAACAAATCTATCTCAGGGTTTATATTTACCCTCAATGGAGGGGCGGTATGTTAGAAGAGTTCTAAACAGGATACCATTGCAGACTCCACGATAGAAGCTAAGTATATTGCTGCAAATGATGCTGCCAATAAAGCCGTCTGGATGAGGAAGTTCATCTCGGAGCTAGAACTAGTTCCAACCATTATTGATCCAATACCATTATATTATGATAATAATGGGGCTGTGGCGTTGGCCAAAGAACCCAGGTCCCATCAGCGATCCAGACACATCCTGAGACGATATCATTTTATCCGGGAGATAGTTGAGCGCCATGAGATCATGATTCGGAGAGTAGATACAAAGAATAACACCGCGGATTCACTCACCAAGGCCCTCCCACAGCCGCATTATGAGCGACTTTTTGAGATGTTGGGTATAAGATACGCCAATAATTGACCTTAGTGCATATGAAAGATCGTTGGATATATGTATGCCCTAGAGGCCATTATTTGTAGTGGATGTATTGACATGTATATATATATATATATATTTTGAGGACTTTCTTGCTCGACATGATAGTATATTATCTGGTTACACTTTATCTTAACATGTTCACTTGATTCAGTATACTGTTCATTTGTTGCATGTTGATAAACCCCTTAGGATATTTACTTGACTACTGTGATTATGATGCAGATCATACTAGTGGGGCATGTGTAGTTTATAAGCATATCCTCAAATGTTCCTAGTCGTAGGTGTATCGAGACGGGGCATCGATATTCCATAGTAGACTAGCATATACGTTTCTTGACCCATTTTATGGGCGATGAATGATCCCATATCCATTGATGTTTGACATCAAAGATTGTATACGGGTGCTCAGTGAAGACTGGGTACACTTAACGGACTTGCTGAGAACTCTTATATGGTATTATATCTATCGTCGGATAGCAGTTCTCAGGTGACACTTGTACAGGTTAGTCTGTAGACCCGAGATCGTCATAGAGACTTGTGTGTTCTCCCACTGTATTTTGATTTCCACTCTACCATGGCTATACTGAGTCATGCAAACAGGTGGCTTTTGGGTACAGTCCCGAGACACATGAAGGCAATGAGCAATAGGAGGGGTTTCGTCTCTCCCGGTATTGGGGGTAGATATTGCTTTGTGCTCGATTGGCTATAACTGGAAGTCCCTGGCAAGGGCTGATAAGATTTACTTATAAGAGTTATCAGTAGTTTCTCGATTTGTTATAGGCCATATATCGGCATGACTTATTGAGTTATTGGGGTCGACGATACCATCCCTAGACTCAATATGTAGCATATATGATGAAGAGACCGGACTGTACGGTAAGTGTTGCGGGTTGGCTCTACAGGAGTTTTGATAGGTTCGCTTGTTGTTCTTCTGTTCGCTCAATACGTGGGAGCCATTCCGTGCAGCTAGTACCGCTGACGGTTTGTAGGTATGTGATATGATCACTACCTACTGCTAGCATATTGACGAGTTTTAGAGTCCCACAAAGGGGTTTCTGAGCTCAGGCGAAATGAAGTGGGGCGCATATGGGGATATGTGCATGAGCTTTATTAAATACGTGTATTTAATACCGTATTTCAATCTGGCGTTTTCTATTGGTCGGGTTGTATGAGATATGACCAAATTATTAAATCAAGTGTTGATTCAATATTAATTGACCATTAGCTCATTTATTAATGCCTTTCTTTAGTTGTATGCATGCATGTATGTATGTTTATATTTGATATGTATGCATACATGCATGTATACATGTGTCATTGTTGATGATACATTGGAAATGGCTATGCTAGACTCATATGGAAACATTTGTGATATTTTTATTTTTGAGTTAATGGAAATTAGGAATAAATCCATGGTTGATATTTTGTTTCCACACACTTCTTAAAATATCTTAAGTAACCATGGTTTCATTTTCTAATCCTCTATTAACTCAACTACTAAAATATCTAGATATTTTTCATGCCATAGGTTAAGAGTGAGTGTGACTCTCTCTCTCTCTTATATTATTGTTTTTCTTGTGCTTATCTCTCATATCCTCCAGGCTCTCTACCATTTCCTAGTGAGTAAAAGAGAAAGAAAAGAAAAGTTCAGTAGTAAGAAAGATTACCTACTTCATCAATCTACACTTGTCTAGCACACTAGTGTAGGTTGTTTGCCTCACTTGCACTTAGTTCAAGTAAGGAAAGGAGCTTGAGTTGAGGAACCCCATGGTAGATCATCATAGACTTCGAAGGCTTCAAGCGGATCTGTTCAAGTTTCGAGTAGGACCAAGGAGTCAAGGACATCTACACGGAGCTTTTGAAGAGAAGAAGAGGTCTACAAAAGTTTTATCTCTTTCCTCTTAGTGTTAGACACTTGCTAGTATGTGATACTTATAGCTTTACGCCTAATTTTCTAGTTCGATTCTAGGTTCTGGTTGGTTAGCACCCTAGATTTTTAGAGTTGCATACTTGATGTTTGTTAAAACTTAGTGAGGGTGCTACGTATACCCCAACATAAGATAGATTCAGTGCCCTAAGAATGAGAAGAATCGGTAGTTATTAGATTAGCTCTGGCTTTCTGAATAAGTTTAAGCTGGTCTTACAAACGAATCACTCTTTCCCTTAGCTTCTCCGCAAAAGTGGACCTGGCTAAGCCTATTGAAATATTAGACCGTAAGCCTACTTATGGAAACCTCGCTTGGTTGGAACAAAACTATTAGAGCTAACGGCCTAATCTTTGAAGAAGTTTCCTTAACGGCTTTCACTAGTTAATCCCAACCTTTAAAGTTCCTCGGATGGGGGGCATGAAATAAAAGAGAAATGTAAATTGCTTAATTCTTTTAGGGGAAGTTGGGCTGTTTCTACGAACGGTTTATAAATATAACGCATTTTTACACAAATTCGTTTGTCAAACGCCATTTAAGAATTATGAGACCATAAACATTTCTGGACTTTCTTCAATATATCTATTAACACTATGACTTTCTTCGAATATAAAAAAAATCCGATAATTGTTTGCCAAACCCAAGAAAAAACTCAATTCAGGGATCTTAGTGGGCATAAACTACTCAAGAATAACAGCAGGTACAACAACAACTGAGCCTTTTATCCCAAGCATATAGGGTAAGCTACATGAACCAATATGAGAATCACACCGGGTCTAGCACATGAATCCTCCGCCTCCACTCACTGTTATAATATACTTTCATTGAGGCCTTTGGCAACCATATCTTTTCGTATCACCTCTATCCATGTTTTTTTGTCTCCCTTTCTCTCTTTTAACATTGCATATATCGAGAGTATACATTCGTCAAACTGATACTTCTATAGGTCTGCGTCGCATATGACCAAACCATTTTGGCCGGTTTTCCCACATCTTCTCCTCCACATGTGCTACACTAAGTTTTGCACGAATATTCTCATTTCGTACCCTATCTTTTCTAGTGTTACCACACATCCAACGAAACATGCGCATCTCCGCTACGTGCATTTTCTGTGTATGATGCTTCTTAGAAGCCCAGTATTCTGTACCATATAATAAGGCAGGCTGAATAGCGCTCCGATAAAACTTCCCTTTCAATTTTAACGGAAAGTTACGATCTCACAAAATCCCTGTTGCACTCTTCCATTTCAACCAACTAGCTTGTATTCTTTGATTAATATCGCTATCGATCTCCCCATCCTTTTGGATGATGGAATCTAAATTTCTAAACTGATCGCTCAATGATATCTCTTGCCCTTCCAGTATTGTACCAATTTGGTCTCGACTTCTCAGTTTGCTAAATTTTCAATGCATATATGTTGTCTGGACCTGCTAAATTTGAACCCCCCGAGATTCCAACGTTTGCCTCCATAATTCCAATTTGGCACTAACCCCTGCTTTCGTCTAATTTACTAGAACAATATCATCAGCGAATAGCACATACCAACCTATCTCATCTTGGATAGTTCTAATAAACTCATCCATCACGATGGTAAACAGAAATGGACTTAATACAGATCCTTAATTTAAACCAATTGTAATCGGAAAATCACCCGTTAGGCCACCGCAAGTTCGGACATTTGCCACTACACCATCATACATGTCCTTAATTATATCAATGTACTTGATAGAGAACCCCTTCTTCATCATTGTCCCTTATAATATCTCTCTAGGTATCTTTTCGTACACTTTCTATAAATCAATAAATATCATATGCAAATCTCTTCTCCTCTCTCGAAAACGTTCGATAAGTTGACGAAGCAAATGAATAGTCTCTGTCGTCGATCGTCCAGACATGAACCCAAACTGGTTCTCTATTATCTTAATATCATTTCTTAGCATTTGTTCAATCGCTCTCTCCAAAATTTCATGGTGTGACACATAAGTTTTATTCCACGGTAATTTGAGTAATTTTGAATATCACCTTTGTTCTTATAGATAGGTATAAGGATACTTTTTCTCCATTCATTTGGTATTTTTTTAGTCTGCCAAATCTTATTAAACAGATCTGACAGCCATTTAATGCCTATTTCTCTTAAACATTTCCAAACCTTGAAAATTTGAAGAACAAAAAAGAAAAATTTGGAATTTATTAAAAATTAGTGATTTTCATATGCAGCATGCAAAATATAAATTTTTTTTAAAGTAAATAGAAAAAAATTAATTTTTAAAAATTCACGATTTTTTTGTGTCATGATGAAAAACCGAATAGCATAGAAAATTTTAGGTCTTTTGAAAATTTCATGAATTTCATATGCTATATAATATTAAAAAAAGAAAGAAAATAAAAATTTTTGCGATTTTCGTGTGTTGTAACATGCAAAATATTAATAAACCGAAAAAATGGTTTTTTATATAAGCCCTTAAAATATTGCTGTTTTTAAATACACCTTCTAAAACTTCATATTTTTAAATACACCCCCTAGAACCCTTCCATCAACTAAAACACCCCTTTCTTTTGTTAATTAGGATTAAAAACCGATTAGAGCTAACATAATGAATTATAGATAAAAAGTGTTATATACCCTTGGCATTCTTTAAGAAACCCCCATCTCTTTTGATTTTCATGCGATACCGATCATTATCACTTTTTTCAACTCTCATCTTCAAAATCCTCCTCTCTCCCCCTCTCCCCAACGCAGAACCAATTTGTTTTCTTCCCAGTTCTTCATTACAAAACCCATATTTTCCCTTTTAATCTTCCACGATTTTACTTTATAATCTCTCTCTCTCTCTCTCTCTCACGCATAATCCATTTACTCTCTTCTCAATTCTTAAATGCATATTTCTCTCCATCCAATGTATAATCCATTTACTCTCATTTCAATTCTTAAATGCAAAGTCCATATTTTATTGTCCGTTTACTCTCTTCAATTCTTAATACAATCCATTTACTCTCTTTTCAATTCTGAAATGCAAAATTCATATTTTCTCGTCCTATCCTTCATAATTTTACTTAATAATCCCTCTCTCTCTCTCTCTCTCTCTCTCTCTCTCTCATGCAAATATAAAACCATTAGAGAGACAAATTTGCCATTTTAGCTCTCTCTAATAAAGATTTCTAATGGTGTTAGGGATGATAATTAAGCATATAGATTAATTTAGTTTAATTAAGGGTTTTAGACGGTATATTTAAAAATATAAAGTTTTAGCGGTGTTTTTCAAAATAGCAATATTTTAAGAAGCCTATATAGAAAAACCAAACAAGAACATATTTAATTTTTGAAAATTTTATGATTTTCATATGTTGTAGTCAGCAAAATATTAGAAAACCAAAAAAAACTTAAATTTTGAGATTTTTAAAATTTTCATCATATTCATATATTCAACAAAATATTGAAAATTTAAAGAAAATAAATAAAAAGAGGATTTTTGTACAATTCGTTGCTCTCTGCTTTATAACAATTGAAGTATTTGAGTTTTGGGGACTTGGTTTTGAAATTGAATCTCAATGGGCCTTGGTTTGTTGTGGGAGAAATGGGGGCCATGCGGTCCATTAACATTGAGTCGGGTTATAACTCAATGATTTGGAAAGAAAATCGGAAAGTGATTGCTGGAGTCGTTAACGTGGGAGGGAATATTCAGTAACATGGCTTTAATTTCGTGTATGTACGACCAAAGCAATGCTCCCAGTTGGATTGTCTAGATGACGATGGCAATAAGGGAATAAAAATCGGAGAGACATTGACGAAATTAGGGTCTGAATTCGATGGAATTTTGCAGGAGGAGGAAGAAATTAGAATTCATGTGTTCCTTTAGGAGCTGACTGGATATGGATTGCATACAGTCAAGGAGCAAGACACCGGAAATGGGGGGACTTGGCACGACCTAAAGGACATTTATTCCATGGCTTAGTGGGTAGCCGGTTATGGGCATGGACATAGGTTGTCAAGCTTTGTTTACCAGAATCGTATAGTTTCTTTTAGTTCTTTATTGTAGGGGCTGGATGCTCTATGTGTGGTGGTTGTTTCTCTTTTCCTTTTTCTTTTTTCCTTTTGGGCTTTTTTACACCCTTTGGTAAGGGTAGTTTCATTAATTTATCATTTAATGAAATACGGGGGCACTTTTGTGTAATAAAAAAATGTAAAATGTTTTACAACGAAGATTATTTTATTTTTATTTTTATTTTTATTTTTTGAGCTTTTTAAAAATTTCTGTATTCTCATATGTTAAAAGGAATAAAAATATTGAAAAGCTAGAAAAAAATATCAAAGTGTATACAATTTAATCATTCATATATATATATATATATATATATATATATATATATATATATATATATATTTAACGAAAATCTACATATGATTTTCATAAATATGATATGTTAAAAATTATAAATTATATGACAATAAACTTTTAAAATAAGATTTTTTTTTTTTACTTTAGACTTTGTACGTGACGCATTACATAACTTTGATGGAGTTCATATGTAGGTGGCAAAGGCCCTTGGGAAAATTTAAGAGCCTCTGAAGGTCAAAATTTTCATCTGGCTAATACAAGAGTGTGAGAACTTAGAAATGTTTGGAGCTGTCTACTTATATATGAACTATGTTCCAAGATGGATGAGCTAGTGAATAACAAATTTCATTCTTGTCCATTAATTCTGTCTCAGTATGATCTTAATGGGTTCCATAAATTAATAGGATATATATGCATTGTATTTCCGTCGCTAATTTATTATGAATGGGAGCAGAGTCAAGAAGAAAGCGATACTGCACTTGAAGGACACGAGCAGGCCGGTAAAGCAGCAGATGGAGTTAGAGGGCAAACTCATGGAGAAGGCCGGGACAAGATCATATGCAGATAGGAGATCGAGGAGTAGATAGCGGTTTGCAGGGCAGTCTTGCATTACTGGTGTCCGTAAACAAGTTGAAAGAGATAGAGGAAGAAGAAGCCTTAGAGATTCTACTCTTTGTGGCTTTCTTTTATATATTATTTCATATATAATATTTGTCACAAGCAAATCAATCTCTAAAATATTCTGTTACAATTAAATCCCACAGTCTAACCTCTCAAAATCTTTCCAAACAACCAACAAAGATTTCTTTCCAAACTAACATAATCGCACAGGGCCAGATGTCTGCCCCGTACAAGTACAGACGTCTGACTACGCTCTATTAGAGTGCAAGCCAAATCCAGACATATGTTCCGCACAAGTACAGACGTCTGGCTATGCTCTGTTAGAGCGCAAGCCAAATCCATACGTTTGTCCCTTACAGGTGCAAACGTATGGCTGCGTTCTGTTTTCGCGCTAACCAATTCCAGACATCTGACCTAGAAAGGACAGAAGTCTGACATTCAGGTCAGACGTCTAACCTGAAGGGACAGACGTCTGTTTGCCTGATAACGTCGATTCATTATTACACCCCCTCAAGTTGAACGGCGGCTGGACAACGTTGATCTTGAAACGCAGTTCAACAAATCGTTGTCGAGAGAGAGACTTGGTGAGAGCGTCGGCACGTTGATCACACATGGAGATTTAGTGCACAATAAGTTGGTTGTCAGCGACACGTTCGCGAAAAACGAAAGTCGATTTGAACGTGTTTGGTTCGAGCGTGGTAAATAGGATTAGCAGCAAGGTACGTAGTGCCAATGTTATCACACCACAACACGGGTGGAAAATGATTGAATCCTAACTCATGAAGTAAGGATTAAAGCCAAATGAGCTCGGCCATGAAATTTGCTAGGGCCTTATATTCAACCTCTGTGTTTGAACAAGCGACCGTTGCTAGTTTCTTGGAGCTCCATGAAATAAGATTGCGACCCAAGAAGATAATATAACCATTGGTGAATGATGATCTGCGGTATTCCCAGCCCAGTCAGCGTCACTTAAAGCATGCAGATGTCGTGGCGAATCACGGTAGAGCAGAAGACCATGAGAGTGCGTGCCTTGAAGATAGCGGAGAATGTGCTTAACTGGTGACCAGTGGTGCTCAGTAGGGGCATGCATATGCTGACAGAACCGATTGACTGTGAAGGAGACATCAGAATGGGTGATGGTGACATATTAAAGAGCACCCACAATATTGCGGTACATAGAAGGATCGGTGAGGGGAGTGGAAAGAGAATCATCGACAGTCGTGACGTTGACCATGGATGTGTTGGATATAGTGCCCTCAAAGTCAATTATTGGATCGCTGGCACGTGATTGCAATGATTGCGGAGGACCTATACCGGTAAGACAGTCTTACTCGAGATGATAGTATGCTATCTGGTTTGCCTTTATCAGTCGTGTACAGGTTCAGATGACTGATCACTGTTACACGTTGATAGAGCCCTTAGGATCTTGCTTTACTACCAACAGTATGATGGCGATCATATACGTGAGAGTTGGGTAGTCTATAAGCATATCCTTAATTGTGGTCCCTAGTCGTGGGAGTTTTGAGACAGGGCATCGATACTCCGGAGTAGACTAGTGTATACAGTCGAGACCCCGACGAGGGGCGGTGGCCGGTCTCACAAGCCACTGGTGTTAGTTGGATCACCTAAAATGTATACAGGTGCTCATTGGGATATGAGTACACCGGACAGGACTCGCCGGGAACCTGCTAGTTGGTATTATAGCTATCGTCAGATAGCAGTTCCCTGGTGACATGTGTACAGGTTAGTTCATCGACCTGAGGTCGTCATTTGTCTCGTGTGAGTTCCCACTGTGCTTTGATTTCTACCCTACCACGGCTCAAAGGAGTCGTGCAAATAGGTATTTTTTGGGTACAGTCCCGAGCCACATGGAGGCAAGTGAGCGGATCGACAGGGGATTCGTCTCTCCCGGTATTGAGGGTGAGATCGCGTTGTGTCTAGGAGAGCCATTACACAAACCCTCGGCCGAGGTAGGAGATTTACTGGTAGGTACTCCAGTAGTATCTTAGGGTGTTCTGGGCTACACTCCGGCACGACTTATACCGCTATTGGGGATCTGACGTTACCAGCCCCCTAGGCCGATATGCGATACTCATAGACGAACGGACCGGACTGTATATACATTGTCACTGTTAGGCTCAGTAGGATTTCCGGATGAGTTCACTCATCGGCCTCCCTTGAGGTCAGTACATGGGCAGCCGTTACGCACAGCTAGTGCCGCTGACGGCTTGTGGTTAAACCCACTGCCATGTTACTGACGAGTCATTAGAGTTCCCCATAGATAGTTTCCCAAGTTCGGGCGAAACGTTGTAGAGGCCATATGGTTTTATGGCAGGGTTCAGAAAATGCACGTGCGTTTAAGCACGTGTCATATTTCGGGCAGATAATACTGGTGGGCTTTGGTTTAAGCCGGATCCGAGTATTATACTGTGTGGATATAATATCTTTGTCTCAGTTGCATTTGTATTCGGTCGTAATACAAATGCAGGTATGTTTATACTGTTACGGGGTTATCCTGAAATTCGTTTCAGGATCGCTTTTGGAAGTTGCCAGTTTCCAGTTTCCAGTTTTCTATCACCCGTATTAAACATTCGGTTTAATGCGGATTTATCTTTTCTTCATGAGGGTGAGTCATGAGATTGCTTCTAGAAGATTCTAGAATATGGTGACTAGGTTAGTGAGGTGTTATATGATTCATTGCTTGTATTTAATGCTTGATGATGTGTTAAGGTGACTCATGGTTTTGCATTAATGAAGTAATGAGTCATGATAAGTATGATTGCGAATGGTCACCCTCCTAGATCCTACACTCACCTCCCTCCTCATTATATATTGGCCGGCCCCTCTTGCAAAAGAACATATGAATTGATTTTGGGGGAAAAATTATGATAGTTTTACTTCATGTAATTTCATACAGCTCATTTTTCCATCACCCGATTCCAAAAGGCAACTTCATTAACCGTTCGTCCATGGCTTTGGACGAAATGAGACAAAGTGTTCTACTCATTCTCTACATCAATCTTGGACATGTCGGCTAGCAAACTTCATGTCCGAGTTGCCTCGGGTCAGAGGCGGGAGCCCGTTTAAAGATCCGTTGACGTGGTGCCACCTAGACGAGGAGACCGGAGATCGAGCGAGATCGAAGCAGCCGCAACAAAGCGTGGGATGATGGTTAAAGACCGAAGGACTCGGATCGTTCGGTATAACTTTTCTACCCACTTTGTAGTTTGTTAGTTTAGCAATAATGGCAGATCTGGGTTATAGTTGTTAGTGTATATGCCCTAGAGGCCATTACTGTATCATACTAGTATGTATATTACTTGATGGAAGCTTGGGATATTCACAGTTGTACAGACAATCTTGCTCAATATAGTAGTATGCTACTTGGTTCGTCCCTGCTTTAATGTGTACTTGTGTGTTTATTTATTATATCACCTATACGCATTAGTAGAGCCCTTAGGATCTTTACTTGATTACCGGCGTTGTGATGGCGATCACACTAGTGGGGGCTGGGTAATCTACAAGCACATCCTTATACACGTCCCTGGTCGTGGGAGTATCGAGATAGGGCATCGATGCTCCGGAGTAGACTAGCGTATGCGCTTCTCATCCCAGCACGGGAGACGGTCTGTCCCACAGCCGTCGGTACGTCGTACTTGAGATAGTATGCGGGTGCTCATTAGGTTACGAGTACACTGGACAGGACTCGTCGGGAACTGATGGTTGGTATTATACCTATCGTCAGTTATTAGTTCCCAGGTGACATGAGTACAGCTTAGTCCGCTGACTTGACACTGTCACTCCGCCTCGAGTGTGTTCCTACTGTTCTTTGATTACTACCCTACCACGGCTCTTCTGAGTCGTGCAAACAGGTAGTAGTTGGGAGCAGTCCCGAAGCACTTGGAGGCAGTGAAGGTTAGAAAGGATTCGTCTCTCCCGGTATTGGGGGTTGACATCGCGCTATGTCTAGGAGAGCCATTACACAAGTAGTCCCTGGCCAGGGCAAGCGAGATATACTGGTAGGTTCCAGTGCTATCTCAGGGTGTTCTGGGCTTCACTCCGACACGACCTGTACCGCTATTAGGGGTCTGACGCTTGCCGCCCCCCTAGGCCCGACATGCGATGTATCAGACGAACAGACCGGACTGTACGGAGAATGTCACATTCAGACACAGTAGGAGTTCAGATGGGTTTTACCTCGTCAGTCTTCTTATCGGCATCTACCTGGGGACCGTTATGCACAGCTATTGCCGCTTGCGGTCTGTGGTTAAACCCACTGCCAGCGTAGTGTCGAGTCTTTAGAATCCCACACAGAGGGCTATTCGCCTCTGGGCAAAACTGAGTAGAGGTCGCATGGTTTTGCGGCAGGGTTCGTTCTCATCCGCGCACTTGTGCACGTTTGGAGTCCGGACGGTTTATACTAGCAGGCTCTGGTTTGAGCCAGATACTGGTATATGTTTTGGGGTTGCTTTTATCTCTCAGTATTCTTGTTCCTCGGAACGAGAATGCAGGTGTGTATGCACAGTTGTTTGAGGCGGAGGAAGAGGTCTTTCATTAGGGTTTCGGAACGGGTGCGTATGCACAGTTGACAGTCGTCTTTTTCCAAACCCTAATGGATTTATGAAATATCAATTAATAATAGTAATTAAATGAAATTATGTCATGGTTGGTTTTGTTGACTTGTTGACCATGGTTGACTTGTTGACCATGGTTGAATGTTTGACCATCATCATTACTTTGCAAGGATACTCCTTGATTCTAGCTTACATTCATTTAATGAAGTGATGATAGTGGTCATTCCAAAAACAACCATCAACTATTTCATTTTAAATTATTATTATTAATTAGATAATTCTTTTTCCTTTTGTTATGGTTGCAAAAGGAAAATGAGCTCATTCTATCATATTGATTCTCTCTCCTCACTTCATCTTCTTCTTCCTCAAGCTCAAGGAGAATCCTTCTCATGTGTTGAGAATCCCTCTCCTTGAAAGAGAA
The DNA here is from genome assembly GCA_030015575.1 of Agapanthus africanus. Lineage (NCBI taxonomy): Eukaryota > Viridiplantae > Streptophyta > Magnoliopsida > Asparagales > Amaryllidaceae > Agapanthus > Agapanthus africanus. The sequence continues at coordinate 462,356,664 of CM057350.1, forward strand.
ACACCCCATAGATACTCTCTACTCTCTCTAGGGTTCAAGGTTTGGCAAGCCGGAGATCCTAGTTCACTCTAAGTTCGAGAAAGAGCCCGAAGGTTGAACCCTCAGGTGGATCCATCTTTGACGGAAGAAGGCTACGAGGAAAGAACCATCAACCTCTACTAGGTTTCAAGAAGAAGGAGTTCAAGTTAGGTATAACCCCTAACCGAGTAGATACATCTCAAGTTAGGATGCTAGTGTATTGTTTAGCAAAGATCCGGCTTTTACGGTCCATGTTACAAAGTTTAGAAAAAATTTTGTTTTACCGTTTCCGCAACCCCGAAAGTACCGGGAGAGGTAACGTGGACCTAACAATAGTATACGATAGCGCCAGTTAAAAAAATTTTGTTCTGCATTTGGCGTCTGATAGACGGCCGGAGCGCTACCGTAGACTTACAGGGTGAACATCGGGCGTGCAGCAGTCATTTTGGAGCGCTTAAGAATATCCACAATATATTGAGATTGAGATAAAAGGCAGCCATCGGGGTCAGCACAAAGTTCGATCCCAAGAAAATAATGAGCAGTGCCAAGATCACGAATGGAGACTCCTCGTCGAAGAGAGGAAATAAGGCCAGTAACGCTCTTTTGATTGAAACCAGTGATTAGAATATCGTCAACATAAATCAAGACATAAATTCATGAGCGTCGGTCCCAACAAAAGAACAGTGAAGTATCGGTCTTGGAACCAAGAAAGCCGAGCTGAAAGAGTCGAGTACTCAAACGTTTGAACAAGGCATGAGGAGCCTGGCGAAGTTCATAAAGAAAGCGATATAGTTGACAGAAATGATTGGGAAATTAAGGGTGAGTAAGGCCCGGTGGTTGATCCATATAAACCACTTTCTCAAGATGACCATGTAAAAACGCATTCGATATATCTAACTGCCGCACTGGACAACCCGAGCCGATCGCAATTGTAAGAATCAAGCGAACCGTGGTGATCTTGATAACCCGACTAAAAGTGTCGAAGTAGTCGACACCGGGTTGTTGCCGAAACCCCTTGGCCATGAGCCGCGCCTTGTGATGCTCAATTGAACCATCAGCACGATATTTTCATCTTAAACACCCAATTGTACTTGACGATATTGAAATGAGATTGGTAAGGGACGAGCAAATAGGTTCCATTGCGAAGTAGAGTATCGAATTCAGAGAACATAGCCGCACACCACGACGGGTCCTTGGATGCCTGGGTAAAGCAGGCGGGCTTGATAGAAGCAGTGGAAAGAAGTGCTGAAGGTAATCCGTGACTGCTGGTGAGCGCACGAGATGGGGGAGAATCAACGACCGGGTCAATGGAGGTATAGATGTCGGCAAGAGAGCATATGCGAAGAATATGGAACTTATCAGAAATACTCGACGAGGTGATGGAAGGGGAGTCCAGAAGCGGGGAGGATTGTGCAGAAATGTAGCGTTTTGAAAATCGTTTCGGTGAAATTTCGAAAAATCGGTAAAATAAAGGGGTTTTCTGTAAAAAGTCAAAATACAAATATCTTATTATAAAAATTAAATATACATATTCTAGCTATGTAATTGCTATTATTTGGTGTTTATTGAGCCGCTGGTGAAATTTCAAATTTTCTGAAAAAAATATTATTTTATTATTATTTTAAGCCGTCACTAATACATTTAATTAGGGAAAATTACAAATTGGAATGAGTTGAAAAAAATTTTGTGCATCATAAAACTTTAAATAAAAATTTATCATGTGGTTTTTGGAACGAAATCATTTGCTAAAACGGTTTAGAAATTATTGAAGAAAAAAGACTTTTTTTTAGCGTAAATGGATGTTTGGGGTATTGTATTTATCATTTTTCATCACCCCACACCCGTGCCCACACCCACACACCCCCACTTACTTCTCCCCTTAGCTAAATTCAGCAGCCCCCATTTTTTTCCCCACTTGAATTTCAAAGGAAAAGAAATGAAAGAAAAGAAAAGAAAATGGATAAATTAGTTAGACTTTTGACCTTGAATTGACTTTGACTTTCTCCCCATTTTTCTCCACCTCCCTCTCTTTCCTCCCCCACTCATTTTCTGGCCAAAATCTGAACCCCAACAGCCCTTCATTCTTCATCTCCTTCTCTTTAAAAAAGTTCTTCAAAAATGCTTGAAAAATCCACAAAAAATCAAGCAAAAATCCAAATCAAAATCCACCTCCTACCCATTTTCCCTCATCTCCTTTAGCATGGATCTTGGTGCAAGGATTTCAAAATGGAGGTCTAGAATTCAAGTTTGATCATGGTTTGTGAGGTATAACTTTTGACCCATTATTCATTTTTTTGATTTAAATTCCTTAATGAAGCTAATTAGGTGTTAAATTGTGGGTTTAATTGAATGTTTGGAAATTCAATTGGGAATTTTGAATTGAAGCTAGGGTTTGAATTAAATTAGGTTCTTTATCATTAGCTTATGATTGTAATGAGGGGATTAACATGTAATTGAATGCAAAATCTAATTTGGTTACTAGTTGCTAATTTGTTAGTTTAAAAATGGTGATAATTATGCTAAATTGCTAACTAGGTTTTAGAAATTAAATAAAAACGTGGGATTAAAATCTAGTTAGGATTTTTAGCACATCATTAAGGTTTCCATGAGTGGTTTAACCATTTAATATATGCAAAACCAAGTTTAATTGTAAAATTATGAATTTTACAATAAAAAGTGTTAAAATTGATATTTTTGCAATCTAGGATTTTGGAAATTATGCAAATTTATGTGATTAAATTATGGAAATAGTTTTTATGACTTATTTAGGTTATTTAATAAGTATTATGGCCGCTAGAATTGTTTAAACATCGAGTTTTGCACTAAAACGGGTAATTTTGCTTGCTAGTTTTTCGGAAAAACGGCTTTTAAAGTGAATTTGGGGTTTTTGTGAGTTTTAACCTAGTTTATATTAAAATTAGTGTGCGGGAATGTGAAAATGAGTGTGATTGGATTTTTCTCGATGGTTTGACGTTTGTACATCGACATCGAGGGTTGGTTTGACTATTCTTGCATGCGTAGGCGATAGGTTTGGACCTATGCGTGATACGCGTGCCGATTTGATTTTCGTATGCCGTTTCGATTTCGAATTTAGTTTTAATGCGATACGGTGCGTTATGATATGTAGGTACCCCATGTAGACTTCAAGACGACCAGCAAGCGCGTGGCGACGTCGGCACCGGCGAGCGAGGACCAGGTGAGTAGATTTATATCTACGGGGAGAAGTCGGGTGGATGGCGTATAGCACCCCCGCAGTTCATGGTGATGTATACGGACACGTATACACACACACATATATATATATATATATATATATATATATTGGTTATATATTGTTTGAGTTATTGATGATAAATATGGATATTTGGTGTTCTTGGATGATTGAGTGTCGCGAAACCCTAGAGTAGCGGTCGCACCACACTTGCACACACCCACCCATACTTGCATACTTTCTTCTTTCTTTTGTGTTTATTCGGGAATATATAGTTATGTGTTCACATAGGTATGGGACTGTGTGTTCACATACGGATTTGAGGATAGTACTTGGGATTTATGATGAGTCGATGAGATTTGATTTGAGGCCGTGAGATCGGTGATATAGCGGGGTTCGTATTTGAGATACGACATGACGTTGTAGCGGGTCCTTGACGTAGTTTTTACACACGTGCATGCATACTTAGGCGATATCAATATTGTACTAGACGTAGATCAGTACCAGATCATAATATTGATAAAGAGGATACCAGGTGAATAGTATGATGAATGTGATTTTGACCCGTACCCAGAATTGGAGGATGCCGTACGACGGATTTACGTACGAGCTATATCTTGATGATTGATCCGCACTTTTGACTTGGGATGTCTGATTATAGATATGGTATCGGATATGATATTATTGAGGCGGGATCACCGACTAATATATATACAGGTATGTATATGTATCGACTCAGACGTTAGGCGGTTTCCTTACCTGTAGTCCAGCTTGTTAGCTTAGCCCTTTAGCTTAGTTTAGTTGTTAGATTAGATTCGATTCTTACCTATTTCAAAGCTTACGAATCATGCGTATTTTAAAAGACAGGTCAAGGGATTCTACGGATATTTCAAAAAACGTATCTTTTCTTAAAAACACCGTAGCCCCTATTTTCAAAACCCCATGATTCGTGTTATTTCAAAAGGCACCATTTATAGGACTTATATTAGATTAGTGCAGATTAGTTATAGTTGCGTCTAGTATTCAGCTCCCGCTCATTTTTACTGTTCGCTCCGCATCGCATACTTATATTATAATTTCTTATTGCATTATTAATATCATGCTGTTAGGACACCAGCACCATTACCGATGACGCGTATATACCACGTACACTTACTTGCCGGCTCACACACATCTTCATCGGTAATTGACATGTCACGAACACTTTAGAAAATACTATTTCATTTGACATAGGTTGTTAGCTAATAGTTTAGACATGATATTAGTGTACTTGCCTTATATGCTAGTTAGACATTGTAGTTATTGCCTACTACTTCATGCATGTTATTATTCACTGTTGTGTCGCATTCATGGATTCTCATGCCTATATTCACTGTTTACATGCTATTGATGACTTGGATTCGGATTTCATGAGATTTCTTGGATTTGGAGGAAAACCGCAAAAACATAAATAAACCTTTTCTCCCTTTTAAAATAAAAAGTGCGGTTTTCCCATGATGTATGAGTCGTCCACCATGAGTTTGATGATGGATTTCGAGACCCGATTCGAGGAGTGGAGGAACCGTTTCGGGTACATGGTTGGCCCGGTATGGTACCCCGGGGCAAGAGGAATGTGGTGTTGACGTTGAGCCTGGCTGGGGAGCACTACCTACCGTTGATATTACCCGACACGTCGGATATCCGGAGGATACCGTCGTGGTCTTGAGATGGATGGTAGGGGCCGGTCTGGACTGACGGCGCCCTAGATATTGAGATTGAGACATTGATATTTCGAGACATTGAGATTTATGTTTTGTGTCGATGCTAGACACTGTTGATACTGATTTCATTTATGATACCTCAGTTTAAAAATACAAAGGAAATCTCACTAATTTATGAAAACAGTTCTTCATTTACATGTATTCTGTTTTCATGCATTCATACCTCATTCATATGATATATTGCTACCTGAGGCACTGACACGGGCACATGAGATTACACTCGGGTTAGATATTTACCCTAGCCTTGTTATAGGCTACGTGTTATTCCTATATTTGAGGACATATTATGATCATTGACCTAGGATTGCGTTATTTATGCGATTTCTGTGCGTAGATGTTTTTCTATTCACGAGTTGGCAACTCACCCCCGTTGTGCCCCAGTTTCTTGCAGGTTTTGCAGTACAGGTTTCATTACGGCTTTGCGGGCTCAGTTTCATTCGGGTGACTTGCTAGTAGGTGGGTTTTTCTTGTATCGTACCCATCATATTACCTTGTATAATATTATTCAGTTGTATCTAGTAAAGTCCATCAACCAAACATATATTTATTGAGATAGAGACCAGTGTTGTTTATTCTTTCGACCTTAGAGTCGCTCGTTATATATTTGGTGGTTTTGAGTTTCCTTTTGAGTTTTGATCCTCGCCGTTGGCGTTGTATATTATATTGCTTGTGTGGTTGTGACCGTCGATTGACGAAGAGCTAGCTCCCGCTTGGGGATGCCTTTTTCTTGATTTCGTATACTATTCATGTTGTATCCCGTTTGGGGGCCAGTATTTACAAAGGAGACTCTGCCGAAATTTTCAGTAAATTTTTGATGTTTTTAAAAACCGCATAATTCGGATTATGCTATTGAAACTACTTGCTTTAAGTTGGTTTTTCCTGCACTCTACTACTTTTTTGGTTTGGATTTCTGGGTTTTCGGTTTACTTAGATTACGTACGCCTCGAGACGTTCGTAGTTTAAGTGCCGGTCATGTTCCATACTTTCGGATCGTGACAAGAAAGTTGGGGACCAGGTTCATCTGCAGGTGGCGATCAAGGAGCACGAGAGTGAGCGGGATTGGGAGTTGATGGTGGGGAGCTTACTGGAGAAGGAGCGACCGTAGATGAGCGGCTTGGTGGAGCAAGTTGCGGTGACTGGCGTGAGGTAGGTCCAAGGATGGCAGCCGCACGAGGGAAGGCAGTGGCCGACACTAGTCATAAAGTTGGGCTCGGAACTAGGCCAGAGCCAAGGATGCCCGCTCCTGAAAGGGGCTTAGTGTTCTGCGACCAACCTATAGGAAAATCTAAACCTGAAAAGGTGAAGCAATTTTCATCAAAATAACATGCCTAAACATATACATTCAGCCCGGATTGTACCTGAAGACAATGGTAACCATAGTGTTGAGTACTATAAACTATGAACACACAGCGATCGGACCGAGTAGCAAGTTTATGTGGGGAGTAAGGACGAAGCCAAGGATAACACGGACATCCAAATGTACGGATGAAGGTATAATTAGGATGATGACCAAATAATTTATGGAGAGGGGTGTTGTTGAAAATGTCTGGTGTAGGGAGACGATTAATTAGAAAGACTGCAGTTTGGACAGTCTCATCACGGTAATGGGAAGGGATGGAAGCATGAGCAAGAAGAGCACTAGTGGTCTCTATAATGTGACGGTGTTTGCGTTTCGTTGCCCCGCTTTGTTCAGGAGTGCGGGGGCAGGAAACAGGATGGAGGATACACTCTATGACTAGGTGACGATGAAGGGATTGATATTCACCACCCCAATCGGAATGAAACATATGTATTAACCTATTGAAATAACATTCAAAAAAATGTTGAAAGCGACAAAAGATATCAAACAAGTCAGACTTATTATGCATCAGAAACAACCAGGTAAATTTGCTATAGTCATCAACAAAAGTAACATGGTAATGAAAACCAGTGTAAGATAAAATAGGAGCAGGGCCCCAGACATCAGAATAAATTAAATCTAAAGGTTCTGAAAAACTGTTGATGACAATTCAAAAGATAGTTTATAGTTTTTGGCCTTCATGCAACTAGAATGGACTGACTCTCAACGACTCTTAACAGTTGGTAAATGAAAACTAGATAGAATCCTGACAACAACTTTTAAGACAGGGTGACCTAAGCGAGCGTGCCATGAAGAAAAAGAGGTACGTTCGCCAATAAGCACGGTGGAAGTTGAGACATTTGGAAGAGAAAATTGGTATAATCCATTATTGAGGTGGCCTTGAAATAGAATTGTCCCCGACTTCGGATCCTTCACAAAACAATCAAACGGATGAAACTCAAAAATAACATTGTTATCTCAAGCAAATTTATGAACAGATAAGAGATTTTTCATTATTGAAGGAACATGTAGAACATTGTGAAGGGTTCCGGCAGCGCCCCGGCCAACAAAACGCGACCAAAATGCGGAACAAAAATTTTCTAAACTGGCGCTACCGCTAACCGATTTACGGATCGACCTTAAACCCTAAACTCGCATGCTAACTAAGAGTTAGAATCATTATACCGAGTTGATCTGTGTCCTTCGGTCTTCATTCCAAGCTCCTAGTGGCTCCTTGATGTGGTTTGGTTGCCGGTCTTCCTCCATCTCCGATGATCCACCCGAGGGAAACGGCGCAAGCTCCAACCTCGACGAACGAGATAACTGACACTCCAAAGTCGCTAGGTATGGAGAGTCGAGGTGTAGTATTGTGTCACTATGTTTTTCACTCTACCCTTGAGCTCAATGAGAAACTCAAGAAGAAGATGAAGGAGGTGAAAGCTTTTGGCATGAACAACAATAAAATGGCTTTGTATTTTTTTTGTGAGAATGAGAGTGAGAGTGAGCTAGCGTAGAATGTACCAAATGAAAATCAATCCTCTCTCCAATGAGTGGCCGGCCCCTCTCTCTCATCCTCACAAAAAAAAGTCCCATTTCCTTTTCCAATTAAATAATTAAGTGCCCATCCTTTGCTACATGCACAAAACCATGCTCAACACAATGCACATGCCATCTCACACCCTCCACCTCATTATGAAACAAATGAATTTTCCTTAAATGGAAAATCAATAACAAGGTGGCATCATCTAGAAGCTATTCCGTTTAAAATACGGAATACTTCCCGGTACATGTATCGAAATACATATACGTGTATTCGTACCAAAATACGAATAGCCGAAAGAAAAAACAAATAGTGAACAATAATAGTAGAATATATATATATATATATATATATATATACAAATGTAAATTATTAAATCAAAACCTGATTTAAAAATCTGGCTTAATCCTAAGCTGCAAGTATTATCAACCGTCCGATTAAAGTCTGCGCAGCTAGTGCACATATTTAATCGGGCACCTGTATGCACCAACATACAACATGTACACTATATCGCCTGAACCGTGAAAACCCTTTGTGTGGGACTCTAAAGACTCGTCAATATGCTGGCAGTTGGTTTAACCACAAGCACGTCAGCGGCACTAGCTGTACGTAATGACTACCCAGGTATTGAGCGAAAGGGAGGCCGACGAACAAACTCATCCAGAACCCCTACTGAGCCTGACAGTGACAATATCCGTACAGTCCGGTCTGTTCGTCTAAGAGTATCGCATATCGAGTCTAGGGGGTGGATAAAGTCAGACCCCTAACAACGCGATATTTAGTGTCGGCATGTAACCCATCACCTCCTGAGAAACTATCGATCCTTAATCGGTAATCCTCGTCTACCATGGCCGTGGATTTATGGTGATGGCCACCCGTACACAATGCGACATCAACCCCCAATACCGAGAGAGACGAATCCCCGACGATCCGATCACTGCTTCCATGTGGCTCGGGACTGTACCCAACTAAAATCTGTTTGCACGACTCCTTTGATCCGTTGTAGGGTAGTAATCAAAGCACAATGGGAACTCACACGAGACAAATGACGATCTTAGGTCGGCAGAATAACCTGCACACATGTCACCTGGGAACTGCTATCTGACAATAGGTATAATACCAACTAGCAGGTTCCCAGCGAGTCCGTCCAGTGTACTCATAACCCAATGAGCACCTGTATACTATCTTAGGTGAACAAACTAACACCAATGGCTTGTGAGACCTGGCCACCACCCCTCGTCGGGGTCTCGATCAGTATACACTAGTCTACACTGGAGTATCGATGCCCGGTCTCGATACTCCTACGACTAGGGACATTTAAGGATGTGCTTATAGACCCCAGCTCCCACATATATGATCGCCATCATAATGTTGGCAGTCAAGCAAGAATCCTATGGGCTCTATCAACATGTATATGATGATAAAGACAAACCAGATAGCATACTATCATCTTGAGTAAGACTGTTTTATCGGTATAGGTCCTCACTCATTCATCATAATCACTAGTCCGCGACTATGATAATTGCCTTGAGGGCACTATAGCCAACAATCACCCACTTGCACTTAAGGATAATTATTGTGATGTCGCATACTCACAGCCTGTGTGATACCGAACACCCAACTTCTCTACTAATCAGTTTTGCAAAGCCCGTTTGCGAAAATGATTGCGTTCGAGAAATAGCCTCAGTGAGTGGATCCGCTCCAATGTTTCTTTCTGTATCTCTCTATATCTCAACTTCGCGGAGAAAGCTATCTCCCGAAATGAGCAATACCTGTCTTAGAATTTTTCTGGATATCTGATGGGACCCAGTTCTCAAATGAGCTCCAAATCCAGCAAACTACTTAGACTGTATCGTCCACTGAATTTAATCAGTATCCTGCGATATGCCTTTCCTCAGTATTCGCTTGGACTACCCGTCCAACATACTGTAGGGTTACTAGGCACTCTCACAAGGTTCAACAAGGTATCAAACATGCCCGATTTAAATTTTAGACGTGTCGAACAACCCTAACCAAGATCTTAAACTAGAGATTAGGCGAAACAAAGCAAGTAAACAACTTTACTTATAAGAGTTTGGGATTACAACCTTTGTAGTCCGGTCCTTCACTTCATAAGCTCCATGTTGTGGTCCCTTCACCGCGATCATCAAGTTCCCGGACTCTAGGGAGGCTCCACGAAGAGAAAGATGCAAGCTTGCTTCCGATCTTCGATAACTAAGATGATCTACCTTGAAGTTTCTTTAACACAAGCTCTCACTCACTAAATGAAGTGAACACCCTAATCTAATTGGCAAGAATAGATTAGGATGATGAAGTAGGAATTTAGCTCTCATTTGTTTTCTTAATCTCACTCATTTTCATCACAAAGAAAAAAGCTAGAGAGCTTTTCACCAAGGAAGAAGAAGAATAATATCCAAAACCTTTTGTGATGAATAATGAATCAATAGTGAGGTTAAAAATGCAACCATGGTTGATAAAAGAAAAGCTAAACATTGTAGAGAGTTAACTAGAGTTAAAGGGTTGGATTGGGTTAAACAAATATCTCACAAAATATCATAACAAATATCTTTGCTTAAAACAAAAGCAAAACTTCAAAAAGCTACTAGAAAGTTTAACCCAAATCAAACCCTAACCATGTTAAATCTCCACTAATCATGTTGCATTTATAACCATAATATGTTACAATATTATATATCACATATACAATATTTATTGTAACAAAATAAAATAATACAATTAACATATATCGCATATATATCAATGTATTACCCGAGTGAGAAAAAGAATCTTTTAGTGAGCTTATATTAGTTAATGTAATTTAATGTATCAAATATATAATTATACATTAAATTATCGAATCAACAATTGATCCGATAATCCGGCTATTTCACAAATAACCGACTAATATAATCTGTATCAGTTCATCGAATCAACACTTGATCCGACGACCCGGCTATATCACATATACCCGGCCGATATTTCATATCGCGAGAATCTAATACGGTATCACATACATGTATTGTTCTCGGTCCCACACATATCATATATGTGCTCCTACTCCGTTTTGCCTGAGCCAGGAAACCTCTGTGTAGGACTCTAAAGAATCGTCAATACGCCGGCAGTAGGTGATGATCATATCAAGCACCCACAAGCTGCAAGCGGTCAGCTAAACGTAACAGCCACCCAGGTAATGAGCGATCAGAAGATCAACAACCAAGCCTGTACTTTCTCCCGCGAATCCAATCAGTAACACTCCCGTACAGTCCGATCTCTTCGTCTGATATGTCGCATATCTCGCCTAGGGGTGGTAAACGTCAGACCCCAATAGCTTGATAAGTCATGTCGATATGAGGTCCATAACAGTTCGAGAAACTACTGATAACACGTACCAGTAAATCTCGGCAACCCTGGCCAGGGATTTCCAGTTATAGCCAATCGAACACAGCGCAACATCAACTCCCTATACCGGGAGAGACGAAACCCCTCCTATCGCTCATTGCCTCCATGTGATTCGGGACTGTACCCAAAAGCCACCTTTTTACATGCCCTCTTGGACGTGGTATGATGGAAATCAAAGCACAGTGGGAATTACACAAGACTCTATAACGATCTCGGGTCTACAGACTAACATGTACCAGTGTCACCAAAGAACTGCCATCTAACGTGAGGTATAATACCATCTGGGAGTTCTCTGCGAGTCCGTCCAGTGTACCCAGTCTCCACTGAGCACCCGTATACCTTCTCTGATGTCAAACACCAATGGATATGAGATCATCCATCACCCATCATATGGGTCAAGAAGCGCATACGCTAGTCTACTCTGGAGTATCGATGCTCTGTCTCGGTACTCCCACGACTAAGAACATTTGAAGGATGTACTTGGCGACTACACTGTCCTCACTAGTATGATCTGCATCATAGTCCTGGTAGTCAAGTACTCATCCTAAGTGCTTTATCAACATGTAACATAGAGACAATCAGAGTACATGTTAAGATAAAGAGCAACCAGATAGCGTACTATCATGTCGAGCAAGAAAGTCCTCCCTATATATGTCCAAGCATCCACTACAATATACATCGTATGTACAGTAATGGCCTCTAGGGCATACATATAACTAACAATCTCCCACTTGCACTAGGGCCATCTGTTGTGGTATCGCATACCCAACAATCAGCTGTAGTTGAAGTATCTCATACTCAACCATCCCATGAAAGTCTCTACTAGAAAATAAGCCTTTGTGAGTGGATCCGTGCTGTTGTCCTCTGTGTCTACTCTCCTAACCTCGATCTTCCTGGAGATCAACCATCTCCATGATCAGGTGATACTGTCTAAGAATTATGTCTGGACCTCTGATAGGACGGGGGTTCCTTGGCATAAGCCTCAACTCTATTGTCGGCTCTTTCCTCATCGAATAAGGTGCAGGATATTTCACAAATATCACTATACAAAGCAAAAACTATAAAAACAATCAAAAGACAAACCGAGTTTGTAGCATCTACTAGTTTCGCTAAAGAGGTCACTCCCGGTGAAGGGATCTCGGCTCTTTCCTTATCGAATAAGGTGCTGGATGTTCTACAAGGAACACCGCTGTGCAAAACAAGAACTAGAGCTACCAGTTTTTAAGAAAAGTTCCTACAACATCTTTAGGTTTCTTTTAGTTTCATTAATCTCATTAATGAAGTCCCATTTTATTATGCTTCACAAGCATCATTTTTGAAACGAAATCTGCAATATAACATATATCTCATATATATAATATAAACATTCTTCTCAGGCAGTAATATGATCTCATCACAGAACATTGCAGCAGAAGAAACATATATGAAATATTGGATATACTAGGAGGTCTGTGTTTTAGTACGAGCCTGTATAAAACACGGATTCCACGGTCACGATGAATAGCCAAACCCACATCCGTAGACCCCTACGAGAGCGGCAAGCAACACTGTCAATTCTAGGGTTAGGAGACCCGGTCTCGACTCCTCAAGATGGTCTCCCATTGGACCCTAAAACCCGGTTACTTGTGCTCCCCGCCTTGGGTCTACCTAATGCGGAAAAGTAAATAATATACAATGGTGACATCATCCTCAGCCCGGAAGTGCCCCAATAAAATAATATTACATACAAAAGAATTTTACATGAATGAAAATAAAAACCCTCATCTCACATAAAACCCCCGGCTATTCAGAACACGACGATCCAACATAACATATCACAGCAACACATAATATCTCATATCATCAACGTAAGCAAGTATGCGTATCCCGATTGTCGTTGATGTATAGCAACGAAGCCGGCGATACACCACATACTACGCTTACGGTCACAGAAAAAAAGTGTAAAACTACAATAGTTGGAATCCGCAACCTCTTTAGACATCGCATGCCTAACCAAATGAATTCCTTAGACATCGCATGCCTAACAATTATAAACCCCGCATTTTAGTCTCGATCTCGAAAACACCTTTCAATATCTAGTCGGGCAATTCAACAAGATTCCCGACATCCTGATCAAATGCTCGTCGCAAACTTTAGTAGACGACTGCACCCCTGGATGCCGTCGACGAAGTGCACTAAGGCGGAACACCGCTGCAACGAGCATCCGAACGGATGCTTTTGGCGACGGGGTTCTCCTACAGTCACTTGGACGGGGCTATGGGGCGTGGCTATCTATTAAGTTTACCCGGCGAGTATCCGCGTACGCTACGTGATTGCGACGGACTTTTGATCAGATCAAAATCCCGTGGCAACCGATCAAATGAGACTAAACTGCTAGATTTATAGCATTCAAATTAGTTATCTTATAACTATTTGTGGATTCCAAATATTGTATCACATTCTAGTTAAATAGACAATGTTAAACTTTCCGATCGAATAAACAAACAGCCAAGATTTCCCAATTAGCTCAACACTTGAGCGGAGTTCAAAAAGTATCCATCACATGCCACAGTACCAATGGTCCAACCGTAGAAGGGTCAAACCAACGCCTCACATATGGCAACGCCGTACTGCCCCAAACCCTAAGGTTTAGAGGCGGTTCAGACGGTCACATAATCGAGTTAAGGTTTGTGTTCTTCTAGAGGGTCCACCGCGTTACTTGCACGACTAAAAACGTTCTTAAACTACGGAAAAATCCAACACTTGAAAATTTTCCGGCAGGGGAAAAAATGAGTTATTGATATCCGTTCGAACTTTTTAACACGTTCTAAAATTACCCGGAAAAATTAAACGAAGTTAAACTTTCCGATCGAATCAACGAGTTCCAAATACAACCCAGAAAACTCAATACATGAGTATAATTAAAAAATCCCAGAAGCATCAGGAAGTGCCTACGGATGTTACTGTGCAAACAGTAAACCCTAATTCTCCTATACGGACACGGAACCGCCGTGCAAGGCATGGTATTGTCGCGGTTCCGCGGCGCTTTAGTGGGATTAGTGTCTCGTTTTGCACAGTAATTCCTAAAACACCCTGCTTAATTTTCTGAGTATTTTTAATACAGAAAAAATCAACATTTGAATTTTTTTTCCAGAAACTAGGGTTTTATGGGTATTCGGAGTTCGATCGGACTTTAAACTTCACCTAGACTTCGCCTAAAGCTCTAGCTTGGCTCTGATACCACTGTAGGGTTACTAGGCACTCTCACAAGGTTCAACAAGGCATCAACCATGCCCGATTTAAATTTTAGACGTGCCGAACAACCCTAACCAAGATCTTAAACTAGAGATTAGGAGAAACAAAGCAAGTAAACAACTTTACTTCTAAGAGTTTGGGATTACAACCTTTGTATTCCGGTCCTTCACTTCATAAGCTTCGTGTTGTGGTCCCTTCACTGCGATCATCAAGTTCTCGGACTCTAGAGAGGCTCCACGAAGAGAAAGATGCAAGCTTGCTTCCGATCTTCGATAACTAAGATGATCTACCTTGAAGTTTCTTTAACACAAGCTTTCACTCACTAAATGAAGTGAACACCCTAATCTAATTGGAAAGAATAGATTAAGATGATGAAGTAGGAATTTATCTCTCATTTGTTTTCTTAATCTCACACATTTTCATCACAAAGAAAAAAACTAGACAGCTTTTCACCAAGGAAGAAGAAGAATAATATCCAAAACCTTTTGTGATGAATAATGAATCCATAGTGAGATTAGAAATGCAACCATGGTTGATAAAAGAGAAGCTAACCATTGTAGAGAGTTAACTAGGGTTAAAGGGTTGGGTTGGGTTAAACAAATATCTCACAAAATATCATAACAAATATCTTTGCTTAAAACAAAAGGCAAAGCTTCAAGAAGCTACTAGAAAGTTTAACCCAAATCAAACCCTAACCATGTTAAATCTCCACTAATCATGTTGCATTTATAACCATAACATGTTACAATATTATATATCACATATACAATATTTATTGTAACAAAATAAAATAATACAATTAACATATATCGCATATATATCAATGTATTACCCGAGTGAGAAAAAGAATCTTTTAGTGAACTTATATTAGTTAATGTAATTTAATATATCAAATATATAATTATACATTAAATTATCGAATCAACACTTGATCCGATAATCCGGCTATTTCACAAATAACCGACTAATATAATCTGTATCAGTTCATCGAATCAACACTTGATCCGACGACCCGGCTATATCACATATACCCGGCCGATATCTCATATCGCGAGAATCTAATACGGTATCACATACACGTATTGCTCTCGGTCCCGCACATATCATATATGTGCTCCTACTCCATTTTGCCTGAGCCAGGCAACCTCTGTGTAGGACTCTAAAGAATCGTCAATACGCCGGCAGTAGGTGATGATCATATCAAACACCCACAAGCTGCAAGCGGTCAGCTAAACGTAACAGCCACCCAGGTAATGAGCGATCAGAAGATCAACAAGCAATCATGTACTTTCTCCCGCGAATCTAATCAGTAACACTCCCGTACAGTCCGGTCTCTTCGTCTGATATGTCGCATATCTCGCCTAGTGGTGGTAAACGTCAGACCCCAATAGCTTGATAAGTCGTGTCGATATGAGGTCTATAACAGTTTGAGAAACTACTGATAACACTTACCAGTAAATCTCAGCAACCCTGGCCAGGGATTTCCAGTTATAACAAATCGAACACAGCGCAACATCAACTCCCTATACCGGGAGAGACGAAACCCCTCCTATCGCTCATTGCCTCCATGTGATTCGGGACTGTACCCAAAAGCCACCTTTTTGCGCGCCCTCTTGGATGTGGTATGATGGAAATCAAAGCACAGTGGGAATCACACAAGACTCTATGAAGATCTCGGGTCTACAGACTAACATGTACCAGTGTCACCAAAGAACTGCCATCTGACGTGAGGTATAATACCATCTGGGAGTTCTCGGCGAGTCCGTCCAGTGTACCCAGTCTCCACTGAGCACCCGTATACCTTCTCTGATGTCAAACACCAATGGATATGAGATCATCCATCGCCCATCATATGGGTCAAGAAGCGCATACGCTAGTATACTCTGGAGTATCGATGCCCTATCTCGGTACTCCCACGACTAGGAACATTTGAAGGATGTACTTGGCGACTACACTATCCCCACTAGTATGATCTGCATCATAGTCCCAGTAGTCAAGTACTCATCCTAAGCGCTTTATCAACATGTAACATAGAGACAATCAGAGTACATGTTAAGATAAAGAGCAACCAGATAGCGTACTATCATGTCAAGCAAGAAAGTCCTCCCTATATATGTCCAAGCATCCACTACAATATACATCGTATGTACAGTAATGGCCTCTAGGGCATACATATAACTAACACATACTGTCCCTCAAAAGAGGGATAACTATAACTCTGACAGTCACTCTGTCATCCATGTCACCTTGGAAGCCTGATATGATAACCGACTTCCGAAAGAGGCTGTCGTAATCATTTCCCAAGAACTTTCACTTATGTTCAATAACCGCTTCCAAATGTTTCTCCAGGATTGGATTAATATATCTGCTTATTACATCTAGTGCAAAAGCAATATCTGGTGGGGTACTTGACATTTCAACATTAACTCAATTGCCTAAGCAAATGATATGTTAATCATGTAGATCCCTCTCCCCTTTAGTCTGTAAGACACCTTTAGAGAGGTTGACTCCATCACCTGCAGGTTCACCACCATGCTAGGAGTCGTCCATTCTAAAATATCTTTAGAATAATATCAAAGTACCCAAATTGGGATACTTCCCAAATCTAGATCAAAAAACATAGATCTAGTAACCAGGAAACTTGATATTATTTCTATATCCTATGTGGAGAAACAACTGTGTGACAACCAAAGTATAACCGATCGTAGTATAAGAATATCCCTTCCTATCAAGTGCATTTCATCCCAATACCTGGACATCACTCTCTACTACCTTCTTACTAGATCCATCTCCCATTCTGATGAAGTCAAGACCTATGACTGTCACAT
The DNA here is from genome assembly GCA_030015575.1 of Agapanthus africanus. Taxonomy (NCBI): domain Eukaryota; kingdom Viridiplantae; phylum Streptophyta; class Magnoliopsida; order Asparagales; family Amaryllidaceae; genus Agapanthus; species Agapanthus africanus. The sequence goes on from CM057350.1 coordinate 462,373,993, forward strand.
CAAAAATAGATGATCTATTTCCGCTATACCTGCTTTAGTCTATAAATAGACATAAGCAACTTGTCTACTATGCTTCCGCTGCTCCCACTGACTACAACAACCCTCTGGCAGAGTCATATACACGTGCACTTTTAAAGCTAGTTTAGAATGACGCTATACTCATCCTCCTGCCGGGTCTTATAGTCTAGAACAGCAGCAATGACACGTCTGGGTAAACAAGAACCTCCATGTCACCGTCTCTGTGAAGACCGAAGTACCTCTCGGGTGCCTGAGGTTACCCACCAAATCTGCGGAGTGGCTAATGGAACATCAAATCCAATTGAATCCTTAGGCTTTATTAAATTTCCTGTAATCGTTTGTGGTTCTGGAATAACTTCCAGTTCTACCATACTTCCACTTCTGTTTTCGAAAAAAAAAATCCATTTTACTAAAACTGTAGCGAGTTAAGAACAATATAAATACTGATCTTCCTGATGGTAGAAAGTTAACCCTCGTCAAAGCCCGGGATAACCCACAATCTACCATTATTGAAACGTGCCTTGAGTTTATCCGGATTCTGGTTTTAAGCATCAGCCGGACAACTCCCTATACCTTAACATCGTTAAGTTATAAATTGATTCTATATATATCTGATATAGAAACAAAAGCACTGATTTAATTTGAACCAGATTCAAAATCATGCAGCTGTCTCCAGTGCATATCAACCAAATGGAAAGAGAACAATCAGCATTACTCATTTAGGAGTGCATCCATATATGAGTAACCCGAAAGAGAAGCAAGTTCTAAAAACCATTACTATCAACGGAATACCAAACACAAGTATCTACATCTTTGAATAGTTTGAAGAATCCCGATACTTCTAATAAATGGTTTTCTACTTTATTCTTATACCTAAAACTTCTCAAAATCTGAACCTTGCATTTCAATGAAATACATTTCTAGAATCAGAGAAGTTATGAATAAACAGAATACAGTGCGAGTACCAACCCCATTGTCCTAATGGAAACTGGATAACATACAATATTTTGTATAAGTCCCCTGAGTTCAATAACTCAAACTCTGTGCGTCACAGGTTGAAAAACTATACTATGGTTAAGATGAATTACACCGATGTTGAATGCACCTTACCTAATCACCAGCTGATATAGGTAAATGTGACAGACATAATATCAAAAAGTTATATCTCACTTTATAAAATAAATGTACAGATATATATCAGTTTGAAATTGGTGCATAACAACGGATATTCAAAACCAAATATTTCCCATCCTGCAAAAACCAGATGATTTCCTCAAATATCACCAATTACAACGAATTCCGATATAATGAGGATCTAATCACCCAATTCCCAATATCTTACTCCCACTCACCATCCATAATAACATACAGATGTGAGAAACTGATCTGGTAAATACATACCATGGAGTTAGATTCCAATTGGGAAAGCAGTTATCAATTAACATCGCACAGTAAAACTGAAACATGAAAATGTTTCAAAAGGGTTAACTGGTATTCCTAGTAACGTCTCTTCCATTATCCAGAATCATGACAGTAACCATATACTTACCTGCCCCCACTGCAATCCCTTTATTATGTCTTTACTTATTACTTTCTGTACAACTCCTTTACGCTAATTGGTTTTCTTCATTCCCTACCTTTCGGCACCAGCCTAAGGTTTGGACGAAGACTATCCAATAAGTGTAATAGGTGTACTCTCCTAATCCTAGGAGCCCTCGCAACCTGAGAGAAGGTAAAGAGAAAAAACACCTGAATAATTTTATTCTATTTCTCCTGAACCAGAAACCATCCCTGAATCTGGAACGCATTCCTTCGAGTTCGTATGTAACTATACGATAGCCTATCCAATGGAAGTGGATATTCGGAGTGTTCTAGAGAAAAGCAAAGTGGATGTAGAGTGGCAGGGGTATACACGGTCTTTGTCGTGAATGATGGTGATCGCAATTTCGTTTGCCATTATTCTAATCCCTTTATATGTCTTTACTTATTACCTTCTGTACACCACAGTTAAGCTTGTTGGTTTTCTTCCTACCTTACCGTTCGGCACCTGCCTATGGTCTGGAGGAAGACTATCCAATAAGCTCAATAGGTGTACCCTCTCCTAATCATAGGAGCCCTCACAACCTGAGAGAAGGTAAAGAGAAAAGACAACCGAATAATCCTATTCAATCTCTCCAGAACCAGAATCCATCCTCGAAAAAGTTCCTTTGAGTTCGTATGTAACTATACGATGGATTTATCCAATAGAAGTGGATGTTCGTAGTGATACGCGGTGTTCTGGAGAAAAGCAAAGGCGATATAGAAGTGGCAATGATGTATGCGACACCGTGACATTCCAAAAGCCAAAGTGTTTTAAGAAGGTTCGGTTAATTTGGTTTCATAAGTTTTAATCAAAGGTCGGGTCATAGTCGCAGCCAGAGAGAGAGAGAGAGAGAAGAAACACTCAGCGTGCACTCTAACCTAAATCAGAATGGTTAATCATTTTATCTAATCAGGATGGCTCCCACTGTTTCCTCGAATTCTCCTCCAAACCCAAAAGGAGAATTAGTCGGAATCACCCGAGGAGTAATCCTACTCATCAGTGGGAATCGGGATCCAACTATCATCGCATGATAATTTGATGGAAGCCACTCAAGTCATCACACTCCAGAAGGTATGCGCAAGCCTGGTAAGTTTCCTGTATGTTTGAAACTCCCGATATGATTTTTACCCCAAGCGGTTTATGACCTTGACTTTGGCCAACAAATCATAACCCGTAAGTCAAGTTCTACCCGTCATTGTCCTGATTGATTTAGACCCACCCGCACACACCCTTGACTTTGGCCAAAAAAGTGGTACGACTGTCCTAAACCAATGCATATCCATGCAACGAACAAGCAATACACAGCTACCGCACACGATGCTTTGACTTTGGCCAACAAACACCGCACGAATACTATGCACTATTTATCCGAAATGACGGAGGGCTACGGCTGGTTTTTGGCGAAAAACCTTTAACGTAATGAACTTGATATCGTTGAAGGAATCCAAGTGGTTTTATAAATATATAGTGGCGAAAACTTTTGCTAAAGAGGTCACTCCCGGTGAAGGGATCTCGGCTCTTTCCCCGTAGAATGGGGTGCAGGATATCCCAAACTGAATACGATGATGCAAAGCAAAATTAATCGACTATAGTAAAGTTATTACATCGACGCAAATTTTTATCCAAGGGGTCACTCCCGATGAAGGGATCTCGGCCCTTACCTCGTCGAATGAGGTGCAGGATATTCCAAACTGAATACCACTATACAAAGCAAAAGAGAACGTCTATAATGTCAGTTTTTAAAAAAACTTGGTTCCAACAACATCATATATTGGTTTGTTTTATCCTTGCATTGATAAGAATCTATGCAGTCCCATCAATTAATCACACCAGAAAAGAACGAAAATAAAATGTACGTATATACCATCCGCATTCGCCACTGGGTCCCGTCATCACCCGTTAGGTTACTTAACTAACGACGGAGCGGGGACTGGACTAGCGCGGGTGCAAAACATATACAACATCTACTAGTATAAATAAATATATATATATATATAACATTCGTCCCAGGCATGATATAAAGCAACATCACATAAACATCACAGAAGCAACACAGTATGGTGGATAATCTGGAGCCCCGGGTTTTACTTGAGCCGCAAGTGAGACCCGACGTTCCCTGTCGTGTGGATAGCCTATGCAATAAAAACTTAGGCCCTTACGAGCGTGGAAAGTTACCTGCCAAAACCAGAAGCGAGGCAGCCCCCTTCAATAACGTGAATGGACCACCAGGCACTTCACGGAATCCGGTAACTTGAGCACTCCTCCTGGGTCAACCTATACCCCCTACGAGTGCGGCGAATAGCCTGCCAATTCTAGAGTAAGGTCCCCTCCATCCTAAAGCCATGAGATGCGGACCAGTTGCCCTCTAGAATCCGGCTATTCGTGCACTCCACCGCGGGGTAATCCTAGTACAGAAAAGAAAATAATATACAAGGGTGACATCGACCTCAACCCGGTCGTGCCCCAAAAGAATAATATACAAACTGACAGTGACGGCAGTCCACATGTCGGACGCTCGCCCCGCAATATCAAATGTACAAATGAAAATAAACTGTACTAACATTGCACCATAGCTATCCACCACGTCCAACCAACATCACAGCACAACACAGAATATCAACGTGAATGTCACGTTCGCAAACTCGTCTAAAAGAACATATAGCAGTTAGACGGGTTTACCGATCAAATGACATTCACGGTCGTAGATAGAAATATATGTACTGTTAAATGCACACATAAAATATCAATCGACTAAATTCCAAATTGGCCCCAATAGCAAAATCAACACTTCACTGAAACCTGGGCCAAGACAGTATATGTCAAAAATCACAATTCCAAGTCAGGGGAATACAGGAAAAATTTCGAAGCCCGTCGCCACTAAATGGCCGTGGAACCGCCGTCAATATGGGGTAAGTGCGGCGGTTCCTCGGCGACTTGGAGGCATTAGGAGCCCAAATTTTTTCTGTACCCTTAAAATCGCCTGCACGGATTTTTAAGCCTCTGGAAATAATTTTTTGAACACTTTTGAAAAACGACAGCAAACACAAAATTGAAGTCGTGATTTTGGCAATTTCCGTTGATCGATCTTTTAAGCACGTTTAAACAAGCTAGTAAGGGGTTTAAAGGGTGGCTCTGATACCATGAAGGGTTCTGGCAGCGCCCCGGCCAACAAAATGCGGAACAAAAATTTTCTAAACTGGCGCTACCGCTACCCGATTTACAGATCGACCTTAAACCCTAAACTAGCATGCTAACTAAAAGTCAGAATCGTTATACCGAGTTGATCCGTGTCCTTCGGTCTTCATTCCAAGCTCCTAGTGGCTCCTTGATGTGGTTTGGTTGCCGGTCTTCCTCCATCTCCGATGATCCACCCGAGGGAAACGCGCAAGCTCCAACCTCGACGAATGAGATAACCGACGCTCCAAAGTCGCTAGATATGGAGAGTCAAGGATTAGTAGTGTGTCACTATGTTTTTCTCTCTACCCTTGAGCTCAATGAGAAACTCAAGAAGAAGATGAAGGAGGTGAAAGCTTTTGGCATGAACAACAATAAAATGGCTTTGTATTTTTTTGTGAGAATGAGAGTGAGAGTGAGCTAGTGTAGAATGTACCAAATGAAAATCAATCCTCTCTCCAATTAGTGGCCGGCCCCTCTCTCTCATCCTAGCAAAAAAAAGTCCCATTTCCTTTTCCAATTAAACAATTAAGTGCCCATCCTTTGCTACATGCACAAAACCATGCTCAACACTATGCACATGCCACCTCACACCCTCCACCTCATTATGAAACAAATGAATTTTCCATAAATGGAAAATCAATAATGAGGTGGCATCATCTAGAAGCTATTCCATATAAAATACGGAATACTTCCCGGTACATATATCGAAAAACATATACGCGTATTCGTACCAAAATACGAAAAGCCGAGAGAGAAAACAAATAGTGAACAATAATACTAGAATACATATATATAAATACATATGTAAATTATTAAATCAAAACCTGATTTAATAATCTGACTTAATCCTAAGCCGCTAGTATTATCAACCGTCCGATTAAAGTCTGCGCAGCTAGTGCACATATTTAATCGGGCACCTGTATGCACCAACATACAACATGTACACCATATCGCCTAAACCGTGAAAACCTTCTGTGTAAGACTCTAAAGACTCGTCAATACGCTGGCAGTGGGTTTAACTACAAGCACGTCAGCGGCACTAGCTGTACGTAACAGCTACCCGGGTATTGAGCGAAAGGGAGGCCGACGAGCAAACTTATCCTGAACCCCTACTGAGCCTGACAGTGACAATATCCGTACAGTCCGGTCTGTTCGTCTAAGAGTATCGCATAAAGAGTCTAGGGGGTGGATAAAGTCAGACCCCTAACAACGCGATATTTAGTGTCGGCATGTAACCCATCACCTCCTGAGAAACTATCGATCCTGGATCGGTAATCCTCGTCTATCATGGCCATGGATTTGTGGTGATGGCCACCCGTATACAATGCGACATCAACCCCCAATACCGGGAGAGACGAATCTCCGACGATCCGATCACTGCCTCCATGTGGCTCGGGACTCTACCCAACTAAAACCTGTTTGCACGACTCCTTTTGTAGGGTTCCTAGGCACTCTTAAGAGGCCTCACAAGGCATCAACCATGCCAATTTCAAAAATTACGGTGCCGAGAAACCCTAATACGGATCGTTGGCTAGATAAATAGGCGAAACAAAGCAACTAGTTTACAACTAAACTAAAAGAACGGAAATACAACCTTTGTAGATCCGGTCCTCCACCTCCATGGCTCTGCGATGAAGTCTCCTCGCTGTACAAATCGGATCTTGGGCTCTAGCGTCGGCTTCATCGGAGAAAAAGCGGGCTAGGTCATCGACGACGATGCCGAAGATGATCTACATCGAGGCATCGCTAGATCAAGCTTCACCTTCACCAAGCCATGAAAACTTGTGAAGGAAACACCCTATACTACTTGGCAAGAGGTAGAGGATGAAGAAATAGGAAGTGGGTTCACTTTAGAATTGGATTTCTCACTCATTTCATCAATCCACCATTGATGAAGTGAAGCTTTCTTCATTGAAGAAGATGAAGAAGGAGGAGCTAATATTATGATAAGTTAATTAGAATTGAAAAGAAAAATAAATCCTTATCATAATTCCAACCATAGTTAGGTGTAGAGAATAGACTAGGGTTAGTGAATGGTTAGGTTAAGGAGATGAAGACAAAATGGTCAAAGTTGCATGAAGCTTCAAGAAACTTCATGAATCAAAGCAACCATTTTGTTTTCTTCTCTCTTTATTAATCCAAAATAAATAGATAAATGAATGGATAAATAAATAAAAACCTAACCATATACTTAACCAAGGTTTAATTCTTTACACTTAACCAAAGCAAACATGTATCATCAAACATGATACAATCAAGTGCACAAAAGTATATCACATATACAATGTGCACATCCGAGTGAGAATATCCATTTAAAGTGAACCGATACTAGTTAATGCAAAATAATATATCAAATATATAATTATACATTAAATCATTAAATCAACACTTGATTTAACGACCCGGTCATATCGCATATAACCGACTAATATCAATAGTAACAACTTATCGAATCAACACTTGATCCGATAACCCGGCTATAACGCATATAACCGATCAATGTTACATATCGCGAGAATCGAATACAGTATCACATACTGGTATCATTCTCGGTCCCGCACATATCTCATATGCGCTCCTATTTCGTTTCGCTTGAGCCAGGAAACCTCTGTGTAGGACTCTAAAGACTCGTCAATACGCCGGCAGCAGGTGATGATCATATCAAACACCCACAAGCCGCAAGCGGTCTGCTAAACGTAACGGCCACCCGGGTATTGAGCGATCAGAAGATCGACGAGCAAGCCCGCTCACACTCCTGTGAATCCAACCAGTAACACTTACCGTACAGTCCGGTCTGATCGTCTGATATGTCGCATATCTCGCCTAGGGGTGGTAAACGTCAGACCCCAATAGCTCGATAAATCGTGTCGATATGAGGTCTATAACAATTCGAGAAACTACTGGTAACACTTACCAGTAAATCTCAGCAACCCTGGCCAGGGATTTCCTGTTATAGCCAATCGAACACAGCGCAACATCAACTCCCTATACCGGGAGAGACGAATCCCCTCCTATCGCTCATTGCCTCCATGTGATTCGGGACTGTACCCAAAAACCACCGTTTTTCACGCCCTCTTGGACGTGGTAAGGTGGAAATCAAAGCACAGTGGGAACCACACAAGACTCTATGACGATCTCGGGTCAACAGACTACTCTTTACCAGTGTCACCAGAGAACTGCCATCTGACGTAAGGTATAATACCATCTGGGAGTTCTCGGTGAGTCCGTCCAGTGTACCCAGTCTCCACTGAGCACCCGTATATCATCTCTGATGTCAAACATCAATGGATATGGGATCATCCATCGCCCATCTGTATGGGTCGAGAAGGTGTACGCTAGTCTACTCTGGTATATCGATGCCCCGTCTCGATATACCCACGACTAGGGACCTTGAAGGATGTACTTATGGACTACCCTGTCCCTACTAGTATGATCCGCATCATAGTCCAGGTAGTCAAGTACACATCCTAGGGGCTTTACCAACATGTAACAGAGAGACTGTCAGTATACACGTTAAGGTAAAGAGCAACCAGATAGCATACTATCATGTCGAGCAAGAAAGTCCTCCCTATATATGTCCAAGCATCCACTACAATATACATCCTATGTATAGTAATGGCCTCTAGGGCATACATATAACTAACACCTTTGAGCCGTGGTAGGGTAGTAATCAAAGTACAGTGGGAACTCACACGAGACAATTGACGATCTCATGTCGGCAGACTAAACTGCACACATGTCACCTGGTAACTGCTATCTGACAATAGGTATAATACCAACTAGCAGGTCCCCGGCGAGTCCGTCCAGTGTACTCATAACCCAATGAGCACCTGTATACTATCTTAGGTGAACAAACTAACACCAATGGCTTTTAAGACCTGGCCACCACCCCTCGTCGGGGTCTCGATCAGTATACACTAGTCTACACTGGAGTATCGATGTCCGGTCTCGATACTCCTACGACTAGGGACATTTAAGGATGTGCTTATAGACCCCAGCTCCCACATATATGATCTCCATCATAATGCTGGCAGTCAAGCAAGAATCTTATGGGCTCTATCAACATGTATATGATGATAAAGACAAACCAGATAGCATACTATCATCTTGAGTAAGACTGTTTTATCGGTATAGGTCCTCACCATTCATCATAATCATTAGTCTGCGACTATGATAATTGCCTTGAGGGCAATATAGCCAACACATTGAATATATGAAGTGATCGAGAAGACGATGGAAGTGCTGTGTGACCATAGTTAAGAATATGCAAACCTGTACCATTACCTACGCTACTGTTTTCGTACCTTTTTAAGTGGCTGCCGAGAGAAGTTGAGTGTAGTCTGGCGTGATGTGGTGAGGTTCCCCTGAGTCAGGGTACCAGTTAGAAGCATAAAACTTGGACCACTCGAGAAATATGGCAGAGGTGTTTATGACAGCGTGGCATATGTGCAGGTCCTTGATAGTATCCATCCGATCATCCATTCTAAGACTGTGGGGCAAAAAATTGTGGAGCACCCCTTAGACCACCAGAGAACTCTGATTGAAGCGTTGTGGGCAACAACTGTCTGTTAGTTATATGTATGCCCTAGAAGCCATTACTGTACAAGTAATGTTAGTTATATGTGTGCCCTACAGGCCATTACTATACATAGGATGTATATTGTAGTCGATGCTTGGACATATATAGGGAGGACTTTCTTGCCCGACATGATAGTATGCTATCTGGTTTCTCTTTACCTTAACGTGTACACTGATTGTCTCTCTGTTACATGTTGGTAAAGCCCTTAGGATGTGTACTTGACTACCTGGACTATGATGCGGATCATACTAGTGGGGACATGGTAGTCCATAAGTACATCTTTCAAAGTCCCTAGTCGTGGGTATATCGAGACGGGGCATCGATATACCAGAGTAGACTAGCGTATACCTTCTCGACCCATACAGATGGGCGATGGATGATCCCATATCCATTGGTGTTTGACATCACGGGTACTCAGTGGAGACTGGGTACACTGGACGGACTCGCCGAGAACTCCCAGATGGTATTATACCTTACGTCAGATGGCAGTTCTCTGGTGACATTGGTACAGAGTAGTATGTTGACCCGAGATCGTCATAGAGTCTTGTGTGGTTCCCACTGTGCTTTGATTTCCACCTTACCACGTCCAAGAGGGCGTGCAAAACGGTGGTTTTTGGGTACAGTCCCGAATCACATGGAGGCAATGAGCGATAGGAGGGGATTCGTCTCTCCCGGTATAGGGAGTTGATGTTGCGCTGTGTTCGATTGGCTATAACCGGAAATCCCTGGCCAGGGTTGCTGAGATTTACTGGTAAGTGTTACCAGTAGTTTCTCGAACTGTTATAGACCTCATATCGACACGACTTATCGAGCTATTGGGGTCTGACGTTTACCACCCCTAGGCGAGATATGCGACATATCAGACGACGAGACCGGACTGTACGGTAAGTGTTACTGGTTGGATTCACAGGAGTGTGAGCGGGCTTGCTCGTCGATCTTCTGATCGCTCAATACCCGGGTGGCCGTTACGTTTAGCAGACCGCTTGCGGCTTGTGGGTGTTTGATATGATCATCACCTGCTGCCGGCGTATTGACGAGTCTTTAGAGTCCTACACAGAGGTTTCCTGGCTCAAGCGAAACGAAATAGGAGCGCATATGAGATATGTGCGGGACCGAGAATGATTCATGTATGTGATACCGTATTCCATTCTCGCGATGAATGTGTCGAAAGGTTGTATGCGATATAACCTAGTTATCGAATCGAGGATTGATTCGATAAGCCGATACATTGGATACTAGTCGGTTATATGCGATATGACCGGATCGTTAAATCAAGTGTTGATTTAATGATTTAATGTATAATTATATATATGATATATTAATTTACATTAACTAGTATTGGTTCATTTTAAATGGATTTTCTCACTTGTTTGTGCACATTGTATATGTGATATATTTTTATGCACAAGTTTGTATCATGTTTGATGATGCATGTTAACTTGGGTTTGTGTAATGATTAAATCATGGTTGTATAATGGTTAGGGTTTTCATTTTCTTATTCATTTATTTATTTATTTATTCTTTTTGGAAAATATATAAAGCATGAAGAGAAAATGGTGGCTTTCTTTGTTTGATATTGAAGCTTCATGAAGCTTTGACCAAAGTGACCACTTTGTCTTCATCCTTAACCCTAACCATTCATCTAACCTTAGTCAACTCTCTACACATAACCATGGTTCATATTATGATAAGTATTCATTTTCTTTTCTATTTTCAATAACTTATCATAATATTATCTTCTTCTTCTTCTTCTTCTTCAAGAAGAAAACCTAACTTTCATCAATGGTGATTTGATGAAAAGAGTGAGAAATCCAATTCTAAAGTGAACCCACTTCCTATTTCTTCATCCTCTACCTCTTGCCAAGTAGTAAAGGGTGTTTTCTTCACAAGTTTCATGACTTGGTGAAGTGGGAGCTTGATCTTGTGATGCCTCGACGTAGATCATCTTCGGCATCGTAGTCAATGACCTAGCCCGCCCATTTTTCCGATGAAGCCGACACTAGAGCCCGGGTTTCCATTTGGACAGCGAGGAGACTTCATTGCGGAGCTATGGAGGTGGAGGACCGGATGTACAAAGGTTGTATTTCCGTTCTTTTAGTTAAATTGTTAACTAGTTGCATGTGTTCGCCTAAAATTCTAGTTAACGGTCCGTATTAGGGTTTCTCGGCACTTGTAAAATTTGAAATTGGCATGGTTGATACCTTGTGAGACCTCCTTAGTGTGCCTAGGAACCCTACATTTGTATCAAAGCCTAGCTAGAGCCTTAGGCGATGCGTAGACGGAGTTAGAAGTCCGATCGAACCGAAACCCTAACACAAACATGCTCTCTGGACATTTTTCAAAAACTGGGTTTTTTCCAGATTAAAAATGCTTAAAAAATTCAGCAGGGAATTCTAAGAATTACGATGCAAAATTTTCCAAGTGAAGAGTCCAATGTGCGGCGGAACCGCGGCAGAAGCCTGGCTTCTGCGGCGGTTCCGCGGCAATATGATGACGTCGTCACTCCCTTTTTGCACAGTAATTCCTATATTTGGGTGATGTATTTTCTGGGAATTTTTAATCTAAATTCAAGAGTTGAGTTTACTGGGTTGTATTGGGGACTCGGTGTATCGATCGGATTGTCTAATTTTGTCTATTTGTTTTCCGGATAATTTTTGAATATGTTAAAAAGTTCGACCGGATATAAATACCCAATCTTTCCCCTGCCGGAAAATTTCCAAGTGTTCGATTTTTCCGAGATTTAAAGACGTTCTAAGTAGTGCAAGTAACGCGATGGTCCCTCTAGAAGACAACAAACCTTAACTCGATTATGTGACCGTCTTGAACTGCCCTTTGAACCTTCGGGTTTGGGGCAGTACGGCGTGCCACATGTGAGGCGTTGGCTTGACCCTTCTACGGCTGGACCGTTGGTACTGAGGCACGAAGTGAATGTCTTTGAACTTATTTCATGAGTTGAGCTGTTTCGGGAAAACTTGGGTATTCGATTGTTCGATCGGAAAGTTTAACATTTTCTATCTTATTCGAAATGTGATACAATAATTGGAATTCACAAAAGTTATGAGATAACTGAATGAATGTTATAAATCTAGCAATTTAGTCTCACTTGATCGGTTGCTACGGAATTTTGATGCGATCAAAAGTCCGTCGCAATCACGTAGCGTACGCGGATACTCGCCGGGTAAACTTAATAGACAGCCTCACCCATAGCCCCGACCAAGTGACTGTAGGAGAACCCCGTCGCCGAAAGCATCCGTTCGGGTGCTCGCGGCAGCGGTGTTCCGCCTTGGTGCACTTCGTCGACGGTATCGGGGGTGCGGCCGTCTACTAAAGTTTGCGACGAGCATTCGATCAGGATGTCGGGAATCTTGTTGAATTGCCCGACTTGATATTAAAAAGAGTTTTCGATAATGAGACTAAAATGCGGGGTTTATAATTGTTAGGCATGCGATGTCTAAGGAGTTCATTTGATTAGGCATGCGATGTCTATGCAGGTTGCAGATTCCAACTGTTGTAGTTTTACACTTTTTTTTCTGTGACCGTAAGTGTAATATGTGATATCGCCGGTTTCGTTGCTATATGTCAACGACAATTGGGATGCGCATATTTACTTACGTTGATGACATATGATGTTATGTGTTGCTGGATATGTTATATTGGATCGTCGTGTTTGAATAGCCGGGGGGGTTTTATGTGAGATGAGTGTTTTTCATTTTCATTCATGTAAAAACTTGTATGTAATATTCTTTTATTGGGGCACTTCCAGGTTGCGGAAGATGTCACCGTTTGTATATTATTTACTTTTCCGCACTAGGATAGACCCAAGGAGGAGGGCACAAGTAACCGGGTTCTGGAGTCCAGTGGGAGACCAACTCGAGGAGTCGAGTCCGGGTCTCCTAACTCCAGAATTGGTAGGGTTGCTTGCCGCTCTCGTAGGGGTCTAGGGGTGTGGGTTTGGCTATTCATCGCGACCATGGAATCCGTGTTTTATACTGGCTCGTATTGAAAACACGGACGTCCTAGTATATCCAATATTTCATATGTTTCTTCTGCTGCGATATCTGTGATGTGATCATGTGATGTTCTGTGATAGATACTGTATATAGTATATATGATATATTATATAGACGTTACTTATGTTTTACACCCGCGCTAGCCCTGCCCCGCTCTGCCGTTAGTTACCTAACCTAACGGTGCACGAGGGGACATCGAGGCGAATGCGGATGGCATAAGTGTACGTCGTATTTATCTGTGATGTTTAGGTACTTAAATGATGGGACTTCATTAATGTGATTAATGAAATAAAAGAAACCTAAGATGTTGTAGAATCGAATTTCAAAACAAAACAGGTAGCTACAGTTCTTGCTTTGCATAGCGGTATATATGATATATCCTGCACCTTATTCGATGAGGAAAGGACCGAGATCCCTTCACCAGGAGTGACTCCTTTAGCAATAACTGGCAGATGCTACACACTCGGTTTGTCTTTTGATTGCTTTTAAGAGTTTTTTGCTTTGCACAGTGATATATATGATATATCCCGCACCTCATTCGACGAGGAAAGGGCCGACGATCCCTTCACCGGGAGTGACCCCTCTAGCAAAACTAGAAAAGCCTCAAAAGCACTCAATTTTAAAATCATTTGATTCTACAACGATATCAAGTTCATTACGCAATAGGTTTTCAGAAAAACCTATCGTAGCCCTCCGTCATTTCAGATAAGTCCTATTTAGTATTCGTGCTACGTTTGTTGACCTCCGTCAAGGCGTAGTGTGCGGTAGCTAACTAGTATTTATCTGCTTATGCATATGATGCAGATTGGATTAGGGTAGTCGTGCGGCCTTGTTGACCTCCGTCAAGGGTCGTGCGGGTGGGTTTAATTCGATCAAGAAATGACGGGTTGAACTTGACTAGTAGCCTATGGTTTGTTGACCTCCGTCAAGGTCATAGGGTGCTAGGGGCAAAATATTATCGGGAATTTCAAGTGTTGAAATTTGCAATGAGATTGCATACCTTCTATGAGATAGTTGGATCCCGATACCCACTGCGAGTAATTGTTACTCCTGGGAGAGTTTTACACATTACAATTAGCCGATCAAGTAGGTGTCTAGAAAGGTGTTAACGAGGTTACGCCTCTGGGAAAATGAGGTTTACATTAATTAGGTTCGTGCGAAAGCACGAGGGACCTCCCTCAAAGTACCGACACTGGCCTGGCTGAAAGATTGGCGAACTTGTAGTGTATAATTAATCCCGGCTAGTCTTTCCTTTTAGGGTTTGAAGGAAGATTTGATAAAAACAGTGGGAGCCATCCTGATTAGATAAAATAATAACCAATCTATTCTTGCAAGAGCGCACGCTGAGTGTTTTCTTCTCTCTCTCTCCAGGTAGCGACCATATCACGCCTTAATCAAGATAATAATACGGATATTTGACCGAACCCGCTTGTTATACTGAGCTGGGGAAACGTTGGTCCCGCTCCCACTTATAATTGTTATAAGATAGAGTAGGAAATTGGGGATTACCAGAATTCCCGTGCCGCCCAAACGAAGAGAGTGCATGCTGATGCATCATCTTCGGGTGTGTTCATTACAATGAACTATTTCTCAAATGTCCTCTACGTCCTGGGTATTTGATACCGGATCAGGATCCCAGATATGTAATCTGTTACATAGGGCTATAGATAGGTAGAGAACTGAGAACGGGTGATAAGTTTCATGAGGCAGAAAACGGGGCAAGTGTTGCAGCCAAGTATGTTGGTCACTGTCACCCTGTATTACCAATACATTGATTCTTAACGAATGTTATTAGATACCGAACCTGATATACAAAATCATATCAGTCTCTTTATTAGTAAAGAAATGATAAAATTCTGTATTGTTGGATAATGTTTTGAACATTTCCTATATCAAAAGTTGATCGGTTCAGGCACGTTATCTAAAAGCATTGATGTTCTAAATCAAACTACAGTTCTTTAGTATACGGAATACACACAAGAGGAAGAGTTCAGAAATGAACAAATCCTTCTTGAGGTATTGTAGACTAGGTCATATCAATGCGACCCGACTAGCTTAAGTTACATATAGATGCATATTTAAATTGGTTTGAATTTACATCTTGTGAAACTTGCCAGTCATGTCACAGAGATAAGATGACCATAGCTCCGTTTACTGGAAACAGAGAAAGAGTTAGTGAACTCTTGGGATTGATACATGTTGATGTATGTAAAGTCCCCTGTCTACATATGCCAAGACCGGTTCTTTATACTTCATTATATTCTCTGATGATCTTTCGAGATTCAGACCTATGTTCCTGTTGAAACACAAGTCCGAACCTTTTGAGATATTCACAGAATATAAGCAAGAAGTAGAGAACCAATACGGGTATAAGTATTATGTCCTATGATGAGATCAGGGAGGAGAATACTTGAGCACGGAATTCTTGAACTTTTCTAAAGGAGAATGAGATTCTCTCTCAGCATTACTCCTCCGTATACACCATAGCACGATGGTATATCGGGGCGGAGCAATCACACCCTATATGATAAGGTGTGCTCTATGATGAGTACTACTGAGTTACCTATTTCCTTTTTGGAAGTTATGCACTTGAGAAGCTGCATACCTATTGAATAGGGTTCAAATCAAATCAGTTGCCTACCACTTCATATTTGATATGATAAGGGAAGAGCTCATCTCTTAAGTTAGTTAAGATTTGGGGTTGTCCAGCCTATGTCTGAAAAGAAAAATCCGGACAAGCTCGAGGCAAGGTCTGTAATGTAGAACTGGAAAGGTTCCAGCTATACAAAATACAGCAGATGATTTGATAAAACCAAAGGATTCAATAGTTACCAACGAACCTCGGCCTCTCCGCCGATCTAGTAAGGTTCCTCACCCGCCTGAGAGATACTTCGGTTACTCTATGACAGTGGGAGCGAGGATTGCATCATGAGATGATGACCCAACTAGTTTCGAGCTGGCCATCAGAAGTAAGACTCTGTAAGAATGGCTGGATGCTTAGTGATCTGAGATGGAATCCATGTACACCAACAAAGTATGGACTTTGGATGCTATATCTGAAGGGTTAAATCCCCATCAGGAGCAAGTATATCTTGAGAAGATTACTTGGTGTAGATGGAAAAGTTGAGACTTTCAAAGCTAGACTTGTTAAAGCTTTTCGTCATTGACCAGGCGTGGATAATGATGAAACCTTTTCAAGTGGCTATGCTTAAGTCCATCCAGATCCTACTTGCCACGGCTACATACCATGACTACGATATCTGGCTGTTGGGTGCCATGACTGCTTTTCTAAATGAAGTTTTAGAAGAGAACGTCTATAAGTACACAGCCAGAGGGCTTCGTAGACAGTGGGAGCAGCGAAAACGTGTACAAGATGCTTTATAGGATAAAGCAGGTATCGCGGAGTTGGAACATCTGTTTTGATGTGTTAGTCAAAGAGTTTGACATCATCAAATTGGTAGATGAACCTTGTATAAACAAAAGGGTAGTAGAGAGTATAGTGACGATCCTCGTAGAGTACGTGGATGACATGCTCTTGATAGGGAAGGAGTTTCCTATGCTACGCTCGGTCAATCTCCGCTTATCACAATGATTCTCCATATAGGATCAAAGTAATACCTCCTAAATCCTGGGTTTTGGATCTATGATATAGATATAATTGGATGTTAGGATTCTCACTAGTTGTAGTGAGATGGTATCAATCGATCCTGGGGAGAATCACTGGAAGAGTTCCAGGGTGATAAGGACGACTGAAAGTCAGTCACAGGCATTGTCTTTACCCTCAGTAAAGGGACAGTATGTTGGAAGAGTTCCAAGCTAGATACCGTGGCATACTAGACGATAAAGGTTCGATACATTGCTACTTGAGATGCTACCAAAGAGGCAGTCTGGGTGTATATTAGTTCATGAGATGAACTTCGTTCCTACCATTGTGAGATAATGGAGTTGTGGCTTATGCCAAGGAACGCCCGTCCCATCAGTGATTCAGACATATTCTGAAGCAGCATCACCTGATCATGAAGATAGTTGATCTCCAGGGTGATCAAGATTAGGAAAGTAGACTCAGAGGACAACACGGGGGATCCACTCACAAAGGCCTATTCCCATAGAGAGAGACTTTTATGGGATGGTTGAGTATGAGATACTGCAACCACTGCTATCAGATGGCCCTAGTGCAAGTGGGAGATTATTAGTTATATGTGTGCCCTAGAGGCCATTACTATACATAGGATGTATATTGTAGTGGATGCTTGGACATATATAGGGAGGACTTTCTTGCTCGACATGATAGTATGCTATCTGGTTGCTCTTTACCTTAACGTGTACACTGATTGTCTCTCTGTTACATGTTGGTAAAGCCCTTAGGATGTGTACTTGACTACCTGGACTATGATGCGGATCATACTAGTGGGGACATGGTAGTCCATAAGTACATCCTTCAAAGTCCCTAGTCGTGGGTATATCGAGACGGGGCATCGATATACCAGAGTAGACTAGCGTATACCTTCTCGACCCATACAGATGGGCGATGGATGATCCCATATCCATTGGTGTTTGACATCACGGGTGCTCAGTGGAGACTGGGTACACTGGACGGACTCGCCGAGAACTCCCAGATGGTATTATACCTTACGTCAGATGGCAGTTCTCTGGTGACACTGGTACAGAGTAGTCTGTTGATCCGAGATCGTCATAGAGTCTTGTGTGGTTCCCACTGTGCTTTGATTTCCACCTTACCACGTCCAAGAGGGCGTACAAAACGGTGGTTTTTGGGTACAGTCCCGAATCACATGGAGGCAATGAGCGATAGGAGGGGATTCGTCTCTCCCGGTATAGGGAGTTGATGTTGCGCTGTGTTCGATTGGCTATAACCGGAAATCCCTGGCCAGGGTTGCTGAGATTTACTGGGAAGTGTTACCAGTAGTTTCTCGAACTGTTATAGACCTCATATCGACACGACTTATCGAGCTATTGGGGTCTGACGTTTACCACCCCTAGGCGAGATATGCGACATATCAGACGACGAGACCGGACTGTACGGTAAGTGTTACTGGTTGGATTCACAGGAGTGTGAGCGGGCTTGCTCGTCGATCTTCTGATCGCTCAATACTCGGGTGGCCGTTACGTTTAGCAGACCGCTTGCGGCTTGTAGGTGTTTGATATGATCATCACCTGCTGCCGGCGTATTGACGAGTCTTTAGAGTCCTACACAGAGGTTTCCTGGCTCAAGCGAAACGAAATAGGAGCGTATATGAGATATGTGCGGGACCGAGAATGATTCGTGTATGTGATACCGTATTCCATTCTCGCGATGAATGTGTCGAAAGGTTGTATGCGATATAACCTAGTTATCGAATCGAGAATTGATTCGATAAGCCGATACATTGGATACTAGTCGGTTATATGCGATATGACCGGATCTTTAAATCAAGTGTCGATTTAATGATTTAATGTATAATTATATATATGATATATTAATTTACATTAACTAGTATTGGTTCATTTTAAATGGATTTTCTCACTTGTTTGTGCACATTGTATATGTGATATATTTTTCTGCACATGTTTGTATCATGTTTGATGATGCATGTTAACTTGGGTTTGTGTAAAGATTAAACCATGGTTGTATAATGGTTAGGGTTTTCATTTTATTATTCATTTATTTATTTATTTATTCTTTTTGGAAAATATATAAAGCATGAAGAGAAAATGGTGGCTTTCTTTGTTTGATATTGAAGCTTCATGAAGCTTTGACCAAAGTGACCACTTTGTCTTCATCCTTAACCCTAACCATTCATCTAACCTTAGTCAACTCTCTACACATAACCATGGTTCATATTATGATAAGTATTCATTTTCTTTTCTATTTTCAATAACTTATCATAATATTATCTTCTTCTTCTTCTTCTTCTTCAAGAAGAAAACCTAGCTTTCATCAATGGTGATTTGATGAAAAGAGTGAGAAATCCAATTCTAAAGTGAACCCACTTCCTATTTCTTCATCCTCTACCTCTTGCCAAGTAGTAAAGGGTGTTTTCTTCACAAGTTTCATGACTTGGTGAAGTGGGAGCTTGATCTTGTGATGCCTCGACGTAGATCATCTTCGGCATCGTAGTCGATGACCTAGCCCGCCCATTTTTCCGATGAAGCCGACACTAGAGCCCGGGTTTCCATTTGGACAGCGAGGAGACTTCATTGCGGAGCTATGGAGGTGGAGGACCGGATCTACAAAGGTTGTATTTCCGTTCTTTTAGTTAAATTGTTAACTAGTTGCATGTGTTTGCCTAAAATTCTAGTTAACGATCCGTATTAGGGTTTCTCGGCACTTGTAAAATTCGAAATTGGCATGGTTGATACCTTGTGAGACCTCCTTAGTGTGCCTAGGAACCCTACAAGTAATGTATATTGTAGTGGATGCTTGGACATATATAGAGAGGACTTTCTTGCTCGACATGATAGTATGCTATCTGGTTGCACTTTATCTTAACATGTACACTTATTGTCTCTCTATTACATGTTGATAAAGCCCTTAGGATGGGTACTTGACTATCAGGATTATGATTCAGATCATATTAGTGGGGACAAGGGTAGTCGTTAAGTACATCCTTAAAATGTTCCTAGTCGTGGAAGTATCGAGACGGGGCATAAATATTCCAGAGTAGACTAGCGTATACGCTTCTCGACCCATGTGATGGGCGATGGATGATCCCATATCCATTGGTGTTTGACATCAGAGATGGTATACGGGTGCTCAGTGGAGACTGGGTACACTGGACGGACTCGCCGAGAACTCCTAAATGGTATTATACCTATCGTCAGATAGCAGTTCTCTGGTGACACTGGTACAGGTTAGTCTGTCGACCTAAGATCGTCATAGAGTCTTGTGTGATTCCCACTGTGCTTTGATTTCCATCTTACCACGTTCAAGAGATCGTGCAAAATGGTGGTTTTTGGGTACAGCCCCGAGTCACATGGAGGCAATGAGCGATAGGAGGGGATTCGTCTCTCCCTGTATTGGGGGTTGATGTTGCGCTATGCTCGATTGGCCATAACAGGAAATCCCTGGCCAGGATTGCTGAGATCTACTGGTAAGTGTTATCAGTAGTTTCTCGAACCGTTATGGACCTTGCATCGGCATTACTTATCAGGCTATTGGGGTCTGACGCTATACCACCCCCATGCTGTGATATGCGACATATCTGACGAAGAAACCGGACTGTACGGTAGTGTTACTAATTGGATTTGCAGGAGTATGAGCAGGCTTTCTTGTTGATCTTCTGATCGCTCAATACCCGGGTGGACTTTATATTTAGCAGACCGCTTATGACTTGTGAGTGACTAATATGATCACCACCTACTGCCGGCGTATTGACGAGTTTTTAGACTCCTACATAGAGATTTCTTGGCTCAAGCCAAACGAAGTAGGAGCACATATGTGATAGATGCGGGACCGAGATTAATACGCGTATGTGATACCGTATTCTATTCTCGCGATATGTGATATCGGTCGGTTATATGAGATATAGCCGGATTATCGAATTAAATATTGATTCGATAAGTTGATACATTTCCTATTAGTCGGTTGTATGTGATATAGCCGGATTATTAAATCAAGTATTAATTTAATAATTTAATATATGATTATATATGTGATATATTAATTTACATTAACTAATATTTGCTCACTTAAACCTTTCTTTTTCTCACTTGTGTACACTTAGTATATATGTGATATATATTAATGTACATTATTTTGTGTCATGCTTGGTGCCACATGCTACATGGGTGTATGAGACTCACACCAATATAATGAAGGGTTTTATTTATTTAAAGTTAATCAAAATTAGATGGAATTTAGTCACATGGTTGAAGCTTGTAGAAGCTAGTGGAACCATTGACCAAGTCCACTAATTTTGTTTTACTTGTAGATATTTATTAACCTAACCATTATTGTTAGCCTACATGAGTTAGTGTATGACACTAACTCACCCATGGTTGATATTTACCTCATGAGTTTCATTCTCTTCTCTCTTCATCTTCTTCTTCATCAAGAGCTTAGCTCTCTAGGTTTATGGGAGATGAAGAAAAATAGTGAGAAAATTAAATCTAAAGTGAGCAAAATTCCTACTTCATCATTCTCTACTATACTAGCCATTTAGTTCAGGGTGTTTGCTTCACTAAACCCTATTTAGTGAAGAGATTGCTTGGGTTGGTGTCTCCTCGACGTAGATCATCTTCGGTCTCGAAGACTTCAAGCAAGCTTGTTCCATTCATGTTGTGGAGCCTTTCTAGAGTCCGAGGTTTCACTACTTGGAGCGAAGGGACTACTACACGGAGCTATTGAAGTGAAGGACCGGTCTACAAAGGTTGTATTTCTTGTTCACTTTGTATGCAAAGTTGTTTGCATGTTGTATTATTTAATTCTCTAGTTAAGATTCTAGGTTAGGGTTCTTTGGTACGGCAAATTTTTGAAATTGGTATGGACGATAACTCCCGAAACCTTGCTTCCACCCTAGAGAACCCTACAATGGTATCAGAGTCATGCTAGAGAATTAGACGATATTTGTAGAATTACAAAACCGAAACAACTCCGAAACACCCGATACTAAAACCTAGTTTCTGTCGTTTTTAAAATGGCCTCTAAAAATTTTTTAAGCAACCGCAGAATGTTATATGAGATGTAACATGAACACAGTAAAAATTCAACCCTCCTCGCCGGATTTTGGCCGGCCACATGCCTTGAAAAAACGGCCTGCTCGGTTTTGAAGTCTTGTTCTGGATTGAAATTTCTAGGGTGTTCCAGTCTTTAGGTTTTGGTATTTCAGGTGTTGCTTGTTATTGCTGTTTTTGCATGTGATGTTGTTTTTGTGCAAAAGCAATTCGGAGTGTTTCGTAGTCGTAATTCTAACATCTATTCGGGTTATTTAGACAACGTTAAAAAGTTCAAACGGATATCAATAACCCATATTTTCTCTCGCTGGAAATTTTCCAAGAGTTGGAATTTTTCCAAGTTTAAAATCTTCAGAAAATCATGCAAGCGATTCTGTGGACTTTCTAGAAGAACGATACCCAAACTCGACTTTTTGGATCGCGGAACCGCGGTCATACCCTAGGGTTTGCGGCAGTTCCGTAGCGACATGAGTGAGGCATGGGTCAGCCCTTCTACGGATGGTTCATAGGTGTTGTGGCATGTTCTGGGTACTTTTTAAACTCCGCTCAAGTGTTGAGCTCTTTGGGAAATTTTGGGTGTTTGTTTATTCGATCGAAAAGTTTAACATCGTCTAGCTATATGTGATTATGATACAATATTTAGAATCTACAATAATTAGTTATGTGATAATTAATTTGAATTTTATAAATCTAGCAAGTCAGTCTCATTTGATCGGTTGCCACGGAATTTTGATGTGGATCAAAAGTCCATCGCAATTACGTTGTGTACGCGGATACTCGCCGGGTAACCTTACTAGATATCCACGCCCCATAGCCCCGACCAAGTGACTGTAGGAGAACCCCGTTGCCAAAAGCATCCGTTCGGGTGCTCGCGGTCGCGGTGTTCCGCCTAAGTGCACTTCGTCGATGGTATCGGGGGTGAGGCTGTCTACTAAACTTTCCGACGAGCATTCGATCAGGCTGTCGGGAATCTTGTTGAATTACCCGACTGATTATTGAAAAGTGTTTTCAATATCGAGACTAAAATGCGAGGTTTATAATTGTTAGGCATGTGATGTCTAAGGAATTCATTTGGTTAGGCATGAAATCCAAAATATGTGATACATTGGGTTTATGATGTCTAAGGTGGTTGCGGATTCCATTTGTTGTAGTTTTCACTTTTTTTCTGTGACCGTAAGTGTAATATATGGTGTATCACCGGTTTTGTTGCTATACGTCAACGACAATTGGGATACGCATATTTACTTACGTTGATTACATGTGATGTTATGTGTTGTTGTGATATGTTATATTGGATCGTCGTGTTTTGAATAGCCGGGGTTTTTTATGTGAGATGAGAGTTTTTCATTTTCATTCATGTAAAAACTTGTATGTAATATTCTTTTATTGGAGCACTTCCGGGTTGAGGATGATGTCACCATTGATATATATTATTTACTTTTCCGCATTAGGATAGACCCAAGGAGGGGAGCACAAGTAACCAGGTTCTAGGGTCCAGTGGAAGAACATCTCGAGGAGTCGAGACCAGGTCTCCTAACTCTAGAATTGGTAGGATTGCTTGCCGCTCTCGTAGGGGTCTAAGGATGTGGGTTTGACTATTCATCGCGACCGTGGAATCCACGTTTTTTATTGGCTTAATTAAAACACGAAATTCCTAGTATATCCAATATTTCATATGTGTTCTTCTGCTGCTGATATTCTGTGATGTGATCACTTGATATGTTCTGAGACGAATGCCTATATTATATATATGATATATAATAACTATTGATGCTTTCGTTTCTTCTGTGGTACTTAGGAAGCATAAATATGATGGGACTTTATTAATGAGATTAATGAAATAAAAGAAACCTAAAGATGTTGCAGAATCTAGTTTAACTGGTAGCTTTAGTTCTTGCTTTGCAAAGCGGTATTCCTTGTAGAATATCCAGCACCTTAGTCGATAAGGAAAGAGCCGAGATCCCTTCACCGGGAGTGATCTCTTTAGAGAAACTAGGAGATGCTACAACCCACTCGGTTTTGCCTTTTGATTGCTTTTTTAGTTCATGCTTTGCATAGTGGTATTTGTGAAATATCCAGCACCTCATTCGATGAGGAAAGAGCCGAGATCCCTTCACCGGGAGTGACCACTTTAGCTAAACTAGTAAAAGCCTCAAAAACACTCCTTTTAAAATTCACTTGATTCTACAACGAGATCAAGTTCATTACGCAAAAGGTTTTCTTAAAAACCTGTCGTAGCCCTCCACCATTTCAGATGAGTGCTACTTAGTATTCGTGCTACGTTTGTTGGCCTTCGTCAAGGCGTAGTGTGCGGTAGCTAACTAGTGCGTATCTGCTAAAGCATGAGATGCGATTAGATTTGGGTAGTCGTGCGACTTTGTTGGCCTTCGTCAAGGGTCGTGCGGGTGGGTTTAATTCAATCATGAAATGTACGAGTTGAACTTGACTAGCGGTCTATGGTTTGTTGGCCTTCGTCAAGATCATAGGAAGTTAGGGGTAAAATATTATCGGGAATTTCAAGTGTTGAAATTTGCAATGAGATTGCATACCTTCTATGAGATAGTTGGATCCCGATACCCACTGGGAGTAAGAGTTACTCCTAGAAGAGTTTTGCACATTACAATTAGCCGATCAAAGTAGGTGTGTAGAAATGTGTTAACGGGGTTACGCCCTTGGGAAAACGAGCTTTATTTTAATTAGGTCCGTGCGAAAGACGGGGAACCTCCCTCAAAGTACCGACACTGTCCTGGCCGAAAGATTGGCGAACTTGTAGGGTGTAATTAATCCCGGCTAGTCTTACCTTTTAGGGTTTGAAGGAAGGTTTGATAAAAACAGTGGGAGCCATCCTGATTAGATAATATAATAACCAATCTGATCTTGCAAGAGCATACGCAGAGTGTTTTCTTCTCTCTCTCTCCAGGTAGCGACCATGTCACGTCTTAATCAAAATAATAAGATGGATGCATTGACCGAACCTGCTTATTATACTGAGCTAGGCAACGTTGGTTCCACTTCAACTTATAATTGTTATAAGTCCGAGCAGGAAATAGGGGAATATCTGGATTTCCACGCGACCCAAACGAGAAATAAGCATGGTGATGCATATTCTTCGGGTGTGTTCATTACCAAGAACTGTTTCTCAGTATGCTCTACGTCCTAGGTATGAGATACCGGATTAGGATCCGACATATGTAATTTGTTACATAGGCTAAAGAAAGGTAAAGAACTGAGATTGGGTGATATGTCTCTAAGTGTTAGAGAATGGTGCAAGTGTTACAGCCAAACCAGTTGGCAAATATCACCTTGTATTACCAAATGGTAAATACATTGATTCTGAACAAATGTTATTAGATACCGAACCTGATATACAACATTACATCAGATTCTTTATTAAGTTAAAGAAAGGATATAATTCTGTATTGGAGGATAATATTATGAACATTTTTCTGAATCAATAGTTAATTGGATCAGGCACATTATATAATGGCATATAAGTTCAAACCACAGTTCAAAATATGTAGAACACACACAAGAAGAGTAGTTCAGAAATAAACGAATCCTTCTTGTGGTATTGTAGAATAGGTCATATCAATGCGACACGACCAGCTAAATTACATAAGGATAAATATGAGAATCTGTTCAAATTTTCATCTTATGATACTTGCCAGTCTTGTCTCAAAGGTAAAATGACCAATATTCCGTTTACTGGAAACAGAGAAAGAGTTACTGAACTCTTGGGACGGATACATGATGATGTATACGGTCCTATGTCTACAAATGCCAAGGTTGGTTGTTTGTACTTCATTACATTCATCGACGATCTCTTAAGATTCGGACATGTGTTCCTGTTGAAACACCAGTCTGAAACTTTTAAGAAATTCAAGGAATATAAGCTGAAGTTAAGAACCAGACGGGTAGAAGTATTAAAGTCCTTCGATGTGATCGAGGAGAAGAATACTTGCGCATGGAGTTCTTGGAGTTTCTAAAAGGAGAATGAGATTCTCTCTCAGCTTACTCCTTCGAGTGCACCATAGCACAACGGTGTATCGGGGCGGAGGTATCACACCCTATGAGATATGGTGCACTTTATGATGAGTACTCCTAAGTTACCTATTTCCTTTTCGTAGTTATGCACTTGAGAAGCTGCATACCTATTGAATGGGGTTGCATCCAAATCAGTGCATACCACTCCATATGAGATATGGTATGGGAAGACACCATGTCTTAAATGAGTTAAGATATGGGGTTGTCCGGCCTATGTTGAAAGGCAAAATCCGGACAAACTCGAGATAAGGTCAGTTCTGTATAAGTTTGTTGGATATCCCGAACATTTCTGAAGGTATATCTTCTACAACACTGAGAAGCAAAAGGTGTTTTGTTTCTCAGCATGCCACCTTTTTTAGAAAAGGAATTTCTTATGAAGAAATTAGTGGACATGAGATAGAACTGGAAGGAGATCCAGCTAGACAAACTAACAGATGATGATTTGGAAACCAAAAGATTCAATAGTCTCCAACGAGTCTCAGCCTCTCCGCGAATCTGGTAGGATTTCTTATCCACCTGAGAGATATTACAGTTTCCTCGGTGACGGTGGGAGCGAGAATTGCATCATGGTAGATGATGACCCAACCAGGTTCAGACAGGCCATCATAAGTAGGGAATCTGTGAAATGACCGGATGCTATGCAATCAAAGATGCAATCTATATACACCAACAAAGTATGACTTTGAATGTTGCACCTAAAGAGGTAAAACTCATCGGGAGCAAATGGATCTTGAGAAGATTCTTAGTGTAAATGGAAAAGTTGAGACTTTCAAAACTATGCTTAAGTCCATCAGAATCAATGCAAGCATCGCGGAGTTGGAACATTTGTTTTGTTGTGGCAGTCAAAGAGTTTGACTTCATCAAAATGGTAGATGAACTTTGTATATACAAGAAGGTTGTAGAGAGTGAGGTTGTCTTACACGTATTGTATATAGATGACATACTCTTTATAGAAAATGGTTTTCTATGCTACATTCGGTCAAACTCCTCTTTTTATGAGGATTCTCCTTGGAAGATCTGGATGATACCTACTATATCTTATGAATTATGATCTATGGTGATAGATCTAAGTGGATGTTGGGAGTGTCCCAAATCCAGGTACATTAACACCGTACTAAAGGGGTTTAGTATGGAGGATTCTAAGCGTGGCGGTTCGCCCACTTACACAGGAATCACTCTCTCCAAAAAGATGTCTTTCAAGACTGATTTGGAGAGAGCTCACGTGCAAGGGATACCCTATGCTTCGGCAGTGGGCTCTATCATGTATGCGATGTTATGTACCAGACCAGATGTAGTTAACTCACTAGGTGTAGTGATCAGAAATCAATCGGATCTTAGGAAAATCACTGGACAGTTACGAAGGACATTCTTAAGTACTTGAGAAGCACTAAAAGAATGTTCTTGGTTCAAGCTTCCAGAGTGATAAGGTACACTGAAAGTCAGTCACAGGTATTTTCTTTACCCTCGGTCGGGGACGGTATGTTGGAAGAGTTCCAAGCTAGATACCGTGGCATACTAGACGATAAAGGCTAAATACATCGCTACCAACGATGCTGCTAATATGGCCGTCTGGGCATTTCTTGTTCATAAGATGAACATGGTTCCTACCATTGAGCGTCCAATAACTGTTATTGTGACTGCAATGGAGTTGTGGTTTTACCCTAGGAACACCGGTCCCATCAGTGATCCAAACATATTCTGAGGACAGTATCACCTGATCAGGGAGATGGTTGATCTCCAAGGGATCGAGGTTAGGAGAGTTGACGCGAAGGATAACACGGCGGATCTACTCACAAAAGCCTTTCCCTAGAGAGACTTCTATAAGACGTTGAGTATGAGATACTGCAACAAATGGCCTTAGTGCAAGTGGAAAATTGTTAGTTATATATATGCCCTAGAGGCCATTACTGTACATGTGATGTATAATGTAGTGGATGCTTGGACATATATAGGGAGGAATTTCTTGCTCGACATGATAGTATGAAATCTGGTTGCACTTTATCTTAACATGTACACTTATTGTCTCTCTATTACATGTTGATAAAGCCCTTAGAATGAGTACTTGACTACCAGGATTATGATGCAGATCATACTAGTGGGGACAAGGGTAGTCGGTAAGTAAATCCTTCAAATGTTCCTAGTCGTAGGAGTATCGAGACGAGGCATCGATATTCCAGAGTAGATGTAACGTTTTGAAAATCGTTTAGGTGAAATTTCTGATAATCGGTAAAATAACTGGTGTTTTCCGTAAAAACCAAGATATAGTTATTTTTCTTCATAGACTTAAATATACATATTCTAGCTATATAATTGCAAGTATTTGGTATTTAATTGGTCACTTATAAATTTGCTAGTTTACTAAAATATTTTCCATAATTAATTATTTTAAGTATTATTATAAGTTTTCACTAATACATTTAATTAGTGATAATTACAAATGAGAATGGGTCAATACAAGTTTTGTGCATCATGACACATTAAACCAAAATATAACATGTTGTTTTTGAAATGAAAAGAAGTTGTCAAGATGGTTTTAGAAAATATTTAAAAAAAAAGCTTAAATTGTGAAAATAAATTAAATAGAAATGAGGTTTGGGCTTGATGACTTGAGGTGTGGTTGCATTTTACTTGATTTTCTTCACTCATTCACTCGCACACACCCTCCTTCAAGTTTGGTCAGCAGCCTAGGCTGCCACATTCCCCTCAATTCCCCACTTCATTTTCCTTACAAAAAGAAAAGAAAATAGAAGGAAAAGATTAAAGAAAGAAGGCATGGGCATATTGACTTATGGTATGGGATATTCTTGACTTGGCCACAACTCAAATCTCACTCTCTCTCCCTTCTCTTTTGCTTGGCTGAGCCTTCCTCAAGCACCCCCCCCCCCAATTCTTGACCTCAATTTCCACATCAAAAATCAACAATTTCCATCAAAAATCCAAAACAAAAACCTCCCAAACTCCTAATTAAACCTTACCCATTATTCTTTGTTCAATCTAGCTTGGATCTTGGAAAAAAGTTAGAATTATGGAGGCTAAGTTTTGCAAGTGTGGATCTCATTCCAAATGATTTTGAGGTATAATCTTAACCCAATGGTTACTTGATGTTTAATCACTTCAATTTAGTTAATTTTGATGTTTAATTATAGTTCTAATTGCTAACTTGAAATTTCAAGAATTGGGTTTGAGATCAAGTTAGGGTTTTTATAAATTGATCATGGTTTAAATATATAGTTTAACATGTTTAGACATGCAAAATCTAGCCTAGTTGTTAATTTGTAAATTGTTATTTTCCAAATTGTCCAAATTAAGCTTTTTGCAAACTAACTTTTTAATAAATATAAATTGGGTGAGATTAAAATTTTAGTAAGGGTTTGTGTGGCTTAATTAAGCTATTATGTGATTATTGTACCCACTAGTTTTATTGAAATATGTAGTTTTGGACTAAAATGGTAAATCGATGCTTACTAGGTTTTAGGAATAAATCGATTTTGATTAAGTTTTAGGTTTTGATGATATACAACATATATCATATAATATTTAGTGTGTTGTGAACGCGCGGTTAGTGCGATTGGGTTTTTGGTTTGGTAGTTGCCACGTATAGCGACCCTAGTTGTGCTTTGTGGCGTTGTCGTAAACGCGTTTTGTGTACCAAGTGCATGCGCATTTAGTTAGCGCGCGTGATTGACTTGTATTGGTTGTGTCTGTGACTAATTATATATTTATTCTCTTATTTACTTGTGTATGTTCTAGAATCGGGTGCAGAGGCGTCGGATGTGGCGCGGAAATGGCAGAGCTGGAATTGGATCAGATTAGCCGAGGCGTTCAGGTGAGTAGATGTATATCTACGGGGAAAGTCGGGTGGATGGCGTATAGCACCCCCGCAATTTTGTAGGATATGATGCGTTATGATCTTTATAGATATATGTTATTATGAGATGTGAATATTTAGCAAGAAAGACCTAAGGACACCATGGGTTGGATTTCGTGTAATTGGAAGAAATTGCTTTCAGTTTAGTTTCTTAGTTGCGAAACACTAGAGTAAAGGTTCACACACACATACACACATGCACACACGTGATATGTTTGGGTGTATATGTTTATATATATATATGTGTGTGTGTGTGTGTGTGTGTGTGTGTGTGTGTGTGTGTACGCGCGCGCGGGCGCGCGCGCGTTGGTATATATATATACATATACGTATACATGGATGATGAGCCCAGTGTATGATACTTGGAGATGAGCCAATATGATCGGGCATGATACCGTGAGTTTGTGATATGTGATTGGGTCATGATATGATACGACATGATATTATAGCGGATCGTTGGGCGATGTGTTTTCATACACACGAGAATATATGTTTGATGATATTGGGATGTGCTAGATTTTAGAAAAGTAACCCTAATTCATGATTTTACGATGATGATACCATATGAATAATGAGGTATATATGATATTTGACCCATACCCCGATTTTGGGATGCCGTACGATAGATTTTACCGTACGAGTTATAGATATGATGATTGATCTGCACTCTTGACTCGAGAATGTCGTATTATATATTTTAGCGTATGTGACGCTATTGAGGCGGGATCGCCGACTACTAGTAGATATATCGACTTGGACTTTAGGTGGTTTTTCTTACCCTTTCTACTGGGCTCGAGTCATGCATATTTTCAAAACTACGAATCGTGAGTATTTTTAAAGACAGGCCAAGAGATACTACGAATTTTTCAAAAGACATGCATTTTCTCAAAGTCCCCGTTGCCTTATATTTCTAAAACCACGATTCGAGCTATTTCAAACACCAAAAACTGTATGACTCGTATATGGATAGATATATTCTTCAATGTTGCGATTACTACAACTTTTTCCGTATATTCATGTTGTTATCATCGCATTGAATGCTTATAAATGTGTTTTCTCTGGTTATTATGAAACCCTGTTGTCAGGACACCAGCACCATTACCGATGATGCGTATGCTCCATGTACACTTGCTTGCCACTTCACACACATCATCATCGATAATTTCCATGTCACGCACACATTAGAAAAACATTAATTCATTGGTATAAATTGCTAGCTGGTGGTTTCAACATAGTACTGGTACGCTTGCTTTCATATGCTAGTTTAGATATTGCATTTCTTATTTAGATACTTCATACACTTATACATTCATTCTGTTAAGCAATATCATGAGGCTTTATGTCGGTATTCACTGTTTATTAACTCTTGATTATGGGATTCGGATTTTCCATGAGATTTCTGGATTTGGAGAAACCGCAAGGATTTATAAACCCATTATCATTTCTAAAAATAAAACTTTGCAGTTTTCTCGTAATATG
The DNA here is from genome assembly GCA_030015575.1 of Agapanthus africanus. NCBI lineage: Eukaryota > Viridiplantae > Streptophyta > Magnoliopsida > Asparagales > Amaryllidaceae > Agapanthus > Agapanthus africanus. The sequence goes on from CM057350.1 coordinate 462,405,420, forward strand.
ATATTTGTGGTGTCCACCATGAGTTTTCTCGGTTCTTGAATGGTATCATACACCCGATTCGAGGTAGGGGAGGAAACGTCTGCGGGTGCATGGTGGACCCGGTGCGGTACCCCGGGGTAAGAAGATCGTATAAAAAGGCGTTGAGCCCGGCAGGGGAGCACTACCGACCGGTGATTGTATGGAAACTCGACGAATATCTGGAGGATACCGTTGGAGTTATGAGAGAGATGGATATATGGGCCGATCCGGACTGACGGAGCCCATGGGCCGATCTGAGGATGCGGCGCCTGAAATATGAGTATTATGTGTCGCTGTTAGACACGAGTTTCATGATGTTTTGAGTGTCGATGCTGGGCACTCGGGTTTTATCATGATTTGTGTGTCGTTGCTGGACACACGTTGGATGGTGCATTAGTACATGTCACGCATCGATATATTATTATTCTTGGCACAGACACGAGTACCTTGATATCACACTTATTATATACAGTTACCCTTGTTGTAGTATTGTGTATTTTATTGTATGACCCGGGAGAGAGTCATACATACGATTTTCTACTCAGTGATGTCTTCTACTCACGAGTTGGCAACTCACCCCCGTTGTGCCACAGTTTCTTGCAGGTTTGACCGTACAGATTTCGTTGCGGCTTGCTGACACACTGCTTCCTTCCGGGTGATTGCTTTGGTAGGTGAGTTCACTTGCATCGTGACCACCGTTGTACTTTTATTTATTTCATTTGTATCTAGTAAACTCCATCAACCAGACTTGTATTATTTGATAGACTTAGAAAACCAGCTGTTTATTCTTTCGACCTTAGAGTCGCGCGCTTGTATTATTATTATGATTCTTCTCCGGTTTTCTTGAGGGTATCGATTTTCTTTCTGAGTTTAGATCCTCGCCCTTCGGCGTTGTATATTATATTGCTTACATGGTTGTTTCCGTCAATTGGCGAAGAGCTAGCTCCCACTTGGGGATGCCTTCATTCATTAGTTATGTATATGCATATTTGTACCCGTTTGGGGCCAGTATTTACAAAGGAGATTCTGCCGAAATTTTCGGGAAAATATGATGTTGCTTTTAAAAATGTTTACTACGACTTTCAAAGTGATTTTATATGTTAACTTTTAAATGAGTATTACTTCAATCCTTCTTTTAAATGGTTTAGATTTCTGGGCTTTTGGCTTACTTGAATTAGGTGGGGTCCTATATACTTCACATGATTTAAGTGCCAGTCACGTGCCATTTCGGGTCGTGACAAAGTTGGTATCAGAGCGCTAGGTTTAACCTTGGTTCGAGTCTAGTTTTGACTATGCGGAGTCTAGGACGTATATTTATATTCAGAACCTAGGCTTGACCTTTCGGAACTTAGACTTGGTCGAGGGGGTATTAGACTCGAACTTTCGTCGCATAGGTTGACCTTGGTTGATGGAGTAGGTGACTTAAGTAGAGTGATGTATCGTGTGTATGTTCCGCGGCATACTTTCGATACGCTATTCCGCTTAAGAAGCCTCAGGATGTACATTTCTTATGCATTGTATTTCTATTCATTCCTATGATCTATCCTCATCAATATCGGATTGTGGTTTCTGTTACCACGGTTGCAGAGAGAGCTGCGGCTAGAGTTGCGGTCAGCATGAGCCCGTCTTGGATGATGACTGACCAGGATGTATTCCGATGACGCACGATTGCATAGATGTGTCGTTTTATTGTGTTTTTCGTGACATGACCGTTTTGATGGATTGTTTTTACTAAGGTTTCTCGAACGTTCAGATCAGCACCAGAGGTTGTGCCACTGCTAGAAGCCGGCTAGAATGTGATGACCATTAATATATTGTCTATTCTTGAGAATTGAGGCATTGTTTAGCGTGCGGATGAATTAGCCAGTTTTTGCTGCGACTGACAAGATATCGCCCCAGATGTTTGAAGCTATTGCAGCACGAGTTTGTACTTACGGATATGATAGAAGATCGCTACACACCCATGGATGAATGACTAGGACATGTGTTCGTTTGCATACCCCGATGCGAGGTCATCAGATTGATTAATTTCAGCTAGAGAAGACTTCACACAGGCACGTTGTGAGTCGAACGAGAGAAGACGAGCGTAAGCACATCACTCCGATAATTTGAGCGAGTTTCTGAGAAGGTGATTGATAAGATGCCTACTACAGGATATTTGAGCTGTCGAGTTCGTAGTTTCAGAAAGGAGACTCCAGATATGAGTATAGCTGTTCTAGCGTAGTCTATACAGCTACGAAAAGACGAGTCTGAATCTGTCCACATTAGAGAAAAGTGGAGTAAGAGGTTCTTACGAGATTTTTAACGAGATGACGTTCCACTCCGTTGACATCAGAGATGCGATACGCATGCAGAGGCGTTGAATATGGATATATCTTTTAGAAGAAGTCGTGATGAGTTTGCAGCTGTTCCGGAACAAGAAATTGATTCAGTAAAGGGTGATAACTTCCGGGCAGTTCGGCAGAAATGAGATTTGGGATAGACCCCGACAGAATCTTTCTGGAATACTACACGAGAAGATTTGGACCCAGGATCGGCCGTATCACGCACACCCAGTAGGCCAGAGTTCGGTAGCATCGACGAGACATGTTATAAGTGACCATGATAGTTGGCCAGAGATCTTTAGAGGATACGCCAGAGCGGAACTGTTTCCGTCATCATTCCATATTGGGCCGTTGAGCCGAGGAGTTATGTAATTAGAAAACCGCAGTGAGAGACGAGAGCCTAAGGGCACAAGGCGCCAGACCATGAACAGGAGGCAAGTATATATCTTACTCTGCTAGCTTTGGATGCACCAACACCTTCTCGACCTTGAAGGAAGGACATATCGACGACATTGTTTATGATTTGTGATTTGGTGATTCGAATATCACGTATCCGTCATTTTGGATTTCTGTAGTTTGGGCGATTTATTTGCATGATTGAGATTTTGTGCACCACAGTTGCACTCGACTTCGATTTGATGTCGTTCGAAATGTTTGATTTTGATTTCATGCCTATGGTATGTAGGTGATTTGACTTGTGCTTTCGGTGTAGTTTTCATACACTTTTTGTACTTCGATTCAATTTTGTGTTCGCTGATGCACGTGGTTGTGAGATTATATACCATGATATACCTGATTTGGATTGACGTATGTTGTATACCGTCGATTTCGATTGTGATATTCGATATTTGTTTTCGTGCACCTTGTGCACTTGATTTGGATTCTTGTGCATACTTGGCGCACTTGATGCGATTTTGGTGCACACCAGATGCACTAAATCGGGATTTTTCATGCATATCAGATGCACCTGATATTGTTGTCAAGCACACCCGTTGCCCTTGACAGGTGTTTCGTGCACACCCGTTGCACTTAGATTTTGTTTTTGTGCACACATATGGCACATTCATTGATTTCAATTTCAGTGCGCACAGACGTGCGTGGCATTATTGCATATACTATTGAGTATGATTTCCTTTGAGCAGTACGTTTTTATGATATTTACTATTTGGGTAAGTAACCGAGCAGGACTGTTATGAGAACAGTACCTAAGTATTTTTGCATGCATCGATAGTAACCGAAGGGATTTCCAAAAAGGAGCTACAGTCTCAATATTTTTCCTATGTGTCTGAAATGACACGAAACATTTTACAAAGGAAACCCTTCTAAATTATTTTCAAAACAGCAGGACATGTATGTTAAACAAAGGATATAAATATATATATAGTTATTTTTTTTATAATAAACGTCTGCTACTTGTGCCGTGAAATGCGCATCGCACAGTGACTTGAAAAAGGTTTGGCATATATTTCTTTTCAGGTGTTTTGACGAGTTTACAACGATGTGTACTATATACATGTTATAGTTATGATTATATCATGTTGGTTTTCGTATTGGACTTTGACATTTGACTCCGTTGATTGCGTGATACTTTACGGAGTTTTGATTTTGAGTTATATACTCGTTTTCAAGCGCAAGCATTGCGCTAAGATGTGTTTTAAGCATTTACGATGTCGGAGCCCCGATGACTTGAGTGTTTTGCTGAAATGTTTTAGTATTTGGAAAAGTTTTAATTTAAATTCGGGAACCGAATTTCTTTAAGGGGGAAGACTGTAACGTTTTGAAAATCGTTTAGGTGAAATTTCCGATAATCGGTAAAATAACTGGTGTTTTCCGTAAAAACCAAGATATAATTATTTTTCTTCATAGACTTAAATATATCTATTCTAGCTATGTAATTCCTAGTATTTGGCATTTAATTGGTCACTTATAAATTTGCTAGTTTACTAAAATATTTTCCTTAATTAATTATTTTAAATATTATTATAACCTTTCACTAATATATTTAATTAGTGATAATTACAAATGAGAATGGGTTAATACAAGTTTTGTGCATCATGACACATTAAACCAAAATTTAACATGTTATTTTTGAAATGAAAAGAAGTGGTCAAGATGGTTTAAGAAAATATAAAAGAAAAATGCTTAAATTGTGAAAATAAATTAAATAGAAATGAGGTTCGGGCTTGACGACTTGAGGTGTGGTTGCATGTTACTTGGTTTTCTTCACTCACTCACTCACACACACCCTCCTTCAAGTTCAGCCAGCAGCCTAAGCAGCCCCATTCCCCTTAATTCCCTACTTCATTTTCCTTACAAAAGGAAAAGAAAATAGAAGGAAAAGATTAAAGAAAGAAGGCATGGGCATATTGACTTATGGTATGGGATTTTCTTGACTTGGCCACAACTCAAACCTCACTCTCTCTCCCCTCTCTCTTGCTTGGCCGAGCCCTCCTCAAGCAGCCCCCCCAATTCATGACCTCAATTTCCACCTCAAAAATCCATAATTTCCATCAAAAATCCAAAACAAAAACCTCCCAAACTCCTAATTAAACCTTACTCATTATTCTTTGTTCAATCTAGCTTGGATCTTGGAATAAAGTTAGCATTTTGGAGGCTAAGTTTTGCAAGTGTGGATCTCATTCCAAATGATTTTGAGGTATAATCTTAACCCAATGGTTACTTGATGTTTAATCACTTCAAATTAGTTAATTTTGATGTTTAATTATGGTTCTAATTTCTAACTTGAAATTTCAAGAATAGGGTTTGAGATCAAGTTAGGGTTTTTATAAATTGATCATGGTTTAAATGTGTAGTTTAATATGTTTAGACATGCAAAATCTAGCCTAGTTGTTAATTTGTAAATTGGTATTTGCCAAATTGTCCAAATTAAGCTTTTTGGAAACTAACTTTTTAATAAATCTAAAATGGGTGAGATTAAAATTTTAGTAAGGGTTTGTGTGACTTAATTAAGCTAGTATGTGATTATTGTGGCCACTAGTTTTGTTGAAATGTCTAGTTTTGGACTAAAATGGTAAATCGATGCTTACTAGGTTTTAGGAATAAATCGATTTTGATTAAGTTTTAGATTTTGATGATATACAACCTATTTCATATAATATTTAGTGTGTTATGAACGCGCGATTAGTGCGATGGGTTTTTTGGTTTGGTAGTTGCCACGTATAGCGACCCTAGTTGTGGTTTGTGACGTTGTCGCGAGCGCGTTTTGTGCACCAAGTGCATGTGCGTTTAGTTAGCGCGCATGGTTGACTTGTATTGGTTGTGTCCGCGACTAATTAAATATTTATTCTCTTATTTACTTGTGTACGTTCTAGGATCAGGTGCAGAGGTATCGGATGTGGCGCGGAAATGGCAGAGCTGGAATCGGATCAGATTAGCCGAGGTGTTCAGGTGAGTAGATGTATATCTACGGGGGAAGTCGGGTGGATGGCGTATAGCACCCCTGCAATTTCATAGGATATGATGCGTTATGATCTATATACATATATGTTATTATGAGACGTGAATATTTAGCAAGAAAGGCCTTAGGAGACCATGGGATGGATTTTGTGTAATTGGAAGAAAGTGCTTTCAGTTTAGTTTCTTAGTTGGGAAACCCTAGAGTAAATGTTCACGCACACACACACATGCACACACGTGATATGTTTGGGTGTATATGTTTATGTGTGTGTGTGTATCTGTGTGCGCGCGCGCGCGCGCGCGTTGGTGTGTGTGTGTGTGTATGTGTATGTGTGTGTATACGTATACATGAATGATGAGCCCGGTATATGATACTTGGAGATGAGCCGATATGATCGGGCATGATACCGTGAGTTTGTGATATGTGATTGGGTCGTGATATGATATGACATGATATTATAGCGGGTCGTTGGGCGATGTGTTTTCATACACACGAGGATACATGTTTGATGATATTGGGATATGCTAGATTTTAGAAATGTACCCCTAATTCATGATTTTACGATGATGATACCATATGAATAATGAGGTATATGTGATATTTGACCCATACCCCGATTTTGGGATGTTGTACGATGGATTTTACCGTACGAGTTATAGATATGATGATTGATCCACACTCTTGACTCGAGAATATCGTACTATATATTTTACCGTATGTGACGCTATTGAGGCGGAATCGCCGACTACTAGATATATCGACTCGGACTTTGGGTAGTTTTCCTTACGCTTTCGACTGGGCTCGAGTCATACCTATTTTCAAAACTACGAATCGTGAGTATTTTTAAAGACAGGCCGAGAGATACTACGGATTTTTCAAAAGACATACATTTTCTCAAAGACCCCGTAGCCCTATTTTTCTAAAACCACGATTCGAGCTATTTCAAACACCAAAAACTGTATGACTCGTATATGGATAAATATATTCTTCAATGTTGTGATTACTACATCCTTTTCTGTATATTCATGTTGTTATCATCGCATTACATGCTTATAAATATGTTTTCTCTAGTTATTATGAAACCCTGTTGTCAGGACACCAGCACCATTACCGATGATGCGTATCCTCTACGTACACTTGCTTGCCGGCTCACACACATCATCATCGGTAATTTCCATATCACGCACACATTAGAAAAACATTACTTCATTGGTATAAATTGGTAGCTGGTAGTTTCAACATAGTACAGGTACGCTTGCTTTCATATGCTAGTTTAGATATTGCATTTCTTATTTTGATACTTCATGCACTTATACATTCATTCTGTTATACAATATCGTGAGGCTTTATGCCGGTATTCACTGTTTATTGACTCTTGATTATGGAATTCGGATTTTCCATGAGATTTCTGGATTTGGAGAAACCGCAAGAATTTATAAACTCATTATCATTTCTAAAAATAGAAATTTGCGGTTTTCTCGTGATATGATATTTGTGGTGTCCACCATGAGTTTTCTCGGTTCTTGAACGGTATCATACACCCGATTCGAGGTAGGGAGGGACCGTCTGCAGGTGCATGGTAGACCCGGTGCGGTACCCCGGGGCAAGAGAATCGTATAGAAAGGCGTTGAGCCAGCATGGGAGCACTACCGACCGGTGATTGTATGGAAACTCGATGGATATCCAGAGGATACCGTTCGGAGTTATGAGAGAGATGGATATATGGGCCGATCCGGACTAACGAAGCCCATGGGCCGATCTGAAGATGCGGCGCCTGAAATATGAGTATTATGTGTCGCTGTTGGACACGAGTTTTATGATGTTTTGAGTGTCGATGCTGGGCACTCGGGTTTTATCATCATTTTTGTGTCGTTGCTGGACACACGTTGGTTCATTAGTACATGTCACGCATCGATATATTATTATTCTTGGCACAGACACGAGTACCTTGATATCACACTTATGATATACTGTTACCCTTATTGTAGTATTGTGTATTTTATTGTATGACCTGGCAGAGAGTCATACATGCGATTTTCTACTCGGTGATGTATTCTACTCACGAGTTGGCAACTCACCCCTGTTGTGCCACAATTTCTTGCAGGTTTGGCCGTATAGGTTTCGTTGCGGCTTGCTGGCACACTGCTTCCTTCCGGGTGATTGCTTTGATAAGTGGGTTCACTTGCATCGTGACCATCGTTGTACTTTTATTTATTTCAGTTGTATCTAGTAAACTCCATCAACCAGACTAATATTATTTGATAGACTTAGAAAACCAGTTGTTTATTCTTTCGACCTTAGATTCGCGCGCTTGTATTATTATCATGATTCTTCTCTGGTTTTCTTGAGGGTGTTGATTTTCTTTCTGAGTTTTGGTTCTCGCCCTTCGGCGTTGTATATTATATTGCTTGTGTAGCTGTTTCCGCCAATTGGCGAAAAGCTAGCTCCCGCTTGGTGATGCCTTCATTCATTACTTATGCATATGCATGTTTGTACCTGTTTGGGGCCAGTATTTACAAAGGAGACTCTGCCGAAATTTTCGGGAAAATATGATGTTGCTTTTTAAAATGTTTACTACGACTTTCAAAGTGATTTTATATGTTAACTTTTAAATGAGTATTCCTTCACTCCTTCTTTTAAATGGTTTAGATTTCTGGGCTTTTGGCTTGCTTGAATTAGGTGGGGTCCTATAGACTTCACATGATTCAAGTGCCAGTCACGTGCTATTTCGGGTCATGACAGTAGACTAGCATATACGCTTCTCGACCCATGTGATGGGCGATGGATGATCCCATATCCATTGGTGTTTGACATCAGAGATGGTATACGGGTGCTCAGTGGAGACTAGGTACACTGGACGTACTCGCCGAGAACTCCTAGATGGTATTATACCTATCGTCAGATAACAGTTCTCTGGTGACACTGGTACAAGTTAGTCTGTCGACCCGTAATCGTCATAGAGTCTTGTATGATTCCCACTGTGCTTTGATTTCCACCTTACCACGTTCAAGAGATCGTGCAAAATGGTGGTTTTAGGGTAAAGTCCCGAGTCACATGGAGGCAATGAGCGATAGGAGGGGATTCGTCTCTCCCGGTATTGGGGGTTGATGTTGTGCTATGCTAGATTGGCCATAACAGGAAATCCCTGGCCAGAATTGTTGATATCTACTGGTAAGTGTTATCAGTAGTTTCTCGAACTATTATGGACCTTGCACCGGCATGACTTTTCAGGCTATTGGGGTCTGACGTTATACCACCCCCGGGCTGTGATATGCGACATAGCTGATGAAGAGACCGGACTGTACGGTAGTGTTTCTGATTGGATTTGCAGGAATATGAGCAGGCTTACTTGTTGATCTTCTGATCACTCAATATCCGGGTGGCCGTTATGTTTAGCATACCTCTTACGGCTTGTGGGTGACTGATATGATCACCACCAACTGCCGGCGTATTGACGAATCTTTAGAGTCCTACATAGAGATTTCCTGGCTCAAGCGAAACGAAATAGGAGCACATATATGATATGTGCAGGACCGAGATTAATACGCGTATGTGATACCGTATTCTATTCTCACGATATGTGATATCGGTCAGTTATATGAGATATAGTCGGGTTATCGGATCAAGTGTTGATTCGACAAGTTGATACATTTCCTATTAGTCGGTTGTATGTGAAATAGCCGGATTATTAAATCAAGTGTTGATTTAATAATTTAATGTATAAATATATATATGATATATTAATTTACATTAACTAATATTTGCTCACTTAAACATTTCTTTTTCTCACTTGTGTTCACTTAGTGTATATGTGATATATATTAATGTACATTATTTTGTGTCATGCTTGGTGCCACATGCTACATGGGTGTATGAGACTCACACCATGCTTGATATGATGAAGAGTTTTATTTATTTAAAGTTAATCAAAATTAGATGGAATTTAGTCACATGGTTGAAGCTTGTAGAACCTTGTGGAACCATTGACAAGTCTATTAATTTTGTTTTACTTGTAGATATTTATTAACCTAACCATTATTGTTAGCCATGCTTTATTCTCTACATGAGTCAATGTATGACACTAACTCACCCATGGTTGCTATTCTCACCTCATGAGTTTCATTCTCTTCTATCTTCATCTTCTTCTTCATCAAGAGCTTAGCTCTCTAGGTTTATGGGAGATGAAGAAAAATAGTGAGAAAATTAAATCTTAAATGAGCAAAATTCCTATTTCATCATTCTCTACTATACTAGCCATTTAGTTTAGGGTGTTTGCTTCACTAAACCCTATTTAGTGAAGAGGTAGCTTGGGTTGGTGTCTACTCGACGTAGATCATCTTCGGCCTCGAAAACTTCAAGCAAGCTTATTCCGTTCATCTTGTGGTGCCTTTCTAGAGTCCGGGGTTTCACTACTTAGAGCGAAGGGACTACTACACGGAGCTATTGAAGTGAAGGACCGGTCTACAAAGGTTGTATTCCTTATTCACTTTATATGCAAAGTTGTTTGCATGTTGTATTGTTTAATTCTCTAGTTAATATTCTAGGTTAGGGTTCTTTGGTACGGAAAATTTTTAAAATTGGTATGGACGATGCCTCCCGAAACCTTGTTGCCGCCCTAGAGAACCCTACACTGTCATAGTGACCAGTTGTCATGCAGATTTTGCATTGAGGCAAACCACAACCGCGGCCTCGACCACGACCCCGGACATAAGTGCAACTCCTACAACCGTTGCGCTCGATGTTATGACTATGCTGATAGGAATATGAAAGGGAACCTTCACGACCCATGGTTGTGGTGTTGACAAATGGAAAGGGAGTAGTAGCAATAGACTTATTTTGGTACCGACAAAGGTTCTCGTGTGCAAGAAGCATGCCATGCAGATCATTAAGCAAGATAGCATCTATGCGGGTTATGATAGCAGGAATAAAATAGTCATAGGCCGATCTCAGGTCGGCTATAACATGCATGACAAGATCAGCATCGGAAATTCTATGTCCAATGACCGCAAGATTGTCAGAGACAGTCTTGATGTTCTGAATGTACTCTGTGATAGAGGTGGATCCTCATTTGATATTCTGAAGTTGTGTCTTTAATTGAAGGATGCGAGCAAGAGAGTGCGATGCGAAGACTTTAGCAAGTGTCTCCCATAGCGTCTGTGCTTTAGTTCGACCGACCAACAAGGGAACAAGAGTCTCAGTCAAAGACTCTAACATCCAACTTATGATCAATTAATCCTTTTGGATGCATACAGCATATGCCGGATTGTATGTTGAAACAAGCTGATTTTTTCGTCAGGAACAGTCATGGGCAAGCACTTTTCTGCGTCGTCGACGATGCCTATGTACCCTTGCGACTTGAGAATGGCTTCAAACTGCATCTTCCAGCCGAGATAGTTTTCGTGGGTGAGTTTGATGTGGAAAAATGACATGACATTCAGTTCATGTGTTGAAAAGGGCGACGATGCATTAAGGTTAGGAATTGTTGTTGGAACGAGGAACGGGATTGATGAGATGGAGGATTGATCTTGGTTGGTTGTCATTGTAGTAGTAGAAATATATAGAGAAGAAAAAATTTATTGGTGTTGGCCTTTATGGCTCTGATACCATAAAGAAGTAGAAAGAGATAAAAGAAGAAGAAGATATTGAAGGAAGAAGACACCTTAGAGATTCTTCCTTTTGTGGCTTTCTTTCTTATATTATTTCATATATAGCAACCAAATCAACCTCTCAAATATTCATTTACAATTAAATTTCTCAATCTAATATCTTAAAATCTTTCCAAACAACCAACAAATATTTCTTTCCAAACCAACATAATCACACAAGGCCAGACATCTACCCCACACAAGTGCTGACGTCAGGCTACGCACTGTTAGAGCGCAAGCCAAATCCAGACGTCTGTCCCGCACAAGTGCAGATGTCTGGCTACGCTCAGTTAGAGCGCAAACCAAATCCAAAAGTCTCTCTTACAGGTGCAGATGTTTGGCTGCGTTCTGTTGTCGTACTAACCAATTTCAAACGTCTGACCTGGAAGGGACAGACAACTGTCGTCTTGGTCAGACGTCTGACTTGAAGGGTCAGACGTCTGTTTGCCTGATGACTTTGATTCAATATTAGTCTGAACTGCTCGGACTTTCTTCAACCAATGGAGCATCAGAGAGAAGGTTTTGATATTGTAGCTAGTTTTGGTTGTAAGGCTTTATTCACCGGAATGATATGCTTCTATTTTCTTTTGTCTCTTTCCTTTTGTTTATCACTCTTAGACTGTATTAGTTTTGTTAAAATCTTCATCTAATGAAATGCTGGAGCTTATGATTTAGGTTTGGTTTGAAAAAGAATGTGTGTGTGTATATATATATATATATATATATATATATATATATATATATGTTTGTGTGTGTGTGTGTGTTTTTTTTGATATATATATACTGGAGGAAAGAGGCTATAGGAGGGAATTTTCTCCTATGGTGTCCAAAAAGTACGCCCTCAGTCGTATTTTCCGACGATCGGAATCCATCATCTTAATCGTTATCATCTAAGATATGGGTACGCCAAATTTCATATGATTTTACAACATTTTCACCGTTGATTTAGCAATGTAAAAAGTCCTATTGTCGGTAAACCGTTAATTTTGAACCCACTAATTCAATGGTAAAAAAGTTGTAGAATCACATGAAATTTGGTGTACCCATATCTTAGATGATAACCATGAAGATGGTGGGTGACGATCGTCGGAAAACACGATGGACGGCGTACTTTTTCGACGCATGGAAGGAAATTCCCTCCTATGGCATCTTTCCTCCATTATTCTGTGTGTGTGTGTGTGTTTTTGTGTTTTTGCATAGCGAGCAAATTAAAAAAACTAATCTCCAACATTAATAGCAAAAACTCCGTAAGTAAACCTATTGGGCATAGCCCTTGGGTAAAATTTCATCTCTAAACTAACAAATCGCTTTTATAAATCCTAAAAGGGGTCGTATCCCAAGAAAAAAAGATAGTTCCATTATAGTATAAATTTTTTATTAATAAACATAAGGTATTTTTTGGCAACAGAGTTACGGTTCTAAAACCTTTGTCTTGTAGGATTACAGCAATAAACTCAAGTTCTATAACTATTGAAATAATGGTTTGCTTAGCACCAAAATAGAGTGTTACAAACTGAGGTTTTAAAAAGTTTTGAGGGCTCAAAACCCTTTTCTTAACCTCCAAAAAGAGTACGGTTTCACAAAATTTTGTGCTCTTCCCCTCCTTCCCATCAAGATAAATGAAATCTTAATTTTATAAACTATGTTATCAAACAATCCTAATTTTACAAAACTTCAATTTTGTAAAACCAAGGTTGGCATATATGCAAACCATCGTTTTCTTTTAACTTAATCAAAACCATAGTGTCGGTGTCGGAAATGTGATTGCCAAACTAGGGCTACCTTTTCATGTTTTTAGCAAGTAATCTTGAAATGCTTAATCAAATTAGATAGAATATAGTTTTAGCACATAATTAGTAAATTTGAACTAGATAACTATTACCGTTTATTAATTTGCATGTGTGATGCTCGTGTATACAATAAATAACAAAATATAGAACTGGTTCACAAATAAGTAACTATTTACTCAACGAAACATACTTGTACGACTTCATATGTCATGCAATCATGCATACATAAAAGGAAAAAATGGGGCTGTGAATGTCACAACCAGTCTTGGGCCTTGGCTGTGAACGCTCACAGCCTCAGGAGAAGGATCCCACAATAACTTAACCATGGATCCACATTCCCTCCTGTTTTAACCGTTTGTTGAACGTTCACAGCCCCATTAAGCTCTACATAAAAACACATAAGATGAATGTATCCTAAAATAAAAACTTGCGATGCTGCGTTCTTTTATAGGAAAAAGTATGGCAAGGTGCCTTACTCAATGCATCAATAAAAAATTAAAGAAAAACTCGTCTTAAACAAAAGATAACAATCTCTTCGACTTTTGATAGGTTAATATAATAGGATGACAAGTGGAACCCATCTTCAGTTAATAATTGTGGAGAATATTTCAGGTCAGACGCCTACAGAAGAAGAATGCAGACGTCTGGAAATGCACACGAGTGCATGTCAGAAATACATAGCAACGGCAGACGTTTGCAGGCCAACGAGGCAAACCTCTGCAGAAGAACTAAGCTCAAATACAGAATGTGTCCAGACATCTGACCAAGTGTGATTCAGACGTCTAGTAATCTTGAAGCCCAGTCCAGAGCAGCGGCAGACGTCTCGTGGAAAAAAACCAGACGTCTGCTCATGACGCTGAAGAGATACAGAGTCGAGGCAGACGTCAGCCCAAGTGTGGGTCAGATATCTGTCGTCATGATAAATGCTGTGAATCTTATTTTACCATATTGTGATTTATCTCTATTTTAGGTAGGATTAGGGTTTGACTATAAATAGGGAGCTCTGATATAATATTTGTACTACCAAATTAAATAGAAAGGAAAGGAAAGACTATTGTATTCAAAAAGACACAGTTTAGATCTAGAGAGATTTGAAAGAAATTTTCTAGGATTTACTCGTGATGTATTTGATTCAAGATTATAGTAGATATTGAAGATTCCGCTCTACCGGAGATTACACATACGATGGGTGAGTGATGGAGCTCCTTTTCGGGCCTCCGTCGGATGTTGTCTTCCGTTGATCCCGCGGTGAACTTAGCTGATTATCCTTCGTTGCGTGTGGGTCTCAATGGGTTTTTAGAGGACGAGGTGAGGTGAGGAAGTTGTTGCCGAATACCTTCAAAGAAGTCCCGGGGTGGTTTGGTACCACCAAAGACCCTCCGACGCTCAAGTTAGTGACGAAATCCGAGCAGAGTAACGGCTTAAAAGTGTAAAAAAAATAGCTTACTTGACCCCTCTGTGATGGGGGTTTATATAGCAGTGGAGCACGCAGCAACGGGCGCGAGAATCTCGCCGGCAGTTACGCTCCCGACGTTACGCCCGCGTAGAGAGCGGATCGTCCATTAATGGGGATCGTGATGGCGTGGAACGTGGGACGTTGCTGGCGTAAAATCCGCGCATGGCGAGATTCGTGGAGCGGCGGTTACGCCTGGGAGTTGGTCGGAGGGCCAAGGAAGACGGCCTCGGCGGGGGCTCGGGGACGAGCGAGGAGGACGAGGAGTCTTGATCCTGTGGTAGCTCGGGGGCGAGCTAAGAGGCCGAGGAGGCCAATTTGAAGAGGGCTCCAAGGGGAGCCAGTTTGTGCTTGCAGGTCGGGTACAGGGGTGGCCCGGTCGGCCCCCGGTGGGCCCTTTCTCCTGAGTTCTAGGGCACGTCACCTGCCATGTGTCATGATCTTGAGGATCGCCAATACCGAGCACTATCATTAGCCCCCTACTCTTGTCACAGCCAGCTAGTGGTCGGGTCAGGAGTGGACTGCCGGGCCTCCCGAGGTGAGATCCCTTCCGGGGTTTCGTCGGGACGAGTCTTCGGGCCGTCAGTTGTCTTTTCTGCTAGCGAATCAAGGCGAGATCTTTGCATCTGAAGAGGGTGCGTCGTTTCGTGCGCCCTGCAACTGAAGCGACGGTCCACGCGTCAGGCATCGATTGGCCGACGTGACGTATGCAGGCCTACGGCGTCAGATGGGATGCGTTCCAATGCAGGGTCGACACGTAGAGCGATCAGGAACGCCGGTCTGGGGGTGCTTTGGCGGGAGATGACGGCCGCTGTTGGATGAGGCCGTACGCAACAATAAACAGGGATGGGGCCCGCCTCAGGCCCCCAGTCTTTCATTTTCCCCCTTTCCTTGACGCGTCGTTGTTCAGTGTTCTTCTTTCTTTGGAATACATGGTTCGCTCTCACTTTTCAGGTTGCTCGTGCCAGAAGGAGGCTGGTGGCGCGGCCGATCCCCCGGGAGGGCCGTCCGCTTCGTCGACGGCATCCGGGGGTTTCTCCGGCGGTGGCCAGGGACGTTCACAGTTACCCGAGCTCCTGACCGGGGACAGAGGGAAGGGCGGGCAGGCCCTCTCTCAAGAGGAAGAGGACGGTCTCTCGCACGTCATTGTCGAGGGCCCCTGAGGGAATTTCCGTGCAGGAGGGGGGCGCCGTCTTCACGGTTCCGTCCGACATTTCCGTCGCCGCTGGCCTGCTCGCTGGGATGGAGGAGTCGGCTAGGGGAAAGATTCTGCACGGCTCCCTGAGGGATCGACAGGAGGCCATGGCCCAGGGGGCGGTCTAGGTACAGACCCCTTTGCATGTATTCCTCTTGGTAAACCTCACCCTGGCTCGGGGGCCTCCTAGTTTCTCATTGTTTTTCTGTCAGGTCCTTCAACATTGCGCCCTCGCCACTCGTATGGAGGCCGAGGGGGCGTTCCATGCCCCGAGGCCAGTAGAAGCATTTCCTTCAGAGGTCAAGGTTTTGCGACGTGACCTGCGCTCGGAGAAGGCAAGGGCCGATGTCTCGGAGGGTCGGGCTGAAGCTGTGGAACTTGCCAATTCGGCGAATCGGGGTGTCCTTCACCGGCTGAACGCGTCTCTCAGGGTCGCCGATAGGAAGCTGGAAGATTTGGCCGGACGCTTCGCGGCCCTGGAAAAATAGAGGGACGCCAGCAGGGAAGATGCTGAGGCGGCGCTACTGAAGGCCCAAGTTGCCGAGGCTCGGGCTAAGAAGGCGGTGGCCGAGTATAACGCGTTGGAGCAGTTTTACGCCGAGCTCGGGGAGTATTCTGCCGTCGCGTGGAACAAGGCTCTGGACGCCGTGAAGGAACAGCTTCCTGAGTTCGACGATGGTGAACTCCGCGCTCGGGTTCCGCTCCCGGCGGCGAGGCCCCCGGTGAGAGATGGCAAGGGAAGTAAGGCGCGCCCCTGGTGGCAAAGTCTCCGGTGGTAGAGCCCTGGGTCGTGACGCCAGCAACGAAGTGGCCGAAGTAAGCCTCCGGGCGGTTCGTAGGGCTGGGGGCCCCCAGAATACCCTTTGTAAAGACCTTGATTTTAATAAAAGAAAATCCTTGATTCGCCGGTTTGCATTTTGTCTTTTGTGTGTGAAGGACGTTCGCAGGATATCTTCGCTTGTATTGTCATGTTTTCGTGTCAGGTCGGATGGCCGACGATCTCCTGTCGAGTTGACTTCAATCACTAGCCGCCGAGTATGTCAAGCGTTGCCGCGGAGGTGTCCTCATGGCCCCCGAGGTCGGTGGGAGATCGTTCAGACTTGGATTAACCTGACTTCCCTCCCCGGTGTCTTGGATCCTTTGCTGGCCACAGGGCACCTTTGAACATCGATTCCCAGATTTAGGGGGTTGGGAAGGGTAGTTGTGCAGGTGCTTTTTGAGCATTTTTACCAGTCGGGGTTGACCGAGCAAGGTGGCTATTTGGTTGCCTCTTGCGAGGGCTTTGATCCCTGTCGGTGATGGTAGGAAGCTACTGGCCGGGGATAGCCGAGCAAGGGCTCGACCGCCTCTGGGAGGTCTTCGGGCCTTAGCGCGGGAAGGGCTGCGGAAGGCCATTGAGAATGACCGGGCAGTGAAGCTGCGTGGTTGCCTCTTGGCGAGGGCTTTGACCTCTGGCGTCATGGGCAGGCAACTACCAGCCTAGGATGAATGAGCGGGGTAGCTGCTCTGGTGCCTCTTGTGAGGGCCTTTTATCCCTGGCGTCGAGGGTAGGGAGCTACCAGCTGGAGTAGACCGAGCAGAGTAGCTGCTCGGTTGCCTCTTGCGAAGGCTTTGATCCTTCAGGATGGGGACCGAGCAGGGTTACTGCCCGGTGCCTCTTGGTGAGGAATTTGATCCCTGTCGGTTATGGTAGGAAGCTACTAGCCGGGGATAGCCGAGCAAGGGCCCGACTGCTTCTGGGAGGACTTTGGTCCTTGACGTGGGAAGAGCTATAAGGCTGTAAGAAGCCTACGAAGGACCCTTGGCCGGGTAGGGTTACCGCCCGGTGCCTCTGGGTGAGGGCTTTTGTCCTGAAAAGATATCCGAGCGAGGGAACCTCGGGCTCGACTGCCTCTGGGAGGGCTTCTTGATCCCCGGCGTTGCGGCAGGGAAGCTGCCCGTAAGGGATAGCCGAGCGAGGGAGCCTCGGTCTTGACTGCCTCTGGGAGGGCTTCTTGATCCCCGGCGTTGTAGCAGTGAAGCTGCCCGCAGGGGATAGCCGAGCGAGGGAACCTCGGGCTCGACCGCCTATGGGAGGGCTTTTTCATTGTAAAGGGGGAACTCTACCGGGGAAAAAGATCCGAAGTTTCTTTATTCGTATGGGTAGGAATTTTAGACAACGCTTTACACCATCTTGTTAAAGGGAAATCTCGAGAGGCGGCTGGGGTGCGACACTTCACTAGCTTTGACCTCATTGGTATAGCTTGAGCTTTTCGGCGTTGTAAGGCCGAGGGAGCATCCGTCCATCCGCGTCTTGGAGGCAGTAGGCTCCGCCGGGGAGCGCTTTAAAGACGAGGAAAGGACCTTCTCACTTTGGGGAGAACTTGTGAAGCCTGCCTTGGTCGATGAATTCGTTCCGCCGCAAGACTAGGTCCCCGGTCTTGAAGGAGCGGTGTTTCACCTGAGCGTTGTAGTATCGGGCCGTCTGCTGTTGATAGGCGGCGGCTCTGATCTAGGCCCGATCCCTTTTCTCCAACAGTATGTCGAGGTTGGTTCGTAGTGCCATGGTGTTTGCGTCATCGTCGAAGTGCTCGACCCGGTGACTGGGTAGCCCGATCTCCGCTGGGACTATCGCTTCGGTCCCGTAGCAGAAGCTGAAAGGGGTCTCCCCGGTGGGAGTCTTTTTTAACGTGCGCAGGGCCCATAAGACCCGGGGTAGCTCTTCGACCCAACTGCCTTGTCTCCCTTCCAGGCGGGTTTGGAGACCCCGTAGGACGTCCCGGTTAGCGACCTCGGCCTTCCCGTTACATTGGGGATGCGCGACCGAGGCAAACTTCATGAGGATATGGTATTCTTTGCAGAAGTCCCTTACTTTCTCGTTCTCGAAGTTCGTCCCGTGGTCGGTGATGATGCACCTCGGGATCCTGAACCGGTGTATCAGGTTGTTTTGGAGGAACTTGATGGTTATGGCGGCGTCCGGTTTCCTGATGGGAACGGCCTCGATCCACTTGGTGAAGTAGTCCACCGCGACAAGGACGTATTTATACCCGCCAGTTCCGGTAGGGAACTGGCCGATCATATCCAATCCCCACCGGGCGAATGGCAACGGGAACGTCAGGGAAGTTAGCTCGGTAGCCGGGAGGCGAGGAATACTGCCGTGGAGTTGGCAGCTCTTGCACCTCCTGACCAGCTTCATGGCGCCCTCGTACATGGTGGGACAGTAGTACGCTTGGAGTAGTACCTTTTGGATCAAGGTTCGAGCCCCCTGGTGTGCGCCGCCCACCCCTTCATGGATTTTCCGCAGGACGTAGTCGGCTTCGTGGGAGTCAACGCACCAGAGCAGGGGCAGGGTGAAGGCCTTCTTGTAGAGGTTCCCGTTGCTCCAAACGACGTGGGTGGCTTTGGCCCGGAGGCGGCGGGCGGCCGCTCTGTCCTCCGGGAGCATGCCGTCCTTCAAGAATTCCACGAGGGGCTTCCTCCAATCCTGGTCGCTCTCCTGCGCCATGTACACGTGGAGTGTCGCCGTCTCGTCTCCCACGCTGGTTCGGGTCAAGGTTTCGAAGAGTATTGACCGCCTATTGTTGGCCGAGTACGATGAAGACAGCTTGCTCAGGGCGTCTACTTGAGCATTCATTTTCCTGGGTATTTGT
This sequence comes from Agapanthus africanus, assembly GCA_030015575.1. Taxonomy (NCBI): domain Eukaryota; kingdom Viridiplantae; phylum Streptophyta; class Magnoliopsida; order Asparagales; family Amaryllidaceae; genus Agapanthus; species Agapanthus africanus. The sequence goes on from CM057350.1 coordinate 462,424,892, forward strand.
TCCACCTGGACTTCGTCGAAGTTTTTTCGGAGCTTCCTCACCTCTTCTAGGTACTTCATCATTAGAGGCTCCTGAGCCTCGAAGTGGCCAGTCACTTGGCCGACAACTAGGGCTGAATCGCTGCGGATTCGGATAATCTTCAGCCCCGGCCCGACGGCCATGCGCAGTCCGGCCAGGAGGGCTTCGTACTCTGCCGCGTTGTTCGACGCTTTGAAACCAAGCCTCAAGGAATACTCTATCTCAGCTTCGTTTGGGCCCCGGATAATGAGGCCAGCACCACAGCCTTCCTTGGTAGAAGACCCGTCAACGTAGATGATCCACTCCGGAGTTGAGCTAGGGCCTTCCTGGGCGGGATGTCGGGCTGTGAGGGATGGCGCGGAATCCGGCTTCCTGCTAGGGATGGTGCATTCAACGATGAAATCGGCCAGGGCCTACGCCTTGATGGCTTGCCTCGGGCGATACCTTGTGTCGAATTGAGATAGCTCACATCTCCATTTCTCTAGACAGCGTGAGGATTCTGGTGATGCCAGGATAGCCTCCAACGGGCGCTCAGTGAGGACGATGATGGTGTGTGCTTGGAAGTAGTGCCGCAGTTTCCGCGAGGTTACCACGAGGGCCAGGACAATCTTCTCTATGGCGGGATACCTCGTCTCCGTGTCCTTGAACACATGGCTCGCATAGTACACCGGCTTCAGTGCCCCCTCGGCCTCTCAGACGAGCACCGAGCCTGCTGCTTGGTCGGATACTTCCAGGTACAGCGACAGCTCGTCCCCTTCCACTGGCCAGGTGAGCAGGGGCGGTGTTGCGAGGTGCTTTTTCAGTTGGTCGAAGGCGTCTTGGCAATCCTCCGACCACTCGAACCTCGGAATTTTCCTTAGCGCTTTGAAGAACGGGAGGCACTTCTCCCCCAACCTGGACATGAAGCGGCTCAGAGCGGCGACCCGCCCTGTGAGCCGCATGATCTCGACGTTGTTCTTGGGGCGGCCATGCTCAAGATGGCGTCGATCTTCTCTGGGTTAGCTTCGATTCCGCGGTGAGTGACCATGAACCCAAGGAATTTCCCTCCGGTGACTCCGAATGCACACTTGGCGGGGTTCAGCTTCATGTTGAATTTGCGGAGCACTCCAAACGCCTCGCCCAGGTCCTTGACATGGTCGGCCAACGAGACGGACTTGACGAGCATGTCGTCAACGTAGACTTCCATGTTCCTGCCGATCTGTGGCTTGAACATGCGATTGACCAGCCTTTGGTAAGTGGCCCCGGCATTCTTGAGGCCGAAGGGCATCACCTTGTAGCAGTACACTCCCCGGTCCGTTGTGAATGTGGTCATATCTTCGTCGTCAGGATTCATGCGGATTTGGTTATAGCCGGAGAAAGTGTCCATGAAGCTCAGAAGCTCGTGCTCGGCCGAGCTGTCGACGAGCTGGTCTATGCGGGGGAGCGGGAAGTTGTCCTTGGGGCAGGCCTTGTTGAGGTCGGTGAAGTCGACGCACATACGCCACTTCCCACTCGACTTCTTGATCAGAACCACGTTTGCCGGCCACTCCGAGTAGGGCACATTCCTGATGAAGTTGGCGGCGAGGAGCCAGTCAACTTCCTCTTCGATAGCCTTCTGTTTGACCGGGACGAAGCTTTTTTTCTTCTTCCAGACGGGTCGGGCCGTAGGATCAACTCCGAGCTTGTGGGAGATGATTTTGGGGTCGATCCCAGGCATGTCTGCTGGTGCCCAGGCGAAGACGTCGGAGTTGCTTCGGAGGAACTCGATCAGGTCATCCCGCTGAATTCTCGTCAGGAGTGACCCGACCTGGACGGTCTTTCCTAGGTCTCCTTCCGCTAAGGGCACCTCGGTCAGAGGCTCGACAGGTGCTCCACGGACCTCCTTCCGCTCGTCCCGGGTGTCTAGGGACCCTTTAATGTCGCCGCATGCGTCGGCGCTATCAGCGTACTGCTCAGGGGAAGATGCCTCTGTGAGGCCTACCTCCGCGACCCACTGGCTCCCGTATGCCCGACCTACCCCACCCTGATCGAGGGGGAACTTTATTGCCAGGTGGTATGTCGAGATCTGGGCCTGGAGGGAGTTCAGCGTTGGCCGGCCGAGAAGAACGTTGTAGGCCGATAGGACCCTCGCCACAATGAAGTCCACAGGCAGTGTGCGCGTGCGGCCGGGCTTCCCGATCATGAACTGCAGGGTGACCACCCTTTGTACCGGGATGGAGTGGTTGGTGAACCCCGAGAGGACGTGGGAGGTCGGCCTCAAGTCTGCTGGGGCAAGCCCCATACGCAAAAAGCAGTCATGGAAGAGGATATCCGCCGAGCTGCCCGAATCGATGAGTATTCGGTGGACCTCATATCGGTGAATTTATGCTACGATCACCGGCGGGTCGCTATGGGGCACAGATATGCCATGGAGATCCTCGTCGCCAAAGGTGATGGGCTCTCGGCCCCTAGCCCTTTTGCTCGGGCGGCCGCCGGAGCCTGTGAGACGGTAGCCAGCGGGGAGACCGACGACCTTAGGCGAGGGTTCGTCCGCGTCTCCGTTGCGAGGGAGGCGACAGCGGACGTCTGGATCTTTAGGGGAATCGGTTGTCATGTGGGCGGAGATCGGAAGGCCAACTTCGTATTTTGTGGAGTTAGAGTTCCCACAGACGGCGCCAACTGATGGAGCTCCTTTTCGGCCCTCCGTCAGATGTTGTCTTCCGTTGATCCCGCGGTGAACTTAGCTGATTATCCTTCGTTGCGTGTGGGTCTCGATGGGTTTTTGGAGGAAGAGCTGAGGTGAGGAAGTTGTTGCCGAATACCTGCAAAGAAGTCCCGGGGTGGTTTGATACCACCAAGGACCCTCCGACGCTCAAGTTAGTGATGAGATCCGAGCAGAGTAATGACTTAAAAGTGTAAAAAATGGCTTACTTGACCCCTCTGTGATGGGGGTTTATATAGCGGTGGAGCACGCAGCAGCGGGCGCGAGAATCTCGCCGGCAGTTACGCTCCCGACGTCACGCCCGCGTAGAGAGCGGATCGTCCATTAATGGGGATCATGATGGCGTAGAACATGGGACGTTGCTGGCGTAAAATCTGCGCATGGTGAGATTCGCGGAGCGGCGGTTACATCTGGGAGTTGGTCGGAGGGCCGAGGAAGACGGCCTCGGCGGGGGCTTGGGGACGAGTGAGGAGGCCGAGGAGTCTTGGTCCTGTGGTAGCTCGGGGGCAAGCTGAGAGGCCGAGGAGGCCAATTTGCAGGGGGCTCCGAGGGGAGCCAATTTGTGCTCACAGGTCGGGTACAGGGGTGGCCCGGTCGGCCCCCGGTGGGCCCTTTCTCCTGAGTTCTAGGGCACGTCACTTGCCACGTGTCATGATCTTGAGGATCTCCAATACCGAGCACTATCACCGCTCGTTAACAAATCCCTCGTCATGTCTGTTGTTTGATTCTTTTTAATTTATTCTCGTATTGTTATTAATTTGTCTTTCGTTGTTAATTGTGTGGTTGTTGTTATTTCGTGATTTGTATCGTGAGTATTGTTCCGTGGATCGACTTTCCCTCCTCCCAACATTGTCCTACATCAGATTAGAAATTAACCCATGATTCGTAACCTATAATTGATCAAATAAGCTCATAGAGAGTTTAGACTGCTATTTGTAAATCATAGTTGTAATGCAACAATTAAAGAAAAAAAGAACTCTTCTTAAAAAAATATGGATCTTTTTTCAGTTCCATTTCTAGTTAAAACAGATTCCCTTGAAAGAGTTCTGATTATTATCATGATTAAGATCTAAGCATACAAACATTATACTAATCTTACAATAAAATGTGGCATGTTAATGATAGGGATGGAGTCAATATATTGCACAAGATGACGTTTTCTTGATACCTTTTTTATTCTCCACAAGATACCGGTTTAGTAATCAGGTTAAAACTAAGTAAAATACATGTCCATAATTTGATTTTTACCATTCCAGTAAGATAAAGAAGATGACGAATATAAGTTTCAGCCACTCTTCTTTAAAAATAATTACTTGTAGAGCATAATCATGCCATAAAGTTTTCTTTTTTAAAGAGAGAGATCACTAATTCAATTCCTATCATTGTTGCATCCAAATAAAAAAGAAAGCTAGCTCCTTTAAATGTTTTTCCCCTATAATAGTAGTAGTAGTAATAAATAATGACAAAAATGTCAATTGTCTTACATATGTAATGCATGCATCTTCAAGTTAAAGCGATATTCACCAATTTATCTAAGACATTTCAATGTGCCTTCATACGAAAATTTAGGTGTAGAAAGCTCTATGAAAAAGATTTCAAGTATATATGATCTTAAATCTTCTTTAAGATGTATTAACGTTTTGAGCTACTGTATGCTGTTTATACCGACATTGTGTATACTCGGGCGCCAATTTTCAAAGCCGACAATTTTTTATCGCAATTTGAGGTCATTTGTAAGGTATACGGGAAGCTCCGAAGTTTGCTGTGTAGATTTCATAGATCTAACAGTCCTTTGTGAATTTGGAAGCTCTGCTATTCTTTCCCTGCTATTCTGGTGCTCTGAGAGTATCCTGACCGTCCATCACAAATGCAAAGCACGTAAAAAACACCAACAACAAACCCCCATGTTTTACACTATTTTTGCAGCCGATCGTGATCAAAAAATCATTAGCCGTTGATTTTGATGGCAGAGGATGGCAGAGATGAGAATAGCAGGGACTCCAAATCCTTCTTTTGTACAAATGTTACGCGTTAATCAAGACATGTTAGGTCTTAACGCATGTTTTATGGTTTTAATCCCATAAAGTTTTGAAATTTAAAAGTGAAAAAGAAAGATAATTTCTTAATGTTTTAGTGGATAGGAACCCCTGTTAGGATGTACTCCCCCTAAGGTTACAAACCACTACTTTAGGTGTCCTTCCATGTATGGACGTGGAAGTGACATTATACATTCAATATTCACACTGGCTACAGTAATTCAAATTAAATTAAATAAAAAGGTCAGTAAACCTTGAAAGTTTAATAACTAATGGGCTTGGTAAATCTTAACCACTCTATCTTTCTTATCTATCTATATTGCTACTAAAGTTGGGTCAATCAAAATAATCTTTTGCACAGAAAAGCATCTTTTTTACAGAACGCTATTTTTGCACTTCCCTCTTTTACCGTTGTCCTTTCATTTTATTCATTTTCCTATCAATTTTCAAATGGTCCATTCATGTAAGGCCCATAATAAATTCAATGGTTATATGGTGTATTATTGTTTTTATTTTCTTTATTTCTAAAAAAGTTTATATGATATTTATATAAAACACCGAAACATGGTATTTATTTAGGCAAATTACAAAGTATATGTTATTTATCTTCAAAAAATATTAAAATCTTTTTATATATTTATTTGCCTATCTCTAGGCCTATTCATATGAGAGGCCTGAAAAATAATGATGACATTTTGTGCATTTACAGTTTAATAGGTTTTCAATTTATTTTTTTTACTTTTCTATTCCCTTAATTTATCCTCGGATGCTATGGCCAGGGATGATTTGGTATTATTTTAGAAAGAAAAATGTGGTACTTTTATTTTATTTTTTTCAGGAGAACTAATGATATTTTTGTTATCTTGATATAATTTTTTTTAAAGTCAAGCATAATAGAATAAAATATATTTATTGGATAATTCATTCTATACATTTGCTAATAGAAATTATACTTGCTTTAAAATTGATGTTCAAGTTTCATTATTTAAATTATCATTGTTTAAAATTTTATTGGATACTTTCACAAAAAAAAACTAATTATAATATGGATTTCTTAAAATGAAATCAATATTGCTTTTCTTTTTTATTAGAAAATGAGTGCTAACTTCTTCTTGAAAAAATGAATATATATTGTTTTTCTATTTGATTCTTCAACTTATCCAGACATATCTTGAATCATGTTTAATCCCACTCGTTACGCGTGGGGTCGATTTCTAGTATCGATATATAACTAATACCAAAATAGGTTTTCAAAAGAATTTTTTGCGGATCAAAGAATATTTTTAGTCAAAACACTATTTTTCACTTCCCTCTTTTGCCCTTTGTTTTCTTCATGATCCCTTAATCTATCCTTAAAATAATTGATAGGAATTTGCAGGAAAAAAGGAGAAACAATAATATTTATATATAAATAACAAAAATATTTTAAAATATCATATTTCATTTTTCAAACATAATGAAAAAGAATGTTTCGAGCAACAATAATTGCTTTACATTTGCTTATAGAAACTATAATTAATTTAAAGTTGATTTTAAAATTTTAACACTCAATAACTATCATTATTTAAAATTTTACTATATAATGGATTCATGGAAAAAGGATTTTTTTATAAGATTAATTTATATTTCATTAATCTATTTTTGGATCCTCTGGGCAACCATTGTTTATAAAGAAAATTATAGTATTTTTATGTTTTCAAACAAACCAATAATATTTTTATTTTAACACCAATTTTTTTAAAAAAATTAATCTTAATAAAATCAAAAAATTTATTAGATGATCAATTTTTTATATTTGCTTATAAATTCTACACTTTCTTTGAAGTTGATGCTATTTTTAGGTAAATTGTTGCAAAAAACCCCGGGCCTATCAAAACTTGTCAAAGAGTCCCTGGGCCTTTTCCATTTGTTGAAAAACCCATTGAAAAATCCCTGCTATACTCGAGCCATTTTGTATTTAGTATATTCTCCATTTGTCATTGTCCTCGTCCATGTGCACACAGTATAATGAACAACTGGAAATTCGTAGCAATCCAGGAGCTGGTTAGTTGCCTGCAACATTCAGGAGTTTGCCTGCAACATTCAGGGGTTTGCCTAAAACATTCATTCTGTGTTTCTTTTTGCTTAAAAGACTAAGTATTAAATATTCCTACCAACCTTTTTCCCTCTAAATTCATTACTTTTCCTGCCAAAAGCCCTAATTCCTTCCAAATCCTCTATTTTATTGTTATTTAACTTGATTTATGTTTAGAAGAATATCTATGGATTTACCTGCAACATGTAGACAGTTTCATGCAATACCTAGACAGTTTCCTGCAACATTTAGGAGTTTGCCTACAACATATGTTCTGTGGTGTTTTTGGCTTTAAAAATGAACATTAAATGTTCTTACCAACCCTTTTTCCTTCCAAATTCACTACTTTTCCTTTCAGAACTTCAATTATTTCAATTTATTTTCTCCATTATCCATTATTTTCTCTCATTTACACATCTTTACTTTTCATTTAATATCTAGACAGTTGTCTACAACATCTATACAGTTTCCTGCAACATCTATACAGTTGTCATAAACATCTAAGTCGAGATAACTAAAATACCTAATTTGCTAATCTAGATAACATAGAAGATGTAGAGTATTAATTGGATTGGAATATCTCATAAAACCATGAATTCTCAACCCATGAGAGGGTTATGGTTTTTGGGAAGAAAAAGAGAGCAAAAAAGGAAAAAGAAACCTAAATCAAGAATGAATCAAGCAAGTGAAGAATGGCTAAGTCGTTCAAAATATCAAGCATACATTATTTCCAATAGAAATAATGCAACCATTCTTGAATAGTTAGAACAAATGAATAAATAAAATCAAGTAGTCATGCTTCAACCATGCTTCAATACACCTTATCTATCACGCCCCGCTTCCCAAAATACGGAATACGAGGGGTTGATAAGGCCAGCCATGCTTCTACGGTCGAAGAAACATCCTGCCGTAGTCACACTTCGGCTTCTAGCTTTACGTGGTAATCAGTAATCAATGCACAGATAATGAGAAATGCAGTCACTAAATCAAAACAAATACAAAAAACTAACCAGATAGAGATCAAGAAAGTATAGCTCTGAGTCGCTGATCTAGATATCTGGAATGTTCTCGGGGTACGTCAGGTCCTGGTCCAAGCTAAATCCACTTCTCCCTCTGAGCATGCGTACTCAGGTCGTCAGAGCGACACAATACCAATAAATAGAAATACATATGTAACACGTGTAATAATGATGAATATGAAACAATAAGCATGAAGTGATGATATGAGCATGAAGGAGCCAGTACAGGTAAACGGTAAAGCGGGTAAACAGTAAGGCAGGTGTATCGAGTCAGTAATCAATGCATGTCACTAAACCTATCAGTCTCTAAGTCTCACTGTCCAGGTCGCTAAACCTATAGTCAGTCTGAGTGTGAGAGTCAACCACTCGTGAGTATCCCCCACCCAAGGATAGGGCCCCAGGGGCAAGGGAACACGGGCCCGAGTCGCTCGCTAATAATCAGTAACATTACACATATGACTCTCAGAATCGATGTATATACCGGCAATGGGACTTCCGAGATTCCGTTGAACTCACACTCAAACCACCCCACACCCCGTGGTCTACGTCAAACTCCGACCATAAACCCAAATACTAATCGGTCAATGACAAGTCAACGCGAGAACTAGAGACAGGGTCTCCATCAAGCATGTCTCGACTAGTACCCGAGATAAATGGACAGCGTGTGATGCCTTACCTATGACACTCATATAAGTGCTTCCATAACCGTCCCATACCAGTTATAGTTACACTTACATATGCCCCATAGGCGTCGACAATGCAATAAATTAACTGGGTTCACTGATTGTATACAAGTACGTGTCATTTCACTTATTCATTCGCGCTTTAACACTCACGTACTTGCCACAATCAAAACACTAATATCCAACACTGGGTAATGTACACGATCACTAGGTTACCAATGTATGTGACCTCTACATGATATAATGAGAATGCAATGATTATGATAGGAATAAAATCTCATCAGCCAGTGTCCTACCACTTGCATAATTCACTATAAATCATACATGAAGAATTTAGCAAAACAATGTAAAAGGTGTAGGCATTATGTTTAATTATATATCCGTCAAAATTGGTTTCGCATCAATCGGGTTTCAGGTTTGCTAGATACGGCCATTTCAATTTAAGTGTTCACTGCTGGAAATCCGGTTTCAGAATTGGAAGTCCGTTTCATAACACATTTTAATCCCAGTTGGGAGCGAAATTTGGCGATGTTATAGTTGAACAAAATTTAGATTTATTAGTTAGGTTTCCAACGCACCAGACGGATCGATAATATCCATGGTGTACTGGAAGTTATGCATTGTACAATAAAATTCTGTCCCTGTTTGGGACTGCTATATGTTCTGTTGATTTAAAATATAATTTAAATAATAAACGACAGTAAAAATGAATGAAACAACTTTCAATGGTTAGATAACGGATTTATCTTCGCTATGGTATAGGGTCCTGCACATTTATAGTTTAAAGAATGGGTATACAGGTGTTCCCAAGCCAGGTATCTAGAACTAAACGCTGCCCCGGACTGCAGTTCAAGGCCGCGAATCGCCTTCTTATTCAACATCATAACAGAACAATATTCAATAAGAATTATCAGGAGTTTACAGATTATCCAGTTTGCTTCGTAACAAGCCCGAGCAAGTCACGAAACGAGTTATATCTAATTTACTATTAATTTTATAACGCGATATGCACGGCGATTTCCAGATTTAACGTCGCCTTTTTAGGCAACAATACAAAGTCATAATCTAGCTATTTTTAACTCAATTCCTTACACGACATTCATTATCAGAAAAGGGATTTATTGGTTACAAATTCTGCCAATTTAAATAGGGTTTTCATTTAGGGTTTCGTGTCGAACACGTAGCACGTATATACATAGGTTCACCTTCATCCAATATACTAACTCATAATTAACCAATTATAATATATTTAGCATGATTACAACAAGTGAAAGGGGGTTCACTTGCCTGGCAGCGATCGATGGCGACAATTTGCACGGGCACAGCACACGGCAGCCACAATGGATTCGATCTTGTCTCAAGCTTGGGCTCAATGTTGCGGTGAGCCGACGATGGACAGTGGGGGGTGGCCGAGGTTAGCGAGACGACGGTGACTGCAATGATGACACAGGCAGCGGCAACCCGGGCAGCTGCGGCAATAGTGATGAGCTCGACTGCTCGATGAAATGCTGGGCTCGGTTTGGCTTGATGCTTGGCTCGTCTGTGCAGTAGAGATGATGGTGTTGGCAGCGGGAATTGTGGGTGTAAGGAGAGGAGATCGATGGAGTTGTCTCAGGGGTTGGCCGATGATGCAAGTATGCAGTGAGGCTCGATGAGTGGAGCTCGAAGTTTGGGTTGAGATGGGTTGTGGGACTCGAGCTCGTCGGAGTTGGAGGCTCAGTGTTGCTGGCGATGATGGAGATGACTCCGGCGATGGTTTGCAGCGACGTGGCGGTGCAGGGAGTGGTGACGGCGATGGTGCTCGGCCGGCGTGGGGGTGACGGCGACAGAGGAGGTGGGATTGTCGACGAAGTAGGAAGCTCGGCGATGCACGGGGTCTTGGGCTACAGGGGTCTCGTCGTGAGGTAGAGGAGGAGAAGTGTGGATCGAGTGAGGTGTCGATGGTGGAGGCGGCGTGGGTTGGAGTTGCGGTGGTGGTTGTGATGTCTTGGGGGTGAGAGGGAGAACGAGAGTGGGAGAGGGAGGAAAGAAAGACGTGAAGAGAAGGAGGGAGCGAGGAGGGTAGAGGGGAGTGTGGAGATGCAAGCTAGGGGGTCGCGGCGGTTGCGAGAAGGGGAGCATGGCTGGGTCGTGGCGAGCAGGCGTGGGAAGCGGGAGCCGTTGGGGAAAACGTGGGTGGGAAAAGAGAACAGGGGAGGAGAAGAAGAGGGAGAGGGAGTGAAGTCGGGTCGGGTTGAGGAAAAGTTGGGCTGGGTGTGGGTTCTTGGGCTAGGAAAAATAAAAGAGAGATAGAGAGGGAGTGGGCTGGGCTGAAGAAATGGAAAAATAAAAAGGAAATAGGGTTAGGGTTTTGGTAGGTTTAAAGGTTAGGGTTTTAAAATAAAATAATTAGAAATATAAATAAATAAATTTTATAAGCAACACTTTATAAAAATACGAATATTGGTGTGCGAAAAGAACTGGATATTACATTACCCTCCACCTCATTTTCTATTTAAATAAATAGATATAAAGCAAAATGAGGTGTGTTCTTCAAGTAGCATTCTAGTGAAATTACTAGAATACCCCCACCGTATATACATACCAGTATTCGTACTACAAAAAAAAGAATACCAAGAGATAAAATAATCCAATAGTATAATACTAGAATGCGGTTTAATTCTAAACTCGCTAGTATTATCCGTCCGAACAAAATACGTGTGTTGGGGTCAAAAATTACACCCCGGTTGACTAAGTCAAATTCAAAGTCAACCCCAAGCCCAGTGGGCCCAAGCCCGAGTCAAGTGGGCCCATGCCCGAGTCGAGGCCGAACATGAAGAGGCCGGCCTCCCCCATGCCAATATGAAAATCATGTAATAAATAATTTTTATGTAATTTTCATACATGAATGTAAAATAAATGGGCAAAATTCCAAATTTTTGTAAAGCCCATGCTCATGTGTAAAAGAAATGAGCACATGAGGCATGGGATGGGCAAAATTCCATTTTGTAAAGCCCAAGGGGCTATGGGTAAATTTGTAAGCCTGTATAAGACAACATGATAATGAAATGAAAAAACTTTTCCATTCCCCTCAAAAGCTAGGGTTTGTGCCTACTTCCCCTTTCTCAAGGTTCTAAACTTTCTTCCCCTTTTCTTAATTAAATCAAGAGTTCAACTCTTTCTTTCCCAAAAATAAATAGTTGTTCACTACCAAACCCTTGAAGGGGAACTCAAATCTCCCATCAAATCTCTAAAACGGGAAATTTTCAAGTCTCACCCTCCCTCTTTTCTTCAAGATCCAGCCAATAGAGAGGAGGAGGAAGAAGACCCATATCCAAAAATCCCACTTTGGGAAGATCCAAAGCTTAAGAAAGGATCTAGGGCTCAAAGGAGAAGAAAGGAGTCCCCTTTCATGATCTCCGAACATATCTTGGGAGTTTAACTCCATAAAAAAATATAATATATATATATATATATATAAAATAAATCTTTCTTTTTAGGAGTTCAACTCCAAAAGTCAATTGGGAGTACAACTCAAGGTATAGGGGCTATGCCCATTTTTCCCGCTGGCGCCCAGCGCCCGCGTACCGGGCACATGAGGCGCTGGCGTCCAGCGCCCGTGTGCCGGGGACATGAGGCGCTGGCACCTACGCGTCCTTTGGACGCTATTTTCGCCTATATTTTTGTATACATATACACACTCCACAATACTTTCCCCGTTAGAAAAAAATTTCTAGCGGGTCGCTACCCCGCACCCCAAAAGGGGGCTGCTAGCCCCCTTGACCCCCAGCCCGCTATCCAGATAGCGGGACCCCCGTAAATTGCGAGGCCCCCGATATATCCAAAACCCCTCAAGACACACATATGCATACATGAGTTCGCATGACCAGTTTGACCCGTCAATCGGAGGTTCGCTCTCCAAAGGCGAGGGGTAATTAACGGCGGCTTAGTCCGCAGCTGCCGGAGATTCGGATCCCCACAATCAATAAACCCCCACCTACCCTAGGCAGGGGAATCTGTAGTACGCCTGACAAGAGACGTGTATTCCCATCTCAATGGGGTGACGAAAAACACCCTACAGATTCTGGCACGCCGGCGGGACCTTTTCTCTCCTCCCATATTTCGGGTTAAACGTTCATGCGAACTCAATTAACATACATATTGATATTTATTCTAAAATAATGCTCTTTTATGCAGGATTTCAAATTGCAATCTTCGGACGCAACAAAATGTCTCCAAAGATAAGCTCAGCTCTCAAGACAGCTCCCATCTCCTACACGATGAAGATGGAGGCCAGGACGATCCTCCCGGCCGGTCTCGGGTGACAATGGGAGGAGCCGATGCTAGCATTTGGCTCAATTCTGTTCGTGCCAGCTAATGCCAACCAGCCTCGGAAGCCAGTGTTAGGAGATGGAAGAGAATCTCCACTGAAAGAAAAGCTGAATAAGGTCTATTCCTGCAGAAGAGACAAAGTCCATAAAATATTCAAAGACGCCCTAAGAAACGGTCTACAATTACCAGAATCTAAAAGACCGCAAGAAACGAATATGACCGACAACCCTAAATATTGCCCCTATCACAGAGTGATAGGTCATGCCATTGAGAACTACTTCGTTTTCAAAGATTGGGTCGAAAAGCAATACAAGACAGGAGAGATAGAACTATCTGAAGGTGTGTTAGCAAACATTCAAGCTGCGACCGCCTATTTCATACAAATGAAGACCGAGGTCTTTCGGGAACCTTATTCTCTCAGACATCTGTCTTTCTCTGAAAAGAGTGGACCAAGGTAACAAGCTAAGAGCCAAACGGGTAACATTACCAACGAAGAAGCGATAGACAGGTACACAACCTATACGGTCTACATGATGGAGCCCAGAGCAACAAGTCATCCTACGCCTTATAGCCATGATGATGACGTAGTTGTTGCCATCCAACACCGGCATAGTCTAGATGATGAAGAGCCCGCTTATGCAATTAGCCAAAGGAGCCCGTGGTTCCGGCAGAATCGAGCCTAGGCTCCAACAGGACCACCACGTCGTTAAACTGGGAACATTCGACCATCACGTCGTTAAACTGGGAACATTCGACCACCACGTCGTTAAATTGGGAACAATCAACCTCTAAATCGTTAAACTGGATGTAAAAAAATGTCTAAATAAAAAAATGAATGAAAAAAAGCCGAAATGATGGGGCAACTCGTAATAAAAATCAGCGAGTAAAATAAAGATGAAAAATAAAACCGAAATGATGGGGGCAACCGTGAATAAACAGCCGAAATAATAGGGCAATTGCGACCTTCACGATAAGAAAAGCTGAAATGATAGAGCAATCGCGGTAAAAAAAACCCTCCCAATAAATAATGATGAGTCGCTTCCGGTACCATATTCCATTGCAGCGATACAGACGCCAACCAGAATTTCAAATCCCTGAATGTCTCAAAGGCGAATGATGAGTCGCTCCTGGTACAATATTCCAGTGCAGCGATGCAGACGTCGACCAAAATTCAAATCCCCAAATGGCGAATGATGAGTCGCTCCTGGTACCATATTCCAGTGCAGCGATACAGTCGCCAACCAAAATTTCAAATTCCTGAATATCTCAACGGCGAATGATGAGTCACTCCTGGTACCATATTCCAGTGCAGCGATGCAGACGCCAACAAAGTCCTAAAATTCTCCCAGCCCTATAGTTGGTCCCCGAACTGACTACCGTATACAATCCACGGGCTCAAATAATTCTCATCACACCTATGTCCCACTACAATCACCAGTCACATGGTCGGTCTCCTCCTTTGGTATTATGCTCCATTTGGAAAGACCCACTTATGTGTCCTCACGATATATGAGGAGAACAAAACTTACGAGATTCTCTGGACTCGTAAAAAAATACCTTTGTGGGATCCTTACGACTTACAAAGGAAAAACACACTTGGGGGTCCTTACGACTCCTCAGGAGAAAATACACCTACGGAATCCTTTCGATTCGTAGGGAGAAAATGCTTTTATGGGACCCTTATGACTCATAAAATTGAAAAGCCTTAGGGGATAGGGACCTAAGCCTGTCTCCTAAGCCATCGCTCCCCCGCAGGAAAAGGCAAATGATGATTGCTCCTGGCACATGTACTTCGGTGTTAGCAACGTTGATGCCGACCCCAACCCTAAAATTCCAAACTTCCAACTCAATAGACCCCTAAGTCGTTAAACTGGGAACAGATAACCCCTAAGTCGTTAAACTGGGAACGAAGGAAATCCCCTCACAGCAAATGATGATTCGCTCCTGGTACCATATTCCAGTGTAGCAATGCTGATGCCAAATCAAAACCAAAATCTCCAAATCCCCTCACGGCAAATGATGATTCGCTCCTGGTACCATATTCCAGTGTAGCGGTGTTGATGCCAAACCAAAACTAAAATCCCCAAATCCTCTCATGGCAAATGATGATTCGCTCCTGGTACCACATTCCAGTGTAGCAATGCTGACGCCAAACAAAAACCCAAATTCCATGTCCCAGGCTCAAAGCCCCGCTGGACGGATAAGAAAATCCCAAATCAAATCAAATCAACAATCTCGGCATCGGAATTATGTTTCGTCTCAGAATATACCCCGTGTCGAAATCATGCTTCGCCTCGGGATATCTACCTTCCCTGCCGGAATTATGCTCCGCCTCGGAATCAAGTCAACCAGTGACACTCCTGTAGGGTTCCTAGGCACACTAATGAGGTCTCACAAGGCATCAACCATGCCAATTCAAATTTCACAAGTGCCGAGAAACCCTAATACGGATCGTTAACTAGAATTTTAGGCGAACCAAGCAACTAGTTAACAATTTAACCAAGTGAACGGAAATACAACCTTTGTAGATCCGGTTCTCCACCTCCACAGCTCCATAATGAAGTCCCCTTACTGTCCAAATCAAATCCCGGGCTCAAACGTCGGCTTCATCGGAGAAATGGGCGGGCTAGGTCATCGACTTCGATGCCGAAGATGATCTACGTCGAGGCATCACAAGATCAAGCTCCTACTTCACCAAGTCATGAAACTTGTGAAGAAAACACCCTATACTACTTGGCAAGAGGTAGAGGATGAAGAAATAGGAAGTGGGTTCACTTTAGAATTGGATTTCTCACTCTTTTCATCAAATCACCATTGATGGAATCAAGCTTCTTCTTGAAGAAGAAAAAGAAGAAGAAGATAATATTATGATAAGAATAATAAAATAGAAAATAAAAGAATACTTATCATAAACCAACCATGGTCAAGTGTAGAGAATTGACTAAGGTTAGATGAATGGTTAGGGTTAAACATGAAGACAAAATGGTCACTTGGTCAAAGCTTCATGAAGCTTCAACAAGCTTCATGAAAGAAAGAAAGAAAGAAACCATTTTGTTTTCTTTTGCCATTTCTTTTTAATCTTAAATTAAAAAGATAAATGAATGATAAAATAAAAACCCTAACCATTTACTTAACCAAGGTTTAATTCCTTACAAAAAAACCCTAGCAATAATGTATCATCAAACATGATACAATCTAGTGCACAAAATTATATCGTATATACAATGTGCACATCCGAGTGAGAAAATCCATCTTAAGTGAACCAATACTAGTTAATGCAAAGTAATATATCAAATATATATTTATGCATTAAATCATTAAATCAACACTTGATTTAACGATCCGGTCATATCGCATATAACCGACTAATATCCAATGTATCGACTTATCGAATCAATCCTTGATTCGATAACTAGGTTATATCGCATACAACCAATCGATACATTCATCGCGAGAATAGAATACGGTATCACATACACGCATTATTCTCGGTCCCGCACATATCTCATATGCGCTCCTATTTCGTTTCGCTTGAGCCAGGAAACCTCTGTGTAGGACTCTAAAGACTCGTCAATACGCCGGCAGCAGATGATGATCATATCAAACACCCACAAGCCGCAAGCGGTCTGCTAAACGTAACGGCCACCCGGGTATTGAGCGATCAGAAGATCGACAAGCAAGCCCGCTCACACTCCTGTGAATCCAACCAGTAACACTTACCGTACAGTCCGGTCTCGTCGTCTGATATGTTGCATATCTCGCCTAGGGATGGTAAACGTCAGACCCCAATAGCTCGATAAGTCGTGTCGATATGAGGTCTATAACAGTTCGAGAAACTACTGATAACACTTACCAGTAAATCTCAGCAACCCTGGCCAGGGATTTCTGGTTATAGCCAATCGAACCCAGCGCAACATCAACCCCCTATACCGGGAGAGACGAATCCCCTCCTATCGCTCATTGCCTCCATGTGACTCGGGACTGTGCCCAAAAACCACCGTTTTGCACGCCCTCTTGGACGTGGTAAGGTGGAAATCAAAGCACAGTGGGAACCACACAAGACTCTATGACGATCTCGGGTCAGCAGACTACTCTGTATCAGTGTCACCAGAGAACTGCCATCTGACGTAAGGTATAATACCATCTGGGAGTTCTCGGCGAGTCCGTCCAGTGTACCCAGTCTCCACTGAGCATCCGTATATCATCTCTGATGTCAAACACCAATGGATATGGGATCATCCATCGCCCATCTGTATGGGTCGAGAAGGTATACGCTAGTCTACTCTGGTATATCGATGCCCCGTCTCGATATACCCACGACTAGGGACCTTGAAGGATGTACTTATAGACTACCATGTCCCCACTAGTATGATCTGCATCATAGTCCAGGTAGTCAAGTACACATCCTAAGGGCTTTACCAACATGTAACAGAGAGACAATCAGTATACACGTTAAGGTAAAGTGTAACCAGATAGCATACTATCATGTCGAGGATGAAAGTCCTCCCTATATATGTCCAAGTATCCACTACAATATACATCCTATGTATAGTAATGGCCTCTAGGGCATACATATAACTAACAATCTCCCACTTGCAGTAGGGCCATCTGATAGCAGTGGTTGTAGTATCTCATACTCAACCATCTCATAAAAGTCTCTCTCTGGGAAAAGGCCTTTGTGAGTGGATCCGCCGTGTTGTCCTCTGAGTCTACTCTCCTAACCTCGATCACCCTGGAGATCAACCATCTCCATGATTAGGTGATACTGCCTTAGAATATGTCTGGATCACTGATGGGACGGACGTTCCTTGGCATACGCCACAACTCCATTGTCACACAATGGGAGGAACAAAGTTCATCTCATAAACCAATATACATCCAGACTGCCTCTTTAGTAGCATCTTAAGTAGCGATGTATCCTGCCTTTATCGTCTAGTATGCCACGGTATTTAGCTTGGAACTCTTCCAACATACCGTCCCTTTACTGAGGGTAAAGACAATGCCTGTGACTGACATTCAGTCGTCTTTATCACCCTGGAACACTTCCAGTGATTCTCCCCAGGATCGATTAATACCATCTCACTACTGCTAGTGAGTATCCGAACATCCAATTAGATCTATCTCATAGATCCAAAACCCAGGATTTAGGAGGTATCACTTTGATCCTTTATGGAGAATCATTGTGATAAGCGGAGATTGATCGAGCGTAGCATAGGAAACTCCTTCCCTATCAAGAGTATGTCATCCACGTACTCTACGAGGATCATCACCATACTCCCTACTACCTTTTTGTATATACAAGGTTCATCTACCATTTTGATGATGTCAAACTGTTTGACTACTACATCAAAACAGATGTTCCAACTCCGCGATGCCTGTTTTATCACATAAAACATCTTGCACACGTTTCCGCTGCTCCCACTGTCGACGAGGCCCTCTGGCTGTGTACTTATAGACGCTTTCTTCTAAAACATCATTTAGAAAAGCTGTCATGACACCCAACCACCAGATATCGTAGTCATGGTATGTAGCCGTGGCAAGTAGGATCTGGATGGACTTAAGCATAGCCACTGGAAAAAGGTTTCATCATTATCCACGCCTGGTCAATGACGAAAACCTTTAACAAGTCTAGCTTTGAAAGTCTTAACTTTTACATGTACACCAAGTAATCTTCTCAAGATATACTTGCTCCTGATGGGGATTTAACCCTTCAAATATAGCAACCAAAGTCCATACTTTGTTGGTGTACATGGATTCCATCTCAGATCGCTAAGCATCCAGCCATTCTTACAGAGTCCCACTCCTGATGGCCAGCTCGAAACTGGTTGGGTCATCATCTCATGATGCAATCCTCGCTCCCACTGTCATAGAGGAACCGAAGTATCTCTCAGGTGGGTGAGGAACCCTACTAGATCGGCGGAGAGGCTGAGGTTCGTTGGTAATCTACTGAATTCTTTGGTTCTACCAGATCATCTGCTGTAGTTTGTATAGCTGGAACCTTTCCAGTTCTATATAACAGACCTTGCTTCGAGCTTGTCCGGATTTTGCTTTTAGACATAGGCCGGACAACCCCAAATCTTAACTAGCTTAAGACATGGGCTCTTCCCATACCATATCTCATATGGAGTGGTAGGCAACTGATTTGATTCGAACCCTTTTCAATAGGTATGCAGCTTCTCAAGTGCATAACTCCCAAAAGGAAATAGGTAACCCAGTAGTACTGGTCATAGAGCACACTGTTTCCTGATTTAAAATCAGGAAAGCTTCTGGGAAAAGCTTCAAAAAGGGGTCACGTGTTGGCACGTGACACCTAAAAGGCATCATCAAGTCGAGTTCAGTTTCCTGACTACGCTGAAGAAAATGGGCTTCAGAAAGAGTCACGTGCTCCCACGTGACCAGGGTCACGTGGCGACACGTGACATTTAAATGCAAGCGTCAAAGGCACACAAGTTCTCTGATCAAGTCAAGAAAAGGCTTCAGAAGAGGTCACGTGTTCCCACGTGACCAGGGTCACGTGTTGGCACGTGACGTTCAAGACAGCAGACTCGTTCTCCAAACGAACCAAGGAAAGAGAGTTCAAACAAGGGTCACGTGCTCACACGTGACCAGGAGTCACGTGGTGGCACGTGACGCTTAAGCAACGATCGGAAGACAGAGCGCAAAAAAAAGGAAAAGGCTCATGCCAAAGGGGGTCACGTGCTCACACGTGACCATGGGTCACGTGGTCACACGTGACCGGCTTTCAAAGCCCGTTAACAGAATTAAATTCTGAGAGAAATTCGAATCTTTCCAAAGGAAAGCGGCTATCTGGAACCAATCAAATTAAAGATTCAGAGGTGATGAAATATCATCTATCTATGGGAAAATCTCGGGTTTGGAAAGATTTCCCCTTTAAATCTAACCAAAATAACAAAGGAGAATCTCTGGATTTAAAATCCAATGGTGAATAAAATTCACCTAATAATCCAACGGCCCAAAATGAATGATGAATGCAAATCAAATCTCTCATGAAGATTCGTCAAAAACTTATTGATTCGGCTGCTTCTCCTATAAATAGGAGCCAAGAGACACAAAAAGATACAGACGCAGAAAAGAAAAAGAAAAGGAGGAGAGCTTTGATACTTTGAAAAGACTCGGATCTTCTGCAAAAAACCCTAGGTAAGAAAGGGAAGGCCTTTTGAAAGAAAGAGAATTTAATTCTCAACAGAGTTTAACTCTGATAATGTAAAAACAGAAGAACATATTTTTTCTCTCTTTGATGGAGGACCTGCAAAGTGCACATCTCCCCTTAAGTTTGAGAATTTAATTCTCAATGGGTTGAGATCCTGCCATGCAGATCCAAAACATGGAGAAGGAATACAAGCACGAGAATTTAATTCTCACAGAACTATAGGAATTTAATTCCTTTAAAATAAAAGTTAGGGCTTGACCCTATATCATGGGAATTTAATTCCTTCAGAACAAAAAAGAAACAGGGTTTAACCCTAATTAAGAACCTAGTTCTGTCGAAACAGCGGGAATTTAATTCCCTTAATCATAATTTAACAGAGGATGGAAGTTTAAACTCCTTAAAAACTTTTATTAGGGTTTAACCCTATTCAGCCCTTCACGTATATGAGGAATTTAATTCCTACAGAAAATTCAGAGTTAAACTCTATTCCAGAAAACAAAGTCTTCGAAAGGAAGTAGGAATTTAATTCCTCTGAAATTTACAGTTCGAGGAATTTAATTCCTGAAAGAAGATTAACAAAGCCTCTAAACAAAATACATGGAGGCAGGGTCACGTGTCATCACGTGACCCCCCAAGAGATCTACAGAAAGCCCCTTTGAGGCAGCACCCCACATGACCCACGTGACCCTCGGCAGAAGCTCTAATACATAGGCATTTGAATGCCCATCACGTGATGGCACGTGATGCTCTGAAAGACACGATAATCTCAGAATAAATGAAGGGAGGGCGCTCTCACGTGCTGCCACGTGACCCCTCTTGCCTTAGTGTTTAACACTAAATTAAAACTCTCGAACCCAGTGTTAAAACACTGTTAGGCCTTAGTGTTCAACACTAAATAAAAAGCTTTATCTGCAGTGTTCAACACTGATCTGTTTTAGTGTTTAACACTAATTTGAAAAAGCCTTGTTGCTGGTGTTTAACACCAATTATCTCTTAGTGTTAAACACTAACTTGTCAACCTCATTCCCAGTATTCAACACTGACTGCTCTATAGTGTTTAACACTAGGCTTTGGCCCAATTGGCTTAAATGGATGGAGGCAAAGCCTCTCCTGATTGGACTTAGCCCAAGATGGCCATAAGTCCTCAATTTGTGATTAACTGGTCCAATGGACTCATAACATAATTAATTCATCTTGACCCCAAATTGGGCCAAGGAATATTTAATCCACTCCGGTTCTAGGGTACATCTCGTCACTCCTTTGATACTTGGCATTGTAATCCCTCAATGTCTTCAAAGAGGTAACGGGTCCCGACGACCACACATTGATATGGACTGTGGGGTCCTTAAACTCATGTCTAATGCAAATTCCTGGTTACGTGGAACGCGGATAATGTCACTCTTTGACCCCGTGGAAAACGTACAGAGCGGAGCCTGGTCCTCGCCAAGCACGGCAGTGAACCCGTGTGAAGCATCCAGAGCACAGCGGACCGTAGAGTCCTTAAACCCATGGACTACGACGTCGTTAACCTTGACCGAGATGTCTTAAAACTAACAATGGACTGTGGGGTCCTTAAACCCATGGACTACGACGTCCTTAACCTTGACCGAGATGTCTTAAAACTAACAACGGACCGCAATGTCCTTAAACTACCCATGGACCGCAATGTCCTTAAACTACCCACGGACCGCAATGTCCTTAAACTACCCATGGACCATAATGTCCTTAAACTAGAACAATAGAGCCCCGCATGCTCTTTTGTCGGATCTAAACGGTCCCGTTTAAGTTGATCTTAGCCTCAAAAATGGCTAACGTATCCTTAAACCTTCAAACAGAGTGGACTATAAATCCCCCCAATTAACTCTGGCTCGAGGGTACATCCCTGAACTCCTCTGACATCCGTCGTTGTAATCCTTCAACGTCGTCAGAGAGGTGATGGGTCCCGACGGCCATACATTCATGGACCACTATGTCCCTAAACTGGAACATTAGAGTCCAAACGCTCTTTTGTCGGATCTAAACGATCCCGTTAAGTTGATCTTAGTCACAAAGTTAGACTAACGTATCCTTAACAAACGTTTGAGTTGATCTTAGCCTCAAGTATGGCTGACGTATCTTCAAACCAAACCCCCCCAAACCCAAATCTAAGATAATACGGATTTGGACTAGTCCACGCCCTACGGGCGACGACATAACTCAGTCTCCGTAAACAATCCACGGGCAACAAAATACAAAACAGACACCCACGACACGAAGTGACCATCTGGAGAAGGAGAAAGTTGTTACCGCAATGCGGTAGCGTAATTAACTGCAGGGGCTTGCGCCTGCAGGGAAGAGCGTCCCCACAATCAAAAACCCCTCAAACGAGGGGGAATCTGACGAAGTCTGCTACATCGGACGCATCCGTCTAAACCTTCGATACGTGGTGCCATAAATCAACTTGGCATCTTCGAAGAGGTGGACGGATAGCACCAATTAGCATCTGCCCCGAATCTCAGGCAAGACGCGGTGTCGCGCCGTCTTTCGGAGGGGAACAGATTCTGGCACGCCCGGTGGGACCTTTTCCTCTTTCCACTCCACACTTTGTGTGTCGTGACTTGAGAACCAATCGCGGTTCGCTAATGGTTGCCCTTGGGTTTCAAGATACTAAGGATTGGCGTCTTGCTTATTACAGAAAGCAAAGGATCGATGGCTTCTACTTCCGTGAAATTCTCCAACTGCTCAGACTGCAATCGCAACCAACGCTCTGCCTCGCCAGGAAGTATAGCCTACGGACCCCAAGCTGCCTCGCTATTCACAATGCCCGTGGAATAGGTCACTCGCGCCACCACAGGATTGTTCTTTGGGACCATGCTCCCGCCGACAAACTTCACCGCTCCAGTGCTGACAACGGAAGCTCTCAAGAAGTCGGTCTTTGATCGTCTTACCCCTGCCGCGGCTCCTCTCAACGAGTCGCCCAACGTCAACGCCTCGGTCTTCTCTAGATTGGGCCAAAAATCCTTCGAACCCATCATGGGACCTACAATCTCAGAGAAGGCTGCTTCTAAGAAAGTGACTGCTCCTGTTCCCGAAATCGTCAAGGCGGCTTCTCCGGCCAAAAGGTCGGTCTTTACAAGATTGACGGCTCCCGCTCCCGCTCCTACTGCCCAAAGGACATCGGTCTTTGACAGGCTAATACCAACTGCGACCCCCCACCCAGACAGGGGGCAAGACGAAACCATTCTTACCGCTGACCCTACACCGTCCGCTCGACACGCTCGACGTCGCCATTGGCGCCGAGTAAGGAAGGCTGGGGGCAACTCCCCCTCCGGGTTGACTCCATCGTCCCCGGTGGCAGAAGTTAATGCTGCTGTTCCAACTGGGAACAGCTTTGAAATGCTAAATAAGGTGCGAAGGAATTCTCCTACAGCAGTGCTGAAGAGGTCTCCTCCCTCATTAAAAGAGGTTGTCGAAATAAAACCCGAGCAACCCCGATCTCCTCAACGGCTGTCTTCCAAAATCTATAAGGTTTGGCGGCAGGCACGGGACTCGATCATCGATCCAAACCTCTCCCGCCGACACAAGAAGCTGAAAATCCAACCGGAAGCTGGTCACCAGGCTAAACCCCAAAAGGCTGTTGATCAACTGACTCATAAAAGGAGGAGGCCAGAGAGGACCCCACAGCATGCAGCGACGGCTAAAAGCACTGAGCCCAGACGCCCTAAGTCTGGGGGCATGGTGGTGCACACTGTTTACATGGCCTCTGGAAAAGAGGAAAGCCGCACTTCTACGGGCCACCGACCGCTAACCCGATCCGTGAAGAAAGCCCAGGAACAGCAACAAAAGCTGCAAGAAATGATGAATGCTATGGCCGCGCTCACCGGGCCAAAAGAAAACCCAGAAACGTCCTCAGACGCACGCCGGGAGGAAGAAACCGATGCTGAATTCCTTCGCCGGACACTGGAGAAAAGGGACAAAGAGGCTGCTGAACAAGCGGCCAACATACAACGGATGGGCCTTCTCTTCCAAGATGTGATAGGAATGATGATCCAGCAGGACTTACCCGCCGAGGATCCCCCGATCGTTCTTGAAGACGACCGAGGAGAAACGTCAAATCCACCACCAGCCCTCTCAACGGCCAAGGAGGAGGCAATCTCTAAGGCTGACTTGGCTGACTACATAGCCCAGCAAATCCGGGTTCACCACGCGACTGAGGCAGCTGGTCAAGTCGTGAAAACGGGGCGGCCGTATCCGAGCTGGTATGACCAAATCAAATACCCGCAAGGCTATACGATACCAAAATTCCACGTGTATAAGGGGACCGGCAATCCCCATCAACATGTCGCCCAGTTTCGGGCCCTCTGCGGTAACACCGGCGGTGATGATAAATTGTTGCTCCGCCAGTTCGTGGGCAGCTTATCAGAAACGGCGTTCGAATGGTATTCGGAACTCCCGAACGATTCTATCAAAACGTTCGCTGAAATGGAGTTGTTGTTCACTCAGCGATTTGCAAGTGCCAGCGAACGCACTCTAATAACTGCACTTATTAACGCCAGGGTAAAACCGGGCGAAACCTGGGTCCAGTACGCTATACGCTGGCGGAACTTGTGGTCGAGATGTGAGCAACGCATTGAGGAAGCACCTGCGGTGGGCATGTTCGTGGGAACTCTAGACCCTCACGCAACTATCTCCCAGTTTATGATGTTCTTTAAGCCAACCACATTCCAGGCCCTGATCGACAAGTTGGCTCAGATGGACCAGATGGGTCATAGACCACCTACACCGAAGTCGGAACCTCGGAATGACAAGGGTAAAGGAAGAGCAACATTTGTTGCGAATGCCCAAGAGCAACCTAACGCCCCGAAACCGACAGATCAACTGGAGGAAAGACGTCGGTATTATAATGAGAAGATGAAGCGTCCCTACTCGTTCCCACGGGACAAGACGAAACGGCTATTCAAGCTGGCAATACGCAACAGACTTATAACCCTGCCAAATCCAAGGCGACCGCCGCAACCCACCGAGGTGAATAACCCTAACTATTGCCCTTACCATCAGACGGTAGGCCATCCGATTGAAGATTGCTTCGTCTTCAAAGGATGGATTGAAGACCAGTACCTCCAGGGGAAGTTTGTACTGTCCGAAAAGTGGAAGGTGAACCCACCACAGCCGCATGCTCCGAGGAAAGCGGATACACCGGGGGCAACATGTTCTTTTATTGAAGAAGCTCCATGGGAGGTCGTGCTATCAACTAAAACCAAAAGAATGCTGAGAGACCTTCATGCGTGCCCTGCGATCGAATGGAAGGACCCTCTTGAACCTCAAATTATCAAAAGGATGTTGAAGCCCCGCCCAACTACGAAGACTCGCGATAATGGCCCAAATACTCACGCCCAGCCGTCAAAATCTTCGAAGAAAAAGAAGAAGAAATCCAAGAAGTCCGTGAAGCCTGGAAAAGAGCACACGAACTTGCAGAAGCAAATCGACGCATTGGAAGAGTACAACCAAAAGGCGCGAACTCCTGTCACACTGCAAGAGTTCCTCAACCACATCTTTCAAGAGGAAGATGATGGAGAAAGCTCGTCGGATGAATCCGGAGGATATGTGGCGAGTTGTAATGTAATCTCCCACTCGTTTACCGATGATGGGAAAACTCCTGGCATTAGGAAACTGGAGGCAGAGCCTGTACCAGAACGTGCATGGCCAACAGACGAAATGATCGACGCTTTTCTAGACGAGATTCGTCTAAAATGTAAAGCAGACCAGGAGCGTGAAATGACCACGTCGGAAAGAGCCAAATGCGGGCGACCAAACGGAAGAGTTGAACTACCTCCGCCAGAGCGAGAGGCATCCAAAGTAGACAAGAAGATATTCAAGACGAGGAAAAGGTTTGCCAAAGCCATGTCAATGGGAATGAAGCTACCACCCTCGGAAGGAAACACACACGATGGGGTGGAGAGGCACCCTGACTATTGCGCATATCACCGGAAAGTCTCACACCCCACGGAAGAGTGCGACGCCTTTAAGATATGGTGGCAAGGATATGTCGCTCGTCGGCAACATGTTAAGCGCATGAAACGCAAAATCCGTCGGGAGCAAAGAAGTACTGTCGATGGGCACAACAGAACGACTGGCAACTGTTGCATGGTTAACGCCAGGGGGTCACAAGTTCTCACCTTTGGGAGCGACTCTGACGAAGAAATGGCTCTGGGCCCTCTCTTTAAAGAATCCGTTTTGGGGAAAGAAGAAGAATCGGAGGCCTGCGAGAACATTCTGTTGCGCAATCGCACACTCCCAGAAAAGAATCTCGGGCCCGGGAATAGAAAAGATAAGGGAAAAGAAAAGGTCACTGAAGATATCACGTTAGATGACCAAGTCACGAAAGAGCTGGCTACCAAAGACCCTCCTAGGAAGAGTAAAGTGGACTATAACATCCTCGCGCACCTAAGGAAGCTACCTTCTCAGCTTAGCATTCTTGATGCCCTCCTATTATCGAAAGAAGCGCGAGCAATTCCAAGCCTTCCTCGCCACTGAAAGGATGAAGGATGAACTGGAGGAAGTGCATACGGCCGACGTCACTTTCGGTGATGAAGACCTCCTTCTCGGGACGTGCGACCACAACCGGCCCCTATATGTCTCCGGATACTGCCATGATATCAAGATAGGCAAGATCCTGGTGGATAATGGATCATCCGTCAACCTCCTTAATGTTCGGGTGTTGAAGGAAATCTGCATGAGTGTGCAACACCTCGCTCGTGACAAAATTACTATCTCCGGTTTCGATTCGCAATCGTCACGGACTCTCGGATCTGTGATACTAACATTACGCTTTGGACTTCTCGTCACAGACATCAAATTCCATGTCATCGACGCCAAGACCTGCTACAACGCCTTGCTCGGCCGTCCTTGGCTACACGAGTACAATATCATCCCTTCTACACAACATCAGTGTATGAAGTACTTCAAGGATGGTTTCGAGTATACCGTAACAGGTGAGTTAAACCCATTTTCCGTGAACGAAGTCCGTAAATACGAAGATGCGAAGTACTTTTTGCCAGATTTCGAGGATACAGAAAGGTGTCGCAAGCCGGAGAACAAAGCCGCCGCCACCATCCCCATTTTCGGGAGCGATACCGAAGAAGAGGAAGAGATAGTTTATGCAGGGCCATCTCAACGCAACAACCTGAGGACACCCGCCCCCGTATTAGTCTTCGGAAGTGATTCAGAAGATGAAGTTAATGCTGTGTTCTCCAATCGGCTGCCGACACAAGCACCCCTTGGCGATGACCATAGTTTGCAAATCACCATGGTACCGCGAGAACACTACAAGGACCTCGACGCGCTTCAGGCTCACGATGTGCAGGACCTGCAAACATTTTACGTCCCTCCCAGGCGAAGGGGCGAGAAGGTGATCCTATTTTACCGATCCTCAGAGTCGAAAATAGAGAAAGAGATCTGGCATGGCGCAGATACTACGCTCGACAGGCTCCAACCCATCCGTCTGCCCAGATACTATACGGATGGATTAAAGAAGCTATTGAGGCGCCAAGGAGTATCTTTAGAACAGACCGTTCGGCAGGCGCGGTTCTACAACAAGATTTGGGATGTCCCCGGGACTCAACGCAAATTGCCCAACGGGAAGATGGAAACACTCGGGCTTGGATACGCAAGAGCCGGAAAACGGGAACGGGCTCACAGCAGCTACGCTATATATACCTTTGATGAAGAGGAGGACGCCCTGTCAGGAGATGCCAACCCTTCATTAAAACTAGACCCCGCGATTGAAGCACCGAGTCCGTCGTTTGAAGAACGAACGAACAAGCCTATCTGGAAAACGGGTCAGAGAGCTCAGGAAGACCACAACCGCGAAATGGCCATCTACGAGAAGGCCAGGACGCAACGTCTATCTCAACGTGCTGCAAAAGACAAAGACGCTTATCCTCGTCAATCCGTTGTACGAAAGGCCCGACGCAGAGACGAAAATAAATCAAAAAGCGGCTCGGGTTTGTCTCTCGTGAAGAAGATGAGTCGAGCGTATTCCTTCCCCCGAGACAAGACGGAGAGATTACTCAACCTCGCTATAAAACATCAAATGATCACGCTTCCAGAGTCTAGACATCCTGAGCAAGCTAGCAAGGTCTCCCATCCGAGTTATTGCTCTTATCACCGAACCATAGGACATCCTACCGAAGACTGCTTCACCTTC
The DNA here is from genome assembly GCA_030015575.1 of Agapanthus africanus. Lineage (NCBI taxonomy): Eukaryota > Viridiplantae > Streptophyta > Magnoliopsida > Asparagales > Amaryllidaceae > Agapanthus > Agapanthus africanus. The sequence continues at coordinate 462,453,069 of CM057350.1, forward strand.
AAGAGCTGGGTCGAGGACCAGTACCGACGGGGTAGATTCGCTTTATCCGACGGCTGGAAGGTAACGCCGCCGCGAAAGCATGAGCCCAAGGCCGCAAGAGCAGAATCGGGTCCACCTCAGTCCACGGAGCGGGTTCGCACTTGTTATACGATTACGATATTAGGGGAAGAGCCCGAGAACGTAGATGACCTTTACCGGTGCTTTGAGAACAGCGATGATGAGGTGATCTCGGAATTTCCGCCCGCTCCAAAAGAACTGGAAGATGGTATACATACTACTGCAGATAACCTCAAGAAGATTGAGTTGGGATCGACAGACGACCCGCGACCGACATTTGTCAGCGAGCTATTATCCGAAGAAAAGGTGGATGCGTTAAAGAACGTGCTTCTACGGCATAAAGACTGCTTCGCGTGGAACTACTCCGAGATGCCAGGATTGGATCCGGAGATTGCTGTGCATAGATTAGCAATATCCCCAGATATCAAGCCAGTCAAGCAGGCGCCAAGGAGGATGCGACTCGAGCTTGAAATGAGCATCAACGCCGAAGTCAAGAAGTTGATCGATGCTGGATTTATCCAAGAAGTCCAATATCCCGACTGGATTGCCAATATCGTCCCTGTAATGAAGAAGAATGGGACGGTACGCATATGCGTGGATTTCAGGGATCTCAATAAAGCCTGTCCAAAGGATGATTTCCCGGTGCCGGTAACCGAGCTAATGATAGATAACACGTCCACTCACGAGGTTTTCTCCTTTATGGACGGTTCATCAGGATACAATCAGATAAAGATGCATCCCGAAGACTAGAAGCATACCGCTTTCCGCACCCCTTTGGGTATATTTTGCTACAGGGTTATGCCCTTTGACCTAAAGAACGCTGGCGCTACCTATCAAAGGGCCATGACAAAGATCTTCGACGATCTCATACATGACATCGTCGAGTGCTATATCGATGACCTCGTAGTAAAGAGCATGTCGTACGAGGAGCATTTAAAGCATCTGGAGACTGTATTTCAACGCCTTCGGCAATATAATTTGAAAATGAATCCCCTCAAATGCGCGTTTGGAGTCTCCTCGGGCAAATTTCTGGGATTCATCATTCGACACCGAGGTATTGAAATAGATCCGTCAAAGATTAAAGCGATCATGGAAATGCCTCCGCCAAGAACGCTCAAGCAGCTGCGGTCTCTCCAAGGGAAGCTCGCATACATCCGGCGGTTTATCGCTAATCTTTCGGGCAAATGCCGTCCTTACAGCCACCTGATGAAAAAGGGAACTCCATTCGTTTGGGATCACAAATGTCAAGGTGCACTAGACGAGATCAAGCAATACCTGCAGAACCCTCCGGTGTTGGCCGCGCCGGTCAAGGGAAAACCCCTCATTCTTTATACGACCGCCCTCGAAGGTTCCTTGGGCGCATTATGGGCACAAGAGAACGATCAGGGGAAAGAGAGAGCACTCTACTACTTAAGTCGAGTTCTACTGGGGGCAGAAAGCAACTATTCCCCCATTGAAAAGCACTGCTTGGCATTGATCTTCGCAATAACAAAGCTTAGACATTACGCATTAGCATATGAAGTCCGTCTTATTTCGAAGGTGGACCCTCTCAAATATTTGATGTCGAAAGCCATATTGACGGAACGACTCGCTAAGTGGGCCCTGCTCTTGATGGAGTTCTCGATAACGTATCAACCTCTCAAGGCAGTGAAAGGCCAGGCCATTGCCGACTTCCTCGCCGAGCACCCGATACCGGCCAATTCTCCTCTGAATTGCGATTTGCCGGACGAGGATGCATTTGATGCGATTAGCGGCGGAAGCACCCGATGGGAACTCTATTTCGATGGAGCGTCCTCCATAAAGAAACAGAAACAAGGTATCCCAATGATCAAATCAGGGATAGGCCTCATCTTTGCAACTCCACAAGGAGGGATAATGCGCTTCGCCTTCTCCTTAACAGAGCCGAGGACAAACAATGAAGCCGAATACGAAGCCCTGATAGCAGGCCTCGAGATCGCCATCGACATGGGAATTGAGGACCTCCTCATATACGGGGATTCTCAGCTGGTCGTTAGTCAAGTAAATGGTGACTACCAAACGTGCAAGCCGGAGTTGGTGAAGTACGGCGAAAGGGTGCAACAACTATTGACCCATATTCCCTCCTATACTTTGGAGAACATACCGCGCGCGGAAAACAGCAAAGCAGACGCGTTGGCTAAACTTGCTAAAGAACTGGCTGACGAGAACCTCGACGACGTCAGAATCGTGGTACAAAGCCGTCGAGTGCTCGCCCCGGCAGAAATATCTCCAGAATCATGCGAAAAAAAGGGAACGACTGAGCAGATGACCCTACAAATAAAAGACCATGAGAAGGCCGAAGACTGGAGGGAAGTCTTCATAGACTACTTCAAATCCCACCGAATGCCCGAAGAAGCGTCCTCAAGACATCAGCTCATGAAACGAGCTTTATCTTTCGCTTTCGTCAACGATACCCTGTACAAGAGATCGTTTGATTCTCTATGGCTGAGATGCTTGGGACCTGACGAAGCAGAAAGAGTCATTCAGGAAGTTCATGACGGACTTTGCGGTTCTCACCAAGCAGGCCCAAAGATGAAGTTAAAAATTAAACGGATGGGTTATTACTGGCCCACGATGATCCAGGACTGCCTCGAGTATGCGAGGCAATGCCACTCATGCCAGATCCATGGAGACTTCATCCACCAACATCCGAATCCACTGCACCCAACGGTAGCTAGCTGGCCATTCGAAATGTGGGGGACTGACATAGTCGGCCCCATTGAGCCAGCATCATCCCGGGGACACCGTTTTATCCTGGCGACAACTGATTACTTCTCCAAATGGGCAGAAGCAGTACCACTGAGGGAAGTGAAGACGGAGAATATCCTCCATTTCTTCAAGACGCACGTCATCTACCGGTTTGGGACCCCACGGCGGATTATCTCCGATAATGGGCCGGCCTACCGAAGCCATAAGATTAGCCGCTTCGCACAGCAGCACAATATAGACTGGAGATATTCTTCAGTTTACAATCCACGAGCTAACGGTCTGGCCGAGGCTTTCAATAAGACCTTGACGAAGATCATAAAAAAGACCGTCTTCAGGAATAAGAGAGACTGGCACGAAAGGCTACAAGAAGCCCTTTGGGCTTATCGAACTAAATTCAAGACGGCCACAAACACAACGCCGTACGCGTTGGTATTTGGGACAGAAGCAGTGCTCCCCCTCGAGATAGAGTTACCCTCCCTACGAGTAGCAGTCCACCACGAGCTGACGAACGAAGAAAATGCTCACCTTCGGCTTGAGGAGCTTGATGCCTTCGATGAAACCCGGCACATAGCGCAACAACATCTAGAGGCCTACAAAGCAAAGATGACGCGCTCGTACGAAAGATTGACCAGGCCGAGGACATTCCGCCAAGGCGAACTCGTACTAGTGGTCAAAAGACCTATGATCCCCAATCGTGCCAAGCGGGGAAAATTTGAGCCAAACTATGAAGGCCCGTACATCATAGACAAGGTCTACCAGGGTGGAGCCTACCTACTCATGGACATGCACGGTGAAAGGCCTTTCAGGCCAATAAACGGCCGCTTCTTGAAGAAATACCACGCTTAATAAGCTGCAGCCTAGGTCAATGATGGATGACGACGACTATGTCCGCTCACTACCTTCCTAGGCTCAGACTTTACAAGCAGCAGCCGGCCTTCCCGTATCGACGGACCGAAACGTCCTTAAACTAACGGCGGACCGAAACGTCCTTAAACTATTGACGGACCGAAACGTCCTTAAACTAACAGCGGACCGAAACGTCCTTAAACTATCGACGGACCGAAACGTCCTTAAACTAACAGCGGACCGAAACGTCCTTAAACTATCGACGGACCGAAACGTCCCTAAACTACTACTGCAACGTCCTTAGGTTGACGAGATGGATAAATAAAAAAAAAATAAAAAAAAATAAAAAAAACGGTATGTCCATAAGCAAAGTGGGCACGGATAAAAACCCGAAAGGGCTCCGTGAGTAAAAACAGCAGGGCTGCCGGCAAGTGTTCGTGAAAACCCGAAAGGGCGCGACCTTGTAAAAAAAAAAAAAGAAAAGTAAAAAAAAAAGGAAAAAAAAACGGTATGTCCATAAGCAAAGTGGGCACGGATGAAAACCCGAAAAGGGCTCCGTGAGTAAAAACAGCAGGACTACCGGCGAGTGTTTGTGAAGACCCGAAAGGGCGCAACCTCGTTAAAAGACACTTGTAGGGTCCTCTTGACCTTGTAAGGAGAAACCACCTGCGTGAGATCCTTACGACTCACAAAGGAGCAACGCACTTAGGGATCCTCACGATTCCTAAGGAGAAAATACACTTGCGAGATCCTTACGACTCGTAAGGAGAATTCTCTTATGGGACCCTCACGGCTCATGAGATTTGAAAGTCTTAAGTTACAGAAACCTAAACCTGTTCTTAAGCAAATCCTCCACAACCTCCGATATTGCCCTACAAGAGGCTCAATACTGACCCTTGTATACAATCCACGGGCGCGAATAAACATTTCCCCAGCAAAGTCCAACCCTTGTAGGTCCTCTCGACCCATAAGGAGAAAACCCTCTTGTAGGATCCTTACGACTTACAGAGGAACATACACTTAGGAATCCTCACGATCCCTAAGGAGAAAATACACCTGCAAGATCCTCACGACTTGTAGGGAGAAATACCTTTGTGAGACCCTTACGGCTCATGAAGTCAAAAGCCTTAGTCGACAGGACCTTAACCCTGTTTGCTAAGCCACCTTTGTTCAACATCGACAGAGGCAAATGATGATTCGCTCCTGGCAACATCCCAGTTGCAGCGATGCTGATGCCGAAATCGGTGTCCAAAATCCGAGCTTGCGGCGAAAAAGCTAGCAAGCCACACATGCCTACGAAATAGCCGAAATGATGGGGCAACTTGCAATAAAAAGCAGCAAGTAAAAATGTATGCATGAAAAATAGCCGAAATGATGGGGCAACTCACAATAAAAAAGCAGAGAGTAAAAATAAAACAAATAGCCGAAATGATTGGGCACCGCGAAAAATAGCCGAAATGATTGGGCAATCGCGACCTTCGCGATATAAAAAGCTGAAATGATAGAGCATCGCGGAAAGAATAAAAGAAATGATGGAAAAATGAAACCTTTTTGCCCTACAGGTGATACTACAACAATCCCTGTACACAATCCAGGGGCGCAAACAAAGAAGGAGTCGTACTCCTTCCCCCAGGTTTCACCAAAGAAGAAGAAGCCAAATCTCGACGTGCCAAAGGAGACCTGGAGATCGTCTCAACACTCGTCTCGTAACGACGGACACAACTTCAAGCTAAACGAAACAGCGGCAACTCCCAGTTCCATGGCTCGGCGGTGTACATATCGCCAACAGTCAAACCTCCATTCCGTGAAATGCGGATACAATCGATAAAATTCCTGGTTACGTGGAACGCGGATAATGTCACTCTTTGACCCCGCGGAAAACGTCCAGAGCGGATCCTGGTCCTCGCAGAGCATGGCAGTGAACCCATGCGAAGCATCCAGAGCGGAGCCTAGTCCTCGCCTAACGCGGCAGTGAACCCGTGTGAAGCATCTAGTGCAAAATTCCTGGTTACGTGGAACGCGGATAATGTCACACTTTGACCCCGTGGAAAACGTCCAGAGCGGATCCTGGTCCTCGCAGAGCATGGCAGTGAACCCGTGCGAAGCATCCAGAGCGGAGCCTAGTCCTCGCCTAACGCGGCAGTGAACCCGTGTGAAGCATCTAGTGCAAAATTCCTGGTCACGTGGAACGCGGATAATGTCACTCTTTGACCCCGTGGAAAACGTCCAGAGCGGATCCTGGTCCTCGTAGAGCATGGCAGTAAACCTGTGCGAAGCATCCAGAGCGGAGCCTAGTCCTCGCCTAACGCGGCAGTGAACCCGTGTGAAGCATCTAGTGCAAAATTCCTGGTCACGTGGAACGCGGATAATGTCACTCTTTGACCCCGTGGAAAACGTCCAGAGCGGATCCTGGTCCTCGCAGAGCATGGCAGTGAACCCGTGCGAAGCATCCAGAGCGGAGCCTAGTCCTCGCCTAACGCGGCAGTGAACCCGTGTGAAGCATCTAGTGCAAAATTCCTGGTCACGTAGAACGCGGATAATGTCACTCTTTGACCCCGTGGAAAACGTCCAGAGCGGAGCTTGGTCCTCGCCGAGCACGGCAGTGAACTCGTGTAAAGCATCCAGAGCAAATACCGGACTGTGGAGTCCTTAAAATCCACGGACTATGACGTCCTTAACCTTGACCGTGATGTCTTAAAACTAACGATCAACCACCCCGATTCCCTACAGACTTTGCCTCGGTTTAAGGGTACATCTCTTCACTCCTTTGATGCCCGGCGTTGTAATTCCTCAACGTCTTCAAAGAGGTGACGGGTCCCTGCAACCAAACACCGGACTGTGGAGTCCTTAAATCCACGGACTATGAGGTCCTTAACCTTGACCGTGATGTCTTAAAACTAACAGCGGACTGTGGAGTCCTTAAATCCACGGACTATGAGGTCCTTAACCTTGACCGTGACGTCTTTAAACTACGATACCTTGAGAGATCCCTGACTCTGTGAAACACGGGTAAGGGTGATCACATCCGGCACTTGCAGGCCCTCACGACCTGTAAGGAAGAAAAACTCTCTTGTGAGATCCTTACGACCCTCAAGGGAAAACCCGCCTAAGGATCCTCATGATCTTTAAGAAGAACTCACACCTATGGGATCCTCTCGACCTGTAGGGAGAAAAACTCTTTATGAGACCCTCGTGGCTCGTAAAAAGCAAAAGTCTTAGGGAGCAGATCTTAACCCTGAGTCCCGAGCCACTGCTGTCCTGCAAGGAGATTAAGATAGAATATCCACAGAATACATTCAATGAAAAGGAGACACATCATTGACAAGAAAAATGTATCTTTTATTCATAAACCAAAATGGGTACAAAGTACAAGTCATGAAAGAAACAAAAAGAAAATACTCTCATCCATGAGTATGTACAAAAAAGAAGAAAAAGATACAAATGTTTCAGGCCGGCGGGCGATTCAGCAGCTTGGTCAGCTCATCCTGCTTTTGCTGAGCCACGGCTTCATGACGCAAGATCTCCAAAAGACGAGCTTCCGCTTGAGCTTGCTGGGCCTGATATGAAGCAAGCCGGGCTTCAAGCTCTTTCTCAGTGGCCTTATGAGCCTCAACCCTCTCACGAGTGAACGTGGCAGCTTTGTCGAGAGCCACCACCTCTTTGATGGACTCCTGAAGCACCCGCCAGAGTTCATACGCTTTGTTGGCCCTGGCTGTGAGATTGGCTTGAAGCTCGCTCAGCGCCTTGGAGGCTAACTCCCTTTCCGAGAACTTGCGACCGAGCCTCTTCTCACATGACGTCATGTTGGCCGCGCACCGTGCTATCAACCCTCGTAACTCCGCCTTTGCAGCCACGGCCTCCGGGGAAAGGCGAGAACACTCGAGAGTGTGCAGGCAAGCCTCCACTCGCCGGCAAAACTCCACCCAGACTCGCACCACCTCTTCGCTGTGGTAGGTGGCAAGAAAAGGAAGAGAACCGTTAGCCTCGGCAGCGAATGCTTCAGCCGTGGTCGTGCTGCCAGCACGAAGCTCCTCGATCAAAGACGACAAGGAGACGAGGCTTAATTGGGCCAAGCGTTCTGAAGCCCGCAAGGCATAAGGGCCGGGTGGCATCACGATGCGCGACTCCAACGCCGTGGAGACTGGCAGAGCTGTTCAAATTTAAAAGACATCAACAAAATGCTTAAGCAAGGAACGAGTGAGAGTGCAATGAAATGTCACTCACCGACAGTCGTGCAAGTAGGAGCTGAAGGCTCCCCTGGCCCTTCGAGAATCTCGACCTCGTCATCGGCTTCCAGAACTACAGAAAACATCAATGTCAGTACAAAAAATAGCGACGATGCTATGAGAAGGGGTGGACGACACCAACCTTGCCCAGACGAGAGGACAATGCGCTGAGGGGAGATCGCCTGCGGAGCTGCCATCTCCAATAAACGCTGAAATGACTGTCGAGGCGACAGATCCGCGATTGTGGCCGCCAAACCGCGCAATTCTGAGAAAGATAAAAGAGTTCAGACTATGAAGGGGTTGCTAAATTAAAACACAGAGGAATACCTTCAACAGTCCTCCCATTCTGAGCCGGGGGGATAGCAGCTTCAACGTTCTCCGCCATGACCTCAGGCTCCAACAAAGGGAGAGTAATCCCGACTACCTCGCTCCCAGCCTCTGGGCCCGCTCGCAGTAGGAGTCATTGGGGCGTCGGCCTCCAAAGGAGCCTCCTCCAAAGGGGCAAGCACGCCCTGGCCAAGAACCGCCGCTGGAAGTTCCACCATGAGAGGGGCAGCCTCGTCAGCCCCCTCCACATCCAGCAAGGCTTCATTGGGAGTTTCGGCGGGCTTTAGCTTTAATAGGCCCGTAGGAAGCTCCCCCAGCGTCGAAGATTCTGCATGATCCAAATAAGAATAATGATATATATATGCACGGGCATAAATGATCGGAAAAACTATAAAAGAAACACAACATACCTATACGCAAAGAAGCCCTCAATATGGCTTCTTCAAGCCGCTGCTCCTTCTCAAGGAGGTGGGCTCGCCGAGGTTCGAGGGTGGACTCATGGCCGCCGGTCCACAAAGAAAGTGCATCAGCTGCGTCTTCTGAAGCGGCCTGCTTCAGAGCCCTTTCCCCCCATTCCTCCAAAGGGCCGATAAATCGCCGCCGAATCCACGAAGGGGTCTTCGTAGAAAATTACAGCGGGATAAGACTTCTTCGGAACCTTAGCGTTATGAGACGCGTCTTTTGAGCGCTGTATGGCCTCGGCCAACTGCGCAGCTCCTCCTCATCCACTGAACTCGGGAAGAGAAGTCCAGCGTCTGACCCTTGCACGGCCAATGGTTCGTCTTCAAGGATAGGCTCAGACTCCATCACAGAATCAAGCGGGGCAGTAGCCGCTTTCTTCCGCCGTTTAGACCCGGAGCCGGTCGCCGAGGATGACCGCTTCCTCCCTCGCGAAGCCTTAGGGCGGCGCTGGCCCACATCGCCCTCGGCGCCCTCATTCCCGTTACTCTCGCTCGGGTGCCACAACCGAGGATGACATCGCCATTGTCGACGCCACAGGAGGCGGCGCCGCCACCGGCAGGGGTGCTACTACTGGGGCCCGTTTACCCCTCGATCGGGAACCCAAGGGCATACCAGCCGTTGGAGTAAGGTCTACCCCTGACTCCCCCGGAATGAGCGCGGTGCCGATTTCCCTCAAAGGAAAGCGGACCGGAGCCCTTGGCCGTAGCTTAGCCCCAGGAACCAGAGGAGGGGCATCGTGGCCAAGAAGCACCCTCCTTTCCTCGAGAATGATTGGGCTGACCCGATGAAGATACCAACCCGTAAACGCGCCCACGCATCGGGGCATGTACTCAGCTTCAGGGACCATGAAATAGGAGCCGGTGTTCAGCCTCATGAAATGATGAGCGGCATCACGAACAGCATCAAGCGAAGGGATCGGGGCGACTATAAAAGCCTCAAAAGGAACACCCTGGTCGTATCCAAGCTGCCGGGTGAATCGATGCGGATTGTACCGCATAAAAAGAGCCGCACTGTCTTGGCGAAACACCAAGTAGCCCGGTCTGATTGCATACAAATGCGTGGCCTCCCGGGGCTTCAGAGAAGGTGCGTTGTCTTTCGACTGGTCCCAGAGTTGTTGAACGGGACCCGAAGGAGTAGACAAGACCCGATCAGTAAAAACCAACCCGCCAGCGGTGGCATGAGGAGAAATCAGCACCCGAATGGCCCCAAATTGAGTCGGGTCGGCAGCAGAAGCACCCACCAGCCGCATAAGTCGCGGGAAGGGATAGGCGTCGTAAAAGGTGGGCCTCTGATGCATAGCAAAAGACCCCAGCACATGCATTTCGATCCACGACGTGAAATAATGAAGCGAAAAGTTCACTACATCCACGCCAGGAGTAGAGGTATTAGCTGCGGTGCCCAATCCATTATAGAGGTGCGCCAAGGCCGGGATGCCGATGGCCAACCGCATCCCCTCAGCAATACGATGAGCCGGGTAGATGACCGAGGCTCTCATGAAGCGGCGATGCATGGGGATAACGAACCAACTAAGCTAGACGCTAACAAACCCCACGAAGAACGTCTCCTCGTCCATGCCCGGGACAGCAATGGATTCAAAAGATATCGGCGATATAATAGGGATGTAATATTGAGGTAAATCTGACTCGTTGGTTGGCAACCTCTTCGGACCGAACCCAAAGGGATCCCCAATGTTGGCAAACTTCGGGGCTGTCTTCGATAAGGCGTCCTTACGAAGGAAACAAGCAATGAAGCTCTTGAAAGTGACACCTTGCTCCTCGGACTCGGTGAATAATCGGTCGAAGATGCCTAGGGCCTTAATTAAACTAGGGCGCTTATGGCGAACAGCATTCTCAGCGGACAGGCCGTCAACTGGTGCAGACTCGGGCTCGAAGACTTACTCGTCAGGAGGCAACAACTCCTCATACAGTGCGCCCCTGATTGGCAATCCCGAGATTTCATAGAACTCTGCAAGAGAGATCGAGACCTCACGATCTCCTAAGATGAAAGTGTTGGTAGGAAGATTCCATTGGTTTAAGAACGCCTTAACCCACCAGGCATGCGGGGACTTATAATGAAAGAGTGACGCGTATATGGCCTGATAAAGCCCGACTTTCTGCAACCGCGCCCGATGAGCAGAAAGGATGTAACGAGCCCAGAGAAGATAGCCCGTGGGATGCCGGGGAGTAAGCCCTATCTTATAAATCTGCCCCCACGGGTGGGCCTCACCTTGGCAGATACGCCGCCCCAAGATGTCTATGGCCGGAATCGGATGATTCGGAATACCGGTCGTCGAAGGCTCAAGCCTCCCCGTTGGAGTCCAGTTGGACATTTCCACAGCAAAAGCTGTCCTTGGAGGATCCATCGGTAAAAAGGGGAAAGTAGGCTCCGTTGGCACCGCGCAGAGAAAACTCCGACGACCCTGAATAATCTGACTATACCAAGACCCCCACTGAAGAAGGTTGGTGCAGTTCGGGTCATGAGCCCGAATCATCGCCATCGCTTCCTCATCAGACGGTGACTGAGGAAAAGCTGCCTCCGAGCGAGAAAAGGGAAAGCGTGGAGCAGAAGCCATCGCACCTGAAATCCAATAAAAGAAAACCGTTAAAAGGAAAGTCAGCGATATTTATTCATGCATGAACATGAAGACTAGCGGGAGAAAGCAACAGCAAAGTTTCCTGGGACCATTGGCTACAAAACACATGGGCCCCACAGAATCCGGATGACGGCTCATTAATAATGAGACCAAACAGTTACAATAAAACAAAAGGGAATATCCTCATTTAATAAAAAATGATGGCCATGCACATTCCCCCCAACAGGATCTGTCTCGGGCTCTACAGTGGATCCAATAAAATCAAAGGAATTGAATTCACACAAAAAGACATCATTACAAAGCCCCATTGTATTAATTGCAGGAAGAACAACCTCGGGCCAAGAGACCCCAGGAAGCCACTGTGTGAAGAAATCGAGTTCTTCGTTGGAATTAAATTCCTTAATAAGAAAAGGGAATTAAATTCCCAAAAACATTTTTTGATGGAATTAAATTCCATGGGTTTGAACCGCCATCATCATCTCCGTAAGGGATCATCTGAACCCTAAGTGATCTACTGCGGGAAGTCAAGTGGTCTCATATTTTGGTTAAAGTACTTGAAGAAAAATGGTTTCTTTGTGAAACCCTCGATCTGGATTTAAAATCCAGAGAGTTTTGTCAAAACGAAGGTGCTTCGATTACCATTACCTGAGAAAAAAGGATTCCTTTTGAACAGAGTTAAACTCTGAAGATTGTTTCAAAACAGAGAACTAAGCTCTGGAAGAAGAGAATTAAATTCTCAGAAAAAGTTCTCAGAAGAAGAAGATGAACAAAGTGAAGGCTCTTATGAAGAGACAGAGGTATTTATAGAAGACAATGAAGACGCTTCGTCTCCCCAGATCCCTAGAGGAATCCAACGGTCACAAGAGGTGACAGCGTTGCACTCACGTGCAGACACGTGAGAACAACGCTGTGGGGGCATTTGTTTCCTGATTTAAAATCAGGAAAGCTTCTGGGAAAAGCTTCAAAAAGGGGTCACGTGTTGGCACGTGACACCTAAAAGGCATCATCAAGTCGAGTTCAGTTTCCTGACTATGCTGAAGAAAATGGGCTTCAGAAAGAGTCACGTGCTCCCACGTGACCAGGGTCACGTGGCGACACGTGACATTTAAATGCAAGCGTCAAAGGCACACAAGTTCTCTGATCAAGTCAAGAAAAGTCTTCAGAAGAGGTCACGTGTTCCCACGTGACCAGGGTCACGTGTTGGCAGGTGACGTTCAAGACAGCAGACTCGTTCTCCAAACGAACCAAGGAAAGAGAGTTCAAACAAGGGTCACGTGCTCACACGTGACCAGGAGTCACGTGGTGGCACGTGACGCTTAAGCAACGATCGGAAGACAGAGCGCAAAAGAAAGGAAAAGGCTCATGCCAAAGGGGGTCACGTGCTCACACGTGACCATGGGTCACGTGGTCACACGTGACCGGCTTTCAAAGCCCGTTAACAGAATTAAATTCTGAGAGAAATTCGAATCTTTCCAAAGGAAAGCGGCTATCTGGAACCAATCAAATTAAAGATTCAGAGGTGATGAAATATCATCTATCTATGGGAAAATCTCGGGTTTGGAAAGATTTCCCCTTTAAATCTAACCAAAATAACAAAGGAGAATCTCTGGATTTAAAATCCAATGGTGAATAAAATTCACCTAATAATCCAACGGCCCAAAATGAATGATGAATGCAAATCAAATCTCTCATGAAGATTCGTCAAAAACTGATTGATTCGGCTGCTTCTCCTATAAATAGGAGCCAAGAGACACAAAAAGATACAGACGAAGAAAAAGAAAAGGAGGAGAGCTTTGATACTTTGAAAAGACTCGGATCTTCTGCAAAAAACCCTAGGTAAGAAAGGGAAGGCCTTTTGAAAGAAAGAGAATTTAATTCTCAACAGAGTTTAACTCTGATAATGTAAAAACAGAAGAACATATTTCTTCTCTCTTTGATGGAGGACCTGCAAAGTGCACATCTCCCCTTAAGGTTGAGAATTTAATTCTCAATGGGTTGAGATCCTGCCATGCAGATCCAAAACATGGAGAAGGAATACAAGCACGAGAATTTAATTCTCACAGAACTATAGGAATTTAATTCCTTTAAAATAAAAGTTAGGGCTTGACCCTATATCATGGGAATTTAATTCCTTCAGAACAAAAAAGAAACAGGGTTTAACCCTAATTAAGAACCTAGTTCTGTCGAAACAGCGGGAATTTAATTCCCTTAATCATAATTTAACAGAGGATGGAAGTTTAAACTCCTTAAAAACTTTTATTAGGGTTTAACCCTATTCAGCCCTTCACGTATATGAGGAATTTAATTCCTACAGAAAATTCAGAGTTAAACTCTATTCCAGAAAACAAAGTCTTCGAAAGGAAGTAGGAATTTAATTCCTCTGAAATTTACAGTTCGAGGAATTTAATTCCTGAAAGAAGATTAACAAAGCCTCTAAACAAAATACATGGAGGCAGGGTCACGTGTCATCACGTGACCCCCCAAGAGATCTACAGAAAGCCCCTTTGAGGCAGCACCCCACGTGACCCACGTGACCCTCGGCAGAAGCTCTAATACATAGGCATTTGAATGCCCATCACGTGATGGCACGTGATGCTCTGAAAGACACGATAATCTCAGAATAAATGAAGGGAGGGCGCTCTCACGTGCTGCCACGTGACCCCTCTTGCCTTAGTGTTTAACACTAAATTAAAACTCTCGAACCCAGTGTTAAAACACTGTTAGGCCTTAGTGTTCAACACTAAATAAAAAGCTTTATCTGCAGTGTTCAACACTGATCTGTTTTAGTGTTTAACACTAATTTGAAAAAGCCTTGTTGCTGGTGTTTAACACCAATTATCTCTTAGTGTTAAACACTAACTTGTCAACCTCATTCCCAGTGTTCAACACTGACTGCTCTATAGTGTTTAACACTAGGCTTTGGCCCAATTGGCTTAAATGGATGGAGGCAAAGCCTCTCCTGATTGGACTTAGCCCAAGATGGCCATAAGTCCTCAATTTGTGATTAACTGGTCCAATGGACTCATAACATAATTAATTCGTCTTGACCCCAAATTGGGCCAAGGACTATTTAATCCACTCCGGTTCTAGGGTACATCTCGTCACTCCTTTGATACTTGGCATTGTAATCCCTCAATGTCTTCAAAGAGGTAACGGGTCCCGACGACCACACATTGATATGGACTGTGGGGTCCTTAAACTCATGTTTAATGCAAATTCCTGGTTACGTGGAACGCGGATAATGTCACTCTTTGACCCCGTGGAAAACGTACAGAGCGGAGCCTGGTCCTCGCCAAGCACGGCAGTGAACCCGTGTGAAGCATCCAGAGCACAGCGGACCGTGGAGTCCTTAAACCCATGGACTACGACGTCCTTAACCTTGACCGAGATGTATTAAAACTAACAATGGACTGTGGGGTCCTTAAACCCATGGACTACGACGTCCTTAACCTTGACCGAGATGTCTTAAAACTAACAACGGACCGCAATGTCCTTAAACTACCCATGGACCGCAATGTCCTTAAACTACCCACGGACCACAATGTCCTTAAACTACCCATAGACCGTAATGTCCTTAAACTAGAACAATAGAGCCCCGCATGCTCTTTTGTCGGATCTAAACGGTCCCGTTTAAGTTGATCTTAGCCTCAAAGATGGCTAACGTATCCTTAAACCTTCAAACAGAGTGGACTATAAATCCCCCCAATTAACTCTGGCTCGAGGGTACATCCCTGAACTCCTCTGACATCCGTCGTTGTAATCCTTCAACGTCGTCAGAGAGGTGATGGGTCCCGACGGCCATACATTCATGGACCACTATGTCCCTAAACTGGAACATTAGAGTCCAAACGCTCTTTTGTCGGATCTAAACGATCCCGTTAAGTTGATCTTAGTCACAAAGTTAGACTAACGTATCCTTAACAAACGTTTGAGTTGATCTTAGCCTCAAGTATGGCTGACGTATCCTCAAACCAAACCCCCCCAAACCCAAATCTAAGATAATACGGATTTGGACTAGTCCACGCCCTACGGGCGACGACATAACTCAGTCTCCGTAAACAATCCACGGGCAACAAAATACAAAACAGACACCCACGACACGAAGTGACCATCTGGAGAAGGAGAAAGTTGTTACCGCAATGCGGTAGCGTAATTAACTGCAGGGGCTTGCGCCTGCAGGGAAGAGCGTCCCCACAATCAAAAACCCCTCAAACGAGGGGGAATCTGACGAAGTCTGCTACATCGGACGCATCCGTCTAAACCTTCGATACGTGGTGCCATAAATCAACTTGGCATCTTCGAAGAGGTGGACGGATAGCACCAATTAGCATCTGCCCCGAATCTCAGGCAAGACGCGGTGTCGCGCCGTCTTTCGGAGGGGAACACACACCTTATCATATAGGGTGTGATTGCTCCGCCCCGATATACCATCGTGCTATGGTGTATACGGAGGAGTAATGCTGAGAGAGAATCTCATTCTCCTTTAGAATAGTCCAGGATTTCCGTGCTCAAGTATTCTCCTCCTCGAACTCATCAAAGGATATAATACTTATACCCTCTTGGTTCTCTACTTCTAACTTATATTCTGTGAATATCTCAAAAGGTTCGGACTTGTGTTTCAACAAGAACATATGTCTGAATCTAAAGAGATCATCAGAGAATGTAATGAAGTACAAAGAACCGGTCTTGGCATGTGTAGACAGGGGACCTTTATATACATCAACATGTATCAATCCCAAGACTTTACTAAGTCTTTCTCTGTTTCCAATAAACAGAGCTATGGTCATCTTATCTCTGTGACATAACTGGCAAGTTTCACAAGATGTAAATTCAAACTGATTTAAATATGCATCTATATGTAACTTCAGCTAGTCGGGTCGCATTTGATATGACCTAGTCTACAATACCTCAAGAAGGAATCGTTCATTTCTGAACTCTTCCTCTTGTGTGTGTTCTGTTTACTAGGAACTGTGGTTTGATTTAGAACTTCAATGCTTTTAGACAACGTGCCTGAACCGATCAACTTTTGATATAGGAAATGTTCAAAACATTATCCAACTATACAAAATTTTATCATTTCTTTACTAATAAAGAGACTGATATGATTTTGTATATCAGGTTCGGTATCTAATAACATTCGTTCAGAATCAATGTATTGGTAATACAGGGTGACAGTGACCAACAGACTTGGCTGCAACACTTGCCCCGTTTTCTGCCTCATGAAACTAATCACCCGTTCTCAGTTCTCTACCTATCTATAGCCCTATGTAACAGATTACATATCTGGGATCCTGATCCGGTATCAAATACCCAGGACGTAGAGGATACAGAGAAACAGTTCTTTGTAACGAACACACCCGAAGATGATGCATCATATGCACTTTCCTTGTTTGGGCGGCACGGGAAATCTGGTATTCCCCTATTTCCTGCTCTGTCTTATAACAGTTATAAGTTGGAGCGGGACCAACGTTCCCCAGCTCAGTATAACAAGCGGGTTCGGTCAATAATCCGTATTATTATCTTGATTAAGGCATGATATGGTCGCTACCAGGAGAGAGAGAGAAGAAAACACTCAGCGTGCGCTCTTGCAAGAATAGATTGGTTATTATTTTATCTAATCAGGATGGCTCCCACTGTTTTTATCAAATCTTCCTTCAAACCCTAAAAGGAAAGACTAGCCGGGATTAATTACACACTACAAGTTCGCCAATCTTTCAGCCAGACCAGTGTCGGTACTTTGAGGGAGGTCCCCCGTGCTTTCGTACGAACCTTATTAATGTAAACCTCGTTTTCCCAGAGGCGTAACCTCGTTAACACCTTTCTAGACACCTACTTGATCGGTTAATTGTAATGTGTAAAACTCTCCCAGGAGTAACTCTTACTCACAGCGGGTATCGGGATCCAACTATCTCATAGAAGGTATGCAATCTCATTGCAAATTTCAACACTTGAAATTCCCGATAATATTTTTCCCCTAGCAGCTATATGACCTTAACATAGTCAACAAATCATAAGTGCTAGTCAAGTTCAACCCGTCATTTCCCGATTGAATTAAACCCACCCGCACGACCCTTAACATAGTCAACAAAGTCGCACGACTACCCTAATCCAATCACATCATATGCTTATGCAGAAAAGCACTACTTAGCTACAGCACACTACGCCTTAACATAGTCAACAAACGTAGCACAAATACTAACTAGTACTTATCTGAAATAACGGAGGGCTACGACAGGTTTTTCTGAAAACCTATTGCGTAATGAACTTGATATCGTTGTAGAATCAAATGATTTTAAAATGGAGTGTTTTTTAGGCTTTTCTAGTTTTGCTAAAGGAGTCACTCCCGGTGAAGGGTCGTCGGTCCTTTCCTCGTCGAATGAGGTGCGGGATATATCATATATATCACTGTGCAAAGCAAAAACTCTTAAAAGCAATCAAAAGACAAACCGAGTGTGTAGCATCTGCCAGTTATTGCTAAAGGAGTCACTCCCGGTGAAGGGATCTCGGTCCTTTCCTCATCGAATAAGGTGCAGGATATATCACATATACTGCTGTGCAAAGCAAGAACTGTAGCTACCTGTTTTATTTTTGAAATTCGATTCTACAATATCTTAGGTTTCTTTTATTTCATTAATCTCATTAATGAAGTCCCATCATTTAAGTTACCTAAACATCACAGATAAATACGACGTACACTTATGCCATCCGCATTCGCCTCGATGTCCCCTCGTGCACCGTTAGGTTAGGTAACTAACGGTAGAGCGGGGCAGGGCTAGCGCGGGTGTAAAACATAAGTAACGCCTATATAATATAGCATATATACTATATACTGTATCTATCACAGAACATCGCATGATCACATCACAGATATCGCAGCAGAAGAATCATATGAAATATTGGATATACTAGGACGTCCGTGTTTTCAATACGAGCCAGTATAAAACACGGATTCCACGGTCGCGATGAATAGCCAAACCCACACCCCTAGACCCCTACGAGAGCGGCAAGCAACCCTACCAATTCTAGAGTTAGGAGACCCGGACTCGACTCCTCGAGTTGGTCTCCCACTGGACTCCAGAACCCGGTTACTTGTGCTCCCCTCCTTGGGTCTGTCCTAGTGCGGAAAAGTAAATAATATACAAAGGGTGACAACTTCCGCAACCTGGAAGTGCCCCAAATAAAAGAATATTACTTACAAGTTTGTACATGAATGAAAATGAAAAACACTCATCTCACATAAAAAACCCCGGCTATTCAAACACGACGATCTAATATAACATATCCAGCAACACATAACATCACATGTCATCAACGTAAGTAAACATGCGCATCCCAATTGTCGTTGGCATATAGCAACGAAAACGGCGATATCACATATTACACTTACGGCCACAGAAAAGAAAGTGTAAAACTACAACAGTTGGAATCCGCAACCTCCTTAGACATCGCATGCCTAATCAAATGAGTTCCTTAGACATCGCATGCCTAACAATTATAAACCCCGCATTTTAGTCTCAAAATCGAAAACACTTTTCAATATAAAGTCAGGCAATTCAACAAGATTCCCGACATCCTGATCGAATACTCGTCGCAAACTTTCAGTAGACGGCCGCACCCCCGATACCGTCGACGAAGTGCACCAAGGCGGAACACCGCTACCGCGAGCACCCGGACGGATGCTTTCGGCGACGGGGTTCTCCTATAGTCACTTGGTCGGGGCTAAGGGGTGTAGCTGTCTATTATGTTTATCCGGCGAGTATCCGCGTACGCTACGTGATTGCGACGGACTTTTGATCACATCAAAATTCCGTGGCAACCGATCAAGTGAGACTAAAGTGCTATGTTTATAACATTCATATCAGTTATCTCATAACTTCTTGTGGATTCCAAATATTGTATCGCATTCCGGATAAATAGAAAATGTTAAACTTTCCGATCGAACAATCGAACACCCAAGTTTTCCCGAAACAACTCAACTCATGAAATAAGTTCAAAGACATTCAATTCATGCCTCAGTACCAACGGTCCAGCCGTAGAAGGGTCAAGCCAACGCCTCACATGTGGCACGCCGTACTGCCCCAAACCCGAAGGTTCAAGGGGCAGTTCAAGACGGTCACATAATCGAGTTAAGGTTTGTTGTCTTCTAGAGGGACCATCGCGTTACTTGCACTACTTAGCACGTCCTTAAACCACAGAAAAATCCAACACTTGGAATTTTTCCGACAGGGGAAAAGGTGGGTATTTATATCCGGTCGAACTTTTTAACATATTCTAAAATATCCGGAAAGCCACAAAGACAAAGTCTGATAATCCGATCGAATCTACGAACTCCCAATACAACCCAAAAACTCAACTCTTGAGTTCAGATTAAAATTTCCCAGGAAAACCAGCACTACATTATAGGAATTACTGTGCAAAAAGTAAAACCTGATGTGACAACTTGGCCGCGGAACCGCCGCAATAGCCATGCTATTGCCGCGGTTCCGCCGCAGTTTAGACGAATTGGTCTCTCGAATTTCACAGTAATTCTTAAAATCGCCTGCTGATTTTTCTGCATATTTTTAATTCTCAAAAATCCACGATTTCAGAAAATGTACAGAGAGCATGTTTGAATTAGGGTTTCGGTTCGATCGGATTTCAAACGTCGTCTAGACTTCGCCTAAGGCTCTAGCTAGGCTCTGATACCACTGTAGGGTTCCTAGGCACACTAATAAGGTCTCACAAGGCATCAACCATGCCAATTTCAAATTTTACAAGTGCCGAGAAACCCTAATACGGATCGTTAACTAGAATTTTAGGCGAACCAAGCAACTAGTTAACAATTTAACTAAGTGAACGGAAATACAACCTTTGTATATCCGGTTCACCACCTCCACAGCTCCATGATGAAGTCCCCTTGCTGTCCAAATCAAATCCTGGGCTCAAGCCTCGGCTTCATCGGAGAAATGGGCGGGCTAGGTCATCGACTTCGATGCCGAAGATGATCTACGTCGAGGCATCACAAGATCAAGCTCCCACTTCACCAAGTCATGAAACTTGTGAAGAAAACACCCTATACTACTTGGCAAGAGGTAGAGGATGAAGAAATAGGAAGTGGGTTCACTTTAGAATTGGATTTCTCACTCTTTTCATCAAATCACCATTGATGGAATCAAGCTTCTTCTTGAAGAAGAAGAAGAAGAAGATAATATTATGATAAGAATAATAAAATAGAAAATAAAAGAATACTTATCATAAACCAACCATGGTCAAGTGTAGAGAATTGACTAAGGTTAGATGAATGGTTAGGGTTAAACATGAAGACAAAATGGTCACTTGGTCAAAGCTTCATGAAACTTCAACAAGCTTCATGAAAGAAAGAAAGAAAGAAACCATTTTGTTTTCTTTTGCCATTTCTTTTTAATCTTAAATTAAAAAGATAAATGAATGATAAAATAAAAACCCTAACCATTTACTTAATCAAGGTTTAATTCTTTACACAAAAACCCTAGCAATAATGTATCATCAAACATGATACAATCTAGTGCACAAAATTATATCGTATATACAATGTGCACATCCGAGTGAGAAAATCCATCTTAAGTGAACCAATACTAGTTAATGCAAAGTAATATATCAAATATATATTTATGCATTAAATCATTAAATCAACACTTGATTTAACGATCCGGTCATATCGCATATAACCGACTAATATCCAATGTATCGACTTATCGAATCAATCCTTGATTCGATAACTAGGTTATATCGCATACAACCAATCGATACATTCATCGGGAGAATAGAATACGGTATCACATACACGCATTATTCTCGGTCCCGCACATATCTCATATGCGCTCCTATTTCGTTTCGCTTGAGCCAGGAAACCTCTGTGTAGGACTCTAAAGACTCGTCAATACGCCGGCAACAGATGATGATCATATCAAACACCCACAAGCCGCAAGCGGTCTGCTAAACGTAACGGCCACCCTGGTATTGAGCGATCAGAAGATCGACAAGCAAGCCCGCTCACACTCCTGTGAATCCAACCAGTAACACTTACCGTACAGTCCGGTCTCATCGTCTGATATGTTGCATATCTCGCCTAGGGGTGGTAAACGTCAGACCCCAATAGCTCGATAAGTCGTGTCGATATGAGGTCTATAACAGTTCAAGAAACTACTGATAACACTTACCAGGAAATCTCAGCAACCCTGGCCAGGGATTTCCGGTTATAGCCAATCGAACCCAGCGCAACATCAACCCCCTATACCGGGAGAGACGAATCCCCTCCTATCGCTCATTGCCTCCATGTGACTCGGGACTGTACCCAAAAACCACCGTTTTGCACGCCCTCTTGGACGTGGTAAGGTGGAAATCAAAGCACAGTGGGAACCACACAAGACTCTATGACGATCTCGGGTCAACAGACTACTCTGTACCAGTGTCACCAGAGAACTGCCATCTGACGTAAGGTATAATACCATCTGGGAGTTCTCGGCGAGTCCGTCCAGTGTACCCAGTCTCCACTGAGCACCCATATATCATCTCTGATGTCAAACACCAATGGATATGGGATCATCTATCGCCCATCTGTATGGGTCGAGAAGGTATACGCTAGTCTACTCTGGTATATCGATGCCCCGTCTCGATATACCCACAACTAGGGACCTTGAAGGATGTACTTATAGACTACCATGTCCCTACTAGTATGATCTGCATCATAGTCCAGGTAGTCAAGTACACATCCTAAGGGCTTTACCAACATGTAACAGAGAGACAATCAGTATACACGTTAAGGTAAAGTGTAACCAGATAGCATACTATCATGTCGAGCAAGAAAGTCCTCCCTATATATGTCCAAGTATCCACTACAATATACATCCTATGTATAGTAATGGCCTCTAGGGCATACATATAACTAACAACTCCATGCCGGGGACAAGTCGACCAGCGACACTCCATGCCGGGGAAACGTCAAACAGACACTCCATACCGGGAAAAATTCAACCAGTGAAACTCCATGCCGGGGACATGTTGACCAGCAACACTCCGTGCCGGGAAAACGTCAAACAGACACTCGATGCCGGGGACAAGTCAACCAGCGACACTCCATGCCGAGGACAAGTCGACCAGCGACACTCCACCTCGGGGACAAGTCCACCAGCGACACTCCATGCCGGGGACAAGTCAACCAGTGACACTCCGTGCGAGGGAAACGTCAACCAGCGACACTCCGTGCCAGGGACATGTCAACCAGTGACACTCCATACCGGGGAAACGTCAACCAACGACACTCCGTGCCGGGGACAAGTTAACCGGAGACACTCCGTGTCGGGGATAAGTAAACCAGCAACACTCCGTGCCGGGAAACGTCAAACAGACACTCCGTGCCGGGGACAAGTCAACCACATACACTCCGAGCCAGGGAAACGTCGACCACAGACACTCCGTGCCGGGGAAACGTCGACCAGCGTCACGCCATTTGATTGTTGTAGAAACGAGATTTGTTTTATGATATGCGTTCTACTCTGTTCTCTACTTACCGCATTCAAGACGGTGTCGCTTTGCAGCTAGCCGGTTGAGCACGGGTCGATACACAGGGAGATGGTTGTATATATGTTCATGTCTTAGACGAGTCAATTAAGAATGTATATGTATTGGTCTAAATCTATCCTAAGTGTGTGTATTTATGTTCAAATAAGCTTGTTAGGGTTAAGGTTGGTTAGTAGAGTTAGGATTATACCATTCTTAAAATGATATTGGGATAATCAAACGTAGCGGGGATTAGGAGAACATACAAATGAGATTTGCGAGTTTAATCAAGCATTCAACGCTAAATCCATTCCTAGCGCCCCTTGTCCTTCCGCTACGTACGCTTATTTCCAACCCTAGGCTAAACACCCACAACCATGTATCCAATTAAGTCACAACTACATGTCACGTTGTAGTGCGCCCAAAGGACTTCTCGACTTAGGTTGCGGCTATATGTCACGTATAGCGCGCCTAAGTGAGGGGGTTTCGTTTGTTTGGTCTAGGCTCGTTTCAAGTTGTTTGGTGAAGAGAAGCATAAGAGATTTTTTCGTTTCTCATACTAACCTTCCTTAGCCCCTAACAAGTGTAGAAATTATTCACAAATTTAAATGAAAATAAAAACAAAACAAGAAAGAAGCAAAGAAAGGAAAAATATGGTTTTATAAAATGGTAGCAAGCTAACTACTTGGGCCCTCACCTTAGCAAGGGACTCCATCAAGTATCATGGCTTGAAAATACGGATAAAAAGAAAAGGAAAAAGGCAACAAGAAATGAAATAACAACAACTACTTAACAACAATAATAAAACTATACTAAGAATTAAAATTACAAGACAAGATAATAAAAATACAAGTTAAATAAAAACCCTCATCTTCATTGATTTTCCACTCAAGAGCTCTCACTACACTTTCATGAAGAATAGATGAAGAAGAAGAAGAAGAAGATACAAACTAAACTACAATTAAATCTAATTAAAAAGAAGAATTCTTTACATGGCACAAAACTGGAGTATTTATAGGCAGAGAGATGAAACCCTAGGGCCAAATTTTAAGCCCATAAAAAGTTACAAAACTACCCCCAAAATCCTATCTGACGCCGAGTTGACTCGGTCGCGGAACTGCCGCGTCAGTGCCACTTTGGCCGCTGTTTCCGCGGCTCTTTGGGGGAGTTAAGTTGTGATTTTTCTAGGGCTTCTCCACGTTTCTTTCTTCTGTTATTCTACATATCCCAAATTGCAAAATGCTTCCAAAGTTTCTTCAGATTTGCAACAGTCCAAAATGGTTTCGCTTTTAATTCATTTGACTTTTATCTCCCTCAAGTTTCGCGCACCCATTATATCTTGTGCTGCCCCTCTCTTGCTTTGTGCTTGTCACATGAATGACCACTGTTATTTGTCTTGTCTTCTGAACTGGTAAGCGGCACTAGACAGATGCGGATGACCGGAACCCGGCTTTTATCTGTGTGTGACAGATGTTCTGGATTTTGGCTAACTGTGGAGATTTTGTATGATTTGCGTTCTTTTTGAATGCTTGGTGTTAACTTTCGGCCCGTGTAAGGTCTTGTATAGATTAATACTGTTCTCTTCCCCCCTAACTCTGAACTTTAACGTTTAAATAGTGGAAACACTGTTTTACTTACGTTTGGGAGAGACACATCAAGCACCGACCGTCTAAGTCGCAAAAATGGCAACAATGACCTCCCCGTCGGAATTATACTCCGACTCGGAATCAAGTCAACCAATATCCTCCACTTGTAATCATGCTCTACTTTTTGGAATTATGCTCCAATCCTCGGAATAATGCTCTGATCCCCGGAATTATGCTTCCGGAATGATACTCCGCCCCCGGAATGATGTTCCACCTTGAAGTCCGACCTAAGATCCATCAATTTCATGTACACAGCTCATATACGCGGTGTGAATTTATTGATGGGGGGCACTTTTTTGGGGTCAAAAATTACACCCCGGTTGACCAAGTCAAACACAAAGTCAACCCCAAGCCAAGTGGGCCCAAGCCCAAGTCAAGTGGGCCATGCCCGAGTCAAGCCCGAACATGAAGAGGCCGGCCTCCACCATGCCAATATAAAAATCATGTAATAAATAATTTTGATGTAATTTTGATGCATGAATATAAAATAAATGGGCAAAAAGCCAAATTTTTGCAAAGCCCATGGCTCATATGCAAAAGAAATGAGCACATGAGGCATGGGATGGGAAAAATGCCATTTTGTAAAGCCCAAAGGGGTATGTGTAAATTTGTAAGCCTATATAAGGCAATATGATAATGAAATGAAAAAACTTTTCCATTCCCCTCAAAAGCTAAGGTTTGTGCCTCATTTCCCTTTCTTAAGGTTCTAAACCTTCTTCCCCTTTTCTGAATTAAATCAAAAGTTCTACTCTTTTTTTCCCAAAAATAAATAGTTTTTCACCACAAAAACCTTGAAGGGGAACTCAAATCTCTCATCAAATCTCTAAAAGGGAAGATTTTTAAGTCTCATCCCCCTATTCTTCAAGATCTAGCCAATAGAGAGGAGGAAGAATAAGACCCATTTCCAAAAATCTCACTTTGGGAAGATCCTGTTGGAGATAGTGCCCTCAGAGTCAATTATTGGATCACAGGCACGTGATTGCAATGATTGAGGGAGGACCTATCCCGGTAGAACAGTCTTACTCGAGATGATAGTATGCTATCTGGTTTACCTTTATCATCGTGTACTGTTTCAGGTGACCTTACAGGTCGCTATTACACGTTGATAGAGCCCCTAGGATTCTTGCTTGACGACCAGCAGTATGATGGTGATCATATACGTGGGAGCTGGGGTCTATAAGCACATCCTTAAATGGTCCCTAGTCGTGGGAGTTTCGAGACTGGGCATCGATACTCCATTAGTAGACTAGTGTATACAGTCGAGACCCCGACGAGGGGCGGTGGCCGGTCTCACAAGCCACTGGTGTCAGTTGGTTCACCTAAGATGTATACATGTGCTCATTGGGTTATGAGTACACCGGACAGGACTCGCCGGGAACCTGCTAGTTGGGATTATACCAGACGTCAGATAGCAGTTCCCAGGTGACATGTGTACAGGTTAGTTCATCGACCTGAGATCGTCATTTGTCTCGTGTGAGTTCCCACTGTGCTTTGATTACTACCCTACCACGGCTCAAAGGAGTCGTGCAAACAGGTTTTAGTTGGGTACAGTCCCGAGCCACATGGAGGCAGTGAGCGGATCTGCAGGGGTTCGTCTCTCCCGGTATTGGGGGTGAGGTCGCGCTGTGTCTAGGAGAGCCATTACGCAAAGCCCTCGGCCGAGGCAGGAGATTTACTGGTAGGTATTCCAGTAGTATCTCAGGGCGTTCTGGGCTACACTCCGACACGACTTGTACCGCCTTTGGGGGTCTGACTTTTACCAACCCCCTAGGCCCGACATGCGATCCTCATAGACGAACGGACCGGACTGTACGGATATTGTCACTGACAGGCTCAGTAGGGTGTCAGGATGAGTTCGCTCATCGACGTCCCTTTTGGTCAATAGCTGGTGGCCCGTCACGTATTGGCTAATACCTCTGACGTGCTAGTGGTTAAATCCACAGCCATAGTATTGACGAGTCTTTAGAGTCCACCACACTTTCAGTTACTCAGCTTTCGGGCGAAACGCTGTAGAGGCCGTATGGAGATATGGCAGGGTCCGATCAGATACGTGCGGTATTGCACGGATCAGGATCGGACGGTTTGTACTAGTGGCCGTATGGTTATATGGAAGGGTTCGATCAGATACGTGCGGTATTGCACGGATCAGGATCGGACGGATATTACTAGCCGGCTTTGGCTTAAGCCGGTCCTAGTTTAGTACAGTGTAGATTTTGTCTCTTTGCATTTGTATCCGGACGGAATACAGATGCGGGTGTGTATGCACAGTATCGGGGTTTTCCTGTAATTTATTACGGGACCAGTTTTCTGGAGTTGCCAGTTTGCATTCCGTTTCGGCCGGTTTTCCTTTGTTCTTTCCCGGCCGGACTTTTCTGATGGAGGAGGTAATTTGCAGTTTTGCAAATTACACTTTGTGGAGGGTTTTTCATGCAAATGTATTTGTTATGATAGAATCTTTAGATACCATTCTCATCACTTGCTTTTGGTTGATTTGAAGTGAGTTGAAAGTTGATAAGAAAGGATTAGAGTTGATGTGAGGTTGTGATGATGAGGTTTAGGATATGGTCACCCTTCATACTCTCCTACACTCACCTCCCTCTTGTTTGATATATTCATTGCTCCACCTTATTCTTCTCACTTGATGAAAATGGTAGAACATTAGAGAGAGGAAAAAGAATGAGAGAGTTCATCTTTATTTTGTGAGGAATTCTTCACCTCCTTCTTCTTCTTGTTATGGAAAAATGAAAGCACCATTTTTCCTAACCCCATTCCTCCATCAAGGCAACTACAAACCCCAAATGAGACTAGCATGATCTACTACACATTCTACAGCATATCTTGAGCATGTCGAGTTGCCGGCTTCATGCCCGAGTTGCCTCGGTATTGAGGCGGGAGCCCGTAAAAGACGCAGGCGATGTGGTGCCCTTTCCGGCGAGGAGGCGACGATATGGAGACAAGACTTTCCGCGGGAGATCGGGACGATGAAGAGAAGACCGGAGGACTCGGATCACTCGGTATACTTCTCTTCCCCTCTCTTGATTGCTAGCATTAGGTTAATGGTAAACGATCCGGGTTTTCTTTGTCCGCGGTAGCGCCGGTTTCCGAGTAAGGAAAAATTTTGATTCCGCATTTTGGCCTCGAGTACGAGGCCGGGGCGCTGCCGTGGCGCAACATGGTATCAGAGCCACGCCATTAACCTTTCCTAGATTGTTCTAATGCGTTTTGCTTATCCGGTCGACCAAAATCCCAAAAATCACATTTTCCTTCACATCAGTTTTCTGTTGGAATTTTTTGGTGTCAAAATTTTTTTCAGGTTATAGAAAACTGCTGTACAAGACATTTTAAGACTTCTGTTAAAATTCGACAGTGTCAGTCGCTGAGTGGAGCGCGGAACCGCGGCCAAACCCCCCATTGGGCCGCGGTTCCGCCGCAGTCTACTGTGCTCACCTTGTCAAATTTATACAGTGGCCTTATGGGCTTATTTTGTGGGTTTTGGGATATTAAATTTGGGCCCAGATCTTCTGTGACTGCTACAGTTTTACTTGGGGGCCCACTTGTTAATTGTTTGATCGATCGGATATTTTTAAACACATTATTTCACAGTATTTACATTATATCTGCGACCGTGAATGTCACTTGATCGGTAAATCCCGTCTAACTGCTATAGCCCGGTTAGACGGATTTGCGAACGTGACTTTCACGTTGATGTTCTATGTTTATGCTGTGTTGTTGCGGATCGGTCGTGGGGGATAGCCTGGATGCAATGCTAGTACAGTTTTTTTGTATTATGTACATTTGATATTGCGGGGCGAGCGTCCGACATGTGGACTGCCGTCACTTCCTGATTGTATTATTCTTTTGGGGCACGACCTGGTTGCGGTCGATGTACCCGTTGTATGTATATTTTACTTTCTGTACTAGGATTACCCCGCGGAGGGGTGCACGGATAGCCGGGTTCTAGAGGGCAACGGGCCCGCATCTCATGGCATTGGGACGGAGGGGGCTTCAGTCTGGAATTGACGGGCTATTCGCAGCACTCGTAGGGGGTACAGGTAGACCCAGGAGGGGTGCCCAAGTTACCGGATTCCGTGTAGTGCTGGGTGGTCCATTCACGGTGCTGAAGGGGGCTGCCTCGCTTCAGGTTTTGGCGGGTGACTTGCCGCGCCCGTAGGGGTCTAGGTTTTCATTGCACAGGCTATCCACACGACCAGGGGAACGTCGGGTTTCAGCAGCGGCTCTGTGAAACCCGGGGCTTCCAGCTATCTGTATTGTTCTGAGATGCTGTACATTTCTGTGATGTTGCATTCTTATCACGCCTTGAGCGAATATAATATATTGGTATATATATTAGTAGATGTTGTATATGTTTTGCATCCGCGCTAGTCCAGTCCCCGCTCTGTCGTTAGTTAAGTAACCTAACGGGTGATGACGGGACCCAGTGGCGAATGCGGATGGCATATACGTACGTCAGTATATTTTCGTTCTTTGTGGTGTGATTAATTGATGGGACTGCGTTGATTCGGATCAATGCAAGATAAACAAACCTATTCTGATGTTGTTGGAACACTTTTCAAAAAGCTGTTATTGCAAGGACGTTCACTTTTGTTTTGCATCGTGGTATTCATTTAGAATATCCTGCTCCTCAGTCGACGAGGCAAGGGCCGAGATCCCTTCACCGGGAATGACCCCTTGGACAGAAGTTTGCGTCAGGGCATTAACTTCACTATAGCCGATTACTTTTGCTTTGCATCGTGGTATTCAGTTGGAATATCCTGCACCTCATTCTACGGGGAAAGAGCCGAGATCCCTTCACCGGGAGTGACCTCTTTAGCAAAGGTTTTCGTCACTATATTTTTATAAAAGGCTATGCAGTTCCTTCGACGATATCAAGTTCATTACGTTAAAGGTTTTTCGCCAAAAACCAGCCGTAGCCCTCCGTCATTTCCTACAGGTATTATTTGGTATTCGTGCTGCGTTTGTTGACCTAGTCAAAACGTAGTGTACGGTAGCTAAGTGGTACTTGTTTGTTGCATAAGTGGGATTGGTTAAGACAGTCGTGCGGCCTTGTTGACCTAGTCAAGGGCTCGTACGGGTGGGTTTAATGCAATCCAGAATAATGACGGGTTGAACTTGACTGGCGGTTTATGATTTGTTGACCTAGTCAAGGTCATAAACCGCTTGGGGTAAAAATCACATCGGGAGTTTCAAAAGAACTGAAACTTGCCAGGCATGCGCATACCTTCTGGAGTGTGGTGACTTGAGTGGATTCCGTCAAGTTATCATGCGATGATAGTTGGATCCCGATTTCCACTGATGAGTTGGTTTACTCCTCGGGTGATCCCGACTAATTCTTCTTTCAGGTTTGGAGGAGAATTTGAGGTACAGTGGGAGGTTTCCAGATTAGACAAAGTGATAACCATTCTGATCTAGGTTAGAGTGCACGCTGAGTGTTTCTTTTCTCTCTCTCTTTGGCAGCGACCATTGACTCGACCCTGGACTATGACTCTGTGACCAAGATTGACCGAACCTTCTTAACACTGGCTTTTGGATTGTCAAAGTTGCAGACCTCATTGCCACTCCTACTTTTACCCTTTTCTCCAGGACACCCCGCATTACTGCGAACGTCCACTTCCATTGGACAAAACCATCGTATGGTTATATACGAACTCGAAGGACTTCGAGGATGGTTTCTGGTTCTGGAGAAAACGGATAGGATTATTCAGTTGTCTTTTCCTTTTTACCTTCTCTCAAGTTGTGAGTACTCCTTGGTTTAGGAGATGGTACACCTATTACGCAAATTGGATAGTCTTCTTCCAAACCTTAGGCTGGTGCCGAATGGTGGGGAATGAAGAAAACCAATTAGCATAACTATGGTGTGCAGAAGGTATTAAGTTAAGACAAAGCAAGGGATTAGTAAGAGGGCAAAGTAAATTGCGACTGCTATTCACGACCGAACCAAGTGTTTCTTCGCCAATCCTAAATCACCTTTGTATTTCTCCAGGACACTCCGTATCACTACGAAGATCCACAGTTTATTGGATACTCCATCGTATGGTTATATACGAACTCGAAAGGAACTTGTTCCAGTTCGGGGATGGATTCTGGTCCAGGAGAAATAGGAATAAGTTTTATTCGATTGTCTTTTATCTTCACCTTCTCTCGCTTTGCGAGTGCTCCTAGGATTAGGACAGTACACCCTTTATGCTTATTGGATAGTCTTCTTCCAAACCATAGGCTGGTGCCGAACGGTAGGGAAGGAAGAAAACCATTTGGCCTAAAGGGGTGTGCAGACGGTAATGACTAAAGACATATAAAGGGATTTGGACAGATGGCAAAGAGATATACGGTTACAGTTGTGAATCTGGATAATGGAAGAGGCATTACTAGGAATACCAGGATACCCCAACGAAACATTTCAATGTTTCAGTTTCACTGTGTGATGTTAAAAGAAAACTGATTTCCCAGTTAGACACTTGCTCCAGGGTATGTATTTACCAGGTTTGATTCTCACATCTGTATGGTTTTACAGATGATGAGTGGGAGTAAGTCATTGGGAATAGGGTGATCGTCCTCATTATATCGGGATTCGTTGTAATCGGTGATATTTGAGGAGATCATCTGGGCTGTTTGCCGGTCGGCAAATATTTGGTTTTGAATATCCGCTGTTGTGCACCAATTTCAAATTGATATATCTGTACGTCTATTTTCATAGAGTGAGATATACCTTTTGATATTATGTCGATGACATTTACCTATATCGGTGGATGGTTAGGTAAGGAGCATTAAACAGCGGTGTAATTCTTCTTAACCATAAGTACAGTTTTCAACCTACGACGCACAGTGAAAGAGTTGTTAGACTCAGCGGACTTATACAGAGTATTGTATGTTGTCCAGTGTCCATTAGGACAGAGGGGTTGGTCCTCACACTATATTCTGTTTACTTTTAACTTCTCTAGTTCTTAGACATGTGTTTCGTAGGAACACAGGGTCTAAGTTTTGAGGAGTTATAGGTATTTGAATATAGTAGAGAACCAGGTATAGCAAGTATCGGGATTCTTCAAAGTGATCGAAGATGTAGATACTTGTGTATGGTATTCAGTTGATAGTAATGATGAAGAGAAATTGCTTCTCTTTCAGGTTACTCATAATTGGAAGCATTCCTAAGTTGAGTAACGCTGATCGGCCTCCTTCCATTTAGTTGACATGCACTGGAGATAGCTGCATAATTTGAATCTGGTTCATTTAAATCAGTGCCTCTGGTTCTATATTGGATATAGAACAGTTCATATCTTAACGATGTTAAGGTACGGGGAGTTGTCCGGCTTATGCTTAAAACCAGACACTGGACAACTCAAGGCACGTTTCTGTAATGGCTGTTTGTGGGTTGACCCAGGCTATGACGAGGGTTGACTTTCTACCATCTGGATGAACAATAGCAATATTGTTCTAGACTCGCCACAGTTTTTATTAAAAATGGATTTTTTCAGAAAAAGTAGTGGGAGTATGGTAGAACTGGAAGTGATTCCAGAACCACAAACGATTACTGAAGATTTGATAAGGAACCTAAAGATTCAATCTGATTTGACATTCCATTGGCCACTCCGCAGATAAGGTGGGTAACTTCAGGCACCCGAGAGGTACTACGGTAGCCTCAAGGACGGTGACAGGGAAGTTCTTGTTTACCCACAATTACCATTGCTGTTGTTCCAGGCTGCGAGACCCGGTGGGAGGATGAGTATAGCGTCGTTCTAAACTAGTTTTAGAAGTGTACGTCTATATGACTCTGCCAGAGGGTTGTCGTAGTCAGTGGGAGCAGCGGAAGCATTGGTGGACATCAGGCTTATGTCTATTTATAGACTAAAGCGGATGTAGCGGAGATAGATCATCTATTTCTGATGTGACAGTCATAGGTTTGACGTCATCAGAATAGGGGGTGGATCTGTTGAGAAGGTAGTAGGAAGTGATATTCCTATACTACGATCGGTTATACTTTGGTCGTCACACAGTGTTTTCTCCACATAGGACTTGGATATTATATTAGACATATTGGTTACTAGATCTATGGTTTTAGATCTAGATTTGGGTGGTTTCCCAATCTGGGTACCTTGACAGCATTCTATGAGTATTTAGAATGGACGACTCCTGACACGGTAGTGTACCTGCAGTTGATGGAGTCACCCTCTCTAAAGGTGTCTTATAGACTAAAGGGGAGAGGGATACTCATGATTGGCAGATCACTTGCTTAGGCAATTGAGTCAATCATGAGATGTCAAGTACCACACCAGATGTTGTTCTTGCAGTAGATGCAATAAGTTGATATTAATCCAATCCTGGAGAAACAATCGGAAGCAGTTTTAGAACATAAGTTGATGTTCTAGGGATGTGATAACGACTGCCTCCTTTAGGAGACGGTTATCACTCCAGGCTTCCAAGGTGACATGGACGACAAGGAGGTTGTCAGAGTTATTGTTCTCCCTCTGACGAGGGGCAGTATTTTGGACAGGTGGTCCAAGGCAATACTGAAGGAGGCATGGTGCAGGATACTGATTAAGTTCAGTTGTTGATACAGTCTAAGAAGTTTGGATTTGGAGTTCATTTATGAGCTAGGTCCCATCATACATCCAGACATTCTAAGACAGGTATTGCTCATTTCGGGAGACGGCTTTCTCCGCGAACTTGAGATATAGAGAGACATAGAAAGAAACATCTAGGCGGATCCACTCACTGAGGCTTTTCCTCGAACGCAATAGTTTCGCAAACAGGCTTTGTGCGACTGACTAGTAGAGGAGTTGGGTGTTCGGTATCACACGGGCTGTGAGTATGCGACATCGCAATAATTAGCCTTGAGTGCAAGTGGGAGATTGTTGGAGATAGTGCCCTCAGAGTCAATTATTGGATCACAGGCACGTGATTGCAATGATTGAGGGAGGACCTATCCCGGTAGAACAGTCTTACTCGAGATGATAGTATGCTATCTGGTTTACCTTTATCATCGTGTACTGTTTCAGGTGACCTTACAGGTCGCTATTACACGTTGATAGAGCCCCTAGGATTCTTGCTTGACGACCAGCAGTATGATGGTGATCATATACGTGGGAGCTGGGGTCTATAAGCACATCCTTAAATGGTCCCTAGTCGTGGGAGTTTCGAGACTGGGCATCGATACTCCATTAGTAGACTAGTGTATACAGTCGAGACCCCGACGAGGGACGGTGGCCGGTCTCACAAGTCACTGGTGTCAGTTGGTTCACCTAAGATGTATACAGGTGCTCATTGGGTTATGAGTACACCGGACAGGACTCGCCGGGAACCTGCTAGTTGGGATTATACCAGACGTCAGATAGCAGTTCCCAGGTGACATGTGTACAGGTTAGTTCATCGACCTGAGATCGTCATTTGTCTCGTGTGAGTTCCCACTGTGCTTTGATTACTACCCTACCACGGCTCAAAGGAGTCGTGCAAACAGGTTTTAGTTGGGTACAGTCCCGAGCCACATGGAGGCAGTGAGCGGATCTGCAGGGGTTCGTCTCTCCCGGTATTGGGGGTGAGGTCGCGCTGTGTCTAGGAGAGCCATTACGCAAAGCCCTCGGCCGAGGCAGGAGATTTACTGGTAGGTATTCCAGTTGTATCTCAGGACGTTCTGGGCTACACTCCGACACGACTTGTACCGTCTTTGGGGGTCTGACTTTTACCAACCCCCTAGGCCCGACATGCGATCCTCATAGACGAACGGACCGGACTGTACGGATATTGTCACTGACAGGCTCAGTAGGGTGTCAGGATGAGTTCGCTCATCGATGTCCCTTTTGGTCAATAGCTGGTGGCCCGTCACGTATTGGCTAATACCTCTGACGTGCTAGTGGTTAAATCCACAGCCATAGTATTGACGAGTCTTTAGAGTCCACCACACTTTCAGTTACTCAGCTTTCGGGCGAAACGCTGTAGAGGCCGTATGGAGATATGGCAGGGTCCGATCAGATACGTGCGGTATTGCACGGATCAGGATCGGACGGTTTGTACTAGTGGCCGTATGGTTATATGGAAGGGTTCGATCAGATACGTGCGGTATTGCACGGATCAGGATCGGACGGATATTACTAGCCGGCTTTGGCTTAAGCCGGTCCTAGTTTAGTACAGTGTAGATTTTGTCTCTTTGCATTTGTATCCGGACGGAATACAGATGCGGGTGTGT
Source organism: Agapanthus africanus (assembly GCA_030015575.1). Taxonomy (NCBI): domain Eukaryota; kingdom Viridiplantae; phylum Streptophyta; class Magnoliopsida; order Asparagales; family Amaryllidaceae; genus Agapanthus; species Agapanthus africanus. Next base: position 462,487,662 of record CM057350.1, read on the forward strand.
ATGCACAGTATCGGGGTTTTCCTGTAATTTATTACGGGACCAGTTTTCTGGAGTTGCCAGTTTGCATTCCGTTCCGGCCGGTTTTCCTTTGTTCTTTCCCGGCCGGACTTTTCTGATGGAGGGGGTAATTTGCAGTTTTGCAAATTACACTTTGTGGAGGGTTTTTCATGCAAATGTATTTGTTATGATAGAATCTTTAGATACCATTCTCATCACTTGCTTTTGGTTGATTTGAAGTGAGTTGAAAGTTGATAAGAAAGGATTAGAGTTGATGTGAGGTTGTGATGATGAGGTTTAGGATATGGTCACCCTTCATACTCTCCTACACTCACCTCCCTCTTGTTTGATATATTCATTCCTCCACCTTATTCTTCTCACTTGATGAAAATGGTAGAACATTAGAGAGAGGAAAAAGAATGAGAGAGTTCATCTTTATTTTGTGAGGAATTCTTCACCTCCTTCTTCTTCTTGTTATGGAAAAATGAAATCACCATTTTTCCTAACCCCATTCCTCCATCAAGGCAACTACAAACCCCAAATGAGACTAGCATGATCTACTACACATTCTACAGCATATCTTGAGCATGTCGAGTTGCCGGCTTCATGCCCGAGTTTCCTCGGTATTGAGGCGGGAGCCCGTAAAAGACGCAGGCGATGTGGTGCCCTTTCCGGCGAGGAGGCGATGATATGGAGACAAGACTTTCCACGGGAGATCGGGACGATGAAGAGAAAACCGGAGGACTCGGATCACTCGGTATACTTCTCTTCCTCTCTCTTGATTGCTAGCATTAGGTTAATGGTAAACGATCCGGGTTTTCTTTGTCCGCGGTAGCGCCGGTTTCCGAGTAAGGAAAAATTTTGATTCCGCATTTTGGCCTCGAGTACGAGGCCGGGGCGCTGCCGTGGCGCAACAGATCCAAACCTCAAGAGATGATTTAGGGCTCAAGGGAGAAGAAAGGAGTCCCCTTTCATCATCTCCGAATATATCTTGGGAGTTTAACTCCATAAAAAATAATATATATATCTATATATATATATATATATATATATATATATATATATCTAAAATAATAAATCTTTCTTTCTAGGAGTTCAACTCCAAAAGTCAATTGGGAGTACAACTCCCAGTATAGGGGCTAAGCCGCATTTTCCCGCTGGCGCCCAGCGCCCGCATGCCGAGCACATGAGGCGCTGGTACCCAGCGCCCGCGTGCCCAGCACGTGAGGCGCCAGCGCCCGCGTGCCGAGCACGTGAGCCGCCAGCGCCCACCGCCCGCGTGCCGGGCATGTGAAGCGCTAGCACCCACGCGTCCTTTGGATGCTATTTTCCCCTCTCTCTTTTTATACATATACACACTCAATAACACTTTCACCGTTAGAAAAAAATTTCTAACGGGGCGCTGTCCCGCACCCCGCCAGGGGACTGTTAGCCCCCTTAATCCCCAGCCCGCTATCCGGGTAGCAGGACCCCCGTAAACTCTACGAGGCCTACAATATATCCAAAACCTCTCAAGACACACATACGCACACTGCATATTGAGTTCGCATGACCAGTTTGACCCATCAATCGGAGGTTCCCTCACTCCAAACGCGAGGGGTAATTAACGGCAGCTTAGTCCGAGGCTGCCGGAGATTCGGATCTCCACAATCAATAAACCCCCGCCTACCCTAGACAGGGGGAATCTGTAGTATGCCTGACAAGCGACGCGTATTTCCATCTCAATAGGGTGACGAAAAACACCCTACAACGTGTAGCTAGTACACGTATATGATCGAAACCCTGCAAGTAAAACCATACGGCCTTTACATCGTTTCGCCTGAACCAGGAAAACCCTCTATGTGGGACTTTAAACACTCGACAGTACACTGGCAGTGGATTTAACCATAAGCATGTCAGCGGCACTAGCTGTATGTAATGGCTACCCAAGTACCTGTCAAAAAGAAGGCCGAGGAGAAAACTCATCTGAACTCCTACTGAGCCGATCCGTGACAATCTCCATGCAGTTCGATCTTCTCGTTTAAGAGTTTCGCATGCCGGGCTTGGGGGTGGAAAACGTCAAACCTCTAATAACCTGACAAATCGTGCCGATGTGGCTCAAGACCATCCGAGAATCTACCGATCTGTCTATTAGTAATTCTCAATCCTACCTGGTCAGGGACTTATGGTATTGGCCAATCAAACACAGCACGACATCGACTCCCTATACCGAGAGAGAGGAATCCCCGACAATCTCTCACTGCCTCCATGTGGCTCGGGACTGTACCCAACTAAAACTTGTTTGCACAACTCAGTAGAGCCATGGTGAGGCAGTAATCAAAGCATAATGGGAACACACAATAGACAAATGACGACCTCGGGTCGACAGACTATCTGCACTCATGTCACCAGAGAACTGCTATCTGGCGATAGGTATAATACCATCTAGCCAGTTCTGGGCATGTTCGTCCAGTGTACTCACCCCTAGTGAGCACCTGTATACGATCTTAGGTGCCAAAGACCAATGGCTGCGGGACCAACCATCGCCCCTCGTCTGGGTCTCGAAACGTATACACCACTCTACTCCGGAGTATCAAATCCTTGTCTCGATACTCCCACGACTAGGGATATTTAAAAATGTGCTTATCGACTACACAGCTCCTACAAATATGATTGCCATCATAACGCTGATAGTCAAGCAATGATTCTACGGGCTTTATCAACATGTATTAATGATACACAATAACAAGTAAAATATATGCACATGTTAAGATAAAGACAAACCAAATAGTATACTATCATATCAAGCAATATTGTCATGTACATACATATGTCTAAGCATCCACTTGTATACATATACAATAATGGCTTCTAGGGCATACATATCCAACAATCTCCCACTTGCACTAAGGCCATATATTAGCGTATCGAGTACCCAACATCTGTACTAGGGCCGGTTGTTGGCGTATCGCATACCCAACATCTCAAATAGTCTCTCAAACTGTGCTTGAGAGAGGGCCTTGGCGAATGGATCCGCCGTGTTTTCTTTTGTGTTTACTCTCCGCACCTCGATCTCCCGGCGATCAACGATCTTCCTAATCAGGTGATACCACCTCAAGATGTGTGGATTTCTGATGGGTCCATGGTTCCTTAGATAAAGTCATATCCCCATTATTGTCGAATACAAAGGTATTGGATCAACAATAGATGGAACCACCTCAAATTCAGTAATGAACTTCTTTATCCAGACAGTTTCTTTTGCGGTATCGTTTGCAGCAATGTATTCAGCCTCCATCGTCGAATCTGCGATGGTGTCCTGTTTGGAGCTTTTCAAAGAGACCGCCCCTCTGTTGAGGGAAAACACAAAATCCGAGACAGACCTGCTGTCATCCTTGTCACTCTGCAAGCTCGAGTCGGTAAAGGACTCCACCTGGAGGTCCCCACTACCGTACACCAAGAACAATTCCTTAGTCCTTCTCAGATACTTAAGAATGTTCTTCACTACTATCTAATGATTCTCTCCTGGGTTCGACTGATACCGGCTCACCACGTTAACCATGTAAGATACATTTGGTCTGGTACATAGTATCTCATACATTATAAACCCTACCGCCGAAGCATAGGGTATAATGCTCATGCGAACACTCTCCTCATCAGTCTTAGGAGTTATCTCTTTAGAGAGGTCGATTCCGTGCAACGCGGGTATATTACTGTGCTTGGAATCTTCCATACTAAATCTCTTTAGTACGGACTCTATGTACCTGGACTGTGAAAGTCTCAACAATCTCTTGGATCTATCTCTATAGATCTTAATCCCCAGAATGTAGAAGGTATCACCCAGGTCTTTCATGGAGAACCTTTGTGACAAGAACATCTTGACCGATTGTAGCATAGGAATGTCATTTCCTATCAAAAGAATGTAGTCCATGATTGTTAAGTTTTTTGCATGCTTAGTTAATTACCGCAATCAAGACGGTTTCGCTTGTAGCTAGCCGGTTGAGTATGGGTCGTCCGCAGGAAGATGGGAATCTTTTTCTATGTGCTTTAATGAGTTAAGTCCAAATGTCCAGGTTTGTTTTTAGATTACTTATGTGCTAAAATGATATATAAAGAGAGCTTGTTAGGGTTAGGATTAGGTTAGTTTGAGTTAGGAGTCGCTCACTTCTTTCGTTGCCACTCTTAATATCGGTGTTACGGTAATCGGCAACAACGGGGATTAGCACGACTAGGAAGGAACTTGCGAGTATAAGCTAAGCTTTCCAACGCATAAGTTCTTCCTTTTGGTGCTTGTCCGTCCGTTCTTGGCTCTTAGCCTTAACCTCCGGTTAATTCAACCACAACCGGTCTCACTACAGAATCACCGCTATCATGTAGGATAGGGTGCCGTAGGGAGCGGATTGTGGTTCAATTAACGGGAGTCCGATTTAAGATGTTGGGCAAAGAAAGAGTGAGAGAGATTTCCTTCTCTCAAACTTTCCTTATCCTACCCTAACAAGTATGAAAACTACTCACCCATTATAAGGAAAAGAAAATAAAACAAAGGAGGAAGATAGAAAGAAAGAGGTTAGAAAATTACAACTAGCTATTTGAGACCTCACCTTAGAAAGGATCAAGCTTAAGCATCATAGTTGTTTTAAGGAAAAAGAAAAAGAGAACAAGAAAGAAACATACACAAATAACAACAACTAGATTAACAAATAAAAATTACAAGCAATTATAGTTAACAAAATAAGACAAGTATGGTAACAAAAAGAACTCCTTTATTCATCCTTCACTCACAAAAGCTCACTATAAGTTTTTAATGGAGAAGAGATGAGAACTCCCCGACTTCTCTCCTGGTCCTTCAGCGAGAAAAGCATCCTCACCTCGTACTCAAAGAAGAACAACACATATAACCTAAATCTAAATACAAAAATAAGCACACTTGGCTTTGGCAAGTTCTGGACTATTTATAGGCAGGGAGCTGGAAACCTAGGGCAACATTCTGACCCTTCATGAAAAGACTAAACTACCCCTAAAAAATATACTTCTGAGGAGGCCGTACGGCCGCGTTTCCGCGGCCTAAGCATGCTTATGCCGTGGAAACGCGGCCGTTTAGAGGAGTTGGCTCCTCAGATTTTTTGTGCTTCTTAGTGTTGATGTTTGGATCAGTTTGGTACACTTTGTTTCACAGAATCTCTCCACATTTCTTCCAGATTTGCAGCAGGTCAAAAGGTGATTTGATGTGGATCTTTTGCCATGATTTTCTCGAGCTCCGCGTAGATATGTTGGATCTTGTGTTGCCATTGAGCTTTGTGCATGAAAATGACATTGATTTGCCATTTTATCTCTTAAACTGGTGTGCGGCAACATACGGATAGAGAGCGGAGACCCGTGTTTTATCTGTGGTTGGCAGTAATCCGGATTTTGTCGTGCTTTTTCATGAATTTTACCGTTTAGAGCCGAGAACATGTATCCTGCAATTGACTAGCAAACACGGCTCAAGAGTACCTACCGATAAGCAATGTGATAAAAATTGGGCAGTATAAAAATGCAAAAATCTGATATGAACAAATACCCCCAAACTTATCATTTGCTCGTCCTGAGCAAAGCCAATTTATTCACAAAAAATTTCCTAACCTCACTTTCGCAGGGAACGCGATTGCACTGAGCATGTGCAACAAGCCGTTAAACCTCTAGGTGTCCCTAGTAGGAGGAGTGTTGTCTCCTAAGGGTTTTCAGCGGATACTACCCACAAAATCCGGTCAAGCTAGTTTTGCAAAATAACTATGATTCAAACCCTAAAGTTTTGTTTCAGAAAATAACAATTCTATGATCCTAAGTCTAGACTATCGAACCCTTATTTTTCACATCTCGCTTCTTATTTAACTTAAGATTTTATATGTCTTTACGTGCAGTGCAAATAGTGTCGTTAAGTTCCAGGAGGGTCGAATAAAGTCATCGTGTCATACAATAAAGCCCAGATAAAATTTTTAAAAGGATCACATAAGTTTTATAAGGAGTTAAGCATTTTTCAAGTTTCGTTTTCCAGTAAGGTTTCAACTTCAGAATTTCTATCTTCCTTAACAGGAAACTAGGTCTTATTTTTCACTCCACATTTTTCTTGTTTTCATTTCATACACACCTCTGTGAACGTGCAATAGTCTTTATCATAGAATAAAACCTTCATATCTCCGCTAGAAATATTTTTTTATAAAAACTTGTCTTTTGTCAAGATTATTCTCACACAAAGAACCGTTAGGAATTTTAACTCGGAGAGAATACTTGCTTGACTTTGTTTTAATCTGGACTTTCTAGGCTTCTTAACGAGCTTTAGGCCAATGCACCCAAACCATTTGGCTTTAGGGTATTAGGTGTAGAGACGCCCCATCGGACTTAATTACTCAAGTTACCTAGGCCCAAAAACAAAAGACAATTTAGCGTGAAAATCATGATGATTTAATGCGAACGGAGATATAACCGGCAGTTCAATTATTTTTTTTGGATAAAAGACGTGTTTAGTGGGTTCGGTATGTAATCATTCCAATCAAGTTCCAGATGGGTTATTTTTCAAACTTAGTTCCAATTAAGGCATCAATGACATTTCTTCATATTCACTTTACTACATAAACTATTCTTGATATTACTTATTTCAGAACAAACCTATTTGATCCTCAGAAAATCATTTATCCATTTAAATGTTTTTAGACATAAAAGACTTGTCATCTAATTTCCAAAACTCACGACACGTGTAGTGTGATGTAAAGACGTATATCAGCTATAGTTAACTTCAAAGGAGAGTTATCTTTCAGGTTTTCAAAATCTAAAAATAAGATTTAGTTATTCTTATCTTATCAAACAAAACCGTCGAAATGTTGAATCAGAGTTCTCCCACTAGCTAACTTGATAGAAAAGTTTTTATGTTTTTAGAAAATTTTCTGATTTTTATGGATTTTATGGAAACATGCAGATGCAAAATATACATATGAATGCGAAGGTTAGAAATGCATACCCAGCGTACCCCCAAACTTAAGCTGGACAGTGTCCTCACTGTCGTTGCATGAAGAGATCATTGAAGGGTCAAAATTGTCGGTTAGATATACACAATTTTTTTTTGTTTTTGTTTTTAAAGGAAAGAAAAATAGCAAAAATGGAAAAGAATATCCACAAATATATACAAAATGGTATATACATACCCCCAAACTTATTTGGAACAGTGTCCACTGTTCTTGGCTGGATAACCGAAGTTTGGTGGTAGGCAGAGGAAGATTATGCAGGGTAAACCGGCTCCTGTAAGACCAGGAGCTCCTCTGTTGGTTCGGCGCTAAGGTACGGTTTTAGTCGGTGTCCGTTCACTTTAAAAAATGAACCGTCCTTTGGATTCTCCAAATCCACAGCGCCCTGCGGGTACACATTCCGCACAAAATACGGCCCTTTCCAGCGAGATCTGAGCTTTCCTGGATGGAAGTGTAGCCGGGTGTCGTAAAGCAGTACCTGTTGACCAGGTACGAAAGTTTTGCGCAAAACGTGTTTATCGAGAAACATCTTCGTTCGGTTCTTAACGACAACCGCGTTATCGTAAGCCTCATCCCTAAGCTCGCTCAATTCGTTCAACTGCAGCTTCCGATGGCTGCCCGCATCTTCGAGAGACAGATTCAACTCCTTTATCGCCCAAAATGTGCAATGCTCTATTTCAACAGGGAGGTGGCAAGCCTTTCCGTACACAAGCCGATTGGGAGACATGCCAAGATCGGTCTTATAAGCGGTTCGAAATGCCCAAAGGGCATCAGTGAGTTTCAACGACCAATCCTTACAGTTCTTGGAAACCGTCTTCTCCAGTATCTGCTTGATTTGTCAATTTGAAACTTCGGCCTGCCCACAGGTTTGGGGGTGGTAGGGCGTAGATAGCTTATGATTAATGGAATATTTCCGCATCAAGGCCTCGAAAGTCTTATTGCAGAAATGAGTTCCATTGTCGCTAATGTGTAGGGTTCCTAGGCACACTAATGAGTTCTGACAAGGCATCAACCATGCCAATTTCAAATTTTACGGGTGCCGAGAAACCCTAATACGGATCGTTAACTAGAATTTTAGGCAAAACAAATGCGAATAGTTAACAACTTAACTAAAAGAACGGAAATACAACCTTTGTAGATCCGGTCCTCCACCTCCATAGCTCCGCAATGAAGTCTCCTCACTGTCCAAATGGAATCCCGGGCTCTAGCGTCGGCTTCATCGGAAAAATGGGTGGGCTAGGTCGTCGACTTCGATGCCGAAGATGATCTACGTCGAGGCATCACAAGATCAAGCTCCCACTTCACCAAGTCATGAAACTTGTGAAGAAAACACCCTATACTACTTGGCAAGAGGTAGAGGATGAAGAAATAGGAGGTGGGTTCACTTTAGAATTGGATTTCTCACTCATTTGCTCAAGTTGCCATTGATGGAGCAAGCTTTCTTCATCTTTGAAGAAGAAGAAGATGATGAAAAGAATATGATAAGTTGTTAAGTAAAATAAAAAACAATATGATACTTATCATAATCTTAACCTTAGTTAGGTGTAGAGAATAAACCATGGTTAGGGTTAAGGGTTAGGTTTAGGAAAAGAACAAGAATGGTCAAGCTTTCAACACTTCATGAAGTTTCCACAAAACTACAAAATAAGCCACCATTCTTTTCTTTATCATTTCAAAAAGAATAATAAATAAATAAATGAATAAGTAAATAAACAAAACCCTAACCACTCATATAACCATGGTTTAATTCTTTACACTAACCCAAGTGAGCATGTATCATCAAACATGATACAATCTAGTGCACTAAAATATATCACTTATACAATGTGCATTTCAAGTGAGAAAATCCATTTAAAGTGAACTAATATTAGTTAATGCAAAGTAATATATCAAATATATAATTATGCATTAAATCATTAAATCAATACTTGATTTAACGATCCGGTCATATCGCATATAACCGACTAATATCCAATGTATCGACTTATCGAATCAATCCTTGATTCGATAACTAGGTTATATCACATACAACCATTCGATACATTCATCGCGAGAATAGAATACGGTATCACATACACGCATTATTCTTGGTCCCGCACATATCTCATATGCGCTCCTATTTCGTTTCGCTTGAGCCAGGAAACCTCTGTGTAGGACTCTAAAGACTCGTCAATACGCCGGCAGCAGATGATGATCATATCAAACACCCACAAGCCACAAGCGGTCTGCGAAACGTAACGGCCACCCGGGTATTGAGCGATCAGAAGATCGACGAGCAAGCCCGCTCATACTCCTGTGAATCCAACCAGTAACACTTACCGTACAGTCCGGTCTCGTCGTCTGATATGTTGCATATCTCGCCTAGGGGTGGTAAACGTCAGACCCCAATAGCTCAATAAGTCGTGTCGATATGAGGTCTATAACAGTTCGAGAAACTACAGGTAACACTTACCAGTAAATCTCAGTAACCCTGGCCAGGGATTTCCGGTTATAGCCAATCGAACACAGTGCAACATCAACTCCGTATACCGGGAGAGACGAATCCCCTCCTATCGCTCATTGCCTCCATGTGATTCGGGACTGTACCCAAAAACCACCATTTTGCACGCCCTCTTGGACGTGGTAAGATGGAAATCAAAGCACAGTGGGAACCACACAAGACTCTATGACGATCTCGGGTCAACAAACTACTCTGTATCAGTGTCACCAGAGAACTGCCATCTGACGTAAAGTATAATACCATCTGGGAGTTCTCGGCGAGTCCGTCCAGTGTACCCAGTCTCCACTGAGCACCCGTATATCATCTCTGATGTCAAACACCAATGGATATGGGATCATCCATCGCCCATCTGTATGGGTCGAGATGGTATACGCTAGTCTACTCTGGTATATCGATGCCCCGTCTCGATATACCCATGACTAGGGACCTTGAAGGATGTACTTATAGACTACCATGTCCCCACTATTATGATCCGCATCATAGTCCAGGTAGTCAAGTACACATCCTAAGGGCTTTACCAACATGTAACATAGAGACAATCAGTATACACGTTAAGGTAAAGAGTAACCAGATAGCATACTATCATGTCGAGCAAGAAAGTCCTCCCTATATATGTCCCAGCATCCACTACAATATACATCCAATGTACAGTAATGGCCTCTAGGGCATACATATAACTAACAATCTCCCACTTGCACTAGGGCCATCTAATAGCAGTGGTTGTAGTATCTCATACTCAACCATCCCATAAAAGTCTCTCTCTGGGAAATGGCCTTTGTGAGTGGATCCGCCGTGTTGTCCTCTGACTCTACTCTCCTAACCTCGATCACCCTGGAGATCAACCATCTCCATGATCAGGTGACACTGCCTTAGAATATGTCTGGATCACTGATGGGACCGACGTTCCTTGGCATAAGCCACAACTCCATTGTCTCACAATGGTTGGAACGTAGTTCATCTCATGAACCAATATACACCCAAACATCCTCTTTGGTAGCATCTTAAGTAGCGATGTATCGTGCCTTTATCGTCTAGTTAGCCACGGTATCTAGCTTGGAACTCTTCCAAGATACCGTCCCTTTACTGAGGGTAAAGACAATGCCTGCGACTGACATTCAGTCGTCTTTATCACCCTGGAACCCTTCCAGTGATTCTCCCCAGGATCGATTGATACCATCTCACTACAACTAGTGAGAATCCTAACATCCATTTAGATCTATCTCATAGATCCAAAACCCAGGATTTAGTAGGTATCACTTTGATCCTATGTGGAGAATCATTGTGATAAGCGAAGATTGACCGAGCGTAGTATAGGAAACTCCTTTCTTATCAAGAGTATTTCATCCACGTACTCTACGAGGATCACCACCATACTCCCTGCTACCTTTTTGTATATACAAGGTTCATATACCATTTTGATGAAGTCAAACTCTCTGACTAACACATCAAAATAGATGTTCCAACTCCGCGATACCTGCTTTATCCTATAAAGCATCTTGTACACGTTTCCGCTGCTCCCACTGTCTACGAAGCCCTCTGGCTGTGTACTTATAGACGTTCTCTTCTAAAACATCATTTAGAAAAGCAGTCATGGCACCCAACCGCCAGATATCGTAGTCATGGTATGTAGCCGTGGCAAGTAGGATCTGGATGGACTTAAGCATAGCCACTTGAAAAGGTTTCATCATTATCCACGCCTGGTCGATGACGAAAAGCTTTAACAAGTCTAGCTTTGAAAGTCTCAACTTTTCCATCTACACCAAGTAATCATCTCAAGATATACTTACTCCTGATGGGGATTTAACCCTTCAGATATAGCAACCAAAGTCCATACTTTGTTGGTGTACATGGATTCCATCTCAGATCGCTAAGCATCCAGCCATTCTTATAGAGTCCCACTCTTGATGGCCAGCTCGAAACTAGTTGGGTTATCATCTCATGATGCAATCCTCGCTCCCACTGTCATAGAGAAACAGAATTATCTCTCAGGTGGGTGAGGAACCCTACTAGATCGGCGGAGAGGCTGAAGTTCGTTGGTATCTACTGAATCCTTTGGTTGTACCAAATCATCAGCTGCGGTTTGTATAGCTGGAACATTTCCAGTTCTACATAACAGATCTTGCCTCGAGCTTGTCCGGATTTTGCTTTTCAGACATAGGCTGGACAACCCCAAATCTTAACTAAGTTAAGATATGGGCTCTTCCCTTTCCATATCACATATGAAGTGGTAGGCAACTGATTTGATAAGAACCCTATTCAATAGGTATGCAGCTTCTCAAGCGCATAACTCCCAAAAGGAAATAAGTAACTCAGTAGCACACACCATATCATATAGGGTGTGATTGCTCTGCCCCGATATACCATCGTGCTATGGTGTATACGGAGGAGTAATGCTGAGAGAGAATCTCATTCTCCTTTAGAATAGTCCAAGAATTGCGTGCTCAAGTATTCTCCTCCATGATCTCATCATAGGACATAATACTTATACCCGTATTTTGGTTCTCTACTTCTAATTTATATTCTGTGAATATCTCAAAAGGTTCGGACTTGTGTTTCAACAGGAACATATGTCTGAATCTTGAGATTATCAGAGAATGTAATGAAGTACAAAGAACCGGTCTTGGCATGTGTAGACAGGGGACCTACATACATCAACATGTATCATCCCAAGAGTTCACTAACTCTTTCTCTGTTTCCAATAAACAGAGCTGGTGTCATTATATCTTTGTGACATGACTGGCAAGTTTCACAAGATGTAGATTCAAACTGATTTAAATATGTATCTACATGTAACTTCAGCTAGTCAGGTCGCATTGATATGACCTAGTCTACAATGCCTCAAGAAAAATTCGTTCATTTCTGAACTCATCCTCTTGTGTGTGTTCTGTATACTAAGAACTGTAGTTTGATTTAGAACATTAATGCTTTTAGATAACGTGCCTGAACCGATCAACTTTTGATATAGGAAATGTTCAAAACATAATCCAACAATACAAAATTTTATCATTTCTTTACTAATGAAGAGATAGATATGATTTTGTATATCAGGTTCGGTATCTAATAACATTCGTTCAGAATCAATGTATTGGGAATACAGGGTGACAGTGACCAACAGACTTGGCTGCAACACTTGCCCCGTTTTCTGTCTCATGAAACTTATCACCCGTTCTCAGTTCTTTACCTATCTGTAGCCCATGTAACATATTACATATGCGGGATCCTGATCCGGTATCATATACCCAGGACGTAAAGGACACTGAGAAACAGTTCTATATAATGAACACACCCGAAGATGATGCATCAGCATGCACTCTCTTCGTTTGGGTGGCATGGGAATTCTGGTAATCCCCTATTTCCTGCTCTGTCTTATAACAGTTATAAGTTGGAGCGGGACCAACGTTCTCCAGCTCAGTATAACAAGCGGGTTCGGTCAATAATCCGTATTATTATCTTGATTAAGGCATGATATGGTCGCTACCTCGAGAGAGAGAGAAGAAAACACTCAGCGTATGCTCTTGCAAGATCAGATTAGTTATTATTTTATCTAATCAGGATGGCTCCCACTGTTTTTTATCAAATCTTCCTTCAAACCCTAAAAGGAAAGACTAGCCGGGATTAATTACACGCTACAAGTTCGCCAATCTTTCAGCCAGGCCAGTGTCGGTACTTTGAGGGAGGTCCCCCGTGCTTTCGCACGGACCTAATTAATGTAAACCTCGTTTTCTCATAGGCGTAACCCCGTTGACACCTTTCTAGACACCTACTTGATCGGCTAATTGTAATGTATAAAACTCTCCCAGGAGTAACTCTTACTCGCAGCGGGTATCGGGATCCAACTATCTCATAGAAGGTATGCAATCTCATTGCAAATTTCAACACTTGAAATTCTCGATAAAATTTTGCCCCTAGCGTGCTATGACCTTGACGCATGCCAAACAACCCATAGTCCGCTAGTCAAGTTCAACCCATACATTTCTTGATTGAATTAAACCCACCCGCACGACCCTTGACGCATGCCAAACAACGCCGTACGAATACCCTAATCCAATCGCATCGTATGCTAGCAGATAAGCACTAGTTAGCTACCGTACACTACGCCTTGACGCATGCCAAACAACCGCAACACGAATACTAACTAGTACTTATCTGAAATGACGGAGGGCTACGACAGATTTTTCTAAAAACCTATTGCGTAATGAACTTGATATCGTTGTAGAATCAAATGATTTTGAAATGGAGTGTTTTTTAGGCTTTTGTAGTTTTGCTAAAGGAGTCACTCCCGGTGAAGGGATCGTCGGTCCTTTCCTCGTCGAATGAGGTGCGGGATATATCATATATATCACTGTGCAAAGAAAAAACTCTTAAAAGCAATCAAAAGACAAACCGAGTGTGTAGCATCTGCCAGTTATTGCTAAAGGAGTCACTCCCGGTAAAGAGATCTCGGTCCTTTCCTCATCGAATAAGGTGCAGGATATATCACATATACCGCTGTGCAAAGCAAGAACTGTAGCTACCTGTTTTATTTTGAAATTCGATTCTACAATATCTTAGGTTTCTTTTATTTCATTAATCATATTAATGAAGTCCCATCATTTAAGTACCTGAACATCACAGATAAATACGACGTACACTTATGCCATCCGCATTCGCCTCGATGTCCCCTCGTGCACCGTTAGGTTAGGTAACTAATGGCAGAGCAGGGCAGGGCTAGAGCGGATGAAAAACATAAGTAACGTCTATATAATATATCATATATACTATATACTGTATCTATCACAGAACATCACATGATCACATCACAGATATCGCAGCAGAAGAAACATATGAAACATTGGATATACTAGGACGTCCGTGTTTTCAATACGAGCCAGTATAAAACACGGATTCCACAGTCGTGATGAATAGCCAATCCCACACCCCTAGACCCCTACGAGAGCGGCAAGCAACCCTACCAATTCTAGGGTTAGGAGACCCGGACTCGACTCCTCGAGATGGTCTCCCACTGGACCCTAGAACCCGGTTACTTGTGCTCTCCTCCTTGGGTCTATCCTAGTGCGGAAAAGTAAATAATATACAAAGGGTGACAACTTCCGCAATCTGGAAGTGCCCTAATAAAAGAATATTACATACAAGTTTTTACATGAATGAAAATGAAAAACACTCATCTCACATAAAAAAAACCCGGCTATTCAAACACGACGATCCAATATAACATATCCAGCAACACATAACATCACATGTCATCAACGTAAGTAAATATGCTCATCCCAATTGTCGTTGACATATAGCAACAAAACCGGCGATATCACATATTACACTTACGGTCACAGAAAAGAAAGTGTAAAACTACAACAGTTGGAATCCGCAACCTCCTCAGACATCGCATGCCTGACCAAATGAATTACTTAGACATCGCATGCCTAACAATTATAAACCCCGCATTTTAGTCTCATTATCGAAAACACTTTTCAATACCAAGTCGGGCAATTCAACAAGATTCCCGACATCCTGATCGAATGCTCGTCGCAAACTTCAGTAGGCGGCTGCACCTCCGACGCCGTCGACGAAGTGCACCAAGGCGGAACACCGCTGCCGCGAGCACCCAGATGGATGCTTTCGGCGACGGGGTTCTCCTATAGTCACTTGGTCGGGGCTATGGAGTGAGGCTGTCTATTAAGTTTACCCGGCGAGTATCCGCGTACGCTACGTGATTGCGACGGAGTTTTGATCTCATCAAAATTCCGTGGCAACCGATCAAGTGAGACTAAACTGCTATGTTTATAACATTCATTCAGTTATCTCATAACTACTTGTGAATTCCAATTATTGTATCACATTCCAGATAATTAGAAAATGTTAAACTTTCCGATCGAACATTCAAACACCCAAGTTTTCCCGAAACAGTTCAACACATGAAACAAGTTTAAAAACATCCAGTTCATGCCTCAGTACCAACGGTCCAGCCGTAGAAGGGTCAAGCCAACGTGTCACGACCCGAAAGAGCACGTGACTGGCCCTCGAGCCATATGAAGTCTATAGGACTCCATCTGATCCAAGTAAGCCAAAAGCCCAGAAATCTAAAACCATTTAAGGAGTAAATAGGGAAAATTAGTTTTAAGAGGTAAAGAAAACATGTTTGAAAATCAAGTTTTTAAATAACTAAGCCGAATATGAATTTTTAAAATGTGTAACCTTTCCTGAAAATTTCGGCAGAGTTTCCTTTGTAAAAACTGGCCCCGAACGGGGTACAACAAGAATAATATATCTGAAATGATAAAAGGCATCCCCAAGCGGGAGCTAGCTCTTCGTCAATCGACGGTCACAACCACGCAAGCAATAAAAATATACAACGCCAAAGGCGAGGATCAAATCAAAAAAAAAACTCAAAACAGCCAGAAAACCGCAATACTACTAGCGCGACTCTAAGGTCGAAATAAAACAACACTGTTTTCTAAGTCTGAAACAATAAACAAGTTTTGGTTGATGGAAATTCTAGATACAATGAATAATACAAATACAATAGCGGTTCTGATACAAAAGAACCCACCTAACCAAGCAAGTCACCCATAGGAAGCAGTGTGCCAGAAATGCCGCTATGGAATCTGTACGGCAAAAACCTGCAAGAACTGGGGCACAACGGGGGTGAGTTGCCAACTCGTGAATAGAAAGATATCTACAAGCAGAGATCGAATGCATGACCCATCCTAGGTCAATACGATCAGATATAAATAAACCTCAATATGAATAAAGCTGAAGCATGCTAAACTGGCAATGTAATCTCTACATGAGTGTAATGCCAAGTGCTCGTGCTAGTGCCTCAGGTAATAGCATGTCATGAATATGAGGTATGATCAATGTAATCAAATCTGCACACTCGTGGATCCCGTCCACTCGTCACCCACTGACAATAACCACCATGCATGTACATATCATGAATCATGTGCATGGGAAATAATATGAGGATATAACCACCCGTGTCCCTCGCGACACATCAAAATCATGGAACCAGGGTGCCCAGCATCGACACCCGAAAACATCATGAAAACTGTGCCCAGCATCGGCACGTAAATCCTCATATATCGGGCTCCGTCAGTCCGGATCGGCCCGCGGGCTCTGTCTGCGGTATCGGCCCTCGGCCCCGGCAGTATGCCCAAAACATCTATCGACTCTGGTCGGTATCCTCCGGATAACCGCCAGGTCCAACCAATCACCGGTAGGTACTCGCCCGCCTCCAGGCTCAATCGGCAAAGCTCGTCGATCATCTTGCCGAGGGGAACCATACCGGGTCCACCATGTACCCGCAATCGGCTCATCCACGCCTCGATTCGGGTTACACATATCGCTCTCAGCACCGAGAAAACACATGGTGGACGCACTGAAATATCATATCAAGGGTAACCGGGTTTTTAAAGAAATGACATATTCTCTTTTGAAATACCCTCGGTTCCCAAATCCAGAAATATCATAGAAACAACATATCTCAATGCGTACAGTCAAAGCATGATGTATGCGGCATGTAACAGTAATGCAAGCATATCAGTAAGTCATGCAACATGGAATAATAATGTGCACATGTCGAGGGAGACCGCTCTTTTAAAAGGAATCTGTTTTTAAAGAGTATCTTGCGGTTCCCAAATCCCCAATCAAGCTAGAATCATCTATATATGTGTACAGGTATAAGTGTACAATATGCCATGCCAGAATCATATCATGAATGCAATAGTACTATAGTGTAGTGACATGGCAATTATCGATGATGAGTGTGTGAGCCGGCAACAAGTGTACGTGGAACATATACATCATCGATAATGGTGTTGGTGTCCTAGCAGCATGACTGAATGTCACGACAATACAAGCGATGCAATGCAAATAGCAGGAATATGCGGAAACGAATGATCAACGCAAAAGTACAGAACCTGCCCCAATAGATATGTCATGCAACCTTGCCTTTTGAAATAAGACGAATCAGGGCTTTTGGTAAAGTAAGGGCTACGGTGTTTTAAGAAAAGATGCATCATTTGAAAATATCCGTATAACCCTTCTGCTTATCTTTAAAATATCCCCGATTCGTTAGTTTTGAAATAGGTGTGACTCGGTCTAGTCTAATGTCTACTAAATAATCTAGACATGAGGGGTATGAAACCACCTAATCTGAGTCAATATATAAATATAGATATGATAGTCGGTGATCTCGTCTCAATAACATATCGTATGATATCCTCGAGTCATGAGTGCGGATCTATCATCAATATCGGCTCGTACGGTAGATCGTCGTACGGCATCCCAATAGCTGGGTAGGGGTCAATATCACAGTACCTCATCACATATCAGGTATCACTTATCATCAGATCACACAATCTGGAGTACTACTGTAAGTCTAGTACAAATTGACACCATCAATAAAAATATGAATGCGGGTAAAGCACATGTCCAAAGGCCCGCTAAAACTATCATATCGCACCTCAAAGGCAAACTATGTCACATCGCCGATCTCACGGCCTCACATCAAGTATCATCTCAAACCACGTATCATCCTCCAATCCCGTATATAAACACATAGTTCCATACCCATGTGTAGATATACGCACCATCATATGCACTCTAATAAATGAAAGAATGAATGCAAGTATGTGTGTAAATGTATGTGTGAGTGCAACCACTACTCTAGGGTTCGCACTATACTAAACCAATATATTCTTATCATCAAAATATCATTATTACCATCAATAACCCTAAACAACACATAATAAATATTCGTGTGTATACGTATTCGTATACATCACCACGGACTGCGGGGGTGCTATACGCCATCCACCCGACTTCTCCCCGTAGATATAAATCTACTCACCTTGCTTCTCGTGTGCCAAAGCCGATGTCGCTATCTTCACCTCCTTTGCCTCAACATCACGCGGGGTACCTACAAGTATATCACAATGCTAAAGCACATGAAAATCACATAGGAAACCAAAATAGCACACGCTACCCGCATAGGTAAAAACCTATCGACTCGCATGTAAACACAATCAAAATCCACTTATCGTTGACGTCCAAACGCCACCCGACAGGAATGAATTACCAAATACCAAAATCCATGCTAAAACAAGTCCCAAATTATACACCAACATAGGAAAATCAACCCAGATTTCACCCTAGATGGAATCAGTCAAAACTAGACATACTCAGGGTCAAAACTAGAGGAAATGGGGGCATGCACAGAAAACGAGGCAATTCCTTAAAATACCTTATTTAAGAATTTTCCATAATTTTTCCCCATTTATCTGTATTTAATTATACCAGAATATTAAAATATTCATTAAAATAATATTAAATTATAAAATTTCCCAAAAATCATATTTTATTATTTTGAAGACGTTACACAACGCCTCACATGTGGCACGCTGTACTGCCCCAAACCCGAAGGTTCAAAGGGCAGTTCAAGACGGTCATATAATCGAGTTAAGGTTTGTTGTCTTCTAGAGGGTCCATCGAGTTACTTGCACTACTTGGAACGTCTTTAAACCACGGAAAAATCCAACACTTGGAAATTTCCCGATAGGGGAAAAATTGGATATTTATATCCGGTCGAACTTTTTAACATATTCAAAAATTATCCGGAAAGCACATATACAAAATTAGACAATCCGATCGAATCTGCGAATTCCCTAAACAACCCCAGAAAACTCAACTGTTGAGTAAATATTAAAAATTCCCATAAAACTCAGCACTGTTAAATAGGAATTACTGTGCAAATTGGTAGGGCTGACGTCATCATAGGGCCGCGGTTCCGCCGCAAGTTAAAGGTATCTTTTATCAAATTTTGCACCGTAATTCTTAGATTTCCCTGCTGAATTTTTTAAGCATTTTTAATCTGGAAAAAACCCAGTTTTTGAAAAAAGTCCAGAGAGCATCATCGGGTTAGGGTTTCGGGTCGATCGGGTTTCAAACTTCGTCTACGCATCGCCTAAGGCTCTAGCTAGGCTCTGATACCACTTTAGGGTTCCTAGGCACACTAATGAGTTCTGACAAGGCATCAACCATGCCAATTTCAAATTTTACGGGTGCCGAGAAACCCTAATACGGATCGTTAACTAGAATTTTAGGCGAAACAAATGCGAATAGTTAACAACTTAACTAAAAGAACGGAAATACAACCTTTGTAGATCCGGTCCTCCACCTCCATAGCTCCGCAATGAAGTCTCCTCGCTGTCCAAATGGAATCCCGGGCTCTAGCGTCGGCTTCATCGAAAAAATGGGCGGGCTAGGTCGTCGACTTCGATGCCGAAGATGATCTACGTCGAGGCATCACAAGATCAAGCTCCCACTTCACCAAGTCATGAAACTTGTGAAGAAAACACCCTATACTACTTGGCAAGAGGTAGAGGATGAAGAAATAGGAGGTGGGTTCACTTTAGAATTGGATTTCTCACTCATTTGCTCAAGTTGCCATTGATGGAGCAAGCTTTCTTCATATTTGAAGAAGAAGAAGATGATGAAAAGAATATGATAAGTTGTTAAGTAAAATAAAAAAAAATATGATACTTATCATAATCTTAACCTTAGTTAGGTGTAGAGAATAAACCATGGTTAGGGTTAATGGTTAGGTTTAGGAAAAGAACAAGAATGGTCAAGCTTTCAACACTTCATGAAGTTTCCACAAAACTACAAAATAAGCCACCATTCTTTTCTTTATCATTTCAAAAAGAATAATAAATAAATAAATGAATAAGTAAATAAACAAAACCCTAACCACTCATATAACCATGGTTTAATTCTTTACACTAACCCAAGTGAGCATGTATCATCAAACATGATACAATCTAGTGCACTAAAATATATCACATATACAATGTGCATTTCAAGTGAGAAAATCCATTTAAAGTGAACTAATATTAGTTAATGCAAAGTAATATATCAAATATATAATTATGCATTAAATCATTAAATCAATACTTGATTTAACGATCCGGTCATATCGCATATAACCGACTAATATCCAATGTATCGACTTATCAAATCAATCCTTGATTCGATAACTAGGTTATATCACATACAACCATTCGATACATTCATCGCGAGAATAGAATACGGTATCAAATACACGCATTATTCTCGGTCCCGCACATATCTCATATGCGCTCCTATTTCGTTTCGCTTGAGCCAGGAAAGCTCTGTGTAGGACTCTAAAGACTCGTCAATACGCCGGCAGCAGATAATGATCATATCAAACACCCACAAGCCGCAAGCGGTTTGCTAAACGTAACGGCCACCCGGGTATTGAGCGATCAGAAGATCGACGAGCAAGCCCGCTCACACTCCTGTGAATCCAACCAGTAACACTTACCGTACAGTCCGGTCTCCTCGTCTGATATGTCGCATATCTCGCCTAGGGGTGGTAAACGTCAGACCCCAATAGCTCGCTAAGTCGTGTCGATATGAGGTCTATAACAGTTCGAGAAACTACAGGTAACACTTACCAGTAAATCTCAGCAACCCTGGCCAAGGATTTCCGGTTATAGCCAATCGAACACAGTGCAACATCAACTCCCTATACCGGGAGAGACGAATCCCCTCCTATCGCTCATTGCCTCCATGTGATTCGGGACTGTACCCAAAAACCACCGTTTTGCACGCCCTCTTAGACGTGGTAAGATGGAAATCAAAGCACAGTGGGAACCACACAAGACTCTATGACGATCTCGGGTCAACAGACTATTCTGTATCAGTGTCACCAGAGAACTGCCATCTGACGTAAGGTATTATACCATTTGGGAGTTCTCGGCGAGTCCGTCCAGTGTACCCAGTCTCCACTGAGCACCCGTATATCATCTCTGATGTCAAACACCAATGGATATGGGATCATCCATCGCCCATCTGTATGGGTCGAGAAGGTATACGCTAGTCTACTCTGGTATATCGATGCCCCATCTCGATATACCCATGACTAGGGACCTTGAAGGATGTACTTATAGACTACCATGTCCCCACTAGTATGATCCGCATCATAGTCCAGGTAGTCAAGTACACATCCTAAGGGCTTTACCAACATGTAACAGAGAGACAATCAGTATACACGTTAAGGTAAAGAGTAACCAGATAGCATACTATCATGTCGAGCAAGAAAGTCCTCCCTATATATGTCCCAGCATCCACTACAATATACATCCAATGTACAGTAATGGCCTCTACGGCATACATATAACTAACATAATGATCGCTCGGGGGTGCCCAAAACGGGAGAAAATATTTTTTTTAAGAAACCTAACGACAACCTTGTTGTCGTTAGTCCGGCTGGGCATAGTCTCGACCCACTTAGAGACGTAATCAACAGCGAGAAGGATGTACAAGTTCCCAAAAGAGCTGGGAAACGACCCCATGAAATCTATCCCCCAAACGTCGAAAATCTCCACAACCAAGATTGGTTGGAGCGGCATCTCGTTCCTCCGGGATATCCGGCCCAAGTGTTGGTACCGGGAGCAAGTCTTGCAATAGTCATGAGCGTCTTTGAAGAGTTGTGCCCAGTAGAAACCACATTGCAAGATCTTCTCAGCGGTCTTTCTGGGGCCAAAATGCCCGCCACATGCTTGATCGTGGCAAAATGACAGCACACTCTTGAATTCGTCGTCAGGGACACACCGACGAATAATCTGGTCGGGACAGTACTTGAACAGATAGGGTTCGTCCCAGTTAAAGTGTTTTACTTGGGATAAGAATCGAAGTCTGTCCTGACTTGACCATTCAGTCGGTAGTAACCCTGTGGCCAAATAGTTCACAATATCTGCGAACCAGGGTTCGCAAGATACTGTCAAGAGCTGTTCATCCGGGAAAACGTCGTTGATCGGAATGTGAAGCGACGGCGAAGAAGGAAGTCGTGAGAGATGGTCGGCGACTACGTTTTTACATCCTCTTTTGTCCTTAATGATAAGGTCAAACTCTTGAAGCAAGAGGATCCAACGTATCAGCCGAGATTTTGCATCTTTCTTCGCAAAAAGATGGCGCAGAGCAGAATGGTCTGTGTAGACAATGAATGGAGAGCCGATGAGGTAGGGCCTGAACTTTTCTAAAGCAAATACAACAGCCAAGAATTCCTTCTCAGTTGTTGTATAATTAAGTTAGGCGTCGTTCAGGGTTCGGCTAGCATAATAGATTACGTCCGGCATCTTGTTGATGTGTTGTCCGAGGACAGCACCAATGGTAAAGTCGGATGCATCGCACATAATCTCAAATGGGTGCGTCCAGTCAGGTGAAGAAAGAACGGGAGCAGAAGTGAGTGAGCTTTTTAATGACTTGAACGCAGTCACACAGCTCGAGTTGAAGTCGAATGGCGTGTCCTTGGCCAGCAAAAGAGTCAAGGGCCTAGAAATCTTGCTAAAGTCCTTGATGAACCGTCTATAGAAACCGGCATAGCCAAGGAAGGCTCGGATGTCTCCGACGCATCTGGGAGGAGGTAGATTGGAAATGACCTCAATCTTTGCGTTGTCAACCTCTATGCCATTTTGCGAGATGATATGTCCTAAGACAATACATTCACGCGCCATGAAGTGGCACTTCTCCCAATTCAAAGTGAGGTTCTTTTCCTTACATCGGGTAAGGACAGCGTCAAGATGCAGCAAACACTCATTGAAGGAATCGCCGAAGATGGAGAAATCGTCCATGAAGATCTCCAGGAATTTTTCCACCATGTCTGAGAAGATTCCCATCATACACCGCTGGAAGGTAGCGGGCGCATTGCATAGCCCAAAGGGCATGCGACGATATGCAAACGTGCCGAAAGGACAAGTGAATGTGGTCTTGTCCTGGTCTTTTTCGGCGATGGGAATTTGATTATAGCCGGAGTAGCCATCAAGAAAGCAGTAGTACTCGTGTCCGGCCAATCGTTCAAGCATTTAGTCAATGAAAGGTAGCGGAAAGTGATCCTTCCGCGTTGCGGCGTTGAGTTTTCTGTAATCGATGCATACTCGCCACCCAGTTTGGGTGCGAGTAGGGATTAACTCGTTTGCCTCGTTAGTGGTGACCGTTATGCCTGATTTCTTGGGGACAACGTGAATAGGGCTAACCCACTGGCTATCAGAGATAGGGTAAATGATACCACTATCCAGACATCTTACAATCTCCTTTTTTATAGCCTCCTTCATGACTGGGTTGAGTCGTCTTTGTGGATCCTTGGCTGGTTTGGCATTATCCATCAGATGAATGTGATGTTCAACGATTAGGGGACTAATCCCCTTGATGTCCTCCATGGACCAGCCAAAAGCTTGCCTATTGCTGTGCAAGACCGCAAGAAGGGCTTTCTCTTGCTCTGGAGCTAGAGAAGCCGAGATGATGACAGGGAGGGTCTCGTTCTCAACCAAGTAAGCGTACTTAAGGTTAGACGGCAAAGGCTTGAGTTCGAGCGTTGGAGGGAAATGATTGAAGGCAAGATTGGTGAAAAGGTCTCGAACTCAAAGGATTCCAGCAAAGGTTCAAAACGAGTGTAAGCGACCGAGTTGGATGGTTCAGGTAACTCATCCGGAAATTCGAAGGATTCAAACTCGGGTGGTGAGTGGCTAAGATCGTTCGAGAAAGTGAAACACTCATAGTGATTGTCGGGCGCAGAAACAGCAGCAGGTTCAAAGAGGAACGCACTAGTGGCGTGAAGGTTATCGTGATCGAACAAAAACTCCTTGAATTCACACTCTTCTGGGGTGATCTCCTGGATCGAGCAAACGTCTAGTATATGAGCATTAGGTTCGGAGGGCTGATTCCCCAACCTAAAAATGTTGAGTTCAATTGTCATGTTTCTAAAAGATAGGTTCATCGAACCATTTCGACAATTGATCACAGCATTTGAGGTTGCAAGGAATGGGCGACCGAATATCACCGGAATTTGATTCCGGGGGTTAGCTACAGGCTATGTGTCTAAAACAATGAAGTCAACGGGGAATATGAAGTCCCCAACCTTGATTAACACATCCTCTAGCTCACCCCTAGGATGGGTGATCGATCGGTCGGCCATTTGGAGAGTGCAGTGTGTAGGTTTCAGCTCTCCTACACCTAGTTGCTCATATACTGAGTACGGAACCAGGTTAACACTGGCACCAAGATCTAATAGTGCGCGGTTGATGTTCTTATCCCCAATGGTTATAGAAATCGTAGGATAGCCAGGGTCCGTCCGTTTTTGAGGTAAAGATTGGGTAAGAGCATCACTCACAGCACTAGCCAAGAAAACTTTCTTGGGTACCTGAGACTTCCTCTTTTTCATGCACAAGTCCTTTAAGATTTTCGCGTAGGACGGGACTTGTTGGAAAGCATCTAAAAGGGGAATTTTGATGTTAACCTGCTTAAACAACTCCAGAATCTTCTCCATCTGTGGATTTTGTTTATTGGACCTCAACCGGTGTGGAAATGGAACGTTTTAAAAATTGGTTGAGTCCAATGCTTGTGGAGGAGATTGTGGAGTTGGAACGGATCCCAGAGCTGGTGTTTACGTGGAGTGAGAAGTGGGTCCGTTTAGAGTAGAAGAAGAGGAAGAGCCTTTGGAAGAATGGAGAATAGGCTCAGAAGACGAAGAAGAAGAAGAAGCGGTCGAGGTGTCATGGTCCTCAATTGTTGTGCCGATGTTGTTGTGCAGCATCCTTCCCGATCTCAATGTAGTCACGGCACTCACAATATGGTTT
Organism: Agapanthus africanus; assembly: GCA_030015575.1. NCBI lineage: Eukaryota > Viridiplantae > Streptophyta > Magnoliopsida > Asparagales > Amaryllidaceae > Agapanthus > Agapanthus africanus. The sequence goes on from CM057350.1 coordinate 462,512,786, forward strand.
TGTTGTTCAAGAGCAACATGTACATTATGTGGGTGACCGGGATTTGGGAGTGGTTGAGATGGAAGCTTCCCCTTTTCTCGCTGGCTTAACGCCGCATTCAGCTGTGCAATCTGGGCTTCGATGGTCTTGATGCTTTGCCCGTGTGCAGCAGTGTGTTGCACCAAAGACTGAATAGACGACTGGATGTTGGCGGTGGATTGTGTCGATTGTTTAACGAACACCTCCAGACTTCGTTCTAGCGAGGAAACCTTATCGTTGTTTGACGGAACAAAGTTGTTTTGGGGAAAAGAATTGTTGGGTGCAAAGTTGTTCGTCTGATTTTGAAAAGGTTGGGGTTGGAAGGGCTGCTGAAACTGATGTTGAGTTTGTTGTTATGCTTGTTGTTGCGGCGGAGGGGGACTCTGGAAATTGTTGCCTTGGAATTGATGCTGATTCTGATTCCAGGCGAAATTGGGGTGGTTCCTCCAACCGGGATTGTAGGTGGAAGAGTATGGATCATTTCTCGGTCTTTACTGAAATGCAGCATTAACCTGATCATGTCCTTGAAATGGTGGATTGTAAGGACACTCTTCGGTTAAGTGAGAAGGATCGGAACAACAAGCACAAATGGTACGAAGGGGAAGAACAGGGGCAGGAGCAGGAGATGAAAATTTGCTCTCTATCGCTTCAAGTTTTCTCGTTATTACAGCCATTTCAGCTTTCATCGCAATAGAGACTTCAAGTTAGTGAATTCCTATCCTAGACTGACCAGTAGAAGTGGAGGAAGAAGAAGAATAAGTTGGTCTAGTGCTCTCCCATTGAAGCGTTTGTTCCGCAAGGTCGTCGAAGAATTGCCACGCTTCCTCGTCAGATTTTGATAGTAAGTGGCCCTGACAAATGGTTTCTAACAACTGCTTGGTTGCTGGGTTCTGGCCCTCGTATAAGGTTTGGCAAAGTTGTCATTTCTCAATACCGTGGTGAGGACACTGAACAAGAAGGTCTTTATACCGGTCAAATCACTTCCAGAAGGGTTCAGTAGGAAGCTGAGAGAATTGGTTGATTTCGTTACGGATCCTTGCGGTTTTATGATTCGGATAGAATTTCTTGAGAAACGCTTTCACAAACTCGTCCCAACTGGTTATGGAGTGGGAAGCGGTGCTATACAGCCATTTTTCAGCAAGATCGCACAAAGTGAACGGAATGACCCGTAGCCGTATAGCATCGTCCTACATCTGGGTTGTTTTCATCATAGCACACACGTTTTGAAATTTGTTGATGAAGATATAGGCATATTCAGATTCAAGCCCATGAAATTTCGAGAGCATGTTAATGAAGTGGGGCTTAATTTCAAAATTATCCCCATTGGCCGGTGGAAGGGAAAGACAGGTGGGAAGAGCAGAACGGGTAGAATAGAAACGATCCTAGAGCGCGATTCGCTGTGGCGCTACAACAGGCGGTGGTGGTGGGTTATTCGCATCCATAGGAGGTCGAATCAATCCCGGGGAGTTGTAGGAATGTTTGGATTAAATCCTGACATCGCGGAAGAAGAGGTTGGTGATGGTGAAGGTGAGGATGTATGAACAGAATTTGGGTCAACGTCGGAGTTGGCCGGCAAAGGTAAGGGTGAATGAGGCGTGGACTGAATTTCGACGTCTGAGTCGAACGCGTAGTCGGTAGCGACTAACGTAACACAGACAAGGCGGGCGCTAGTGTCCCGAGTCCAAGCGGACATACACTAAACGAGTTTAGTATAGTCAAAGCGGAGAAGGTGAGGGTAAGAAAACGTCAATGGAGAAATACGATGGGTGGTGGGTGAAAATGGGATTTTGGCGACAAAGGGCAAGTTTTTATAAAAGTTTTTGATTTTTTTCTTTTTTTTTTTTAGAAAGAGTTTTACAGAAATATGTATGGACTTACGGCTTCAAGCAATCACAAACAAGATATGCGCAATCACACCTAGATTTAGGGTCACCTAGGTCAGCTAGACAGCTCCTAACTGTTCCAAAGGGCTAGAAATAGGATCTCAAACCGCCTCTTCTCCGCCAATTGCGGCCAGGTAAGTGCCAGGTAAGTGGGAGGCTCCCCACTATGTAAGTAGTGGTCCTAATTAAGTAACCACTTGCCTTGGACACACTTGTCTTGGACACACTTGCCTAGACACCGCAAAGTCAGGATAGGATAAACGGCCGATGCCTGTAACTAGTCCTCTGTCCTATTGAGCGCGAAGTCCTTAGTGCTGAGTCTAGTATTTTTTAATTAACAACGGTCAATGCATATGCTTTTTGTGATTTCTGGGGTCCTGGGAAGGGTGATGAAATCCCCACCCAATCTAAATTGGTTTCAAGCCCCTTAAAGTCCGTATTAATAAATGCAAAGCAGTAACAATCAACTGCAATCAATTTTTATTTTTTAGCGCGGCGCAAAGAATCCTGCACAAAAACAATTTATTGGAAGGGGGAAGAGAGTTTGCGCAAAGAATGCTGCAGAAAACACAGTTCAGTAGAGTCCAGAGGAGTGGGGGAGAGAAAGGAAAGACTCACAGGGAATTTGGCACCCTGAAGCCACCTAACGGCCGCGGTTCCACGGCCTAAGTCTGCTTATGCCGCGGTTCCGCGGCGGTTTGTTGGCCTTGGTGCTTGATTTTTCTTGTCGGTGCTTCCTTGGTTGTCCTCTGCTTGTCTGGATTTCCTGAATCTTGATTTACTCACTGTATCTGCTCCAGATTTTTACAGTAGACCGTTGGCTTCGTCTTGATCCGTCGTGGTGTAGCCGCGAGATATGGGTCTAACTTCCCATGTCTTTGGCACTGAACTCGACCGTCTTTTTATCCTGCACACTTGCATAAAAACTAATCAAAAATAACAAGATGATTTTTTACAATGTATATTTTTTGTTTTGTTTTTTCAGTTAGCTTTATATTCACAAATTAACCCGAAATTACACAAAAAAAATAAACTACCGTCTCCCCGGCAACGGCGCCATTTGATTGTTAAGTTTTTTGCGTGCTTAGTTAATTACCGCAATCAAGACGGTTTCGCTTGTAGGTAGCCGGTTGAGTACAGGTCGTCCGCAGGGAGATAGGAATCTTTTTCTATGTGCTTTAACGAGTTAAGTCCAAATGTGCAGGTTTGTTTTTAGATTACTTATGTGCTAAAATGATATGTAAAGAGAGCTTGTTAGGGTTAGGATTAGGTTAGTTTGAGTTAGGAGTCGCTCACTTTTTTCGTTGCCACTCTTAATATCGGTGTTACGGTAATCGGCAACAACGGGGATTAGCACGACTAGGAAGGAACTTGCGAGTATAAGCTAGGCTTTCCAACGCATAAGTTCTTCCTTTTGGTGCTTGTCCGTCTGTTCTTGGCTCTTAGCCTTAACCTCCGGTTAATTCAACCACAACCGGTCTCACTACGGAATCACCGCTATCATGCAGGATAGGGTGCCGTAGGGAGCGGATTGTGGTTCAATTAACAGGAGTCCGATTTAAGATGTTGGGCAAGGAAAGAGTGAATGAGATTTCCTTCTCTCAAACTTTCCTTATCCTACCCTAACAAGTATGAAAACTACTCACCCATTATAAGGAAAAGAAAATAAAACAAAGGAGGAAGATAGAAAGAAAGAGGTTAGAAGATTACAACTAGCTATTTGAGACCTCACCTTAGCAAGGATCAAGCTTAAGCATCATAGTTGTTTTAAAGATAAAGAAAAGGAGAACAAGAAAGAAACAAACACAAATAACAACAACTAGATTAACAAATAAAAATTACAAGCAATTATAGTTAACAAAATAAGACAAGCATGGTAACAAAAAAAACTCCTTTATTCATCTTTCACTCACAAAAGCTCACTACAAGTTTTTAATGGAGAAGAGATGAGAAGAGGAAGAAGAACAACACATATAACCTAAATCTAAATACAAGAATAAGCACACTTGGCTTTGGCAAGTTCTGGACTATTTATAGGCAGGAAGCTGGAAACCTAGGGCAACATTCTGACCCTTCATGAAAAGACCAAACTACCCCTAAAAATATACTTCTGAGGAGGCCGTACGGCCGCGTTTCCGCGGCCTAAGTATGCCTATGCCGCGGAAACGCGGCCGTTTAGAGGAGTTGGCTCCTCGGATTTTTTGTGCTTCTTAGTGTTGATGTTTGGAACAGTTTGGTACCCTTTGTTTCTCAGAATCTCTCCACATTTCTTCCAGATTTGCAGCAGGTCAAAAGGTGATTTGATGTGGATCTTTTGCCATGATTTTCTTGAGCTCCGCGTAGATATGTTGGATCTTGTGTTGCCATTGAGTTTTGTGCATGAAAATGACATTGATTTGCCATTTTGTCTCTTAAACTGGTGTGCGGCAACATACGGATAGAGAGCGGAGACCCGTGTTTTATCTGTGGTTGGCAGTAATCCGGATTTTGTCGTGCTTTTTCATGAATTTCACCGTTTAGAGCCGAGAACATGTATCCTGCAATTGACTAACAAACACGGCTCAAAAGTACCTACCGATAAGCAATGTGATAAAAATTGGGCGGTATAAAAATGCAAAAATCTGATATGAACAAATACCCCCAAACTTATCATTTGCTCGTCCCGAGCAAAGCCAATTTATTCACAAAAAATTTCCTAACCTCACTTTCGCAGGGAACGCGATTGCACTGAGCATGTGCAACAAGCCGTTAAACCTCTTAGGTGTCCCTAGTAGGAGGAGTGTTGTCTCCTGAGGGTTTTCAGCGGATACTACCCACAAAATCCGGTCAAGCTAGTTTTGCAAAATAACTATGATTCAAACCCTAAAGTTTTGTTTCAGAAAATAACAATTCTATGATCCTAAGTCTAGACTATCGAACCCTTATTTTTAACATCTCGCTTCTTTTTTAACTTAAGATTTTATATGTCTTTACGTGCAGTGCAAATAGTGTCGTTAAGTTCCAGAAGGGTCGAATAAAGTCATCGTGTCATACAATAAAGCCCAGATAAAAATTTTAAAAGGATCACATAAGTTTTATAAGGAGTTAAGAATTTTTCAAGTTTCGTTTTCCAGTAAGGTTTCAACTTCAGAATTTCTATCTTCCTTAACAGGAAACTAGGTCTTATTTTTCACTCCACATTTTTCTTGTTTTCATTTCATACACACCTCTGTGAACGTGCAATAGTCTTTATCATAGAATAAAACCTTCATATCTCCGCTAGAAATATTTTTTTATAAAAACTTGTCTTTTGTCAAGATTATTCTAACACAAAGAACCGTTAGGAATTTTAACTCGGAGAGAACACTTGCTTGACTTTGTTTTAATCTGGACTTTCTAGGCTTCTTACGAGCTTTGGGTCAATGCACCCAAACCAGTTGGCTTTAGGGCCTTAGGTGTAGAGACACCCCAGCAGACTTAATTACTCAAGTTACCTAGGCCCAAAAACAAAAGACAATTTAGCGTGAAAATCATGATGATTTAATGCGAACGGAGATATAACCGGCAGTTCAATTATTTTTTTTGGATAAAAGACGTGATTAGTGGGTTCGGTATGTAATCATTCCAATCAAGTTCCAGATGGGTTATTTTTCAGACTTAGTTCCAATTAAGGCATCAATGACATTCCTTCATATTCACTTTACTTCATAAACTATTCTTGATATTACTTATTTGAGAACAAGCCTATTTGATCCTCAGAAAATCATTTATCCATTTAAAAGTTTTTAGACATAAAAGACTTGCCATCTAATTTCCAAAACCCACGACACGTGTAGTGTGATGTAAAGACGTATATCAGCTATAGTTAACTTCAAAGGAGAGTTATCTTTCAGGTTTTCAAAATCTAAAAATAAGATTTAGTTATTCTTATCTTATCAAACAAAACCGTCGAAATGTTGAATCAGAGTTCTCCCACTAGCTAACTTGACAGAAAAGTTTTTATGTTTTTAGAAAATTTTCTAATTTTTATGGATTTTATGGAAATATGCAGATGCAAAATATACATATGAATGCGGAGGTTAGAAATGCGTACCGAGCGTACCCCCAAACTTAAGCTGGACAGTGTCCTCACTGTCGTTGCATGAAGAGATCATTGAAGGGTCAAAATTGTCGGTTAGATATATACAATTTTTTTTTGTTTTTGTTTTTAAAGAAAAGAAAAATAGCAAAAATGGAAAAGAATGTCCATAAATATATACAAAATGGTATATACATGCCCCCAAACTTATTTTGAACAGTGTCCACTGTTCTTGGCTGGATAACCGAAGTTTGGTGGTAGGCAGAGGAAGATTATGCAGGGTAAACCGGCTCCTGTAAAACCAGGAACTCCTCTGTTGGTTCGGCGCTAAGGTACGGTTTTAGTCGGTGTCCGTTAACTTTAAAAAATGAACCGTCCTTTGGATTCTCCAAATCCACAGCGCCCTGCGGATACACATTCCGCACAATATACGGCCCTTTCCAGCGAGATCTGAGCTTTCCTGGATGGAAGTGTAGCCGGGTGTCGTAAAGCAGTACTTGTTGACCAGGTATGAAAGTTTTGCGCAAAAGGTGTTTATCGTGAAACACCTTCGTTCGGTTCTTAACAACAACCGCGTTATCGTAAGCCTCATCCCTAAGCTCGCTCAATTCGTTCAACTGCAGCTTCCGATGGCTGCCCGGATCTTCGAGAGATAGATTCAACTCCTTTATCGCCCAAAATGTGCGATGCTCTACTTCGACAGGGAGGTGGCAAGCCTTTCCGTACACAAGCAGATAGGGTGACATGCCAAGATCGGTCTTATAAGCGGTTCGAAATGCCCAAAGGGCATCAGTGAGTTTCAACGACCAATCCTTACGGTTCTTGGAAACCGTCTTCTCCAGTATCTGCTTGATTTGCCGATTTGAAACTTCGGCCTGCCCACAGGTTTGGGGGTGGTAGGGCGTAGATAGCTTATGATTAATGGAATATTTCCGCATCAAGGCCTCGAAAGTCTTATTGCAGAAATGAGTTCCATTGTCGCTAATGATCGCTCGGGGGTGCCCAAAACGGGAGAAAATGTTTTCTTTAAGAAACCTAACGACAACCTTGTTGTCGTTAGTCCGGCTGAGCACAGCCTCGACCCACTTAGAGACGTAATCAACAGCGAGAAGTATGTACAAGTTCCCGAAAGAGCTGGGAAACGACCCCATGAAATCTATCCCCCAAACGACGAAAATCTCCACAACCAAGATTGGTTGGAGCGGCATCTCGTTCCTCCGAGATATCCGGCCCAAGTGTTGGCACCGGGAGCAAGTCTTGCAATAGTCATGAGCATCTTTGAAGAGTTGTGCCCAGTAGAAACCACATTGCAAGATCTTCTCAGCTGTCTTTCTGGGGCCAAAATGCCCGCCACATGCTTGATCGTGGCAAAATGACAGCACACTCTTGAATTCATCGTCAGGGACACACCGACGAATAATCTGGTCGGGACAGTACTTGAACAGATAGGGTTCGTCCCAGTAAAAGTGTTTTACTTGGGATAAGAATCGAAGTCTGTCCTGACTTGACCATTCAGTCGGTAGTAACCCTGTGGCCAAATAGTTCACAATATCTGCGAACCAGCGTTCGCAAGATACTGTCAAGAGCTGTTCATCCGGGAAAACGTCGTTGATCGGAATGTGAAGCGACGGCGAAGAAGGAAGTCGTGAGAGATGGTCGGCGACTATGTTTTTGTTCGTTATATGTATGCCCTAGAGGCCATTACTGTACATAGGATGTATATTGTAGTGGATGCTGGGACATATATAGGGAGGACTTTCTTGCTCGACATGATAGTATGCTATCTGGTTACTCTTTACCTTAACGTGTATACTGATAGTCTCTCTGTTACATGTTGGTAAAGCCCTTAGGATGAGTACTTGACTACCTGGACTATGATGCGGATCATACTAGTGGGGACATGGTAGTCCATAAGTACATCCTTCAAAGTCCCTAGTCGTGGGTGTATCGAGACGGGGCATCGATATACCAGAGTAGACTAGCGTATACCTTCTCGACCCATACAGATGGGCGATGGATGATCCCATATCCATTGGTGTTTGACATCAGAGATGATATGCGGGTGCCCAGTGGAGACTGGGTACACTGGACGGACTCGCCGAGAACTCCCAGATAGTATTATACCTTACGTCAGATGGCAGTTCTCTGGTGACACAGGTACAGAGTAGTCTGTTGACCCGAGATCGTCATAGAGTCTTGTGTGGTTCCCACTGTACTTTGATTTCCACCTTACCACGTCCAAGAGGGCGTGCAAAACGGTGGTTTTTGGGTACAGTCCCGAATCACATGGAGGCAATGAGCGATAGGAGGGGATTCGTCTCTCCCGCTATAGGGAGTTGATGTTGCGCTGTTTCGATTGGCTATAACAGGAAATCCCTGGCCAAGGTTGCTGAGATTTACTGGTAAGTGTTACCAATAGTTTCTCGAATTGTTGTAGACCTCATATCGACACGACTTATCGAGCTATTGGGGTCTGACGTTTACCACCCCTAGGCGAGATATGCGACATATCAGACGACGAGACCGGACTGTACGGTAAGTGTTACTGGTTGGATTCACAGGAGTGTGAGCGGGCTTCCTCATCGATCTTCTGATCGCTCAATACCCGGGTGGCCGTTACGTTTAGCAGACCGCTTGCGGCTTGTGGGTGTTTGATATGATCATCATCTGCTACCGGCGTATTGACGAGTCTTTAGAGTCCTACACAGAGGTTTCCTGGCTCAAGCGAAACGAAATAGGAGCGCATATGAGATATGTGCGGGACCGAGAATAATGCGTGTATGTGATACTGTATATCATTCTCGCGATGAATGTATCGATATGGTTGTATGCGATATAACCTAGTTATCCAATCAAGGATTGATTCGATAAATCGATACATTGTATACTAGTCGGTTGTGTGCGACATGACCGGATCATTGAATCAAGAGTTGATTTAATGATTTAATGCATAATTATATATTTGATATATTACTTTGCATTAACTAGTATTGGTTCATTTTAAAGGGATTTTCTCACTTGAAGTGCACAATGTATATGTGATATACTTTTGTACACAAGTTTGTGTCATGTTTGATGATACAAGCTAACTTGAGTTTGTGTAAAGTTTAAACCATGGTTGTGTAATGGTTAGGGTTTTCTTTTTCTTTATCATTTATTTATTTTTTTTATTTATTTTGCAAAATAAATGAATGGTGGCTTTCTTTGGATGCTAGTTGAAGCTTCATGAAGCTTTGACTAAGTGACCATATTTGTCTCATGTTTAACCCTAACCATTCCACTAAACCCTAGTTCATTCTCTACACTTGACCATGGTTGGATTATGATAAGTATTCATTTATTTTCTATTTTGAAAATAACTTATCATAATATTATCATCATCTTCTTCTTCTTCTTCTTCACATGAAGAAGCTTGCCTCCATCAATGGCAACTTGAGAAAATGAGTGAGAAATCCAATTCTAAAGTGAACCCACTTCCTATTTCTTCATCCTCTACCACTTGCCAAGTAGTATAGGGTGTTTTCTTCACAAGTTTCATGACTTGGTGAAGTGGGAGCTTGATCTTGTGATGCCTCGACGTAGATCATCTTCGGCACGAAGCCGACGACCTTGCCCGCCCATTTCTCCGATGAAGCCGACGCTAGAGCCCGGGATTCCATTTGGACAGCGAGGAGACTTCATTGCGGAGCTAAGGAGGTGGAGGACCGGATCTACAAAGCTTGTATTTCCGTTCTTTTAGTTATATTGTTAACTAGTTGCATGTGTTCGCCTAAAATTCTAGTTAACAATCCGTATTAGGGTTTCTCGGCACCCGTAAAATTTGAAATTGGCATGGTTGATGCCTTGTGAGACCTCATTAGCGTGCATAGGAACCCTACAGTTTTCACATCCTCTTTTTTCCTTAATGACAAGGTCAAACTCTTGAAGCAAGAGAATCCAACGTATCAGCCGAGATTTTGCATCTTTCTTCGCAAAAAGATAGCGCAGAGCAGAATGGTCTGTGTAGACAATGACTGGAGAGCCGATGAGGTAGGGCCTGAACTTTTCTAAAGCAAATACAACAGCCAAGAATTCATTCTCAGTTGTTGTATAATTAAGTTGGGCGTCGTTCAGGGTTCGGCTAGCATAATAGATTACGTGCGGCATCTTGTTGATGTGTTGTCCGAGGACAGCACCAATGGTAAAGTCGGATGCATCGCACATAATCTCTAATGGGTGCGTCCAGTCAGGTGAAGAAAGAACGGGAGCAGAAGTGAGTGAGATTTTTAATGACTCGAACGCAGTCACACGGCTCGAGTTGAAGTCGAATGGCGTGTCCTTGGCCAGCAAAAGAGTCAAGGGCCTAGAAATCTTGCTAAAGCCCTTGATGAACCGTCTATAGAAACCGGCATGGCCAAGGAAGGCTCGGATGTCTCCGACGCATCTGGGAGGAGGTAGATTGGAAATAACCTCAATCTTTACTTTGTCAACCTCTATGCCATTTTGCGAGATGATATGTCCTAAGACAATACCTTCGCGCACCATGAAGTGGCACTTCTCCCAATTCAAAGTGAGGTTCTTGTCCTTACATCGGGTAAGGACAGCGTCAAGATGCAGCAAACACTCATTGAAGGAATCGCCGAAGATGGAGAAATCGTCCATGAAGATCTCCAGGAATTTTTCCACCATGTCTAAGAAGATTCCCATCATACACCGCTGGAAGGTAGCAGGCGCATTGCATAGCCCAAAAGGCATCCGATGATATGCAAACGTGCCGAAAGGACAAGTGAATGTGGTCTTAACCTGGTCTTTTTCGGCGATGGGAATTTGATTATAGCCGGAGTAGCCATCAAGAAAGCAGTAGTACTCGTGTCCAGCCAATCGTTCAAGCATTTGGTCAATGAAAGGTAGCGGAAAGTGGTCCTTCCGTGTTGCGGCGTTGAGTTTTCTGTAATCGATGCATACTCGCCACCCAGTTTGGGTGCGAGTAGGGATTAACTCGTTCGCCTCGTTAGTGATGACTGTTATGCCTGATTTCTTGGGGACAACGTGAATGGGGCTAACCTACTGGCTATCAGAGATATGGTAAATGATACCACTATCCAGACATTTTACGATCTCCTTTTTTACAGCCTCCTTCATGACTGGGTTGAGTCGTCTTTGTGGATCCCTGGCTGGTTTGGCATCATCCATCAGATGAATGTGATGTTCAACGATCAGGGGACTAATCCCCTTGATGTCCGCCATGGACCAGCCAAAAGCTTGCCTATTGCTGTGCAAGACCGCAAGAAGGGCTTTCTCTTGCTCTGGAGCTAGAGAAGCCGAGATGATGACAGGGAGGGTCTCGTTCTCACCCAAGTAAGCGTACTTAAGGTTAGACGGCAAAGGCTTGAGTTTGAGCGTTGGAGGTGAAACGATTGAAGGTAAGATTGGTGAAAAGGTCTCGAACTCAAAGGATTCCAGCAAAGGTTCAAAACGAGTGTAAGCGACCGAGTTGGATGGTTCAGATAACTCATCCGGAAATTCGAAGGATTCAAACTTGGGTGGTGAGTGGCTAAGATCGTTCGAGAAAGTGAAACACTCGTAGTGATTGTCGGGAGCAGAAACAGCAGCAGGTTCGAAGAGGAACGCACTAGTGGCGTTAAGGTTATCGTGATCAAACAAAAACTCCTCGAATTCACACTCTTCTGGGGTGATCTCCTGGATCGAGCAAACGTCTAGTATATGAGCATTAGGTTCGGAGGGCTGATTCCCCAACCTAAAAATGTTGAGTTCAATTGTCATGTTTCCAAAAGATAGGTTCATCGAACCATTTCGACAATTGATCACAGCATTTGAGGTTGCAAGGAATGGGCGACCGAGTATCACCGGAATTTGATTCCGGGGGTTAGCTACAGGCTGTGTGTCTAAAACAATGAAGTCAACGGGGAAAATGAAGTCCCCAACCTTGATTAACACATCCTCTAGCTCACCCCTAGGATGGGTGATCGATCGGTCGGCCATTTGGAGAGTGCAGTGTGTAGGTTTCAGCTCTCCTACACCTAGTTGCTCATATACTGAGTACGGAAGCAGGTTAACACTGGCACCAAGATCTAATAGTGCGAGGTTGATGTTCTTATCCCCAATGGTTATAGAAATCGTTGGACAGCCAGGGTCCTTCCGTTTTTGAGGTAAAGATTGGGTAAGAGCATCACTCACAGCACTAGCCAAGAAAACTTTCTTGGGTACCTGAGACTTCCTCTTTTTCATGCACAAGTCCTTTAAGATTTTCGCGTAGGACGGGACTTGTTGGACAGCATCTAAAAGGGGAATGTTGATGTTAACCTGCTTAAACAACTCCAGAATCTTCTCCATTTGTGGATTTTGTTTATTGGACCTCAACCGGTTTGGAAATGGAACGTTTTAAAAATTGGTTGAGTCCAATGCTTGTGGAGGAGATCGTGGAGTTGGAACGGATCCCAGAGCTGGTGTTTTCCTGGAGTGAGAAGTGGGTCCGTTTAGAGTAGAAGAAGAGGAAGAGCCTTTGGAAGAATGGAGAATAGGCTCAAAAGACGAAGAAGAAGAAGAAGAAGAAGAAGCGGTCGGGGTGTCATGGTCCTCAATTGTTGTGCCGATGTTGTTGTGCAGCATCCTTCCCGATCTCAAGATAGCCACGGCACTCATATTATGGTTCTGTTGTTTAAGAGCAACATGTACATTATGTGGGTGACCGGGATTTGGGAGTGGTTGAGATGGAAGCTTCCCCTTTTCTCGCTCGCTTAACGCCGCATTCAGCTGTGCAATCTGGGCTTCGATGGTCTTGATGCTTTGCCCGTATGCAGCAGTGTGTTGCACCAAAGACTGAATAGACGACTGGATGTTGGCGGTGGATTGTGTCGATTGTTTAACGAACGCCTCCAGATTTCGTTCTAGCGAGAAAACCTTATCATTGTTTGACGGAACAAAGTTGTTTTGGGGAAAAGAATTGTTGGGTGCAAAGTTGTTCATCTGATTTTGAAAAGGTTGGGGTTGGAAGGGCTGCTGAAACTGATGTTGAGTTTGTTGTTGCGCTTATTGTGGCGGCGGAGGGGGCCTCTGGAAATTGTTGCCTTGGAATTGATGCTGATTCTGATTCCAAGCGAAATTGGGGTGGTTCCTCCAACCGGGATTGTAGGTGGAAGAGTATGGATCATTTCTCGGTCTTTGCTAAAATGCAGCATTAACCTGATCCTGTCCTTGAGATGGTGGATTGTAAGGACACTCTTCGGTTAAGTGAGAAGGATCGGAACAACAAGCACAAATGGTACGAAGGGGAAGAACAGGGGCAGGAGCAGGAGATGAAAATTTGCTCTCTATCGCTTCAAGTTTTCTCGTTATTGCAGCCATTTCAGCTTTCATCGCAATAAAGACATCAAGTTAGTGAATTCCTACCCTAGGCTGACCAGTAGAAGTTTAGGAAGAAGAAGAAGAAGAAGTTGGTCTAGTGCTCTCCCATTGAAGCGTTTGTTCCGCAAGGTCGTCGAAGAATTGCCACGCTTCCTCGTCAGATTTCGATAGGAAGTGGCCCTGACAAATGGTTTCCAACAACTGCTGGGTTGCTGGGTTCAGGCCCTCGTATAAGGTTTGGCAAAGTTGCCATTTCTCAATACCGTGGTGGGACACTGAACAAGAAGGTCTTTATACCGGTCAAATCACTTCCAGAAGGGTTCGGTAGGAAGCTGAGAGAATTGGTTGATTTCGTTACGGATCCTTCCGGTTTTATGATTCGGATAGAATTTCTTGAGAAACGCTTTCACAAACTCGTCCCAACTGGTTATGAAGTGGGAAGCGGTGCTATACAGCCATTTTTCAGCAAGATCGCACAAAGTGAACGGAATGACCCGTAGCCGTATAGCATCTTCCGACATCTGGGTTGTTTTCATCATGGCACACACGTTTTGAAATTTGTTGATGAAGATATAGGCATCTTCAGATTCAAGCCCATGAAATTTCGGGAGCATGTTAATGAAGTGGGGCTTAATTTCAAAATTATCCCCATTGGCCGGTGGAAGGGAAAGACAGGTGCGAAGTGCAGAACGGGTGGGATAGAAACGATCCTGGAGCGCGATTCACTATGGCGCTACAAAAGGCGGTGGTGGTGGGTTATTCGCATCCATAGGAGGTCGAATCAATCCCGGGGGAGTTGTAGGGATGTTTGGATTAAATCCTGACATCGCGGAAGAAGAGGTTGGTAATGGTGAAGGTGAGGATGTATGAACAGAATTTGGGTCAACGTCGGAGTTGGCCGGCAAAGGTAAGGGTGAATGAGGCGTGGACGGTGTTTCGACGTCTGAGTCGATCGCGTAGTCGGTAGCGACTAACGTAACACGGACTAGGCGGGCGCTAGTGTCCCGAGTCCAAGAGGACATACAATAAACGAGTTTAGTATAGTCAAAGCGGAGAAGGTGAGGGTAAGAAAACGTCAATGGAGAAATACGATGGGTGGCGGGTGAAAAATGGGATTTTGGCGACAAAGGGCAAGTTTTTATAAAAGTTTTTGATTTTTTTCTTTTTTTTTTTAGAAAGAGCTTTAAAGAAATATGTACGGACTTACGGCTTCAAGCAATCACAAACAAGATATGCGCAATCACACCTAGATCTAGGGTCACCTAGGTCAGCTAGACAGCTCCTAACTGTTCCAAAAGGCTAGAAATAGGACCTCAAACCGCCTCTTCTCCGCCAATTGCGGCCAGGTAAGTGCCAGGTAAGTGGGAGGCTCCCCACTACGTAAGTAGTGGTCCTAATTAAGTAACCACTTGCCTTGAACACACTTGCCTAGACACCGCAAAGTCAGGATAGGATAAACGGCCGATGCCTGTAACTAGTCCTCTGTCCTATTGAGCGCGAAGTCTTTAGGGCTGAGTCTAGTATTTTTTAATTAACAATGGTCAATGCATATGCTTTTTGTGATTTCTGGGGTCCTGGGAAGGGTGATGAAATCCCCACCCAATCTGAATTGGTTTCAAGCCCCTTAAAGTCCGTATTAATAAATGCAAAGCAGTAACAATCAACTGCAATCAATTTTTACTTTTTAGCGCGGCGCAAAGAATCCTGCACAAAAACAATTTATTGGAAGGGGGAAGAGAGTTTGCGCAATGAATGCTGCAGAAAACACAGTTCAGTGGAGTCCAGAGGAGTGGGGGAGAGAAGAGAAAGACTCACAGGGAATTTGGCACCCTGAAGGCACCAAACGGCCGCGGTTCCGCGGCCTAAGCCTGCTTATGCCGCGGTTCCGCAGCGGTTTGTTGGCCTTGGTGCTTGATTTTTCTTGTCGGTGCTTCCTTGGTTGTCCTCTGCTTGTCTGGATTTCCTGAATCTTGATTTACTCACTGTATCTGCTCCAGATTTTTACAGTAGACCGTTGGCTTCGTCTTGATCCGTCGTGGTGTAGCCGCGAGATATGGGTCTAACTTCCCATGTCTTTGGCACTGAACTCGACCGTCTTTTTATCCTGCACACTTGCATAAAAACTAATCAAAAATAACAAGATGATTTTTTACAATGTATATTTTTTGTTTTGTTTTTTCAGTTAGCTTTATATTCACAAATTAACCCGAAATTACACAAAAAAATAAACTACCGTCTCCCCGGCAACGGCGCCATTTGATTGTTAAGTTTTTTGCGTGCTTAGTTAATTACCGCAATCAAGACGGTTTCGCTTGTAGGTAGCCGGTTGAGTACAGGTCGTCCGCAGGGAGATAGGAATCTTTTTCTATGTGCTTTAACGAGTTAAGTCCAAATGTGCAGGTTTGTTTTTAGATTACTTATGTGCTAAAATGATATGTAAAGAGAGCTTGTTAGGGTTAGGATTAGGTTAGTTTGAGTTAGGAGTCGCTCACTTTTTTCGTTGCCACTCTTAATATCGGTGTTACGGTAATCGGCAACAACGGGGATTAGCACGACTAGGAAGGAACTTGCGAGTATAAGCTAGGCTTTCCAACGCATAAGTTCTTCATTTTGGTGCTTGTCCGTCCGTTCTTGGCTCTTAGCCTTAACCTCCGGTTAATTCAACCACAACCGGTCTCACTACGGAATCACCGCTATCATGTAGGATAAGGTGCCATAGGGAGCGGATTGTGGTTCAATTAACGGGAGTCCGATTTAAGATGTTGGGCAAAGAAAGAGTGAGAAAGATTTCCTTCTCTCAAACTTTCCTTATCCTACCCTAACAAGTATGAAAACTACTCACCCATTATAAGGTAAAGAAAATAAAACAAAGGTGGAAGATAGAAAGAAAGAGGTTAGAAGATTACAACTAGCTATTTGAGACCTCACCTTAGCAAGGATCAAGCTTAAGCATCATAGTTGTTTTAAGGATAAAGAAAAGGAGAACAAGAAAGAAACAAACACAAATAACAACAACAAGATTAACAAATAAAAATTACAAGCAATTATAGTTAACAAAATAAGACAAGCGTGGTAACAAAAAGAACTCCTTTATTCATCCTTCACTCACAAAAGCTCACTACAAGTTTTTAATGGAGAAGAGATGAGAAAGGGAAGAAGAACAACACATATAACCTAAATCTAAATACAAGAATAAGCACACTTGGCTTTGGCAAATTCTGGACTATTTATAGGCAGGGAGCTGGAAACCTAGGGCAACATTCTGACCCTTCATGAAAAGACCAAACTACCCCTAAAAAATATACTTCTGAGGAGGCCGTACGGCCTCGTTTCCACGGCCTAAGCATGCTTATGCCGCGGAAATGCGGCCGTTTAGAGGAGTTGGCTCCTCGGATTTTTTGTGCTTCTTAGTGTTGATGTTTGGATCAGTTTGGTACACTTTGTTTCTCAGAATCTCTCCACATTTCTTCCAGATTTGCAGCAGGTCAAAAGGTGATTTGATGTGGATCTTTGCCATGATTTTCTCGAGCTCCGCGTAGATATGTTGGATCTTGTGTTGCCATTGAGCTTTAGGCATGAAAATGACATTGATTTGCCATTTTGTCTCTTAAACTGGTGTGCGGCAACATACGGATAGAGAGCGGAGACCCGTGTTTTATCTGTGGTTGGCAGTAATCCGGATTTTGTCGTGCTTTTTCATGAATTTCACCGTTTAGAGCCGAGAACATGTATCTTGCAATTGACTAGCAAACACAGCTCAAGAGTACCTACCGATAAGCAATGTGATAAAAATTGGGCGGTATAAAAATGCAAAAATCTGATATGAACAGTCCACATACAAGATTAGGAATACGACAGTTCTTCCTACAATCTTCTTATAGATATAAGGCTTATCCTCATTTTTAATGAAGTCAAATTGCTTGACTATTTCATCAAAATAGATGCTTCAGCTCCGCGATGTCTGCATTAATCCAAAAATGGTTTAAGCAACTTACATACCTTCCCGCTGCTCCCACTGTCTACGAATCCCAACGGCTGATCCATATAAACGCACTCTTCCAAACTTCCATTTAGAAAAGGCGTTTTTACGTCCATTTGTCAGATTTCATAGTCATGGAAGACAGCAGTGGCAAGTAGGATCCGAATGGATTTAAGCATAACCACTGGAGAAAAGGTTTCGTCATAGTCCACACCTGGTCTTTGAGAAAAACCTTTTGCAACAAGTCTAGCCTTATAGGTTTCCATCTGTCCATCTACACCAATCTTTCTTTTGTAAATCTATTTGCATCCAATGGATTTTACCCCAGGAGGAGAAATATCCAAGGTCCAAATTTTATTGGTGTATATGGACTCCATTTCGGATTGCATAGCATCCAGCCATTTATCAGAGTCCCTACTGGTAATGGCCTTCTTGAAAGTAGTAGGATCATTTTCTTCCAAGATGCAATCCTCTCGATCTCCGTCTATAAGAAAAACGTAGCATCTCTCGGGCAAATGAGAAATACTACCAGATCTGCGGAGTGGCTGAGGTTCGTCGTGTTCAATTGAATTTTCTGGTTCTACCAAATCTTCAGTTGCAGTTTGTCCTTTTGGAGTTTCTTCTAGTTCTACCGTACTTCC
Organism: Agapanthus africanus; assembly: GCA_030015575.1. Lineage (NCBI taxonomy): Eukaryota > Viridiplantae > Streptophyta > Magnoliopsida > Asparagales > Amaryllidaceae > Agapanthus > Agapanthus africanus. The sequence continues at coordinate 462,530,708 of CM057350.1, forward strand.
ACTAATTTCTTTTACAAGAAATTCCTTCTCTAAAAAGATGGCATAGCGAGCAACAAACACCTTCTGTTTCTTGGTGTGGTAGAACAGATATCGTATAAAATTCTTAGGATATCCAACAAAGTTACAAAGAACTGATCGTGCCTTAAGTTTTTCCGGTTTTTGCGTTTTCACATAGGCCAGACAACCCCATATCTTAAACCGCTTAAGATATGAATTCCTTCCGCTCCATATTTCATATGGAGTCTTAGACACAGATTTGGATGGAACATAATTCAGTAAGTATGCTTCTGTCTGAAATGCATAACCCCGGAATGAAAAGGACAACTTAGCACTACTCATTATGAAGCAAACCATATCCAATAGGGTATGATTCCTCCGCTTCGATACACCGTTGTGTTGTGGTGTATACAGAAGAGTAAGCTGAGAGAGAATTCCATTCTCTTTTAGGTATTCTAGGAATTCCGTGCTTAAGTACTCCCCCCTCTATCAGATCGGAGGATCTTGATACTTTTGCCGGTCTGGTTCTCTACTTCGTTTCTGTATTCTTTGAATTTCTTAAAAACTTAAGATTTGTGTTTCAAAAGATACACATATCCGAACCTAGAGAGATCGTCAGTGAATGTTATGAAGTATGAGAACCCACCCCTTGCATGTATAGACATTAGACCACATACATCACTGTGTATGAGTCCCAAGAGCTCTGTTGCTCTTTCTCCGTGTCCGGTGAACAGAGATTTGGTCATCTTTCCTTTGAGACAAGACTGACAAGTTTCATAAGATGAAAATTCGAACATATTCAAATATCCATCCTTGTGTAACTTAGATAGTCTTTTCTCATTTATATGACTAAGTCTACAATGCCACAAGTAAGTTTTGTTCATTTCTGAACTCTTCCTCTTGCGTGTGTTTTGTATATTGAAAATTGTGTTTTGATTTAGAATGTAGATACCATTACACAGTGTACCTTTTGCAACCAATACTTTATTAAGGTAAATGTTCATAATATTTCTATCTAGAACAAATTTTTATCCATCTTTATCAAGTAAAGAAACTGATATGATATTGCAAATCATGGAAGGTACATAATAGTAGTTGTTCAAAATCATAGTATTACCATTTGGCAATACTAGGTGATATTCATCGACGGCAACAGTATCAACTTGTGCTCCGTTCCCTACTCTGAGAAACATATCACTAGGTTCAACCATCCAACTTTTTCTTAGTCCCTACAATAAATTACAGATATGAGATCCCGGTCCGGTATCCAGTACCCAGGAGGTAGGACTGACCGAAAAACAGTTATCAATAATAAGAACACCTGAAAGAGACGCAATAGTATACTTCTTCTTTGTTAGGGTCATCAAGGAATTCATGCAATTCTCTTTCCCTTACTCAAGCTCATGGCATTCATCATAAGTTAGAACTGAACCGACGTTTCCCAGCCCCGAATAAGAATCTGGGTCTGTTAAGTCATACATTTTATTATCTTGATTTAGGCGTGACATGGTTGCTACCTAGAGAGAAAGAAAAGAAAACACTCAGCGTGCGCTCTTGCAAATTTATATTGATTATTATTTTATCTAAACAAGATAGTCCCATTGTTTCCTCAAATTCTCCTTCAAACCTTAAAAGGAGAACTAGCTGGGATCATTAACACCTTACAAGTTCGCTAACCGTTCAGCCAGGTGGATGTTAGTCCTCCGAGGGAGGTTCCCTGTGCACTCGCACGGACCTAATTAGAATAAACCACGTTTCTCTATAGGCGTAATCCCGTTAACACTTTTCTAGACGCCTAATATGTTAACTAATTGTGAAGTGAAAAATATTTCCCAAGAGTAATCATATTCATCAGTGGGATCGAGATCCAACTATTATTGCGTGATAAAATAGATAGAATCCACTCTAGTCACCACACTCCATAAGGTATGCAATGCTAGCAAGTTTCCTGTATATTTGAAATTCCCGATGTGGTTTTTGCCCCTAGGACCCTAGTGACCTTGACGGAGTCAACAAATTAAAGAGTCCTAGTCATTATCTTAATTGTATTAAACCCACCTGCATAACCCTGTAAGTCAATGTCGCACACCCCACGTGGTTTGTGGGGAAGTGGAATTTACAAAAAAGATTTTTATGACAAGAAACATCGACTATACTTCCAGGATCATTCAGAAACCCTAACTAGCTAAACACAAGGAGGTTCTAAAATACTATGATAGAGTTTTATACCTCCTAGATACAAGTCCTTCGGGTCTTCTTCTCCTTTTTTTGAGCTTCTAGAAGGTGTGAATCTAGCTTAGTCGTCAGTCTCCTCGTGTCGAAGACGATCCACTCGAGAGTCTATGGTTCTAGCTCCAACCTCAAAACCGAGGTAACTAAAATACCTAGTTCGCTAATCTAGGTAGCTTAGCAGATGTAGAGAGTTAATTGGATTGTTTTATCTCATAGAACCCTAGGATTCACAACACATGTGAGAGTTAAGGGTTTGAGGAAGAAGGAGGAGAGCAAATGGAGAGAGAATGAGAAAGATAGAATGAACAAGTGTTAAGGCAAGTGAAGAACGGCTCATTCTTTTTCTCACAATCAAGCATGCAATATTTTCAATGGAAAATTGTAGCCATGCTTGAATAGTAAGGCCAAACTAATAAACTAAGGAATTAGCCATGCTTCACCCATGCCACAAATATCTCCATCTCCACCTCAGTAATCTATTTTCCAAAAATAGATTAAACAAAATGTGGTGTCCCCTTCTAGAAGAATCTCTTATAAAAATTACAAGAATTCCCTCACCGTATATACATACCCGTATTCGTGCAAAAAATATGAATACAAAGAGATAAAAATAATCCAATAATATAATACTAGAATCCGGCTTAATCCTAAGCCCATTAATATTATCAGTTCGAACAACATCCGTGCAGTAATTAACGTATATGATTGGAACCCTGCACGTAAAACCATACGGCCTCTACATAGTTTCGCCTGAACCAGGAAAACTCTCTGTGTGGGACTCTAAAAACTCGACAGTATGATGGCAGTAGGTTTAACCACAAGTTCGTCAGTGGCACTACCTGTATGTAACGGCTACCCAGGTACCTGTCGAAAAGAAGGCCGATGAGCGAACTCATCCGAACCCTTACTGAGCCTATCCGTGACAATCTCCGTACATTCCGGTCTGTTCGTCTAAAAGAATCGTATATCAGGCCTAGGGGGTGGTAAATGTCAAACCCCTGATAGCTCAATAAGTCGTGTCGGTGTAGAGCCCAATACACCCTGAGAAAGTACTGGTATACCTACCAGTAAATCTCACTTGCCCTGACCAGGGACTTTATGTATTGGCTAACTGTACATAGCACGATATCAACTCCCAATACTGAGAGAGACGAATCCCTTCTAACCCCTACTACGTCCAAGTGCTTCGGGACTGCACCCAACTCCTACCCGTTTGCACGACTCATTTGAGCCACGTAGGGTAGTAATCTAAGTACAGTGGGAACACACTCGAGATGATATCAAGTCAACGGACTAACCTGTATTCATGTCACCGGGGAACTGCTAACTGACGATAGGTATAATACCAACCAGCAGTTCCCAGCGAGTCCGTTCAGTGTAACTAATAACCCAATGAGCACATGTATACTATCTCTGGTACCATCTACCAATGGCTGCGGGACAGGCCACCTTCCCTGACGGGGATAAGGAGCATATATACTAGTCTACTCTGGAGTATCGATGCTCTGTCTCAATAATCCTACGACTAGGTACAAGCTTAAGGATGTGCTTATAGACCACACAACCCCCACTAGTGTGACTGTCATCACAACGCTAGTAATCAAGCAAAGATCCTAATGGCTCTATCGATATGTATTAGTGATATGTTAAAAGAAACATATACACATATTAAGACAGAATCAAACCAGATAACATACTATCATATTGAGAAAGACTGTTATTATATCTGTGTACATCCCAAGCTTCCAAAATGTAATATACAATTCGGTACTATACAATAATGGCCTCCTGGGCATATATTACTAACAAACTCTTCACGGAGTCAACAAGGTTACACGACTATCCTAACCAATCGCATCTAATTCTACAAACAAGCACCACTTAGCTACCATACACTATGCCTTAACGAAGTCAACAAACATAGAAAAAATACTAAATACTACTGGTAGGAAATGACGGAGGGCTACGACTGATTTTTGGCGAAAACTTTTAACGTAATGAACTTGATATCATTGAAGGAACTGAGTAGTTTTGAAAAGGAGTGGTTTAGGCTCCGCTTTTGAAAACTAGTGGTTTTAAAGAAAACCGAGTAATCTATAGTAACATAAACTTTTGGTCAAGAGGTCACTCTCCGTGAAGGGATCTAGGCTCTTGCCTCCTCGAATGAGGTGCTAGATATTCCTAAATGAATACCACTATGTAAAGAAAAAGGATACGACTATAGTTTTTCGAAATTTGTTCCGAAGACATCTTTTAGGTTTATTTTTCTTGTATTAATCGAAATTAATGCGGTCCCATCAATTAAAACGTATCACGCCAGAAAAGAACGAAAATACAATATACGTATATTCCATCGGCATTCGCCACGGGGCCCTGTCATGCACCGTTAGGTTACTTAACTAACGGCAGAGCGGGGGCCGAACTAGCATGAATGCAAAACATATACAACATATAATAATATATATAAATATATATATATGTATAACCATTCATCCCAGACATGATATAAGCAACATCACAGATAAGCGATCAGCAATATGGAAAAGCGGATAATCTTGGAGCCCCGGGTTTCATTCGAGCCGCGAACGAAACCCGATGTTCCATGGTCGTGTGGATAGCCTGTACAATGTATAACCAAGACCCCTACAAGCGCGGCAAGCTACCAGCCAATTCCTGAAAAGAAGCAATCCCAATCAACAAAGTGAATGGGCCACCCAACACTTCACGGAATCCAGTAACCTGAGCACTCCACCGTGGTTCATCCTATACCCCGTACGAGTGCGGCGAATAGCCCACCAATTCTAAAGTAAGGCATTCCGGTCTCAACACCATGAGATGGAGACCCGTTGCTCTCTAGAACACGGGTTACTCGAGCACTCCGCCAAGGGGTAATCCTAGTAAAGAAAAGAAAAATATATACAGTGGTGACATCGATGATTGATCTGTGAAAAAGTGTTTTAGTAGTAACCGCAATAAATAACGGTATCGCGTGCAGCTAGCCGAGATGAGTACGGGCCATCCGCAGGGATGCGTGGAACTTCTAATCTTTCTTTAGACGAGTTGAATAAAATAAAAGAAGAAAGGAGAATAGATTCTAGATTTATGTTAAACAAGGATGTAGAATATATATAAAGAAAAGGCTTGTAGGGTTCATTAGAATTTAGTAGTAATGTATGATTAATTAAAGATGACTCATTTTATCTTTTGATAGATTTAAAACTAGATTAATAGTGATGAATGAGAATTAGGCTTCTTGGAAGAAACTAGGGTTTCCCCACTATTGACTCTTGTCCCTTCATTGATCTCTATTCATATTTAGCCCTTAACAAAACAATTGTTAATCTGATCTTAAATCGCGGTCAAGACTATCAATAAATTGATAGCGCGCCCGATTAGAATGTTAACGATTCTTTTGCTAAAGTTTATAAACTTCATAACACGTAAAAGAAATTAAAATATTTTCTCATTCATTATTCCACCCTAATCCTACGAACCCTATTAAGCGGAGAATTACTCGCACATGATGAAGATAAAAGAAGAAAGGATAGAGAAGGAAATCATAATGCAAAAATTAAATGCGAAATAATTAAGCTAATGATCTACCTTTAGTAATCAACTTTACAAGTATAATTCCTCCAAGTTTAGATTACAAGAAGAAGAAATTGCTCTTGATCTCTGTCTCATAAGAAGTAGATGTTCCGTCGATATTCACGTCGCTCTATCACGTCGAATCGTGGACCTGTCGTGGATCTCTTATTCTTTGACGGTGATTTACTTCATGTTAAAGGTGATGATTTCTAATTTTAGCCCTCGGTCCTTTATATAGCCCCTAAATCAGAAACCCTAGTTCCCATAGGTTAAGATATGTTGATACGATCGCCCCCAGAAAATCTTAGATCCAACGGCCACAGAGGGCCACGAATCCGCCGCACAAATAGGGCTTTTGCCGCCCAACCGCCGCATCTTGGAGGAGTTAGGGTTTGGGTTTTCTGGAGCTTCTACATGTTGACACATGGAGATCTTCTAGATATCTGTATTTTGGAAATATTTCCTGAGTCTCTGCCAGTATTGATTCTTCGATGTTATTTAAATTTATTGACAGATTTTTTATTCTGACATCTCGATATCCCGATCTCCTGACCTAAGCTAAATCTTGCACAATATCTCCATGAATAATGTTAGTAATATTTATTATAGAGATATAATCTTAATCATTTTATATGATAATAAATCTTTAAGCAATTTGATTAAGATTATTTGATATGATATGCATAATAAGAATATTATATAAATATTATATACATATATTTTCCTTCATAATTTTAATTATAATATATAAACATATGGTAAATAGTATTTTGCAGATAAACCCAAATATGTTTTATATTTATAATAAACATCTTTAAATATTTAAAAAAAGTAAGAAAAATGTTATACCAAATGTGCGACATTTTCGACTGAACAAATACCCCCAAATTTAACTTTGATCGTCCCGAGCAAACTAGTTATTCAATAGAGAGAGAGAAAAGAAAAAAAAACCTAAGTAGCACACTTTCGTAGGCAACATGATTGCACTAAACACGTGCAACAAGCCGTTAAATCTCTAGGTGTCCCTAGTAGGAGGAGTGTTGTCTTTTGAGGGTTTTCAGTGGATTACACCCACAAAATCCTATAATAAAAGAAAGAAAATGAAAGTTAAGTACAAAGATAAGAACTATAAAAGAAATAACTTGAAAATAAGAGTTTCCAACTACACCAGTTTTTCAGTTGCCATGAGCTCTATCTTAATGGTCGTGAAAAGATGTTAGAAATCACATCATCCCTCAATAAAATATCGCCTTTAGCCTTCCTCCCTACCATTCATCCAAACATCGATCATATACCCCTACATGTGTGTAAAAGATATCTCTACACTTAGAGAATTCAATTAAAGCTATCATACTCTTGTCCATATTCCTTAGTACTTTTTAGTTAGTGAATATTATCAGATGGAATTACTAACACATTCTTCATGCGACCGTTAATACTTCTTGAGGTACTAACCGACCGATTACTAAATGTGCTCGCTCATTAAGACATAATATTCTCATCTTGCAACACCTGAGGCTTAGCAGTGGCTCCCAAACCAGTTGGTCTAAGGCACTAGGTGATAAAGCACCATCGCTATATTTTTTATGCTGTCTTAAGTAATTACAAAATCAGTGTTCATTTTTCTTCACCATTTTTTTTATTTTATTTTTCTTCATACCAAGGCTTTTAGACAAGAGCTTTTCAAGGCATTCTCTACTATCCCAAGTTTCAAAATGTGTGAAAGTGAGTATAGTAGGGTATCAACGTTCAAATGTTTGGACTTAAGAAAAGAGACTATTTTTCAGACTTATTTTTATCCTCATATTAGTAATTTCCTTCATCTTACTAACCCTTGGGACAATAGCTCATAACTACTTATTACTAGTTTCGTTTAAGAAAACATCTAACTTTTTTGCTTTTCTCAAACTATTCCTATCTTTCATATGTAATTTTTCACTTTCTAATCTTCTATTATCAAAAAAAAAATTTGTACTTATATTTATGATAATGCAAAATAATGCGTGAATAAGCACAAACCTCCCCCAAACCTGTTTGCAACAGTGTCCTCACTGATGTCACCTGTTAAGCTGTAAAAAAACTGTAGACTTGGGAGGAAAATTAGTAACGGGGACAAGAAATATTGACAGTAAAATCCTCCCCCAAACTTATTGTTGGCTCACAATTTTTGTAAAAATTTATTTTCTTTCAAGAGCCAAAAGATTTTTCTCCCCCCCCCCCCAAACTTGAGTAAAATAGTATTAAATGTTTAAAATTATAAAGAGGGGTAAAGTTATTGGTCAATATAAAGCTTTACAAAGACCAAAAGTCAACACCAACCATTCAAATATTTTATCGATGTAACGCACTGGTTGGTAGAAGATTATGTCACCTATCGACGTGAAGAAGTGGGGAGGAGATAAGAGGTGTAATAGAACGGGTTTATGTCTCGGTGTATAGAAACGAAACAATGATGATAGATTACTCGCATTCTCGTTATTGATAAGAAGAAGGGGTGGCGGTTCAACTTAGTTGTGTTGGGGTTGACTCATCACAACGCCCATGTCTTCTAAGAATGCGAGTTTTTCAGCGAAGATTTCTTCAAAACTTTCATCGATATCCCGAATAAGAATCTCATCGGAAAGAACAGGATGATACTCGGACTCAATAAATGGTTCATGTTTAGCGTTAGATGTTGACCCGGACAACTATATAGAAGCGTATGGGTATAATAAATAGCAGGGTCAAAAAATAACGTACTAGCGGGTCAAGATCAGTATCGTGAAGCTATTCAAATTCGCTGCTGTCGGAATCTGTCGCTTCGACAGAAAATACTTGAGCATAGAGTTCGGAGGGTTCACTTCCTAACTTGTAAGTGTTAAGCTCAATTGACATCTTCCCGAAAGATAGGTTCATAGAGCCATTACGATAATTGATTACAGCGTTGGAAGTCACTAGAAAAGGCCGACCTAGAATCACCGGGATTTGGTTTCGGGGGTTTGCTACAGGCTGTGTATCTATAATGATAAAGTCCACAGGAAATATAAATTCCCCGAATTTGATTAACACATCCTCTACCTCACCCCTAGGTTTGGTGATATATCGATCGGCCATCTGAAGAGTGCAGTGCGTCGGTTTTATCTCTCCGATCCCTAATTGCACATAGATTGAATATGGAAGCAAGTAAGACTAGCGCCTAAATCGAGTAGAGCATGATTGATATTTTTACCCCTAATAGAAATAGATATAGTAGGACTTCCGGGGTCCTTTCGTTTCTTGGGTATTTGTTGGGTAAACGTAGTGCTCACATTACTCGCTAAGAAAACTTTTTTAGGCACTTGAATTTTTTTCTTCCTAGTGCACAAGTCCTTTAGGATTTTCGCGTAATACGGAACTTGCTGAACAGCATCTAGGAAAGGAATATTTATGTTAACTTGCTTAAAAATTTCCACAATCTTCTCCATTTATGGACTTGGTCTGTTGCCCCTTAACCTGTGTGGATAAGGAGCTTTATCAATAAGGGTTGGGTCCAACATTGGAGAAGATTGTGGGGGTGGAATGGATCCCAGAATTGGAGTTGGGATCGTTTTAGGTTGACTAAAGGAAATGGGTTAAGGGTTCGAGCCTAGTGGAAAAAGGAGAATAGGCTCGGAAGAAGTTGTTGGATTAGACGAAGTAGTAGAATAAGTAGAAGCCGGGGTATCATTAATATCATCAACGTCATCAACATGTTCACCGACTTAATTGTTCAACACTCTGTAGGGTTCCTAGGCACACTAATGAGGTCTCACAAGTGATCAGACATGGCCAATTCAAAATTTTCCATGTGCCTACAAACCCTAATACGGATCGTTAACTAGATGTATAGGCGATGCAATGCGAGTTAACTACTTTAACTAAGAGGAAAGTGATTACAACCTTTGTAGATCCGGTCCTCCACCTCTCTAGCTCTGTGTTGACGACCCTCCGCTGTACCCTTCGGATCCTGGACTCTCGCGGTGGTTTCATCGAAGAATTGATCGGGCTAAGTCGTCGACTTCGATGCCGAAGATGATCTACGTCGAGGTAACTCAAGATCAAACTCCAACTTCACCAAGTCATGAAACTTGTGAAGAAAACACCCTATACTACTTGGCAAGTGGTAGAGGATGAAGAAATAGGAAGTGGGTTCACTTTAGAATTGGATTTCTCACTCTTTTTCTCAAGTTGCCATTAATGGAGGCTGTTAGTTGTATGTATGCCCTAGAGGCCAGTATTGTACAGATTATGTATATTATATTGGATGCTTGGACATATATAGAGATGACTTTCTTGCTCGACATGATAGTATGCTATCTGGTTGATCTTTATCTTAACATGTACACTAGTCTCTTTATACTGTCTTATAGTTACATGTTGGTAAAGCCCTTAGGATATGTACTTGACTACCTGGACTGTGATGCAGATCATACTAGTGGGGACATGGTAGTCCATAAGTACATCCTTCAAGGTCCCTAGCCGTGGGTGTATCGAGACGGGGCATCGATATACCAGAGTAGACTAGCGTATACGCTTCTTGACCCATGAGATGGGCGATGGATGATCCCATATCCATTGGTGTTTGACATCAGAGATGGTATACGGGTGCTCAGTGGAGACTGAGTACACTGGACGGACTCGCCGAGAACTCCCAGATGGTATTATACCTCACGTCAGATGGCAGTTCTCAGGTGACACTTGTACAGGTTAGTCTGTAGACCCGAGATCGTCATAGAGTCTTGTGTGATTCCCACTGTGCTTTGATCTCCACCTTACCACGTCCATGAGGGCGTGCAAAACGGTGGTCTTTGGGTACAGTCCCGAGTCACATGGAGACAATGAGCGATAGGAGGGGTTTCGTCTCTCCCGGTATTGGGGGTGATGTTGCGCTGTGCTCGATTGGCCGTAACAGGGAAGTCCCTGGCCAGGGCTGATCAGAGATTTGCTGGTAAGTGTTACCAGTAGTTTCTCGACCCGTTATGAGCCTCACATCGGCACGACTTATCGGTTATTGGGGTATGACGTTTACCACCCCTAAACTTGATATGCGACATATCAGACGAAGAGACCGGACTGTATGGTAAGTGTCACTGGTCGGATTCGCAGGAGTGTGAGCGGGCTAGCTCGTCGATCTCCTGATCGCTCAATACCCGGGTGGCCGTTACGTTTAGCAGACCGCTTGCGGCTTGTGGGTGCTTGATATGATCATCATCTGCTACCGGCGTATTGACGAGTCTTTAGAGTCCTACACAGAGGTTTCCTGGTTCAAGCGAAACGAAATAGGAGCGCATATGAGATGTGTGCAGGACCGAGAATAATGCATGTATGTGATACCGCATTTCATTCTCGCGATATATGTTTTCGATTGGTTATATTCGATATGACCTAGTTATCGAATCATTGATTCGATAAATCGATACATTGAATACTAGTCGGTTATGTGCCACATGACCGGATCATTGAATCAAATGTTGATTTAATGATTTAATGTATAATTATATATTTGATATATTACTTTGCATTAACTAGTATTGGTTCACTTTAAACGGATTTTTCTCACTTGGTGTGCACATTGTATATGTGATATGTTTTGTGTACACTTGTTTGTATCATGATTGATGATGCATAATAACTTGGCTTTGTGTGAAGAATTGGACCATGGTTATGATAAGGGTTAGGGTTTTTGATTATTCACTTAATTATTTATCCATTATTTATTCTTTTAATTAGGTGAAAGAAAACAAAAAGGGTTTCTTTTCTTCATGAAGCTTATTGAAGCTTCATGAAACTTTGACCAAAGTCATCCCTTTTGTCTTCATCCTTAACCCTAACCACTAATCTAACCTTGGTCAATTCTCTACACATAACCATGGTTTACTTTATGATAAGTATTGATTTTCCTTTTTATTTCAATTACTTATCATAACATTATCATCATCTTCTTCATCATCTTCTTCTTCTTCAAACTTGCTACTCCAATGGCAACTTGAGTTTTAGTGAGAGAAATCCAAATCTAAAGAGAACCCACCTCCTATTTCTTCACCCTCTACTTCTTGCCAAGTTGTTTTGGGTGTTTACTTCACAAGTTTCACAAGTTTGTGAAGTCGGAGTTTGAACTTGCGATGCCTCGACGTAGATCGTCTTTGACACGAAGCCGGCGACCTAGTTCACCCATTTCTCCGACGAAGCCGACGCTTGAGCCCGGGGTTCGACATGGACAGCGAGGAGACTTCGTTGCGGAGCCGTGGAGGTGGATATCCGGATCTACAAAGGTTGTAATTTCCATATCCTTATAGTTAAGTGTTAACAAGTTTTCATTTCGCCTAAACATCTAGTCTAAGATCCGTAGTCTAGGGTTTCTCGGCACCAAATTTTTTAAATTGGCATGTTCGATGCCTTGTGAGACCTTACTAGGGTGCCCAGGAACCTTTCACTGGTATCAGAGCCTAGCTAGAGCCTTAGGCGAAGTCTAGACGGATTTTGAAGTCCGATCGAACCCGAAAGTCCAAAATTTCCATGCTCTCTGTACATTTTTGAAAACAGTGAGTTTTTCAACATTAAAAATATTCAGAAAATCAAGCAGGGTTTTATATGAATTACTGTGAAATCCGAGGTCCTAATTCAAAATTTCCAGCGCGGAACCGCGGCACGTGCTATGCATGGTGCGGCGGTTCCGCGGCCTTACTGTTCATTTGTGCACTTTAGAATTCACAGTAACTCTCATTTTTCTGTGGTGGTTTTCCTGGACATTTTTAATAGTCATTCAAGAGTTGAATTTTCTGGGGTTGTTTTGGGGATTCGGTATTTCGATCGGATTATCAAATTTCGTCTTTTGTGTTTTTCCGGATAATTTCCAGAATATGTTAAAAAAGTTCGACCGAATATAAATACCCAATTTTTCCCCTGTCGGGAAATTTCCAAGTGTTGGATTTTTCCGAAGTTTAACGGCGTTCTAAGTAGTCCAAGTAACGCGATGGACCCTCTAGAAGACAACAAACCTTAACTCGATTATGTGACCGTCTTGAACTGCCCTTTGAACCTTCGGGTTTGGGGCAGTACGGCGTGCCACATGTGAGGCGTTGGCTTGACCCTTCTACGGCTGGACCGTCGGTACTGAGGCACGAACTGAATGTTGTTAGACTTATTTCATGTGTTGGACTGTATCGGGAAAACTTGGGTATTCGACTGTTCGATCGGAAAGTTTAACATTATCTGTTTATCTGGAATGTGATACAATAATTGGAATTCACAAACAGTTATGAGATAACTGAATGAATGTTATAAATTTAGCAGTTTAGTCCCATATGATATTGAAATGAGTTTTCGATAATGAGACTAAAATGCGGGATTTATATCTGTTAGGCATGTGATGTCTAAGTATTTCATTTGATTAGGCATGTGATGTCTAAAGAAGTTGCGGATTCCAATTGTTGTAGTTTTACACTTTCTTTTCTGTGACCGTAAGTGTAGTATGTTCATATCGCCGGTTTCGTTACTATACGTCAACGACAATTGGGGTATGCATACTTACTTATGTTGATGACATGTGATGTTATGTGTTGCTGGATATGTTATATTGGATCGTCGTATTCGAATAGCCGGGGGGTTTTTATGTGAGATGAGTGTCTTTCATTTTCATTCATGTAAAAACTTGTATGTAATATTCTTTTATTTGGGGCACTTCCAGGTAGCGGAAGTTGTCACCCTTTGTATATTATTTACTTTTCCGCATTATGATAGACCCAAGGAGGGGAGCATAAGTAACCGGGTTCTGGGGTCCAGTGGGAGACCAACTCGAGGAGTCGAGTCCGGGTCTCCTAACCCTAGAATTGGCAGGGTTGCTTGCCGCTCTCGTAGGGGTCTAGGGGTGTGGGATTGGCTATTCATCACGACCGTGGAATCCGTGTTTTATACTGGCTCGTATTGAAAACACGGACGTCCTAGTATATCCAATGTTTCATATGTTTCTTCTGCTGCGATATCTGTGATGTGATCATGTGATGTTCTGTAATGGATATAGTATATAGTATATATGATATATTATATAGACGTTACTTATGTTTTACACCCGCGCTAGCCCTGCCCTGCTCTGTCGTTAGTTACCTAACCTAACGGTGCACGAGGGGACATCGAGGCGAATGCGGATGGCATAAGTGTACGTCATATCTATCTGTGATGTTTAGGTATTTAAATGATGGGACTTCATTAATGTGATTAATGAAAGATAAGAAACCTAAGATGTTGTAGAATCAGATTTTAAATAAAACAGGTAGCTACAGTTCTTGCTTTGCATAGCGGTATATATGATATACCCTGCACCTTATTCGATGAGGAAAGGACCGAGATCCCTTCACCGGGAGTGACTCCTTTAGCAATAACTGGCAGATGCTACACACTCGGTATGCTTTTGACTGCTTTTGGGTTTTTGCTTTGCACAGCGATATATATGATATATCCCACACCTCATTCGACGAGGAAAGGACCGAGATCCCTTCGCCGGGAGTGACTCCTTTAGCAAAACTAGAAAAGCCTCAAAATCACTCCATTTCAAAACTTCATTTAATTCTACAACGATATCAAGTTCATTACGCAATAGGTTTTCAGAAAAACCTACGTAGCCCTCCGTCATTTCAGATAGGTTACATATAGTATCCGTGCTACATTTGTTGGCTTTCGTCAAGGTGTAGTGTGCGGTAGCTATGTGCTGTTTATCTGCTGCATATGATGCGACTGGATTAGGGTAGTCGTACGGCTTTGTTGGCTTTCGTCAAGGGTCGTGCGGGTGGGTTTAATTCAGTCAAGAAATGTACGGGTTGAACTTGACTAGCGGGCTGTGGTTTGTTGGCTTTCGTCAAGGTCATAGCACGCTAGGGGCAAAAGCATTATCGGGAATTTCAAGTGTTGAAATTTGCAATGAGATTGCATACCTTCTATGAGATAGTTGGATCCCGACACCCACTGCGAGTAAGAGTTACTCCTGGGAGAGTTTTACACAGTGCAATTAGCCGATCAAGTAGGTGTCTAGAAAGGTGTTAACGAGGTTACGCCTCTGGGAAAACGAGGTTTACATTAATTAGGTTCGTGCGAAAGCACGGGGGACCTCCCTCAAAGTACCGACACTGGCCTGGCTGAAAGATTGGCGAACTTGTAGTGTGTAATTAATCCCGGCTAGTCTTTCCTTTTAGGGTTTGGAGGAAGATTTGATAAAAAGCAGTGGGAGCCATCCTGATTAGATAAGATAATAACCAATCTGATCTTGCACGAGCATACGCTAAAGTGTTTTCTTCTCTCTCTCTCCAGGTAGCGATCAGTTCATGCCTTAATCAAGATAATAATATGGATGTATTGACCGAACCCGCATGTTATACTGTGCTGGGGAACGTTGGTTCCGTTCTTTCTTATAAGAGTTATAGGAATGAACAGGATATAGGGGAATACCAGGATTCCCATGCCACCCGAATGAAGAAAGTACATGTTGATGCATTTTCTTCGGGTGTGTTCGTTACTGAGAACTGTTTCTCTATTTGCTCTACGTCCTGGGTATTGGATACCGGGTCGGGATCCCACATATGTAATCAGTTACATGGGCTAAGGAAAGGTAGAGAACTTGGAGAAGGTGATAAAGACATTAGAGTTGGAAATGGTGCAATTGTTGCAGCTAAGACTGTCGGGGAATATCACCTTGTATTACCAACAGGTAATACATTGGTTCTGAACGAATGCTATTACATGCCGAACCTGATATGCAACATTATATCGGTTTCTTTATTAAGTAAAGAGGGATATAATTTTGTATTATAGGACAATGTTATGAACATTTTCCTTAACCAAAAGTTGGTTGGATCAGGCACGTTATGCAATGGCATTTATGTTCTAAATCAATCAACAGTTCTGAGCATAACAAACACACACAAGAGGAAGAGTTCTGAACTCAACGAATCCTTCTTGTGGCATTGTAGACTGGGTCACATCAATGTGACACGACTGGCTAAGTTGCATAAGGATGGATATTTGAAACCTTTTGAATTTTCATCTTATGACACTTGCCAGTCATGTCTCAAAGGCAAGATGACCAAAACTCCGTTTACGGGACACGGAGAAAGAGTTACCGAACTCTTGGGACTAATACATAGTGATGTATGTGGTCCCATGTCTACACATGCCAGGGATGGTTCTTCGTACTTCATTACATTCACTGACGATCTCTCAAGATACGGACATGTGTACTTGATAAGACACAAGTCTGAAGCTTTTGAGAAATTTAGAGAATATAAACAAGAAGTCGAAAACCAAACCGGAAAAAGTATTAAAATCCTTCGATCTGATCGAGGAGGTTAATACTTGAGCAATGAATTCCTGGACTTCCTAAAAGAGAATGGGATTCTCTCTCAGCTGACTCCTCCATATACACCACAGCACAACGGTGTATCAGAACGGAGGAACCGCACCTTATTAGATATGGTGCGCTCTATGATGAGCACAGCTGAGTTACCTATTTCCTTCTGGGGGTATGCGCTTGAGACAGCCATACATCTATTGAATATGGTCCCCACCAAATCTGTGCCTACCACTCCATATGAGATATGGAAAGGGAAGAGACCAAGTCTTAACTATGTTAAGATATGGGGTTGTCCAGCCTATGTCAAACGACAAAATCCGGACAAACTCGAGGCACGGTCTGTTCTATGCAAATTTGTAGGATATCCCAAGAATTCTCAAGGGTATATCTTCTACCACCCTGAGGAACAAAGAGTGTTTGTTTCTCGGCATGCCACCTTTTTAGAAAAGGAATTTCTTGAAAAAGAGATTAGTGGTCATGAGGTAGAACTGGAAGAGGTTCCAGCTGCAGAAGCTACAACAGAAGATCTGGTGGAACCAGAGGATTCCGTAGTTCCCGATGAACCCCAGCCTCTCCGCCGATCTAGTAGGGTTTCTCGTCCACCAGAGAGATACTACGGTTTTCTCATTGACGGTGGAAGCGAGGATTGCATCATGGAGGATGATGACCCAACTAGCTTCGAGCAGGCCATCACGAGTGGGGACTCAGTGAAATGGCTGGACGCTATGCGGTCCGAGATGGAATCCATGTACACCAACAAAGTATGGACTTTGGAAGTTGCTCCTGAAGGGGTAAAACCCATTGGGAGCAAGTGGATCTTCAAGAAGAAACTTGGTGTAGATGGGAAAGTGGAGACTTTCAAAGCTAGACTTGTAGCAAAGGGTTTTCGTCAAAGACCAGGTGTGGACTATGACGAGACCTTTTCTCCAGTGGCTATGCTTAAATCCATCCGGATCATGCTTGCCATCGCTGCTTATCATGATTACGAAATCTGGCAAATGGATGTTAAGACCGCCTTTCTAAATGGTGATTTAGAAGAGTGCGTGTACATGACTCAGCCAGAGGGCTTCGTAGACAGTGGGAGCAGCGGGAAGGTGTGCAAGCTGCTTAAATCCATTTATGGATTAAAGCAAGCATCGCGGAGTTGGAACATCTGCTTTGACGTCGTTATCAAAGAGTTTGATTTCGTCAAAAATCCAGATGAACCTTGTATCTACAGGAAGGTGGCAGAGAGTAAGGTTGTCTTCCTCGTATTGTACGTGGACGACATACTCTTGATAGGAAATGATATTCCTATGCTGCAATCGGTTAAGCTCTTCTTATCACAAAGATTCTCAATGAAAGATCTTGGTGATGCCTCCTGCATATTAGGGATCAGGATCTATAGAGATAGATCCAAACGGATTTTGGGATTGTCCCAATCCAGGTACATTGACACCATACTAAAGAGGTTTAGTATGGAAGAGTCCAAACGTGGGAACTTGCCCACGATCTCTGGAGTCACTCTCTCCAAAGAGATGTCTCCCAAGACTGATTTGGAGAGAGCTCGCATGCAAGGTATACCCTATGCTTCGGCAGTAGGCTCTATCATGTATGCGATGCTATGTACCAGACCCGATGTAGCATACTCACTAAGTATAGTGAGCAGGTATCAAGCTGATCCTGGAGAGAGTCACTGGACAGCTGTGAAGAGCATTCTCAAGTACTTGCGAAGGACTAGAGATATGTTCTAGGTGTATGGTAACGGAGAACTCCAAGTGGAGTCCTTTACCGATTCGAGCTTCCAGAGTGATAAGGACGACTCTAAGTCGCAGTCGGGCTTTGTCTTTACCCTTTACGGAGGGGCGGTTAGCTGGAAGAGTTCCAAGCAGGAAACCGTGGCAGACTCGACGATGGAGGCTGAATACATCGCTGCCAACGATGCTGCCAAAGAAGCTGTCTGGATCAAGAAGTTCATTACTGAACTTGGAGTGGTTCCATCCATTGAGCATCCAATACCTTTGTATTGCGATAACAATGGAGCGGTGGCTTTGGCCAAGGAACCCAGGTCCCATCAGCGATCCAGGCATATTCTGAGGCGGTATCACCTGATCCGGGAGATAGTTGATCGCCGGGAGATCGAGGTCAGGAGGGTTGACACGAAGAACAACACGGCGGATCCACTCACAAAGGCCATTCCCCAGATACAGTTTGAGAGACTCTTCGGGATGCTCGGTATGAGATACTACAGCAGCTGGCCCTAGTGCAAGTGGGAGATTGTTAGTTGTATGTATGCCCTAGAGGCCAGTATTGTACAGATTATGTATATTATATTGGACGCTTGGACATATATAGAGATGACTTTCTTGCTCGACATGATAGTATTCTATCTGGTTGATCTTTATCTTAACATGTACACTAGTCTCTTTATACTGTCTTATAGTTACATGTTGGTAAAGCCCTTAGGATATGTACTTGACTACCTGGACTGTGATGCAGATCATACTAGTGGGGACATGGTAGTCCATAAGTACATCCTTCAAGGTCCCTAGCCGTGGGTGTATCGAGACGGGGCATCGATATACCAGAGTAGACTAGCGTATACGCTTCTTGACCCATGAGATGGGCGATGGATGATCCCATATCCATTGGTGTTTGACATCAGAGATGGTATACGGGTGCTCAGTGGAGACTGAGTACACTGGACGGACTCGCCGAGAACTCCCAGATGGTATTATACCTCACGTCAGATGGCAGTTCTCAGGTGACACTTGTACAGGTTAGTCTGTAGACCCGAGATCGTCATAGAGTCTTGTGTGATTCCCACTGTGCTTTGATCTCCACCTTACCACGTCCATGAGGGCATGCAAAACGGTGGTCTTTGGGTACAGTCCCGAGTCACATGGAGACAATGAGCGATAGGAGGGGTTTCGTCTCTCCCGGTATTGGGGGTGATGTTGCGCTGTGCTCGATTGGCCGTAACAGGGAAGTCCCTGGCCAGGGCTGATCAGAGATTTGCTGGTAAGTGTTACCAGTAGTTTCTCGACCCGTTATGAGCCTCACATCGGCACGACTTATCGGTTATTGGGGTATGACGTTTACCACCCCTAGACTTGATATGCGACATATCAGACGAAGAGACCGGACTGTATGGTAAGTGTCACTGGTCGGATTCGCAGGAGTGTGAGCGGGCTAGCTCGTCGATCTCCTGATCGCTCAATACCCGGGTGGCCGTTACGTTTAGCAGACCGCTTGCGGCTTGTGGGTGCTTGATATGATCATCATCTGCTACCGGCGTATTGACGAGTCTTTAGAGTCCTACACAGAGGTTTCCTGGTTCAAGCGAAACGAAATAGGAGCGCATATGAGATGTGTGCAGGACCGAGAATAATGCGTGTATGTGATACCGCATTTCATTCTCGCGATATATGTTTTCGATTGGTTATATTCGATATGACCTAGTTATCGAATCATTGATTCGATAAATCGATACATTGAATACTAGTCGGTTATGTGCCACATGACCGGATCATTGAATCAAATGTTGATTTAATGATTTAATGTATAATTATATATTTGATATATTACTTTGCATTAACTAGTATTGGTTCACTTTAAACGGATTTTTCTCACTTGGTGTGCACATTGTATATGTGATATGTTTTGTGTACACTTGTTTGTATTATGATTGATGATGCATAATAACTTGGCTTTGTGTGAAGAATTGGACCATGGTTATGATAAGGGTTAGGGTTTTTGATTATTCACTTAATTATTTATCCATTATTTATTCTTTTAATTAGGTGAAAGAAAACAAAAAGGGTTTCTTTTCTTCATGAAGCTTATTGAAGCTTCATGAAACTTTGACCAAAGTCATCCCTTTTGTCTTCATCCTTAACCCTAACCACTAATCTAACCTTGGTCAATTCTCTACACATAACCATGGTTTACTTTATGATAAGTATTGATTTTCCTTTTTATTTCAATTACTTATCATAACATTATCATCATCTTCTTCATCTTCTTCTTCTTCTTCAAGCTTGCTACTCCAATGGCAACTTGAGTTTTAGTGAGAGAAATCCAAATCTAAAGAGAACCCACCTCCTATTTCTTCACCCTCTACTTCTTGCCAAGTTGTTTTGGGTGTTTACTTCACAAGTTTCACAAGTTTGTGAAGTCGGAGTTTGAACTTGCGATGCCTCGACGTAGATCGTCTTTGACACGAAGCCGGCGACCTAGTTCACCCATTTCTCCGACGAAGCCGACGCTTGAGCCCGGGGTTCGACATGGACAGCGAGGAGACTTCGTTGCGGAGCCGTAGAGGTGGATATCCGGATCTACAAAGGTTGTAATTTCCATATCCTTATAGTTAAGTGTTAACTAGTTTTCATTTCGCCTAAACATCTAGTCTAAGATCCGTAGTCTAGGGTTTCTCGGCACCAAATTTTTTAAATTGGCATGTTCGATGCCTTGTGAGACCTTACTAGGGTGCCCAGGAACCTTTCAGAGGCAAGGTTTTCTTCTTGTTGATGAAGAAGAAGAAGAAGAAAAAGAATATGATAAGTCTTTTAAAAATAGGAAATAAAATCATACTTATCATATACACAACCATGGTCAAGTGTAGAGAATTAACTAAGGTTAGGTGAATGGTTAGGTTTAGGAAAAGAACAAGAATGGTCAAAGCTTCTTGAAACATCTAAGAAAAGAACAAAAGAAGCAACCATATCATTTTCTTTTCCTAAAATAAAGAATAAATAAATAAACTAAATAATCAAGAGAAGATGATAAAACCCTAACCATTCACTTAACCAAGATTTAAGTCTTACACAAACCCAAGTTAGCAAGTATCATCAAACATGATACAAACAAGTGCACAAAAGTATATCACATATACAACTTGTGAACTTCAAGTGAGAAAATTCATTTAAAGTGAACAAATACTAGTTAATGCAAATTAATATATCAAATATATAATTATGCATTAAATCATTAAATCAATACTTGATTTAACGATCCGGTCATATCGCACTAATATCCAATGTATCGGCTTATCGAATCAATCCTTGATTCGATAACTAGGTTATATCGCATACAACCAATCGATACATTCATCGCGAGAATAGAATACGATATCACATACACGCATTATTCTCGGTCCTGCACATATCTCATATGCGCTCCTATTTCGTTTCGCTTGAGCCACAGGACTCTAAAGACTCGTCAATACGCCGGCAGCAGGTGATGATCATATCAAACACCCACAAGCCGCAAGCGGTCTGCTAAACGTAACGGCCACCCGGGTATTGAGCGATCAGAAGATCGACGAGCAAGCCCGCTCACACTCCTGTGAATCCAACCAGTAACACTTACCGTACAGTCCGGTCTGTTCGTCTAATATGCCGCATACCTCGCCTAGGGGTGGTAAACGTCAGACCCCGGTAGCTCGATAAGTCATGCCGATATAAGGTCCATAACAATAGTGAAACTACTGATAACTCTTACCAGTATATCACAGCAACCCTGGCCAGGGATTTCCTGTTATGGCCAGTCGTGCATAGCGCAACATCAACCCCTAATACCGGGAGAGACGAATCCCCTCCTATCGCTCATTGCCTCCATGTGAATCGGGACTGTACCCAAAAACCACCTGTTTGCACGACTCAGTAGAGCCATGGTAGGGTGGAAATCAAAGCACAGTGGGAGACACACAAGACTCTATGACGATCTCGGGTCAACAGACTAAGCTGCACCAGTGTCACCAGAGAACTGCCATCTGACGTGAGGTATAATACCATCTGGGAGTTCTCGGCGAGTCCGTTCAGTGTACCCAGTCTCCACTGAGCACCCGCATACCATCTCTGATGTCAAACACCAATGGATATGGGATCATTCATCGCCCATCACCTGGGTCGAGAAGATATACGCTAGTCTACTCTGGAATATCGATGCCCCGTCTCGATATTCCCACGACTAGGAATATTGAAGGATGTACTCATGGACTACCCAGGCCCCACTAGTATGATCTACATCATAGTCCTGGAAGTCGAGTACACATCCTAAGGGCTTTATCAACATGTAACAGAGAGACAGAAAGTATACATGTTAAGATAAAGAGCAACCATATAGCGTACTATCATGTCGAGCAAGAAAGTCCTACCTATATATGTCCCAGCATCCACTACAATATACATCCAATGTACAGTAATGGCCTCTAGGGCATACATATAAGTAACACACTCTTCCCGATCTCAACGTGATGACGGTACTCACATTATAACTTTATGAGTGGTCGGGATTTGGTAGAGGTTGAGACGAAAGTTTCCCTTTCTCTCTCGCACTCATCGCGGCATTTAACTGTGCAAGTTGTGCTTCTATTGATTTTATACTTTCATCGTTGGAAGCGGTGATCTGCATTAACTTTTGGATAGAAGATGTTAAAGTATCCTTCGTTCGTATAGAATGTTTAATAAATGTATCCACGCTTCGTTCGAGTGCGGAGAGTTTTTCGGTAGCAGCCGTTTGGAAAGAATCATTAATCAGTGCAGAATTGTTGGCTGGATTTTGAAAAGTTTGCGATTGAAAGGGGTGCTGACTTTGTGGTGGTGGCTGCTGTTGCTGTAGAGGAGGTTTTTTTGATAGTTTCTTAGGAACTGGTTTTGATTTTGAGGTTGGTTTTGGTTCCAAGAAAAATTAGGATGATTCCTCCATCCCTGATTGTATGTGGAAGAATAAGGATCGTTTCTAGGTCGTTGCTGAAGAGTAGTATTAATTTGTTCTTGATCTTGAAACGGAGGATTCAAAGGACATTCTTCTGTCAGATGTGATGGGTAGGAACAGCAACCACACACGGTTTTGGGGAGCGTAACCTGGTTTAGGGAGGCTGAAGAGACTTTGTTCTCTATAGCGTCAAGTTTCCTTTGTATCGCGGCCATTTCAGCTTTCACTGCGATGGAAATATCGAGCTGATGGATACCTTCCCTAGACAATGTTGGTCTAACGCTTTCCCACTGCAAAGTTTGTTCAGCGAGATCTTCTAGGAATTGCCAAGCTTTCCCATCGTCTTTAGACATGAAATGGCATTGACAAATGGTTTCAAGTATCTGCTTTGTCACTGGAGTAACCCCCTCATATATAATTCGACAAAGGTCCCATATATTAATTCCGTGATAAGGGCGTTGGATTAGCAGATCTTTAAACCGTTCAAAGCATTTCCAAAATGGTTCATTGGAAAGCTGGGTAAACTGCTTAATCTCGCTTCGAACACTGGCGGTCATATGATTGGGATAAAATTTCTTAAGGAATGCTATAACGAATTCATCACAATTGGCAATAGAGTGTGCGGCAGTGTTATAAATCCATTTTTCTGCAAGATCGCATAAGGTAAAAGGGAGACGATGTAATCTCATACCATCCACAGAAAGTTGTGACGTACCCATCATTACGCGTACATTTTCGAATCTGGGGATAAAAACGTATGCGTCTTCAAACTCAAGCCCGTGAAATTTGGGCAACAGTTTGATGAAGTGGGGTTTAATTTCAAAATTATCCACATTGGCTGGTGAAATAGATAGACAAGTAGGAAGGGGTCCACGCACGAGGTAGCATCTCTCTTGGAGAGATATGCGCGGTGGATTCTGCACACCTATAGGTGGTGGCAGGGTGGTGGTGGTAAAATCCGATGGAGAACCGTCCATCTCGGATGTGGTGGTTGGAGGGGAAAAGGAAGATGAAGAAGTACCGACTTCGGAATCGATAGCAGAAACGCGGACAAGACGGGCACTAGAATCCCGTATCCAGCCGAGCATGCACTAAGCGGGTTTAGCGCACATGGCAGCGTGTGAGAACGATTAAAAATGGTTTGTTTTGAAAAATTTCGGACATGAGACAAATCACACAAAAATGCACAATCAACCCTAGAACTAAGGTCACCTAGGTCAAGTCACTAGACCGCTCCTAGACTTTCAAAGGACAAGTCGCAGGATCAATCCTCTACCATCTTTTTATCGCTCTTGTGGCCAGATAAGTGTCAGGTAAGTGGGAGGTATTCGCAATACGATTCACCGAAAATAACGGGCCTAATTAAGTAACCACTTTCCTAGACACACTTCCCTAGAGACCACAAAAGAAATGCGGATAAGCGATAGATTACCCATGACCCTCCTCTGTCCTTATTGAGCGCGACGGTCCTTAGAGTCTTAGTCTAGATATTTTTTAATTAATATAGGGTTATACAGATGCACATTTTATGATTTGTGGGACCTAGGAAGGGTGATGAAATCCCTACCTAATCTGAATTTTGGTCTTTCCCCTTAAAGTCCATATTAAAATATGCACAAACAAACCAATTACAAAATACGCAAAAGATTTTTGAGTGGCGGTATTTTGCAAAGAATCCTGCAGAAAAATATATTACTGGATTTCCAGAGGAGAGAGAAAGATATTAAGAAGACACCAGAGAATTTTGGCTAGGCAAGTCCACCAAGTAGACGCGGTTCCACGGCTAAATGAACAATATTGTGGCGGTTCTACCGCACTATGGTGCACTTCTAAGTTTTTCTTCAGTAGCCTTCTAAGTTTCTCTGAGTCTTGATGAATGTCTCTGAATCTTTAACCCTCGCTACAGTGACTCCAGATTCCCTCGCAAAAATCGCACACTAATCGTTAAATACACAATTTACTGTTTTATTTTATTTTTATGATATGGATCGAATAAGAATTCAACCCGAATAGCAAGAAAAAAATTACGCACGTATCTCCGGCAACGGCGCCATTTGATTGATCTGTGAAAAAGTGTTTTAGTAGTAACCGTAATCAATAACGGTGTCGCGTGTAGCTAGCCGAGATGAGTACGGGTCATCCGCAGGGATGCGTGGAACTTTTAATCTTGCTTTAGACGAGTTGAATAAAATAAAAGAAGAAAGGAGAATAGATTCTAGATCTGTTAGTTATATGTATGCCCTAGAGGCCATTACTATACATAGGATGTATATTGTAGTGGATGCTTGGACATATATAGGGAGGACTTTCTCGCTCGACATGATAGTATGCTATCTGGTTACTTTTTACCTTAACGTGTATACTGATTGTCTCTCTGTTACATGTTGGTAAAGCCCTTAGGATGTGTACTTGACTACCTGGACTATGATGCGGATCATACTAATGGGGACATGGTAGTCCATAAGTACATCCTTCAAGGTCCCTAGTCGTGGGTGTATCGAGACGGGGCATCGATATACCAAAGTAGACTAGCGTATACCTTCTCGACCCATATAGACGGGCGATGGATGATCCCATATCCATTGGTGTTTGACATCAGAGATGATATACGGGTGCTCGGTGGAGACTGGGTACACTGGACGGACTCGCCGAGAACTCCCAGATGGTATTATACCTTACGTCAGATGGCAGTTCTCTTGTGACACTGGTACAGAGTAGTCTGTTGACCCGAGATCGTCATAGAGTCTTGTATGATTCCCACTGTGCTTTGATTTCCACCTTACCACGTCCAAGAGGGCGTGCAAAACGGTGGCTTTTGGGTACAGTCCCGAATCACATGGAGGCAATGAGCGATAGGAGGGGATTCGTCTCTCCCGGTATAGGGAGTTGATGTTGCGCTGTGTTCGATTGGCTGTAACCGGAAATCCCTGGCCAGGGTTGCTGAGATTTACTGGTAA
This sequence comes from Agapanthus africanus, assembly GCA_030015575.1. Taxonomy (NCBI): domain Eukaryota; kingdom Viridiplantae; phylum Streptophyta; class Magnoliopsida; order Asparagales; family Amaryllidaceae; genus Agapanthus; species Agapanthus africanus. The sequence goes on from CM057350.1 coordinate 462,556,514, forward strand.
GTGTCACCAGTAGTTTCTCGAATTGTTATAGACCTCATATCGACACGACTTATCGAGCTATTGGGGTCTGACGTTTACCACCCCTAGGCGAGATATGCGACATATCAGACGAACAGACCGGACTGTACGGTAAGTGTTACTGGTTGGATTCACAGGAGTGTGAGCGGGCTTGCTCGTCGATCTTATGATCGCTCAATACCCGGGTGGCCGTTACGTTTGGCAGACCGCTTGCGGCTTGTAGGTGTTTGATATGATCATCATCTGCTACCGGCGTATTGACGAGTCTTTAGAATCCTACACAGAGGTTTCCTGGCTCAAGCGAAACGAAATAGGAGCGCATATGAGATATGTGCGGGACCGGGAATAATGCGTGTATGTGATACCGTATTTCATTCTCGCGATGAATGTGTCGAATGGTTGTATGCGATATAACCTAGTTATCGAATCAAGCATTGATTCGATAAAACGATACATTGTATACTAGTCGGTTGTGTGCGACATGACCGGATCATTGAATCAAGTGTTGATTTAATGATTTAATGCATAATTATATATTTGATATATTACTTTGCATTAACTAGTATTGGTTCACTTTAAATGGATTTTCTCACTTGAAGTTCACAAGTTGTATATGTGATATACTTTTGTGCACTTGATTGTATCATGTTTGATGATACATGCTTACTTGAGTTTGTGTAAAGATTAAACCATGGTTATTTAAATGGTTAGGGTTTTGTTTTTCATATCTATTTATTCATTTATTTATTTATTTATTTTTGGCAAAAGAAAAGAAAAATGGTGGCTTTCTTTGGATGCATGTTGAAGCTTCATGAAGCTTTGACTAAGTCACCATTTTTGTCTTCTTGCTTAACCCTAACCATTGACCTAACCCTAGTTTATTCTCTACACTTGACCATGGTTGGATTATGATAAGTATACATTTTATTTTCTTTTTGAAATATACTTATCATAACATTTTTTTTCATCTTCTTCTTCTTCTTCTTCTTCTTCTTCTTCTTCAAGAAGAAGCTTGCCTCCATCAATGGCAACTTGAGAAAATGAGTGAGAAATCCAATTCTAAAGTGAACCCACTTCCTATTTCTTCATCCTCTACCACTTGCCAAGTAGTATAGGGTGTTTTCTTCACAAGTTTCATGACGTGGTGAAGTGGGAGCTTGATCTTGCGATGCCTCGACGTAGATCATCTTCGGCATCGTAGTCGATGACCTAGCCCGCCCATTTCTCCGATGAAGCCGACGCTAGAGCCCGGGATCCGATTTGGACAGCGGAGGGACATCATCGTGGAGCTATGGAGGTGGAGAACCGGATCTACAAAGGTTGTATTTCCGTTCTTATAGTTAAGTTGTTAACTAGTTTCCCTTTTCGCCTAAAATCTAGTTAACGATCCGTATTAGGGTTTCTCAGCACCCGTAAAATTTGAAATTGGCATCGTTGATGCCTTGTGAGACCTCCTTAGTGTGCCTAGGAACCCTACAGTGGTATCAGAGCCTAGCTAGAGCCTTAGGCGATGCGTAGACGATGTTAGAAACCCGATCGAACCCCGAAACCCTAACTTTTAACCCTGTCTGGACTTTTTCTGAAAAAGTGGTTTTTTCCAAATTAAAAATGCTTAAAAAATTCAGCAGGAAATTCTAAGAATTACGGTGAAAAAATTACCTAATGATCTGTCTAAAGCGCGGCGGATCCGCGGCATTAGCCGCCTATTGCGGCGGTTCCGCGCCCATTTAGTCTCTTCAGTCAACCATTTTTGCACAGTAACTTCTTTATTTAAATGCTGAGTTTTATGGGAATTTTTAAAATTTACTCAAGAGTTGAGTTTTCTGGGTTGTATTAGGGACTCGGTATTTCGATCGGATTGTCTAATTTTGTCTGTGTGCTTTTCCGGATAACTTTAGAATATGTTAAAAAGTTCGACCGGATATAAATACCCACCTTTTCCCCTGTCGGGAAATTTCCAAGTGTTGGATTTTTCCGTGGTTTAATAACGTTCTAAGTAGTGCAAGTAGCGCGATGGTCCCTCTAGAAGACAACAAACCTTAACTCGATTATGTGACCGTCTTGAACTGCCCTTTGAACCTTAGGGTTTGGGGCAGTACGGCGTGCCACATGTGAGGCGTTGGCTTGACCCTTCTACGGCTGGACCGTTGGTACTGAGGCATGAACTGGATGTTTTTAAACTTGTTTCATGTGTTGATTTGTTTTGGGAAAACTTGGGTGTTTGGATGTTCGATCGGAAAGTTTAACATTTTCTATTTATCTGGAATGGGATACAATAATTGGAATTCACAAGTAGTTATGAGATAACTGAATGAATGTTATAAACATAGCAGTTTAGTCTCACTTGATCGGTTGCCACGGAATTTTGATGTGATCAAAAGTCCGTCGCAATCACGTAGCGTACGCGGATACTCGCCGAGTAAACTTAATAGACAGCCTCACTCCATAGCCCCGACCAAGTGACTGTAGGAGAACCCCGTCACCGAAAGCATCCGTTCGGGTACTCGCGGTAGTGGTGTTCCGTCTTGGTGCACTTCGTCGACGGCGTCGGGGGTGCGGCCGTCTACTAAAGTTTGCGACGAGTATTCGATCAGGATGTCGGGAATCTTGTTGAATTGCCCGACTTGATATTGAAAAGAGTTTTTGATTTTGAGACTAAAATGCGGGGTTTATAATTGTTAGGCATGTGATGTCTAAGGAATTCATTTGATTAGGCATGCGATGTCTATGTAGGTTGCGGATTCCAACTGTTGTAGTTTTACACTTTCTTTTCTGTGACCGTAAGTGTAATATGTGATATCGCCGGTTTCGTTGCTATATGTCAACGACAATTAGGATGCACATATTTACTTACGTTGATGACATGTGATGTTATGTGTTGCTGGATATGTTATATTGGATCGTCGTGTTTGAATAGCCGGGGGTTTTTATGTGAGATGAGTGTTTTTCATTTTCATTCATGTAAAAACTTGTATGTAATATTCTTTTATTGGGGCACTTCCAGGTTGCGGAAGATGTCACCCTTTGTATATTATTTACTTTTCCGCACTAGGATAGACCCAAGGAGGGGAGCACAAGTAACCGGGTTCTGGAGTCCAGTGGGAGACCAACTCGAGGAGTCGAGTCCGGGTCTCCTAACTCTAGAATTGGTAGGGTTGCTTGCCGCTCTCGTAGGGGTCTAGGGGTGTGGGTTTGGCTATTCATCACGACCGTGGAATCCGTGTTTTATACTGGCTCGTATTAAAAACACGGACGTCCTAGTATATCCAATGTTTCATATGATTCTTCTGCTGCGATATCTGTGATGTGATCATGTGATGTTCTGTGATGGATACTGTATATAGTATATATGATATATTATATAGGCGTTACTTATGTTTTACACCCGCGCTAGCCCTGCCCCGCTCTGCCGTTAGTTACCTAACCTAACGGTGCACGAGGGGACATCGAGGCGAATGCGGATGGCATAAGTGTACGTCGTATTTATCTGTGATGTTTAGGTACTTAAATGATGGGACTTCATTAATGTGATTAATGAAAGTAAAAGAAACCTGAAGATGTTGTAGAATCGACTTTCAAAAATAAAACAGGTAGCTACAGTTCTTGCTTTGCACAGCGGTATATGTGATATATCCTGCACCTTATTCGATGAGGAAAGGACCGAAATCCCTTCACCGGGAGTGACTCCTTTAGCAATAACTGGCAGATGCTACACACTCGGTTTATCTTTTGATTGCTTTTAAGAGTTTATGCTCTGCACAGTGATATATATGATATATCCCGCACCTTATTCGATGAGGAAAGGGCCGACGATCCCTTCACCGGGAGTGACCCCTTTAGCAAAACTAGAAAAGCCTCAAAAACACTACATTTCAAAATTCATTCGATCCTACAACGATATCAAGTTCTTTACGCAATAGGTTTTCATAAAAACCTGTCGTGGCCCTCCGTCATTTCAGATAAGTACTAGTTAGTATTCGTGCTGCGGTAGTTTGGCATTCGTCAAGGCATAGTGTACGGTAGCTAACTAGTATTTATCTGCTTATGCATATGATGCAGATTGGATTAGGGTATTCGTACGGCGTTGTTTGGCACTCGTCAAGGGTCGTGCGGGTGGGTTTAATTCAATCAAGAAATGTACGGGTTGAACTTGACTAGTGGACTATGGGTTGATTGGCATTCGTCAAGGTCATAGAACACTAGGGGCAAAATATTATCGGGAATTTCAAGTGTTGAAATTTGCAATGAGATTGCATACCTTCTATGAGATAGTTGGATCCCGATACCCACTGCGAGTAATTGTTACTCCTGGGAGAGTTTTACACATTACAATTAGCAGATCAAGTAGGTGTCTAGAAAAGTGTCAACGAGGTTACGCCTCTGGGAAAATGAGGTTTACATTAATTAGGTTCGTGCGAAAGCACGGGGGACCTCCCTCAAAGTACCGACACTGGCCTGGCTGAAAGATTGGCGAACTTGTAGTGTGTAACTAATCCCGGCTAGTCTTTCCTTTTAGGGTTTGAAGGAAGATTTGATAAAACCAGTGGGAGCCATCCTGATTAGATAAAATTATAACCAATCTATTCTTGCAAGAGCGCACGCTGAGTGTTTTCTTCTCTCTCTCTCCAGGTAGCGACCATATCACGCCTTAATCAAGATAATAATACGGATTATTGACCGAACCCGCTTGTTATACTGAGCTGGGGAACGTTGGTCCTGCTCCAACTTATAATTGTTATAAGACAGAGCAGGAAATTGGGGATTACCTGAATTCCCGTGCCGCCCAAACGAAGAGAGTGCATGCTGATGCATCATCTTCGGGTGTGTTCATTACAAAGAACTGTTTCTCAGTATCCTCTGAATCCAGGGTATTTGATACCGGATCAAGATCCCAGATATGTAATCTGTTACATAGGGCTACAAAAAGGTAGAAAAACTGAGAACGGATGATAGGTTTCATGAGACAGAAAACGGGGCAAGTGTTGCAGCCAAGTCTGTTGGTCACTGTCACCCTGTATTACCAATACATTGATTCTGAACAAATGCTATTAGATACCGAACCTGATATACAAAATCATATCACTCTCTTTATTAGTAAAGAAATGATAAAATTTTGTATTGTTGGATAATGTTTTGAACATTTCCTATATCAAAAGTTGATCGGATCAGGCACGTTATCTAAAAGCGTTGAAGTTCTAAATCAAACTACAGTTCTTAGTATACGGAACACACACAAGAGGAAGAGTTCAGAAATGAACGGATCCTTCTTGAGGTATTGTAGACAAGGTCATATCAATGCGACCCGACTGGCTGGAGTTACATAAAGATGCATATTTAAATTAGTTTGAATTTACATCTTGTGAAACTCGCCAGTCATGTCACAAAGATAATATGACCATAGCTCTGTTTATTGGAAACAGAGAAAGAGTTAGTGAACTCTTGGGACTGATACATGATGATGTATGAAAGGTCCCCTGTCTACACATGCCAAGACCGGTTCTTTTTACTTCATTACATTCTTTGATGATCTCTCAAGACTCAGACATATGTTCCTGTTGAAACACAAGTCTGAACCTTTTGAGATATTCACAGAATATAAGTTAGAAGTAGAGAACCAATACGGGTATAAGTATTATGTCCTTTGATGAGATCAAGGAGGAGAATACTTGAGCACGGAAATCCTGGACTATTCTAAAGGAGAATGAGATTCTCTCTCAGCATTACTCCTCCGTATACACCATAGCACGATGATATATCGGGGCGGAGCGATAACACCCTATGTGATTAGGTGTGCTCTATGATGAGTACTACTAAGTTACCTATTTCCTTTTTGGGAGTTATGCACTTGAGAAGCTGCATACCTATTGAATTGGGTTCAAATCAAATCAGTTGCCTACCACTTCATATTTGATATGATAAGGGAAGAGCCCATCTCTTAAGTTGGTTAAGATTTGGGGTTGTCCGGGCTATGTCTTAAAGCAAAATCCGGACAAGCTCGAGGCAAGGTCTGTAATGTAGAACTGGAAATGTTCCAGCTATACAAACTACGGCTGATGATTTGAAAGAACCAAAGGATTCAATAGTTACCAACGAACCTCAGCCTTTCCGCCGATCTAGTAAGGTTCCTCACCCACCTGAGAGATACTTCGGTTACTCTATGACAGTGGGAGCGAGGATTGTATCATGAGATGATGACCCAACTAGTTTCGAGCTGGCCATCAGGAGTGGGACTCTGTAAGAATGGCTGGATGTTTAGCGATCTGAGATGGAATCCATGTACACCAACAAAGTATGGACTTTAGTTGCTATATCTGAAGGGTTAAATCCCCATCAGGAGCAAGTATATCTTAAGAAGATTACTTGGTGTAGATGGAAAAGTTGAGACTTTCAAAGCTAGACTTGTTAAAGCTTTTCGTCATCGACCAGGCGTGGATAATGATGAAACCTTTTCAAGTGGCTATGCTTAAGTCCATCCAGATCCTACTTGCCACGGCTACATACCATGACTACGATATCTGGCGGTTGGGTGCCATGACTGCTTTTCTAAATGATGTTTTAGAAGAGAATGTCTATAAGTACACAGCCAGAGGGCTTCGTAGACAGTGGGAGCAGCGGAAACGTGTACAAGATGCTTTATAGGATAAAGCAGGTATCGCGGAGTTGGAACATCTGTTTTGATGTGTTAGTCAAAGAGTTTGACATCATCAAAATGGTAGATGAACCTTGTATAAACAAAAAGGTAGTAGGGAGTATAGTGACGATCCTCGTAGAGTACGTGGATGACATACTCTTGATAGGGAAGAAGTTTCCTATGCTACACTCGGTCAATCTCCGCTTATCACAATGATTCTCCATATAGGATCAAAGTGATACCTCCTAAATCCTGGGTTTTGGATCTATGAGATAGATCTAATTGGATGTTAGGATTCTCACTAGTTGTAGTGAGATGGTATCAATCGATCCTGGGGAGAATCACTGGAAGGGTTCCAGGGTGATAAGAACGACTGAAAGTCAGTCACAGGCATTGTCTTTACCTTCGGTAAAGGGACGGTATGTTGGAAGGGTTCCAAGCTAGATACCGTGGCATACTAGACGATAAAGGCTCGATACATCGCTACTTAAGATGCTACCAAAGAGGCAGTCTGGATGTATATTAGTTCATGAGATGAACTTAGTTCCACCCATTGTGTGACAATGGAGTTGTGGCTTAAGCCAAGGAACGTTCGTCCCATCAGTGATCCAGACATATTCTAAGGCAGTACCACCTGATCATGGAGATGGTTGATCTCCAAGGAGATCAAGGTTAGGAGAGTAGACTCAGAGGACAACACGGCGGATACACTCACGAAGGCCTATTCCCAGAGAGAGACTTTTATGGGATGGTTGAGTATGAGATACTACAACCACTGCTACAGATGGCCCTAGTGCAAGTAGGAGATTGTTAGTTATATGTATGCCCTAGAGGCCATTACTATACATAGGATGTATATTGTAGTGGATGCTTGGACATATATAGGGAGGACTTTCTCGCTCGACATGATAGTATGCTATCTGGTTACTTTTTACCTTAACGTGTATACTGATTGTCTCTCTGTTACATGTTGGTAAAGCCCTTAGGATGTGTACTTGACTACCTGGACTATGATGCGGATCATACTAATGGGGACATGATAGTCCATAAGTACATCCTTCAAGGTCCCTAGTCGTGGGTGTATCGAGACGGGGCATCGATATACCAGAGTAGACTAGCGTATACCTTCTCGACCCATACAGATGGGCGATGGATGATCCCATATCCATTGGTGTTTGACATCAAAGATGATATACGGGTGCTCGGTGGAGACTGGGTACACTGGACGGACTCGCCGAGAACTCCCAGATGGTATTATACCTTACGTCAGATGGCAGTTCTCTTGTGACACTGGTACAGAGTAGTCTGTTGACCCGAGATCGTCATAGAGTCTTGTGTGATTCCCACTGTGCTTTGATTTCCATCTTACCACGTCCAAGAGGGCGTGCAAAACGGTGGCTTTTGGGTACAGTCCCGAATCACATGGAGGCAATGAGCGATAGGAGGGGATTCGTCTCTCCCGGTATAGGGAGTTGATGTTGCGCTGTGTTCGATTGGCTGTAACCGGAAATCCCTGGCCAGGGTTGCTGAGATTTACTGGTAAGTGTCACCAGTAGTTTCTCGAATTGTTATAGACCTCATATCGACACGACTTATCGAGCTATTGGGGTCTGACGTTTACCACCCCTAGGCGAGATATGCGACATATCAGACGAACAGACCGGACTGTACGGTAAGTGTTACTGGTTGGATTCACAGGAGTGTGAGCGGGCTTGCTCGTCGATCTTCTGATCGCTCAATACCCGGGTGGCCGTTACGTTTGGCAGACCGCTTGCGGCTTGTGGGTGTTTGATATGGTCATCATCTGCTACCGGCGTATTGACGAGTCTTTAGAGTCCTACACAGAGGTTTCCTGGCTCAAGCGAAACGACATAGGAGCGCATATGAGATATGTGCGGGACCGAGAATAATGCGTGTATGTGATACCGTATTTCATTCTCGCGATGAATGTGTCGAATGGTTGTATGCGATATAACCTAGTTATCGAATCAAGCATTGATTCGATAAAACGATACATTGTATACTAGTCGGTTGTGTGCGACATGACCGGATCATTGAATCAAGTGTTGATTTAATGATTTAATGCATAATTATATATTTGATATATTACTTTGCATTAACTAGTATTGGTTCACTTTAAATGGATTTTCTCACTTGAAGTTCACAAGTTGTATATGTGATATACTTTTGTGCACTTGATTGTATCATGTTTGATGATACATGCTTACTTGAGTTTGTGTAAAGATTAAACCATGGTTATTTAAATGGTTAGGGTTTTGTTTTTCATATCTATTTATTCATTTATTTATTTATTTATTTTTGGCAAAAGAAAAGAAAAATGGTGGCTTTCTTTGGATGCATGTTGAAGCTTCATGAAGCTTTGACTAAGTCACCATTTTTGTCTTCTTGCTTAACCCTAACCATTGACCTAACCCTAGTTTATTCTCTACACTTGACCATGGTTGGATTATGATAAGTATACATTTTATTTTCTTTTTGAAATATACTTATCATAACATTTTTTTTCATCATCTTCTTCTTCTTCTTCTTCAAGAAGAAGCTTGCCTCCATCAATGGCAACTTGAGAAAATGAGTGAGAAATCCAATTCTAAAGTGAACCCACTTCCTATTTCTTCATCCTCTACCACTTGCCAAGTAGTATAGGGTGTTTTCTTCACAAGTTTCATGACTTGGTGAAGTGGGAGCTTGATCTTGCGATGCCTCGACGTAGATCATCTTCGGCATCGTAGTCGATGACCTAGCCCGCCCATTTCTCCGATGAAGCCGACGCTAGAGCCCGGGATCCGATTTAGACAGTGGAGGGACATCATCGCGGAGCTATGTAGGTGGAGAACCGGATCTACAAAGGTTGTATTTCCGTTCTTATAGTTAAGTTGTTAACTAGTTTCCCTTTTCGCCTAAAATCTAGTTAACGATCCGTATTAGGGTTTCTCGGCACCCGTAAAATTTGAAATTGGCATGGTTGATGCCTTGTGAGACCTCCTTAGTGTGCCTAGGAACCCTACAAGATCTATGTTAAATACGGATGTAAAATATATATATAAAAAAGAGGCTTGTAGGGTTCGTTAGAATTTAGTAGTAATGGATAATTAATTAAAGATGACTCATTTTATCTTTTGATAGATTTAAAACTAGATTGATAGTGATGAATGAGAATTAGGGTTCTTGGAAGGAACTAGGGTTTCCCCACTATTGACCCTTGTCCCTTCATTGATCTCTATTCATGTCTAGCCCTTAACAAAAAAAATTGTTAATCTGATCTCAAATCGTGGTCAAGACTATCAATAAATTGATAGTGCGCCCGATTAGGATGTTAGCGATTCTTTTGCTAAATTTATAAACTTCATAAGACGTAAAAGAAGTTAAAATATTTTCTCATCCATTGTTCTACCATAATCCTACGAACCCTATTAAGCGGAGAATTACTCGCGCATGATGGAGATAGAAGAAGAAAGGATAGAGAAGAAAATCATAATGCAGAAATTAAATGCGAAATAATTAAGCTAATGATCTACCTTTATTAATCAACTTTACAAGTACAATTCCTTCGAGTTTAGATTACAAGAAGAAGAAGTTGCTCTAGATCTCTGCCTATTCCGTCGATATTCACGTCGCTCTATCACGTCGAATCGTGGACCTGTCGTGGATCTCTTGTTCTTTGACGGTGATTTACATCGTGTTAAAGGTGATGATTTCTAAATTTAGCAATCGGTCTTTTATATAGCCCCTAAATCAGAAATCCTAGATCACATAGGTTAAGATATGTTGATACGATCACCCCCAGAAAATCTCAGATCCAACGGCCATCAGAGGGCCGTGGATCCGCCGTACAAGTAGGGCTTTTGCCGCGCAACCGCCGCATCTTAGAGGAGTTAGGGTTTGGGTTTTCTGGAGGTTCTACATGTTGACACATGGAGATCTTCTAGATATCTGGATTTTGGAAATATTTCATGAGTTTCTGCCAGTATTGATTCTTCGATTTTATTTAACTTTATCGGCAGATTTTTGATTCTGACATCTCGATATCCTAATCTCCTGACCTTAGATAAATCTTGCACAATATCTCCATGAATAATATTAGTAATATTTGTTATAGAGATATAATCTTAATCATTTTATATGGTAATAAATCTTTAAGCAATTTGATTAAGATTATTTGATATGATATGCATAATGAAAATATTATATAAATATTATATGCATATATTTTCCTTCATAATGTTAATTATAATATATAAACATATGGTAAATAGTATTTTGCAGATAAACCCAAATATGTTCTATATTTATAATAAACACCTTTAAATATTTAAGAAAAGTAAGGAAAATATTATATCAAATGTGCGATATTTTCGACTGAACAATCGACCTCAACCCGGCCGTGCCCCAATAAAAGAATATGCAACCAGGCAGAAACGGAAGTCCACATGTCGGATGCTCGCCTCGCAATAATGAATATACAAATGAATCAAAACTGTACAACAAATATTGCACTATAGGCTATCCATCACGACAATTCGTCAAAACCATCTCAAAGATATCACAAGCAACACCACAGATAAACAAGATGCGTGCAACCCCTTCTAATCGACATATAGCGATTAGAAGACGTTAAACAACACATGTATGCATCACAGAAGAAAGTAAAGAAAACCAAGAAAATAATTTTCCAAACCTTGAAAATCCAGTGAGCTAAAGTCCCAAAAACAAGCGTTTAAGCCAATCCGAGAGTCGAAATGAACTCGAAACCCATCCAAATCTTCACGGAGGTGAAAGGGGCAAAATTAACTTTTGACTCGTGGGATTAGGGGTACCTACCCACAGGGGCCACCACGAGGTGGCCCCATAAGGTGGGCATACCCGAGAACACCCATTTTGGGTGCTCTCAAGTCACCACTCCACAAGGCCGCCTTGTGGTGGTCTTTGAGGGTGGGCCTGGCCTTCGGTACCCTTCGGGGTATCCCCGAGGTGCCCATGCTCCACCCCGCGGTTTCTCGGTTCAAACCGTGAGCCCGCGGGGTGTGCAAATATCTCAAAACATCAATTTTTGGAACTGTTTTTGTCGGCAGTTCGTGCGCGACAAAAACGGCGGATTTCTAACGTCACTACTAGCTATCTAAGGCTTATGGAGTGTTAGTTATATGTATTCCCTAGAGGCCATTACTGTACATACGATGTATATTGTAGTGGATGCTTGGACATATATAGGGAGGACTTTCTTGCTCGACATGATAGTATGCTATCTGGTTACACTTTATCTTGACATGTACTCTGATTGTCTCTATGTTACATGTTGATAAAGCCCTTAGGATATGTACTCGACTACTGGGACTATGATGAGATCATACTAGTGGGGCCACGGTATTAGACGAGTACATCCTATAACTGTTCCTAGTCGAGGGTGTATCGAGACAGGGCATCGATACACCAGAGTAGACTAGCGTATACGTATCTTGACCCATATGATGGGCGATGGATGATCCCATATCCATCGGTGTTTGACATCAAGGATGGTATACGGGTGCTCAGTACAGACTGGGTACACTGGACGGACTCGCTGAGAACTCCCAGATGGTATTATACCTCACGTCAGATGGCAGTTCTCTGGTGACACTGGTACAGGTTAGTCTGTAGACCCGAGATCGTCATAGAGTCTTGTATGATTCCCACTGTGCTTTGATTTCCATCATACCACGTCCAAGAGGGCGTGCAAAAAGGTGGCTTTTGGGTACAGTCCCGAATCACATGGAGGCAATGAGCGATAGGAGGGGATTCGTCTCTCCCGGTATAAGGAGTTGATGTTGTGCTGTGTTCGATTGGCTATAACTGGAAATCCCTGGCCAGGGTTGCTGAAATCTACTGGTAAGTGTTATCAGTAGTTTCTCGCACTGTTATAGACCTCATATCGACACGACTTATCAAGTTACTGGGGTATGACGTTTACCACCCCTAGACGAGATATGCGACATATCAGACGAAGAAACCGGACTGTACGGGAGTGTTACTGATTAGATTCGCAAGAGAATGTACAGTCTTGCTTTTTGATCTTCTGATCGTTCAATACCTGGGTGGCTGTTACGTTTAGCTGACCGCTTGCAGCTTGTGGGTGTTTGATATGATCATCACCTATTGCCGGCGTATTGACGATTCTTTAGAGTCCTACACAGAGGTTTCTTGGCTCATGCAAAACGGAGTAGGAGCACATATGTGATATGTGCGGGACTGAGAATGATGTGTGTATGCTATACCGTATAAGATTCTTGCGATATGAGATATCGGCCGGGTATATATGATATAGCCGGGTCATCGGATCAAGTGCTGATTCGATGAACTGATACAGATTATATTAGTCGGTTATTTATGAAATAGCCGGATTATCGAATCAAGAGTTGATTCGATAATTTAATGTATAATTATATATTTGATATATTAAATTACATTAACTAATATAAGCTCACTAAAAGATTCTTTTTCTCACTCGGATAATACATTGATATATATGCGATATATGTTAATTGTATTATTTTATTTTGTTACAATAAATATTATATATGTGATATATAATATTGTAACATATTGTGGTTATAAATGCAACATGTTTTGTGGAGTTTAATTGTGGTTAGGATTTGGATTAGGGTTAAACATTCATGAAGCTTTCAAGAAGCTTCTTGAAGCTTTGACTTTGAGCTTGATATTTTGTGATATTTCTTTAACCCAACCCAACCCTTTAACCATAGTAAAATCTATACATAGGTTAAGTCTTCATACTTAACCCATGGTTGCATATCTAACCTCACTTGATTCATTATTCATCACAAAAGAATTGTTCTTCTTCTTCTTTCTATTTTTCAATGGAAAAGCTTTCTAGCTTTTTCATTAATGATGATTTCGAGTGAGATTAAGAAAACAAATGAGAGCTAAAATCCTACTTCATCATCCTAATCTATCCTAGCTATTTATATTAGGGTGTTCACTTCATTTAGTGAGTGAGAGCTTGTGTTAAAGAAACTTCAAGGTAGATCATCTTAGTTATCGAAGATTGGAAGCAAGCTTGCATCTTTCTCTTCGTGGAGCCTCGCTAGAGTCCGGGTACTCGATGATCGCAGCGAAGGGACCTCAACACGGAGCTTTAGAAGTGATGGACCGGACTACAAAGGTTGTAATCCCAAACTCTTAGATGTTAAAGTGTTTAACATGCTTTGTTTCGCCTAATCTCTAGTTTAAAGAACTTGGTTAGGGTTATTCGGCACGGCTAATTTTTAAATCGGGCATGGTTGATGCCTTGTAGAACCTTGTTAGAGTGCCTAGTAAACCTGTAGTGGTATCAGAGTCAAGCTAGAGCTTTAAGCGAAGTCTAGGCGAAGTTTAAAGTCCGATCAAACTCCGAATACCCGTAAAACCCTAGTTTCTGGAAATTTTTCAAAAAGTTGATTTTTTCATGTTAAAAATGCTCAAAAAAATCAGCAGGGTATTTTAGGAATTACTGTACAAAACAACACCCTAAATCCATTAAAGCGCCGCGGAAACCAGGGTATTGGCGGCGATTCCGCGGCAAGACTTGGGTATTGAGGGTTAGATTTTGCTACAGTTGATCCGTAGGTACTTCCTGATGCTTCTGGGAATTTTTAAATTGTACTCAAGTGTTGAATTTTCTGGGTTGTATTGGGGACTCATTGATTCGATCGGATAATTTAACTTCGTTTAAGTTTTTTCCGGATAATTTTAGAACGTGTTAAAAAGTTCGAACGGATATCAATAACTCACTTTTTCCCCTGTCGGAAAATTTTTCAAAAGTTGGATTTTTTTCTCGAGTTTGAAACTTCCGGAAAGTCGTGCAAGTAATGCGGTGGACCCTCTAGAAGACAACAAACCTTAACTCGATTATATGACCGTCTGAACCGCCTCTAAACCTTAGGGTTTGTGGCAGTACGGCGTTGCCACATGTGAGGCGTTGGCTTGACCCTTCTACGGCTGGACCATTGGTACTGTGGCATGTGATGGATACCTTTTTGAACTCTGCTCAAGTGTTGGGCTATTTGGGAAAACTTGGGTGTTTGATTATTCGATCGGAAAGTTTAACATTGTCTACTTATCTGGAATATGATACAATATTTGGAATCCACAAGTAGTTATGAGATAACTAATTTGAATGTTATAAATCTAACGGTTTAGTCTCAGATGATCGGTTGCCACGGGATTTTGATGCGATCAAAAGTCCATCGCAATCACGTAGCGTACGCGGATACTCGCCGGGTAAACTTAACAGACAGCCACGCCCCATAGCCCCGACCAAGTGACTGTAGGAGAACCCCGTCGCCAAAAGCATCCGTTCGAGTGCTCGCGGCTGCGGTGTTCCGCCTTAGTGCACTTCGTCGACGGCATCCGGGGGTGCGGCCGTCTATTAATGTTTGCGACGAGCATTCAATCAGGATGTCGGGAATTTTGTTGAATTGCCCGACTTGATATTGAAAAGAGTTTCGATAATTGAGACTAAAATGCGGGGTTTATTATTATTAGGCATGCGATGTCTAAGGAATTCATTTGGTTAGGCATGCGATGTCTAAGGTGGTTGCGGATTCCAACTGTTGTAGTTTTACACTTTCTTTTCTGTGACCGTAAGCGTAGTATGTGGTGTATCGCCGGCTTCGTTGCTATACATCAACGACAATCGGGATACGCATACTTGCTTACGTTGATGATATGAGATATTATGTGTTGCTGTGATATGTTATATTGGATCGTCGTGTTCTGAATAGCCGGGGGTTTTATGTGAGATGAGGGTTTTTATTTTCATTCATGTAAAATTCATTTGTATGTAATATTCTTTTATTGGGGCACTTCCGGGCTGAGGATGATGTCACCATTGTATATTATTTACTTTTCCGCATTAGGTAGACCCAAGGCTGGGAGCATAAGTAACCGGGTTCTGGGGTCCAGTGGGAGACCATCTCGAGGAGTCGAGACCGGGTCTCCTAACCCTAGAATTGGCAGTGTTGCTTGCCGCTCTCGTAGAGGTCTAGGGATGTGGGTTTGGCTATTCATCACAACCGTGGAATCCGTGTTTTATACAGGCTCGTATTAAAACACGGACGTCCTAGTATATCCAATATTTCATATGTTATCTTCTGCTGCAATATTCTGTGATGAGATCATATTACTGCCTGAGACGAATGTTTATATTATATATATGAGATATATGTTATATTGCAGATTTCGTTTCAAATGTGATGCTTGTGAAGCATAATAAAATGGGACTTCATTAATGAGATTAATGAAACTAAAAGAAACCTAAAGATATTGTAGAAACTTGTTTAAAAACTGGTAGCTCTAGTTCTTGCTTTGCATAGCGGTGTTCCTTGTAGAACATCCAGCACCTTATTCGATAAGGAAAGAGCCGAGATTCCTTCACCGGGAGTGACCTCTTTAGCGAAACTAGCAGATGCTACAAACTCGGTTTGTCTTTTGATTGTTTTTATAGTTTTTGCTTTGCATAGTGATATTTGTGAAATATCTTGCACCTTATTCGATGAGGAAAGAGCCGACGATCCCTTCACTGGGAGTGACCTCTTTAGCGAAACTAGAAAAGCCTCAAAAACACTCATTTTCAAAATTCACTCGATTCTATAACGATATCAAGTTCATTACGCAAAGGGTTTTCTTAAAAACCTGTCGTAACCCTCCGTCTTTTCAGATAAGTACTACTTAGTATTCGTGTTGCGGTAGTTTGGCATGAATCAAGGCGTAGTGTACGGTAGCTAACTAGTGCTTATCTGCCAGCATACGATGCGATTGGATTAGGGTATTCGTACGACGTTGTTTGGCATGCGTCAAGGGTCGTGCGGGTGGGTTTAATTCAATCAAGAAATGTACAGGTTGAACTTGACTAGAGGACTATGGGTTGTTTGGCATGCGTCAAGGTCATAGCACGCTAGGGGTAAAATATTATTGGGAATTTCAAGTGTTGAAATTTGCAATAAGATTGCATACCTTCTATGAGATAGTTGGATCCCGATACCCGCTGCGAGTAAGAGTTACTCCTGTGAGAGTTTTACACATTACAATTAGCCAATCAAGTAGGTGTCTAGAAAGGTGTCAACGGGGTTACGCCCCTGGGAAAATGAGGTTTACTTTAATTAGGTCCGTGCGAAAGCACGGGGAACTTCCCTCAAAGTACCGGCACTGGCCTGGCTGAAAGATTGGGGAACTTGTAGGGTGTAATTAATCCCGGCTAGTCTTTCCTTTTAGGGTTTGAAGAAAGATTTGACTAAAACAGTGGGAGACATCCTGATTAGATAAATTGATAACCAATCTAATCTTGTAAAAGCGCACGCTGAGTGTTTTCTTCTCTCTCTCTCCTGGTTACGACCATGTCACGCCTTAATCAAGATAACAATACGGATGAATTGACCGAACCCGTTTGTTATACTGCGCTAAGGAATGTTGGTCCCGCTCCAACTTATAATTGTTATATGACAGAGCAGGAAATTGGGGATTACCAGAATTCCCGTGCCGCCCAAACGAAGAAAGTGCATGCCGATGCATTTTCTTCGGGTGTGTTCATTACAGAGAACTGTTTCTCAGTATCCTTTACGTCCTGGGTATGAGATACCGGATCAGGATCCCGCATACGTAATTTGTTACATGGGCTACAGATAGGTAAAGAACTGAGAACGGGTGATAAATTTCATGAGATAGAAACGGTGCAAGTGTTGCAGCCAAGTCTATTGGTAGTTATCACCCTGTATCAAAAAATACATTGATTCTGAACGAATGTTATTAGATACCGAACCTGATATACAATATCATATCAGTCTCTTTATTAGTAAAGAAGGATATAATTTTGTATTGTTGGATAATGTTTTGAACATTTCCTATTCAAGAGTTGATCGGTTCAGGCACGTTATCTAAAAGCATAGACGTTCTAAATCAAACTACAGTTCTTAATGTATAGAACACACACAAGAGGAAGAGTTCAGAAATGAACGAATCCTTCTTGAGGTATTATAGACTGGGTCATATCAATGTGACCCGACTAGCTGAAGTTATATTTAGATGCATATTTAAATTAGTTTGAATTTACATCTTGTGAAACTTGCCGGTCATGTCACAAAGATAAGATGACCATAGCTCTGTTTATTGGAAACAGAGAAAGAGTTAGTGAACTCTTGGGATTGATACATGATGATTTATGCGAGGTCCCCTGTCTATACATACCAAGACCGGTTCTTTGTACTTTATTATATTCACTGATGGTCTCTCAAGATTCGCACATGTGTTCTTGTTGAAACACAAGTCTAAACCTTTTGAGAAATTCAATGAATATGAGTTAGAAGTAGAGAACCAAAAACGGGTATAAGTATTATGTCCTTTGATGAGATCATGGAGGAGAATACTTGAGCACGGAAATCCTGGACTATTCTAAAGGAGAATGAGATTCTCTCTCAGCATTACTCCTCCGTATACACCACAGCACGTCGGTGTATCGGGGCGGAGCAATCACACCGTATTTGATATGGTGCGCTCTATGATGAGTACTACTGAGTTTCCTATTTTCCTTTTGGGAGTTATGCACTTGAGAAGCTGCATACCTATTGAATAGGGTTCAAATCAAATCAGTTACCTACCACTTCATATGTGATATGGAATGGGAAGAGCTCATATCTTAAGTAAGTTAAGATTTGGGGTTGTCCAGCCTATGTCTAAAAGCATAATCCGGACAAACTTGAGGCAAAATCAGTTCTGTAGAAGTTTGTTGGATATCCCAAGCATTCGCAAGGGAATATCTTCTACCAAACCGAGGAACAAAAGATGTTTTGTTTCTCAACATGCCACCTTTGTGAAAGGGAATTTCTTGTGAAGAAATTATTGGTCATGAGGTAGAACTAGAAAGAGTTCCAGCTATACAAACTACAACTGATGATTTGGTAGAACCAAAGGATTCAATAGTTTTTAACGAACCTCAGCCTCTCCGCCGATCTAGTAGGGTTCCTCACCCACCTGAGAGATACTTCGGTTTCTCTATAACAGTGGGAGTGAGGATTGCATCATGAGATGATGACCCAACTATTTTCGAGCAGGCCGTCAGGAGTGGGACTCTGTAAGAATGGCTGGATGCTTAGTGATCTGAGATGGAATCCTTATACACCAACAAAGTATGGACTTTGGTTGTTTTATCTGAAGGGTTAAATCCCCATCAGGAGCAAGTATATCTTGAGAAGATTACTTGGTGTACATGGAAAAGTTAAGACTTTCAAAACTATGCTTAAGTCCATCTAGATCCTACTTGCCACGGCTACATACCATGACTACGATATCTGGCGGTTGGGTATCATGACTGCTTTTCTAAATATTGATTTGGAAGAGAGCATCAATAAGTACACAGCCAGAGGGGTTCGTAGACAGTGGGAGCAGCGGAAACGTGTGCAAGATGTTTTATGTGATAAATCAGGCATTGCGGAGTTGGAACATCTGTTTTGATGTGGTAGTCAAAGAGTTTGACTTCATCAAAATGGTAGATGAACCTTGTATATACAAAAAGGTAGTACAGAGTATGGTGGTAATCCTCATAGAGTACGTGGATGACATACTCTTGAGAGGGAAGGAGTTTCCTATGCTACGCTCGGTCAATCTCCGCTTATCATAAGGATTCTCCATATAGGATCAAAGTGATACCTCCTAAATCCTGGGTTATGGATCTATGAGATAGATCTAATTGGATGTTAGGATACTCACTAGTTGTAGTGAGATGGTATCAATAGATCCTGGGGAGAATCACTGGAAAGATTCCAGGGTGATAAGGACAACTGAAAGTCAGTCGCAGGCATTGTCTTTACCCTCAGTGGAGGGACGGTATGTTGGAAGAGTTCCAAGCTAGATACCGTGATTTACTAGACGATTAAAGGCAAGATACATCGTCACTAAGGATGCTACCAAAGAGGCAGTCTGGATATATGTAAGTTCATGAGATGAACTTCGTTCCTACTATTGTGTGACAATGGAGTTGTGGCTTATACCAAGGAACCCCCGTCCCATCTGAAATCCAGATATAATTCTTAGGCAATATCACCTGATCATGGAAATGGTTGATCTCCAGGGAGATCTAGGTTAGGAGAGTAGACACAGAGGACAACAGCGCGGATCCACTCACAAAGGCCTATTTTCCAGTAGAGACTTTTATGGGATGGTTGAGTATGAGATACTTCAACCACAGCTGATTGTTGGGTATGCGATACCACAACAGATGGCCCTAGTGCAAGTGGGAGATTATTAGTTATATGTATGCCGTAGAGGCCATTACTGTACATACGATGTATATTGTAGTGGATGCTTAGACTTATATAGGGAGGACTTTCTTGCTTGACATGATAGTATGCTATCTAGTTACACTTTATCTTAACATGTACTCTGATTATCTCTATGTTACATGTTGATAAAGCCCTTAGGATATGTACTCGACTACTGGGACTATGATGAGATCATACTAGTAGGGCCACGGTAGTCGACGAGTACATCCTATAACTGTTCCTAGTCGAGCGTGTATCGAGACAGGGCATCGATACACCAGAGTAAACTAGCGTATACGCATCTTGAACCATATGATGGGCGATGGATGATCCCATATCCATCGGTGTTTGACATCAAGGATGGTGTACGGGTGCTCAGTAGAGACTGGGTACACTGGACGGACTCGCCGAGAACTCCCAGATGGTATTATACCTCACGTCAGATGGCAGTTCTCTGGTGACACTAGTACAGGTTAGTCTGTAAACCCGAGATCGTCATAGAGTCTTGTGTAATTCCCACTGTGCTTTGATTTCTATCATACCATGTCCAAGAGGGCATGCAAAAAGGTGGCTTTTGGGTACAGTCCCGAATCACATGGAGGCAATGAGCGATAGGAAGGGATTCGTCTCTTCCGGTATAGGGAGTTGATGTTGTGCTGTGTTCGATTGGCTATAACTGGAAATCCCTGGCCAGGGTTGCTGAGATCTACTGGTAAGTGTTATCAGTAGTTTCTTGAACTGTTATAGACCTCATATCGACACGACTTATCAAACTACTGGGGTATGACGTTTACCACCCCTAGGCGAGATATGCGACATATCAGACAAAGAGACCGGACTGTACAGGAGTGTTACTGATTGGATTCGCAGGAGAATGTACAGGCTTGCTTGTTGATCTTCTGATCGCTCAATACCTGGGTGGCTGTTACGTTTAGCTGACCGCTTGCAGCTTGTAGGTGTTTGATATGATCATCACCTAGTGCCGGCGTATTGACGATTCTTCGGAGTCCTACACAGAGCTTTCTTGGCTCAGGCAAAACGGAGTAGGAGCACATATTTGATATGTGCGGGACCGAGAATGATGCGTGTAGGCAATACCATATAAGATTCTCGCGATATGAGATATCGGTCGGGTATATGTGATACAGCCGGGTCATCGGATCAAGTGTTTATTCGATGAACTGATACAGATTATATTAGTCGGTTATTTATGAAATAGCCGGATTATCGGATCAAGAGTTGATTCGATAATTTAATGTATAATTATATATTTGATATATTAAATTACATTAACTAATATAAGCTCACTAAAAGATTCTTTTTCTCACTCGGATAATACATTGATATATATGCGATATATGTTAATTGTATTATTTTATTTTGTTATAATAAATATTGTATATGTGATATATAATATTGCAACATATTGTGGTTATAAATGCAACATGTTTTGTGGAGTTTAATTGTGGTTAGGGTTTGGATTAGGGTTAAACATTCATGAAGCTTTCAAGAAGCTTCTTGAAGTTTTGAATTTGACCTTGATATTTTGTGATATTTTGTGATATTTCTTTAACCCAACCCAACCCTTTAACCATAGTAAAATCTCTACATGGGTTAAGTCTTCATACTTAATCCATGGTAGCATTTCTAATCTCACTTGATTCATTATTCATCACAAAATATTTGTTCTTCTTCTTCCTTCTCTTTTTCAATGGAAAAGCTTTCTAGCTTTTTCATTAGTGATGATTTTGAGTGAGATTAAGAAAACAAATGAGAGCTAAAATCCTACTTCATCATCTTAATCTATCCTAGCCATTTAAATTAGGGTGTTCACTTCATTTAGTGAGTGAGAGCTTGTGTTAAAGAAACATCAAGGTAGATCATCTTAGTTAACGAAGATCGGAAGCAAGCTTGCATCTTTCTCTTCGTGGAGCCTCTCTAGAGTCCGGGTACTCGATGATCGCAGCGAAGGGACCTCAACACGGAGCTTTAGAAGTGAAAGACCGGACTACAAAGGTTGTAATCCCAAACTCTTAGATGTTAAAGTGTTTAACATGCTTTGTTTCGCCTAATCTCTAGTTTAAAGAACTTGGTTAGGGTTGTTCGGCACGGCTAATTTTTAAATCGGGCATGATTGATGCCTTGTAGAACCTTGTTAGAGTGCCTAGTAAACCTACATGGAGTGGCTTTGATACCATGTTAGGTGGTGTCGCACACTCTACTAGGTTCATAGAGAGGCGGAATTTCAAAAAACAAATTTTTAAATCTTGCAACACCGACTAATTTCAAGATTTTACCATAAGCCCTAGATAACAAAACTTGCAAAGGTATATTGTAAAGGATGCTTGGACATATATAGGGTGGACTTTCTTGCTCGACATGATAGTATGCTATCTGGTTACACTTTATCTTAACATGTACTCTTATTGTCTCTATGTTACATGTTGATAAAGCCCTTAAGATATGTACTCGACTACTGGGACTGTGATGAGATCATACTAGTGGGAACACGGTAGTCGACGAGTACATCCTATAACTGTTCCTAGTCGAGGGTGTATCGAGACAGGGCATCGATACACCAGAGTAGACTTGCGTATACGCATCATGACCCATATAATGGGCGATGGATGATCCCATATCCATCGGTGTTTGACATCAAGGATGGTGTACGGGTACTCAGTAGAGACTGGGTACACTGGACGGACTCGCCGAGAACTCCCAGATGGTATTATACCTCACGCCAGATGGCAGTTCTCTGGTGACACTGGTATAGGTTAGTCTGTACACCCAAGATCGTCATAGAGTCTTGTGTGATTCCCACTGTGTTTTGATTTCCATCATACCACGTCCAAGAGGGCATGCAAAAAGGTGGTTTTTGGGTACAGTCCCGAATCACATGGAGGCAACGAGCAATAGGAGGGGATTCGTCTCTCCCGGTATAGGGAGTTGATGTTGTGCAGTGTTCGATTGGCTATAACTGGAAATCCCTGGCCAGGGTTGCTAAAATCTTTTGGTAAGTGTTATCAGTAGTTTCTCGAACTGTTATAGAGCTCATATCAACACGACTTATCAAGCTACTGGGGTCTGACGTTTACCACCCCTAGGCAAGATATGCGACATATCAGACGAAGAGACCGGACTGTACGGGAGTGTTACTGATTGGATTCGCATGAGAATGTACAGGCTTGCTTGTTGATCTTCTGATCGCTCAATACCTGGGTGGCTGTTATGTTTAGCTGACCGCTTACAGCTTGTGGGTGTTTGATATGATCGCCACCTACTGCTGGCGTATTGACGATTATTTAGAGTCCTACACAGAGCTTTCTTGGCTCAGGCAAAACGGAGTAGGAGCACATATGTGATATGTGTGGGACTGAGAATGATGCGTATATGCGATACCGTATAAGATTCTCGCGATATGAGATATCGGCCGGGTATATGTGATATAGCCGGGTCATCGGATCAAGTGTTGATTCGATGAACTGATACAGATTATATTAGTCGGTTATTTATGAAATAGCCGGATTATCGGATCAAGAGTCGATTCGATGATTTAATGTATAATTATATATTTGATATATTAAATTACATTAACTAATATAAGCTCACTAAAAACTTCTTTTTCTTACTCGGATAACACATTGATATATATGAGATATATGTTAATTGTATTATTTTATTTTGTTACAATAAATATTGTATATGTGATATATAATATTGTAACATATTGTGGTTATAAATGCAACATGTTTTGTGGAGTTTAATTATGGTTAGGGTTTGGATTAGGGTTAAACATTCATGAAGCTTTCAAGAAGCTTCTTGAAGCTTTGACTTTGACCTTGATATTTTGTGATATTTCTTTAACCTAACCCAACCCAACCCTTTAACCATAGTAAAATCTCTACATGGGTTAAGTCTTCATACTTAACCCATGGTTGCATTTCTAACCTCACTTGATGCATTATTCATCACAAAAGAATTGTTCTTTTTCTTCCTTCTCTTTTTCAATGGAAAAGCTTTCTAGCTTTTCCATTAGTGATGATTTTGAGTGAGATTAAGAAAACGAATGAGAGCTAAAATCCTACTTCATCATCATAATCTATCCTAGCCATTTAGATTAAGGTGTTCACTTCATTTAGTGAGTGAGAGCTTGTATTAAAGAAACTTCAAGGTAGATCATCTTAGTTATCAAAGATCGGAAGCAAGCTTGCATCTTTCTCTTCGTGGAGCCTCTCTAGAGTCCGGATACTCGATGATCGCAGCGAAGGGA